>CM076577.1:924256843-924898138 GCA_034641835.2 Pinus albicaulis | reverse complement strand
CTGCTACTGCAACTGCAATATCTGCAACTAAGAATCATCCAAAGTATGCTTTGTCCTAACTGCGACAGCAGTTTCTCCACCACCACCCATCGACTCCTGAAATAGATAGACAACCTCTCCACAAGCTTTCGTGAATATATGCACCCTTTGCTCTCACATGTAAACATATTGTGACTCGGCCCCTTGCCTTCACACAATCCTAAGTGAAATGGCATTTAAGGAGTATTTGATGTACTTTCGACTGTCATGGAAGGCTCTTTGGATTCTCAGAAACTGTGCAGCTGCGATTATTCTTAAAAGTAGACATTTGGTCACTTAGGAAGTCCTTTGTAACCATTTTAAGCGTTCTGTCCATATTAACCAACATGTAGCGTGTTGGGCCAAGGCTATGCTACTTTTGCGAACAATGCTTCTTTGACTTCTACTTCTTGATATTTATGATTGTTACATAGTAAATATTGAAATAAATTCTCTTATAACGTGCAAATAAAATATGGCAGTAATGCATGGAAAAACACTATGACTGAAGTATATCATAATGACACGGTTGCCAAAATTCCAGGGAATTCTGATGTACGTTTGAAATTTTGAGTGAGCTTGCGGTCGGTGAGGGGCGGTGTCGGTGGGATTTCGGATCCGGTGGGAACGCTCACATTGCGGAAACGGTGCGTACGGAAGCGGCGGAGACAGCAGGGGTGACACCCGTGGCTCAGCAGGTGTGAGGTGAGTGTAGGCTCGGCGGGGTGACGTAGGCCCGACGGAGGGGACGCGCGGTGCGTAAGGGGTCCACGTAGGCGGGAGAGGACTGACTGCGGGCGGGAAAGGCAACGCTGTGGTTCCAGTGGGCTAGAAAGGGCTTGTTTTTAGCAGATCTAGAAGGTGTGAAGCAGCCACACTGAAGGGTGAAGTAGTGACTGCGTAGGCACCTGTGCGGTTCTTCATCCTCAGCTTAATCAACCATATTTTCTGTCTTCGAGAGATAGAGGTACATTTGCCAAGATTTTCTATGTTTGGGCAAACCATATATGGTGCCCTTGATTGTATTCATAATTCTACATAATAATAAAACCCTCATAGAGCTGCTGCACCGATTTTCCCGCATTGGGTTTTTCCGGGGATATTTGTCCGAAAAATCTTGTGTCCTTTGTCATGTGTGCTTATTTCTTCAGTACCTAATCTGTATGTATGTGTAGATTTGCAGTGTGTTTACTTCGCTGTTTTTTGAATATTTCTGAAAATAACTTGTAAATGTAAAAACACAAGTAGGAGCAGTAAACCAGATTTCTGCAGTAGAAATTTCTGTAAAGCAGTTTCATGAATTTTCACATGGTATCAGAGAAATTGCAGATCAGGGGGAGCTGAAGCCATCAACAAAGGGACGAAGTTTGTTGCTGCAAGAAGGCAGCAGAAATAACAAAAATCCAGAGAGAGGCAGCGCAACACCTGAGGGACAACGTAGACCCAACAAGGGTGACGCAGAGCCTGTCTAGCTCACGCAGAGCTAACGCAAAGGCTGACGTAGAGCCTGTCTAGCCAATGCAGAGTTGACGCAGTCCGAGAGGGGGTGATGCTGTGCCAGGTGCCGTTGTTGGAGGTGTAGTTTTGATCTCCGAAGTTGCTGGTGGGGCATTGCTTCTGCCGGTGCAGAACAATGTTTAGCAGGGTTGACAAAGTAAGGGGAAATAATTCCTCAGCAGGATTTCTAGCCAAGAAGTTTGAGATCCGATCAACAAAGTGATTGGAGAGGGCTGATTCGACATAATTGGTGGAGGATTTCCGAAAAGGAAATCACTGGTCAGAGGGAGCGTATTCTCTAGAGGGTTTCTATCGCCAAGAAACCCAGATTCAGTCTCTTGCTGAGAACATGTGGAAGGAGAAGGCATCCAGTGAGCAACGTTGAGTGAGATAGCTCTCATGGATTTGATATTGTTGTCATACCAGATTATTCGGAGACATAGCGACAACGTTGGTAAGGGAGGCATCACCTTTATCCCCAATCTCTCTCTTTAAGCTGTCTCCTTGCAGGCTGAGGGAGGTAGACCCTTTTAGAAATGAAGGATAAATCCAGGAGACACAGCTAAAACATCAAATACTTGATAAAATTAATAGGATTTCACAGATCTAGATTAGATTTCACGTTAGAGACCAGTGCCTTATGGAGTCACACAAAATCCCACTATGCAATTATAAACCAGTAAATGATGACTAACTGCTGCTTATAAAAACACGATTGATGACGATGATATTTAATTGAAAAAGCACCACAACCATGAAACAATAAGATGAAAATGCCAGAGATTTAAGATGTTCCAGTTTATTTCGATCCAGACAAAGATTTTATATAGTCATTCTTAAGATAAAAATTTAAAAGCTCAATGACTATTTAAAATTTTTATATTTTTGTATTTTCTATTTATTTATTTTTTTAAAGATTTTTTGAAATTTTTTATTTTTTATTATTTTTTTTTGGAATCTAAACTTAGAAATCTAAATATAAGCTATAACTTGAATATAAATCCTAAAGTTAAATCTAACATTAAAATAAAACTCAAATCTAAAAAATTACAAACTACACTAAATTAAATTCTAACATAAAAGTCGAAATCTAAAATCCTAACATAGCTCACCAAATCGAAATCTAAAATCTAAAAAACTATACAACGAAAATTAAAACTAAAACTAAAATCGAATTTTAAAACTATGACTAAATTAAAACAAAATAAAACTAAGTTTAAATCTAAAATAAATAAATAAAAACCTAAAAGTTAAAACTAACGTTCTAAACTAAAACAAAATTAAAATTCTAAATCGAATAAATCTAAAATCTAACTCTACGGCTAACAAAAATAACGCTAAACCTTCCACACACAAAGCAAATCGAATTAATGCATATGCTTGTTTTTCACTTGTCGTTTTGCAGGTTATCGAAGAGGTAGGGCACGATTTGAATTGGAGCAGCGTAGACGTTTTATTGTTTGCAGGTGATCGTGTCGACGGCATGAAGGAGCTTGGACGGCAGCAGCAAAGACGTGGAGCAGAAGATCGAAGCTTTGGAGCTGGACGGCAGAGGAATGGGAATGGAGCTCGGACGGGAAGGCGGGTTTGGACGCGGACCTGGAAATCGAATGGCAAGGGTATGAGAGGAGATAACTGACCACGTAAGGAAAGACTGGCTTGCAGAGCGGTTAGGGCATAGGGAAATCAATGGACGTGGAAAATCGAAATCGTTTTTTTGTGGCCTGAGTTTGCAGATCGAAAGCAAAGGGAAGAAACCTGGACGGTGCAGAGCATAGATGAAGGCAGCAAATGGTGTGAAATGACAGCAGTTTGCAGAAGAACACCCAGTACGCACAAATACATTAACCCCAGATTTTAAAATTTCCTCATTTATTCCCAGATTTCAAGCTCCTTTAAAAATAACGCCCAGATTTGCCCACAATGGGGATTTGAGGCCAGATTTGGCCTTTGGAGGCTAGATCTGTCTTAGATCCCTAAAAAATTACGATTTGAACCAGTAACCTGCAATAATCAATCAGATCTGAAGACACACACCAAAAAAACAATTAAACCCTCACAGATAAATTTACAAATTTACAACTATTTTACAAACTTAAAACCCTCAAGGTCAGATTTAAAATCCATTTAGCACAATTTTCAGAAATTTAAAGTTTAAGTGAGAGGCACAAGCCTTCGAAACCCTGCAAAATCACAAATATCGTAAGATAGACCCGGAATTTAACAAATAAAGAGCTTATCATATTTATGTTTGTTGGGAGTCGGCTGGTCCAACTGAAGACTTCCCCAGACGCCCAATCTTAAAAAATATTCCCTGCACACTTAGATCTGAACTTTAGATTGATAGAGATCTAAGAAAACAACATGAGACCCTTAGAAAAATCAGAATGTTATTTTATAAACCCAGAAAACTGCACAAGATACCTGTATGCAGATTAATCCATGTAGGCCATCAACCATAAAATGCAAGAAACCAAGTAGCAGAGTTTAGAGACAATTCACCACATAGATCTGAGAAGGAACATCCAGATTTGTAACCCCAAAGTCTTTGCTTTATTCCTCAAAAAAGTTTACAAGAGCTTCTAAGAGCAAGTGCACGATCCTGAGATCGGATGACTCAAGAATGACAAAGACCTCTAAATTTATAGGACCAGATCTCCAACGGCTAGTTTGGATGATCCTCGTCAAAATAATCTCAACCGTCTAAAAGATTTAATTATCTTTTAATCCGGAACGTTGAAATTAAAATTTTGGGGAAAAAACGAATTTATCATTTAATTCAATTTTAATTAACTCAAAAATATTATTTTTGAGTTAATTACCCCAAAATTTTGACCTTGACTTAACCACCAAGGCCCAAGGGTCCAATATTTCTTAAAATTCTCAATATTCCCTTGGCATGGGGCTGTCAAAATCATTTTCCAAGGACCCACAAATTTTGCCTTTAAAGATTTAATCCTAATTTAGGACCCTAAATTAATTAAATTTCTGGTTTAGGATTTTATTAATTAATTGACCAGAAAATTTAATTAATTGACTAAGAGGGGATTATAATTATTTTTCCAACCCTCTTTTACATGAGATAATACATTTACATACATGAAGGGGGAATACCCATTCGTATAGACCCTCAAATAAATACCCAGTTCTGCGACTCAAAACATGATCTAGTAGACCAAGTAGTTCAAACTACTTTTACAAGGACTCGATAAAAAACACTAGGACTCACTTAGCATGCTGATGACAAATTCCACCCTAGCTTTGGGGTGAGGCTGGAGGGAAAAACTCTGCCGATCACTTTCGTGAATCGGTGAGACAAAAAACCTCCTAGGATGGAAGTCATCAACAACATACTAGGCTTACCTAGGTTGTTACATACATGGACGGTCTTACTTAGATCATTTACATCATAACAATGCAGAATGGGTTTACATCATTTATAACAATGTCAACTGTCGATGAAATCTGGATGATGGAATCTGAATGGCGCAACCACGTCGAACATGACGAATCCCATTTGAAAAAATGGGGGTGTACTGCTATGGGGTAGTTGACAAAGTGTGGTCAACATCTGGCTCTACTTGGGGACACGTTGCTTCGTTGAAGGAATGTGAGAATTCAGAATCTGCATCCAAGCAGCACACAAAACTATATAAGTAGTGTCCATCCAAATATCATCATATGACATTAAGTACATGAAAAGTAGAAGCTCTTCTTTTATTCACTATCCTACTTAACATGAAAATAAATCTACTCTAACTGCAAAATGAAATGCTGAAATAACATGGAGTAGAGTTAGAAATACGATACAGAGGATGCCCTGTGGCATCAAATGTGCTCAATATAGTGTATGCTGAGCATTTGCCTACTTTTAGGCAAGTCTGTTGGCTGCTTTTCAGATGTGCCATGTCCAATCTTGCTAATCGTAGGACTCTGTCTTATCCAAATATGAAGCTGCTCTCGACCATCAGACGAATCAAACCACTTACTTCTTTTTTTCTTCTTTCTCTTCCTTTGAGTGGGTTGTGATGTCAGCAACGAGACCACTGTAAACTCCTTGTCCTCATCCTGAAGATGTTTGTACAAAATATCGCAAGAACCTGGAGCGTGACCAATGTTATTCTGGATATACTCTGTCAATGGTGAAACATAAGCTTGGTCTTTCTCAACATCCTTTGAAACCATAGTGAAATCCTCCGTGTGATGAGATGGGAATGGCTTTAGCAGACAAGAAGTCTCATGATCTGTTGACGAATCTTCATAATCAAATTTCGGCTGAAACTTTTGTATATGTAATTTTTCCATTTTTCCCAACCTTTCCTGTATGGAACTCATTTCCAACAAGTGATTTTCCTTCATGGTATTCATTTCCTGGGTGTGTCTTGCTTCCATGATGGACATCTGATTAGAATGATTAACTTCCATTATCTTTAACCTGTTTTCCATGACATTTATTTCTTGTGCATGACTTTCTTCCATGGAAGTTATCTTATTTTGAAGACTGATTTGGTTAGCTTCCATGTTTTGAATTATTTGCATATGACTGGGTTGCACATCCTTAATCATCTGAGCTGGTTCCTTAACTTGACTTTCATGATCTTCTATATGCATGTTATAGTCCTTACCAACAACATTAATTTGATGACTTGACCTTGCCATTCTACTAGCTATGATCCTTTTGACAATGGGGCAAGTAGCCTCTTCATGAAGATCATTACAAGCTCTACAATAAGGAGGAACTTCATCCACAAGATTTGCAAACTCAAGTTGATTTGTCGGTCTCTGCTCATAAGATAGGCCTCTTTTCTGCAAAGCATTATTATTTCTAGGTTGGGAATTCTGCGTTTGAGCCCTTTCCATTTGAACCAACCTAGCCTGTAAGACACTTATTTCCTTAGCATGTTCAGAGATCAATTTCGCTTGATTAAGCTCCATGCTTTCAAGTTTCTTAGCATGATTAAGCTCCATGCTTTCAAGTTTTTGCATTAACCTTTTCATAGGGTCATCATCGTCTTCTTCAATTTCTAGAGTGTTGGACATTCCAGATGCTTTCTTATCCTTTTCAATCTCCTCAGCTAAAGATTGACAAGCCTTATAATTTGCAGTTTTAGCCCGCCTTAACTCATATGAAGTATCAGAATCAAAAGCATCAATGTAAAAATTTAGAAGAGATCCATCAGGAGGTTTATGAGTTTGAGATATTTCTCTAAGAATACCATTAAATCTCCTGTTAAATTCTTCAGTCGTTTCGTTTTCTTTCTTTTTTATGGTACTAATCTCTATTACCAAATGCCGATCTTCCCTTTTATCACCATATTTTTCCTTAAAAGCAGTTACAATGGATTCAAAAGTATTGAATGAATTATCAGGTTTTTCCATGAACCAATCCGCTATATCTTCGCCAAAAGTAAGAACAAAAGTTTTCATCTTTACATCATCAAAATTATTTTTTGCAACTGCAAATCTATTCCACCAGTTAGTGAAAGCAAACAAATGAGATTTAACACTAACTGCATCATTTCCTTGAAAGATAGGTAATTTATCCATTTGAGGGAGATCATGGGGATAACCCTGAATATTAGCAAAATTACACGGGGCAAAAATATCCATGATATCGTTTTTAAGATTTTAGAAATAGATCCGTGTTCAAGAATAGTCAAAAGGTCCTCAAGAAGCGAACTTCTTGGCAGGAACTCTTGTAAGAAATGAAAGAATTGGAGTCGCCACTTGAACATGAAACTAATTCTAAAACAGAAGAAATAATCGAGATATAGCAGATGGATATCACGGGGGGATTCTTGTCTGGGAGTAAAAAGATGAATAAGTGGAGTCGCCACCCAAACAAGAAGCCAACCGAAATGTCCAGGTGCTAAAGATACGATGATGAAATGATTAGTGATATGACGAAAGATAAGACGATGAAAATATGAAGAGATGAAAAGACGCCAGAAAATGTGATCCCTTGCGACAGGCTAATGAAAGGCGATGAAAGATCAGAAGATTATAAAATGTCGTTAAGACCAAGGACAGAAAAACTCTATCCCCGGCAACGGCGCCAAAAAATGTTGTCGCACAGATTGTCCAGGCACCGCGACAACGGCTCAGACTGGGGGCTGTCACCTTTATCCCCAATCTCTCTCTTTAAGCTGTCTCCTTGCAGGCTAAGGGAGGTAGACCCTATTTGAAATGAAGGATGAATCCAGGAGACACAACTAAAACATCAAGTACTTGATAAGATGAACGAGATTCCACAGATCTAAATTTGATTTCACTTTAAAACCAGTGCCTTATGGAGTCAAACAGGATCTCGTTATGCAATTATAAACAAGTAAGTGACGATCAACTGCTGCTTATTAAAACACGATTGATCACAATGATAATGAAAAACACTGCAACCATGAAACAATAAGATGAAAATGCCAGGAGATTTAAGATGTTCGTCGACATTTCGATCCAGACAAAGATTTTATATAGTCATTCTTAAGATAAAAATTTAAAAGCTCAATGACTATTTAAAATTTTTATATTTTTGTATTTTCTAATTTTTTTTTAAGATTTTTTGAAATTTTTTATTTTTTTATTATTTTTTGGAATCTAAACTTAGAAATCTAAATATAAGCTACAACTTGAATATAAATCCTAAAGTTAAATCTAACATTAAAATAAAACTCAAATCTAAAAAATTACAAACTACACTAAATTAAACTCTAACATAAAAATCGAAATCTAAAATCCTAACATAGCTCACCAAATCGAAATCTAAAATCTAAAAAACTATACAACGAAAATTAAAACTAAAACTAAAATCGAATTTTAAAACTATGACTAAATTAAAACAAAATAAAACTAAGTTTAAATCTAAAATAAATAAATAAAAAAACTAAAAGTTAAAACTAACGTTCTAAACTAAAACAAAATTAAAATTCTAAATCGAATAAATTTAAAATCTAACTCTACGGCTAACAAAAATAACGCTAAACCTTCCACACACAAAGCAAATCGAATTAATGCATATGCTTGTTTTTCACTTGTCGTTTTGCAGGTTATCGAAGAGGTAGGGCACGATTTGAATTGGAGCAGCGTAGACGTTTTATTGTTTGCAGGTGATCGTGTCGACGGCATGAAGGAGCTTGGACGGCGGCAGCAAAGACGTGGAGCAGAAGATCGAAGCTTTGGAGCTGGACGGCAGAGGAATGGGAATGGAGCTCTGACGGGAAGGCGGGTTTGGACGCGGACCTGGAAATCGAATGGCAAGGGTATGAGAGGAGATAACTGACCACGTAAGGAAAGACTGGCTTGCAGAGCGGTTAGGGCATAGGGAAATCAATGGACGTGGAAAATCGAAATTGTTTTTTTTGTGGCCTGAGTTTGCAGATCGAAAGCAAAGGGAAGAAACCTGGACGGTGCAGAGCATAGATGAAGGCAGCAAATGGTGTGAAATGACAGCAGTTTGCAGAAGAACACCCAGTACGCACAAATACATTAACCCCAGATTTTAAAATTTCCTCATTTATTCCCAGATTTCAAGCTCCTTTAAAAATAACGCCCAGATTTGCCCACAATGGGGATTTGAGGCCAGATTTGGCCTTTGGAGGCTAGATCTGTCTTAGATCCCTAAAAAATTACGATTTGAACCAGTAACCTGCAATAATCAATCAGATCTGAAGACACACACCAAAAACAGTTAAACCCTCGCTAATAAATTACAAATTTACACTAATTTACAAATTTAAAACCCTCCTGGTTAGATTTAAAATCCATTTAGTACAATTTTCAGAAATTTAAAGTTTAAGTGAGAGGCACAAGCCTTCGAAACCCTGCAAAATCACAAATATCGTAAGATAGACCCGGAATTTAACAAATAAAGAGCTTATCATATTTATGTTTGTTGGGAGTCGGCTGGTCCAACTGAAGACTTCCCCAGACGCCCAATCTTAAAAAATATTCCCTGCACACTTAGATCTGAACTTTAGATTGATAGAGATCTAAGAAAACAACATGAGACCCTTAGAAAAATCAGAATGTTATTTTATAAACCCAGAAAACTGCACAAGATACCTGTATGCAGATTAATCCATGTAGGCCATCAACCATAAAATGCAAGAAACCAAGTAGCAGAGTTCAGAGACAATTCACCACATAGATCTGAGAAGGAACATCCAGATTTGTAACCCCAAAGTCTTTAGCTTTATTCCTCAAAAAGTTTACAAGAGCTTCTAAGAGCAAGTGCACGATTTTGAGATCGGATGACTCAAGAATGACAAAGACCTCTAAATTTATAGGACCAGATCTCTAACGGCTAGTTTGGATGATCCTCGTCAAAATAATCTCAACCGTTCAAAAGATTTAATTATCTTTTAATCCGGAGCGTTGAAATTAAAATTTTGGGGAAAAAACGAATTTATCATTTAATTCAATTTTAATTAACTCAAAAATATTATTTTTTGAGTTAATTACCCCAAAATTTTGACCTTGACTTAACCACCAGGGCCCAAGGGTCCAATATTTCTTAAAATTCTCAATATTCCCTTGGCCTGGGGCTATCAAAATCATTTTCCAAGGACCAACAAATTTTGCCTTTAAAGATTTAATCCTAATTTAGGACCCTAAATTAATTAAATTTCTGGTTTAGGATTTTATTAATTAATTGACCGGAAAATTTAATTAATTGACTAAGAGGGGATTATAATTATTTTTCCAACCCTCTTTTACATGAGATAATACATTTACATACATGAAGGGGGAAAACCCACTTGTATAGACCCTCAAATAAATACCCAGTTCTGCGACTCAACATATGATCTAGTAGACCAAGTAGTTCAAACTACTTTTACAAGGACTCGATAGAATACTAGGACTCACTTAGCATGCTGATGACAAAATCCACCCTAGCCTTTGGGGTGAGGGCCGGAGGAAATCAGCCGATCACTTCGTGAATCGCTGAGACAAAACCTCCTAGGATAGAAACTATCAACAACATACTAGGCTTACCTTAGGCTGTTACATACATGGACCTGCCTTACTTAGATCATTTACATCATAAAATGTGTAAAAGGGTTTACATCATTATAAAAACTCTGCCGATCGATGACATCCGGATGACTCGAACTGGTTTTGGTGCAACCACGTCGAACATGACGAACTCCATTTGAAAAATGGGGTGTATCGTTATGGGGTAAGTTGACAGTAGTGCGGTCAACACCTCCAAAAGATATCGCTCTATGATGAAGTCAATAAGAAGTTTGTAGTAGCAAGAGATGTCATATTCCTTAAATCTTCCAAGACTAACAATGTTGTTGAGTGGCAACTCGATCGCCTCGGATAGATTCACATGCAAAATCTTTTCAAAATTTGATAATCAGATTCCACATCTTGAAGTGGGGATTCCTATACTAAATCAATCCGTGGAATCATTTTCCGAAGCACTTTCTCCCGCACATGAAGAACCAACCATGGATGACACCTTGAACGATGGGATTGACAACTGCATCTGAGAGATTGAATCTCGATTCAATTCCAATTCAATCAAATGAGTAACCCGGGCCATCTCGAAAGGTCCCCCAAAATCGCCTCGACAAAGACACTAGAAAAGTTCATCCCGATGAGGTTGGAAAGACAGGAACAAGAAGTTCTACCCGTACAAAACGTATGTGACAAGAGATAATATGATTCACCGTTGATATGGATATTGCTTATAATCGTTAATTGAATTTGTCTACGCATCATGAACCAACTTCCTTCAAAGAAGTCGCTTCTCATGTTGAATAGTATGAAGCGATGCAAGAGGAGTATGATGCCTTGATAAAGAATGGCACTTGGAAGCCTGTTGATCCTCCTTCGGGGAATCAAACCAATCGGGTCGTAAGTGGGTCTACAATAACAAGTACAAAGTGCATGGCTCACTTGACAAGCACAGTTAGGCTTGTAGCAAAAGGTTTTGCACTTAAAGAAGGGGTCGATTATGAAGAAATCCTTGCCCCTTACGCAAAATGGGCCACCATCCAAACACACTTTGCCCTAGAGCCCGGTAGGGATGGAAAGTCCATCGATGGATGTAAAAACCACCTTTTTGAATGGAGATCTAAAGGAGAAAGTTTTATGTCCTACCTAAGGATCTGCCAGAAGGGCCAAGAACACAAAGTATGCAAACTTTATAAAATCCTTGTATGGCCTCAAGCAAGCACCGCAAGCCTGGTATGAGAAATTAACTGAGCATATTCTAAAACTTGTCTTCAAACATTTTGATCTCGATGATGCAACTTTGTTTGTTAAGAAAGTTGGAAAAACAGTTGTATATCTTGTGGTGTATGTAGATGATCTTTTGATGATAGGGAACAATGAGAGTTATATTACATCCATAAAGAAAGAATTGAAGAAAGGTTTTGAAATGACTGATTTGGGTTATGTTCATTACTATTTGGGTATTGAAGTAACTCAACATCCTAAATTTATATTTCTTTCTCAAAAGAAGTACATTGGAGATCTTTTGAACAAGTCTGGCATGGATGAATGCAATCCCTTAACCACTCCAACGGAACAAAAATTGAAGCTCACATCCATTAAAGGGAAGGGATTCGAGGATGCAACGAAGTATAGATAGCTTGTAGGAATTCTTATCTACCTGACTACCACCAGACCAAACATCTCATTTGTTGTTGGAATCCTCTCCAGGTTTATGCAAAAACTGTGTGAATATTTTACCCATTCACCGCAAAGATAAGTAAAGTATCAAGGGGACTCAAGACTTTGACCTAACCTACGTAGGCAATTTTATCTTCGATCGTATACCTTGATTCCACTTTCGATGGGGACAAAGAAACTAGGGTATCTACCAAAGAAAATACTGCTGATCACAGGCCCCAGATTATGAGCTATCTCATGGAGAAAGCACAAATGTAATGGGCCCAGCAATCAAGATAACCGATAAGGTATTGATAAAAGAAATTTCGAAGCAACAAAGGAAATTGTGTGGCTCAGGAAAATCCTTGAAGATTTGCAGATGAAACAAATGCATTCAACACCACTCATGATCGACAACACTTCTGCAATAAAGTTGGCCAAGAACCCGAAGTTCCATGATCGAACAAAGCACATCAATACAAAATACCATCTGATTCGACATCATGTTGAGGCCAAAACTATCCATCTACGTCATTGTTCCACAAATGAGCAGACCACAGACATCTTCACCAAAGCGCTTGGAAGAGAAAAGTTTGAAAAGTTCAGAATGATGCTTGGACTCACCAACATCCCTTTAGATTAAAGGGGGGAATGTTGACACCTAATCCTAAGGGATTGGGTGAGATTGTATATTATTGTAATTTAGTAAATAAGGAAGGCCAAGAGACATTGGGAAATGAATCCCAATAGCCTCACCTCCATGTATAAGTACACACACAATCTCCATCTAATTCGTCTTCAATTTTGTGGAGTTACCTCCTGATCTGACAAATTTAATATTCATATTTTGAATATAATTTAATATATTTATTTTTTTATTTTTTATTTATAAGTTATATAATTTGAATATCTTACTAATAAATAAATCATTTTTATTTATTTTACTAAGTTAAATCATAGTATAATATCTACTTAATTTATCAAAAATAAAAAATTAAAATAAAATAAATAAAAACAAATAAAAATAAAAATAAAAGAAATAAAATAATAATAATAATAATAATAATTAAATAAATAAATAAATAATAATAATAATTAAAAATTTTAAAAAACAAAAATTAAGTATACCTAGTTGTATAGTCATATGTAGTCATATGTGACCACATGATTAAAGAACTAGAAGAAAAAGTTAACAACAGTCTCACCCTAAATAGTGGGGTAGGTAAATTAGATATCAAACCAATTAAAGATGAAATGAAAAAATTGATCGAATTAGACCATGAACGTATCAAAAGGGCCTTGAACCTTATAATCTTCGGTTTGAAAGAGGAGGCATACGAGGATACTTTAGCCATAGCCCAGACAGAATTACATAATAAATTACAAATTGAAACCACGTGTCTCATAGAAGCAACAAGGTTAGGGAAATTAACTGAAAATAAAGGAAGGCTAATCTGAATAATGGTGAGCTCTACTGACCATAAGTATGACATACTTAGTAAAACCTCTAGTCTAAAAGGAACGGGAATATTTATAAATGAAGATCTCATTCCAAAAGATCAAGCAGAATTAAGAAAGGAGGTTCAAAAGGTAAAAGAAGCTAGGAAGGAAGGAAAATGGGCAATAATTAGAAATAGAAAAGTCGTTATTCGAGATAGAAACCAAAAAGATAGTAATAAATAGCAATTCAACATGCTCCGAATTTTTTCTTGGAACTATCAGGGCTTTCCATGGAACAAAGGCCCCAAGCTAAGTTGGATCTCAAATGATGTTGATATTATATTTCTTGTTGAAACTTGGGAGCATGAAGAATCTAAGGTCCCTAACATAGATGGCTTTGCACTATGGTCTACCTGGAACAAGCGATCCTCCAATAGAGGCATTGGGGGCATAGCTTGCTACATTAAGAAGAACATCTCCCCCCATGCTAGGATTTATAAAAACGACCCTTACAACCAATATAGTTGCATTGAGATTACTGACATTAATGATAAAAAGACCTACATAGAAATCTATTATTTTTCCCCCATTAATTCTAACTTCTATAAGAAAAAGAATCTAGATAAAAATAGTCCTTACAATGGTTTAGAGAATGATATTTCTAGCCTAAGGAATGAAGGTAATATCCTTTTAATGGGTGACTTTAATGCTTGAACTTCAAGCAACTAAGCTATTCTTCTAAGCAATCATTCCAACCCCAATCCTCTTTGGTTAGACGAAGACCTTACTCTAGCTAGTCGGTACAAAAGGAGCTCTGAAGACCTCGGGGATAATTTGTTTGGGTCGGAGCTAGTCAAGCTCTGTCGTGGTCAGGATCTCATAATTTGCAACGATCTAAAGAAGTGGCCCAATTCTAGCCAGATGACCTACATCCATGGGCTTGGCAGTAGTGTGGTAGACTATGTTATTTCTGATCTCCCTTTATACAACGAAATAATAAATTTTGACATCTTAGACGACCACGAGCCTGACTCTGACCATAGGATTAACTCATAACTCTCAATTTTTTCATGCATAGATATCCCATTGAAGATAATCCTTATAGTCAAAAGAACTTAATCTTTGATAGAAATAAAAACGATCTCTTTCTAAATTAATTAAAAACTAATTTGCTTCCTTTATCTAGTATAGACAACATAGATGACCTCTATCATAATTTTACTACAACCCTCTCATATTCTATTAACAAGTTCTCAATTGAAGTCTCAAGTAATAAAAGAAATATCAAAACCAACCCATGGTATGACAAAGATTGTAAAAGTGTGAGGAGAGAAATTAAGGAAGTTGTTGATGAATCTCTCAAAATTGACAAGATAAAAATCTACAAAGCCCTAACTAAAAGGAAAAAAAGGCAATATATTCGTAAAAGACAAGAGAATCTCTTACACCTCTCTAAGGTGGCTCCTAAGAAATTCTGGAGGCATATTCTAACTAGGAAAACTAAAGATAATAATAAAATTTCTTTACACAACTGGAATTCCTATCTTAAAAAGCTTTATGAATCTCCAAATGCCATGGATAACTTTGAAACCCTGCTCACAACGAAAGAATTTTTCTCATTAGAATACATTGATTTTGGGGTTAAACGTCTGGCAAATGGGAAAGCTAAAGACATTGAAGGTTACCAGGCGGAAATCTTAAAAATTGGAGGTCCTATCCTCATCCCCCACATCCACAAGATTTTCAACCAAGTGGTCAAGCAGGGTTCCCTAAACCTTGGACTCAAAGCCTCATTATCTTTATTTTTAAAAGTGGGGATACAAATAACCCCTCTAATTATCGAACAATTATGATCAGCCCTCTCTTAGCCAAGTTATATGGTATTATTTTGGAAAAGAAGTTGAGAATTTGACTTGAAAGTGAAGGTAAGTGGGCTAAAGGCCAAGCGAGTTTTAGAAGGCAGCACTCAACAACTGACCACCTCGTTACGCTTAGGATCATTGTGGAGGAATGCCACAATGATAAATTCAATCCCTTCTATTGCTTTGTGGACTTTAGAAATGCTTGCGATACGGTTCCTAAAAGCAACCTATGGAATATATTAGAAGAGCTAAATGTTCCATTCGAGCTAAGAGCAACCGCTATAAAGTTATACGAGAATGTAATTGCCAAGTTAAAGAGCAATGAGGGGTGGTCGAAAGATATTGAGTGTAATATCGGAGTTAAACAAGGTTTCCCCCTCTCCCTACCCTATTTGGCATTTACATCGACAAGCTATAAGGTTGTTTAGAGGAAGAAAGATGTGTTGGCACGATCTTAGCTGGGATAGTCATCATCCTTCTTCTCTATGCTGATGATATTGTTCTTCTCGCAAGGTGCCCATGTGATCTTGATAAGCGACTTAGACTTCTTAAGGAACTCTGCTCTACGGGCATGTCTGTTAACAATAACAAAACAAAAGTTATGATTATCAAATCCAAGAAGGACACTTATGCTAATTTTATGTATGACAATAGTAACTTGGAGGAAGTGTCTTCTTACAAATACCTAGGAATTGATATTCATCACAAGCTCAATTAGAACTATAGCATTTAGAAAAGGATTAATGGGGGGTGGAAAGCTTATTTTGGTCTTGAAAATAATTGTAAAACGGGAAACCTCGTAATGTGGGATAAAAAGAAGTCCCTCTTTGAAACTTTAGTCACTCCTGTTATCTTATATGGATGTGAGGTTTGGGGTTGCAGCATCTCTAGAGAATCCTGGAGAAAAATTGAGCAAATCTAAAAGTGTTTTATAACGTATAACCTTAAAATTAAAAGCAATACACCCTATCTTATTCTCCTTATAGAAGTGGGTCTTTCCCCTATTGAGACCCTAGCTATGACTAGGCTTCTGTTGTAGAAGCACAAGCTCAATAACATAGGAGACCATAGACTTACTATGCTAGCTTTAAATTCCAGCCAAAACCACCTAAGGCTTAAAAGAGGTTGGTATAAAGACACCAAGGCCTGGTTAAACCATTGGGAGATCGACGAGAATGTTGCATTGAAAAACATTAATAACATTAAAAAAAAATTGTTACTTCTAAGTTCAAAGAAAAAATGTGGTGTGAGAAAGATCTAGCAGCGAAAAGAAAATTAAGATATTATAAGGAGGCATCAACCCCACCCTAGAAGATCAGAAGTATCTCTTTGTTTTAACTAGCTCAAAGAAGAAAATTAATATAGCCAAGATTAGAACGAACTCTCATGAGCTCCATAGTGAAACAAGTCATTGGACAGTTCCTAAAACACCATGGATGGAAAGGATTTGCCATCTCTATGAGAATATGAACATCGAGGATGAAAATCACTTCCTCTTAGAGCGCCCCGCATACAACCACATTAGAGCTCAATTTCATAATATTTGTTGCAATATTGACCTTCCTAACCTTTTAAGATGTCAAAATTATAGTGAGCTTGGGAGGCTTCTCTCCAAGCTTTTCGAGCATAGGAATAAAATCTTAAACCAAACTAAATAACTCTTTTCTTTAGGTCTGATAGACCAAAGCTTGGTCTATAGTGGATGTTAACCATCATCATCATCATCATCATCATCATAATATTTTTCTACTTTACTTTACCTTTATAAAAATATAAAAAATAATGAAATTATTTAGTGATAATCATAATTATAGGGATATAATTGAATGGATAAATAGTTTAAAGTGAATTATTTCATAAAATAATTTTTAACCTAATTATTTATCATAATTATTGTTATTATTATTATTATTTTTTTATAGAATTTTATTATTGAAATTATATTTTCATCAACGAAATATTATACTCGTTAAAATTACTCTAGAAAAACATAATTAAACTAAACTAAAAATTCTTTAATTCACAATAAAAAATAAAATAAAATTTTGCTTTCATTAACTTTAAGGGCAATTCACTTAAATTATTATTTTGATATAATTTATAAATCAACTAATAAATTTTCAATAATAATTTGTTTTCAGATGAATATACTAATCCAATTAAAAGATTAACTACATAAAAACCAATTTCAAAATCTACATCAATCTTCCCCACATATATATTCAACATCAATTTTTTTTATAAAAAATTATATCTAGTGCATCATCCTCTTTGCAATGCCACTTTGTTAGGTTAGCTTGCCAACACAACCAATGGCTTAATGCTTCTCTCATCATTTCAATTTTATATTTTTCTACTTCAAAATTCCACCATCTTTAGAATTAAATGTATAAAATAAAACGTGTAAGGCTTGTAGTTTTACAATCATGTTGATGTCAATTGGCACAACTAAATGCAACTATATTATAAATATGGATTAAAATATTATTCCATAATGTTTTTATTTATTTTTAACTATACATAATAAATATTATAAAATATAAAGAAATAAATATATGGAAGATAATTAAATATATAAAATTTGTAATTTTATGATATATTTAATTTTATACAATTTGGGTATATAAATTATATATTACAATAAATATTATAAAAATATTAAATATATAAAAGAAAATAAAGTATTATACCATTTGGGTATATAAATTAAATATTATAAAAATATTAAATATATATGTTAATTGGCACAAATAAATGCAAGTATAATATAAATATTGATTAAAATATTACTTCATAATTAGGAATTTGACTTCTTTGATCCATAAAATGTGTATGAATTTTTTTGGTGAAATTACATGTAAGCCACTTTTGCATTTAAAACCAGCTAGTGTAGTTCATCATCAGGACAAGATGAGAAATCCGATCAAGGAACCTATTTAAATAGATAAAGAAAGCTCTAAGTAGCCATTGTAAAATAACTACTAATTTGACTTGAATAAAAAATTTATTTTATTTTATTTTATTTTATTATATTCCTATTTATTTATTAATGAATTAATTAATAATTAAATGTTGTTTAATTTGAATATAAATTTAATATTTATTCTTTTTTTTTAATATAATTTAATATTTTTATTTTTTACCTACTAATTTTAATTATATGTTATATATTTAGAGTTCTTTCTTTAAAAATCACATGACAAAGAATGATGTCGATGCATTTCTAACCGACCAATGTGGTTCATCATCAGAACTAGGTAAGAGATAGATCCAGACGTTCACTTTAAATAGATGTATAAATGACTAAACTAGTAGTTAGGATAACGGCTAGTTTGATCAAATCCAGACGTTGAGTTTAAATATATGTAGAAATGACTAAACTCTAGCCATTATGATAGTCACTAGTTTGACTCTGAAAATTAAATTCAATAGGTAGCAACTAGTTTTTAGATTAATTAGCTGTTATCCTAACGACTAGTTTAGTCATTTCTACATCTATTTAAACTCAACGTCTGGATCTTACCTAGTCATCATGTGAATTTTAGGGAAAGAACTCTAAATATGCACAATGGATCAAAAAAGCCAAAATTCTAAAAATATATGTTATATAATTAAAATTCATTAATAGTTATATGCTATATAATAGAATCTAATAAAAATTCTTATTCACTTAAGTAATTTTACTAGTTTAAATCATAATATTATAATAATAATAATAATAATAATTCAAAAAGAAACAGAAAGGGAGAAAGAAACAGAGGGTCAAAACGACAAGAGGGAGAACAGAGCCTCTTTTAGATTTCCAAGGCTTCCCTCAACTTGCAATGGTGGAAATTGTATTAAAAAAATATAAATATTAAATTTTTATTCAAATTAGACAACATTTAATTATTAATTAACTCATTAATAATAAACAAATAAATAGGAATAAAATAAAATTTAATAAAATTTATTATTTTAGTCAAACTAGTCATTATTTTCTCCGGATGTAGATGATTTCGGTGATTGATGGAACGTGCGTTCCATATGCGGCAGCGTGGTGTGGCCACATGGCCACCCACCTGCGCAATTACTTCTCCATTTATGAGACCATCCATCGCATTAATGATGCCAGCCCATGCACTGATCATCTCTATCGAACGCAGAGTTCACGCCACCGCCATCTTGTCCCACGTCCCTAGTTTAATACGCCAATGGCTCATTCGGCCTCTGCTCCTGTTCACCTTGCTCATTGTTCTCTGGGTCCTCAGTTCTGCTGCTGCCTCGGGAGGCACTGCTTGCTTCTGGGCTGCCTAGGAACTCTGACGAATTATCACCTCCCTCGGCGTGCTCTTTGTCTTTGAGCTTGTCACTCAAGTCACAGGGGTGACATTCCTCTGTTTTCCAATTCGACTTTCCATTGCTCGCCCATCCGTCTCGCCGACCTCCACCCAACTGTTAGCATGCCTCGCATTCGGCACAGAATGCGCAACTGCAGAGGGAGCTCTCGTGACCGAGCTTCTCGACCCCAGTCCTCTTCTGATGATGATACCCAGCCTGAGGATGTTGTTTGTGGCCATACCCCTGAAACCAGAAGCAGAAGAGGGCGAGCGGGGTCGGGGCTTTCCACCCATGGCTTCGCTTCAACCTTGCATCCTATCTCCCTTTCCACCGATCCTCCTGTTGCTTTCCGCCACACTTCTCAGCGAGCCAAATTCCAATTCGTGTGCTCCATGGAACACCCTGTCCTCACCGCATATATCACTGTCTCCCTCCAAGAAGAAGCAGCCAGCTCCAAGCCTCCTGATAAGCCTGCCCCTCAACCCCCTTTGGCTATTAACAGGTCTGCTAGTGAGAACGTTGCACCGGAACAGCATGGGGAAGGCAAAGCTAAGGAAAAGGAATTGGATGCGTCCACCACCACCGACGAGGATGAAAGTAGCAGCGATGAATACTGCTGCAGGGTCGTGGAAGAACTTCCGCCATCGGCAGATATCAAGTGAATTCAGCCATCACATATGGAACACGACGTTTTTGCCGAGTTTCATTGGGAGATCTTATGGTTTTTGTTTAATTTTCCTCTGTTGAACATGGAAAACATTTCTCAGTTTTGTAAGTTTTTTATTTCATGGTTCTATCTGTTACTCTGTCATCATGTAATGTCGGTTTACCCAGCGAGGGCGGCACAATATATGTCTATGGGACTGGTTTCCCCTACTGGGGCAGTCCAAAAACTTTCTTTTTGAGTTTCAAACCCAGCCTTCAGGCTCGTTCAGCTGAAGTTGTGGTTGCCATGTACTAATATGTTTTTTATATAAATAGAATTAGCATTATTCAAATAAAAAAAAAAAAAAAAAAAAAACTAGTTGTTATTTTACAACAACTAGTTGGAGCTTTCCTTATCTATTTAAACAGGCTCCTTGATCAGATTTTCTCATTTTGTCGTGATGATGAACCACATTGGTTCGAAACGACAACAATTGCTTACATGTGATTTTCACCAAAAAGTTTTATACACATTACTTCATAATGTTTTTTAATTTCTTTTTAATTATACATAATAAATATTATAAAAATATACAGTATTGAATGATGATGATGATGATGGTTAAAGTCCACTGAAACCAAACTTTGGTTTATCTGACCTAAAGAAACGAATTATTTAGTTTGTTTTAAAATTGTACTCCTATGTTCAAAGAGCTTGGAGAGAAGGCTCTAGAGCTCAGTATAATTTTGACATGTTAAAAGACTAGGAAGGTCATTGCAATAGAGATTATGAAACTGAGATCTGTTCTGGATGTACCCAGAACACTCTAAAAAGAAGTGATTTTCATCCTCAATGTTCATATTCTCACAAAAATAACAAATCCTCAATATATAAGAGACAATTAAATATATAAAATTTATAGTTTTACATATATTTAATTATATATAATAAATATTATAAAAATATTAACTATATATAAAATAATAAACTATTATACAATTTAATATATATATATAAATAATAATAATAATAATAAAATTAAAAATTAAATAAATATAATATAATAAACTATTATAAATTTTGAATATGTAAAATTTTGCAATCTCATATGATATGACACAATGATATACATATTAAATTATTAAATAGTTAATTATTAATTTTTCCATCTAAAACATTTCACAATCCCTATTTCCACTTTATAATTTTTTATAATTTGATCAAACATAAAAATAACAATCGACCGTGAACTTTTAATTATAAATTCACTATCAAAATCAAATTCCCATGGCTTATTATGATTCTGGCAAGAATTCAATTCAAAATCGCTTATCTAATGAAATTGGATAATTTTTTTACCTCATATAAAATAAAATTGTGATATTCATGTATTTAATTATAATTTAAAATATTTTATAAAATTGTAATATTCATGTATTTAATTACAATTTAAAATATTTTATTGGAATTATTTTAATGGACTAAAAAGTTTGTTTTATTTAAATATTAAAAAAACACGGACATTCTACAATTCAAAGTCTACCTTTTTTATAAATTTTATTAATAAATTATTTTAAATAAACCCATTCTATTTTACATAATAATATAATTAAAAAGTTATAATTTTCATAATATTTTTAAAAACGAAAATTTAAGTTCTTAATGTTTAAAAATTATGAAAATATTGCTAGATTTTATCATCCCTTAATTATTAAGTATGTGAAAGGTCTTCTTTCAAGATCACCGCAAACAACGAAAACACTAAATAATGATTTTCTGATTGATTGGTAAATTAAGTGTTAGAGTTAGTGTAAATTTTTTTTTATTTAAAATATATTTTTGAATATATAATAAATTTATATTATTAAAATTTTGAAATATATTATATAATTTAAAATTGTAATTTACAAAATTAATAAAAAAATATGTTTTATATAAAAAATTAATTAAATTAATATACTATATTTTTTACTAAATTATTAGTGAATAAAAACTAAATATAGAAGAAAAAAATTATTATTTTAGTATATTAAGTTAAAGATAGTTTATGAGACTGATTGTTTAGTCATTTTATTTCTTTATTTAGCTTTTTTTCTTTGTGAAGCCTAGCAATAAACGCTCTCAACTTCTCGACAAACTCCTAGCTAAATAAATTATCCCAAGAGCTAGCTTCCAGCATAACTTTCCCTGTTGTCTTTGAAGGCCTCACATTCTAAAATGAAATGTTTTTCTTTTTCCACTTTTCCAAAAGACCAAAAAATACATACTCTTCCATCCTTTACATACATACCTTATAGTAGTTATATGAAACGATAATGAAATGTTGTTATACGAAACGATAATTATATACGAAAAACCGAGGATGATGAGTGGTTCCTTGTAAAATTTGCAGCAAAGATTACCTCGAGTGCAGGTTAATTGATGCTCGAAGTGCGGAAGTCGAGCGCTCTATTATTTAATGCAGCAAACAACGTTACGATCTCTTCAATGACGCAGAAATAAGGATATTAGTGTCCCAAATCGGTGGCATTTTCCTGCATTGGCAATAATGAATAAGTATGTGAAATTAGGGAAACAGAGGACAGGGACAGTGATCTAACAGAGGATAGGGACAGTGGGCAGAGCAACAAGTTTTCAGTGGTCAGATCAACAGATATTGAAGGGTTAAGCATAAAACAAAGGGTCAGTTTTGGGCATAGACTTTGATTTCCCTTAATATCATCATGATAATGGGATAAGAAACTTTAGAACCCATGGAAACAAATTATATAGGGCAAGTGAAAATTGCCTCATCAGCCAAAACTGGGAAGTGAGTTTGGATTAATGCCAAACAATATTGCGGCATTTTAAAACGGAGACTAGCTCGTCTAAAATGGGAGCAAACAAGGAAGAAAAGGTCTCAAAGGGAAAGTACTTGGGTCCTTCACAAGAAACAACATTCAAACAAGTCCTCTTTGCAAGCATGTGGCAACAAGTCCAAAGGAAAAGGAAAAGTCATTGATGATTATGCCTTATATAGTCCCACATCCACGCCTCTCACTTGATCATCTGATCTTAATGTGAAAGAACTGTTAAATGTAAAAGAGAGGTTGGAAGTAGTAGAAGATAAAGAGCTAGAAAGAGATTGTACAATCCATATAATAACAGCTAAAAACCAAGCTTTAGTAGAAAGCAATAAAGTTCTGAAGGAGCAAGTGTCATTGCTACAGGAAGCTCTCCGAATAGGGAAAACATAATGGCAACGCATGAAAGCGGACGTGCAAAACATGAAGAAATTTGCAGTGGGGAATACAGAGGTGATGAATGCAAAACCATCCTAGGATAACGGGAAAGTAGTTGCCCAAATAGACAACAATGAAGGGACATCAAGAGAAGAGAGGAAAGGAGATTCCGCAAAACTCTCCAAAACCTGGGCTCAAGTTATTAGCAATTCTGCTAAGAATGAAGGAGAAACAAACATTCAGGTTGACAACATGCAAGATAGAGAAAGCAAGGAAAGACAGGATAGAGCAACAAACATAATTATTAAAGGGGTGAAAGATTATGGGAAAAAATGAATTTACTCTTGACCTTGCAAGAGACTTCTTGAAAGACAAGCTCCAATGGCAAGGACAAATATGTCAAGCGTGGAGAGTAGGTAAGCCTAACGGTGAGAGAGCCAGGCCCATAAAAGTCATCATGCCCAACTTGTGTGATAAATATATCATTCTAAGCATGAAGCAATTCTTGAGGGGTTCTCGATTTTTTCTAGAAGAAGACTTAAATGTGAGACAACAAGAGGAAAGGAGGGACGAAATGACAAAAGTTAGGGCAGCAAGAGATAAGGGAAAAAGAGCATGGATTTATAAAGGTAAAGCTGTGATAGCACAATTTAGACCTCCTTCAAAAACAAGGCAGCAAAACGATAACAAAGAAGAGGCAACAAACTCTTCAACAAGAAATGAGGAAGCAAGGTCAGTATGGGCAAGCAGGGACAAAGACTCAATTGTCAGTCTCGCATGTCAAAACAAATAGCAATCAAGTTGTACCCAGGTTTCCTTAAGATTAGTTTGTTGGAAATACAAGGGCTACCCATGGAGACGAGGACCTGGGTTAGAGCCTATTGCGGAAGGTAGAGACATAATTTTCCTCATAGAAACACATGAGCATGAAGGGTGCAAGACACCTTTCTTTGAAGGGTATTAGAAGATAGCAGTGTGGAACAAGGCAGTAGGGAATGGCAAAGGGCACGAGGGTATCATGGTATTAGTAAGAGAAAAAGAAGGTCGTTGCATTCAACTAGAAAAAGAAGACCCAAATAAGCAATTTGTTTGGCTTAAAATATCAGAAAGTGGAAATCACATCAGAATCGCAACGTGCTATTTTGTGCCGCAAGTTTCAAAAATCTACAAAAGTAGAGGGCTTGACCACAAAGATCCCTTTGCAGCCCTAAAAACAGATATTGCAATATATTCTCAGCTAGGTGAAGTCCTTATAGTGGGGGATTTCAATGATAGAACTACAGGTGAACAAGCTAGCATTATTTGTTGTAAAGAAGACGGTGACCCTATCTGGCTTACCGAAGAGAGTAATCATTAGTGGGAACAAATTTCAGAGGATAAAGGTTGCAATCTCTTTGGAGAATAATTGCTTACGCTATGTGGGGTTTTCGATTTAGTCATTTGTAATGGTTTGACTAGATGGGAAAAGTCTGGTAATTTCACTTGCAATACTTACAATGGAGCAAGTGTAGTAGATTATGCAATTTTCTCGCATAGTTTGTGTGAGAAAATGGAGGAAGTGTTGATTGGAGATAAAATTTGGGACTTAAAATCAGATCACAAGCTAATTTATTTAAGTTTCCCTTGGACTGGAAAGAAGCAATTAGGGTCAAAAACTTAGCGTGTTCAAAAAAATCCCCCAAATATCAGAATTATTTTGACTCTAGAGAATTGTAATACCTTCAAAAAAACATTAGAGAGGCTCTTCGAGAAGGAGGAAATCTCATTTCATGGCCTTCATAGTCACGAATTAACACTTTTAATTCAAATCGCACTTGCTGAGTGCAAAAGAGAAAAAATTAAGAAGTCTGAAACAAATTGTTTTCCGGTTACGAGGAATGCAAAAAGGCAAGGAGAAGGTGGAAGGAATCAGACAAGGATAACATAAAGCTCAAAGCTTACAAGCAGATAGTAAGAAAGAAAAAGGCTGATTTCATGGTTTCGAGGAGAGAAGAACTAATATTCCCTGGGAAAAACAACCCCAAACTATTCTGGAAGGAGCTCCAACCGAAAAAGGTGCAAACTGAAAACAACATTACAACTTCTAAATGGTTCGACTATGCAAGACAACTTTATGAGCAGGATCCCAAGGTTGACCCTCCTCCCTTGGTCAACACAGACACAAAACTCTTCACAGTGCAAGAGGTAGAGATGGGTATCAAAAGGTTGGGCGCTGGAAAAGCAAAAGACTTAGATGAAATCCAAGCAGAGTATCTAAAGTTGGGGCTTAAAAATTCTTTCACCTCACATCACAAAAATTTTCAACATCATACAACAAGGGTTCCCACAGATTGGACAACTAGTATGGAAATACCTCTTTTCTAGAGTGGCAACGTCAGTAATCCCTCCAATTATAGAACCATAATGATAAGCCCCTTGTTTGCAAAGTTATTTGGAAGCGTGTTAGAAAAGAAAATCAGCAAGTGGGCAGAAGAAAGAGATAAACGTGCTAAAGGGAAAGCAGGTTTTAGACCTAACCATTCCACAGTTGATCATTGTATAACTTTAAGGCACATCATTGAAAAAGTTTGGGAAAAAAAGGAAGAATTTTTTTGTTTCTTTGTTGATTTCAGAAAAGCCTTTGACACGGTTCCTAGGGATAAGCTTTGGGGTAGAATGGAGGAACTCAGGATTCCCAGGCATTTGAGAGCAGTCGTGCATAGGCTGTATGAAGAGGTGAAAGTCAAAATTAGAACTTTAGCAGGCATTTCTGAAATTTTTAGAAGCGATATCGGGGTCAAGCAAGGTTGCCCATTGTCTCCTACCCTTTTTGGGTTATATATTGACAAGCTTGAAGAGTGGCTAAATTCGCAAGGGGGTGACGGTATCCATTTGGGCAAGTTCGTTATAAGAATTCTTTTGTACGCAGATGACCTTATATTGATTGCTAAATCGGCTCTTGGTTTGCAAGAGAACTTATGTTCCCTTGAGCTTTTTTGTATAAGGGTGGGGATGCAAGTCAATATTAGTAAAACGAAAGTAGTGGTTTTCTCTAACAAAAGAAAGCATAACCAGCATAAGTTCTACTTTGAAGGAAACATTCTGGAAGAAGCTGCAGACTACAAATGCCTCAGAATTGACTTCAACAAAAATTTAAGTTGGGATGGTTGTAGAAAGAAAATAACTTTAGGGGGTTGGAAAGCATTTTATGCTCTTCAAAATAGATGTAGAGACGCAGAGTTGTGGGACTGGAAAACCACTCTAACTCTGTTTGGGCTTCTAGTGATTCTGGTGATTCTCTACGGTTGTGAACTATGGGCCAACAGCACAATTGAGATGCAGTGGAAACAAATTGAGAAAATTCAGAAGCATTTGATTACAAACAAATTCAAAATTAAAAGTGCAGTTCCTTATACTATCTTGTTAAGTGAAACAGGGGCTGCTCCTATTGAAGCAATTGCTATGGTGCGAGTCATAAGGTATTTGAAAAAAAATTGAGCAAATGGAAGAGGGTAGATGGCCTAAGGTTGTGTTTAGTGACAGATTGTGCCAAAGAAAGAAGACTTGGATGTGAAAAAATAAAAAATGGTTTAGTAAATGGGGTATTTTCTTGAGCATGTGTCCTACAAACAGTGAAAGAGATAAAAACTTTTGTTATGGATAAGTTCCATAAACGTACTTGGGAGAAAGAGCTAGGGAGAAAGAAGAAGCACTACATTGAAGAATTTAACCCCACTCATAACCATCAACAAAAGGCATACATAGGGGCTAATATTTATTGGAGATCTAAAATTCTTATTACTCAATTAAGGACTAATTCTCATCAACTCTATTGTGAAACAAAGTGCTCGAAAAGGCCAAAAGAAATGTGGGAGGAAAGGGTATGTATTTTTTGCTCTTCCGGAAAAGTGGAAACAGAAAAACATTTCATTTTAGAATGTGAGACCTTCAAAGACAGCAGGGAAAATTATGCAGGTATTCTGACAGCTAATTCTTGGGATAATCTATTCAGTGAAGAGTTTGTCGAGAAGTTGGAAGTGGTTATTGTAAAAATTCACAGGAAAAGGGCCGAATACAAAAGCCAGATGGAAAAGCAATTTGTCCCATAGGATATTTTTACCCTCATGGACGTTAAAAATACTTTCTTTCTTTCTTTCTTTCTTTCTTTCCCGCACTTCTTTTGGCCTTTTCCAGCGCCTTGTTTCACAACAGAGTTGATGTGGATTAGTCCTTAACTGAACAATAAGAATTTTGGCTTTCCGAGAAATATTGGCCCCTATGTACCCTTTTTGTCGATGATTACGAGTAGGATTAAACTCTTTGATATAATACTTGGGGATTAACAAAAAGAAACACAAGGATTACAATCTTGGAGATGTAAAGTAAGCCATGGGTACTTACTACATGGGTTCTCTTCTTGTGTACTAGAGCTTCGATCACCATGTAGAGAACAAGGAGGAACGTGCCAATTTCGATCATATGTAAAACAATTATTCCACAATCATTGCTTGTTGATTTTTTGGACATTGTTACAATTAAACGGTCATAGATAGTTATGAAAATGAGTACGGAAATGGTGGAAAATTCTAGAAGAGAAGATCGTGGGATTTGAAAATGGGAACCGCGCTTTTGTCCATGGCAGTGCCCTGCTTTATGATCAATTTTGTGCCCTATGCAACTGTTATTCCAAAGATTAGGAAAATCCTAGCAGCTTTTACTACTGTAAAATCTGAACACCCAATACTTTGTTTTAGACATTGCATAGGAAGCATTTCAATTGCTAGCAGATTGGATCATCAACTAAGAAATGTGTTTTTGGTGCCAAGAAAATCATGATGGATAGTAGCTCAGCAAGACAAAATTCACTGGTAACAAATCTTACAGATGGAAATTTCTTTGAAATAATCAACACAAATTACACAGTTATGGAATCAAAGAAAAAATAAATTAAGCAAGACACAATTCACTGGTAATAAATCTTACAGGTGGAAAGTTCTTTGAAATAATTAGCACAAATTACACAGATATCGTATTAAATAAAAAATAAATGACTATGGTCAGAAGGAAATAAGAAAACAAATTTTCTTCAGTCATGTCTTTTGAACTTGAGGCCTCACTCTTGAACAATCTTACTTTTTCCCATTAGGAACTTGCTCCAAATGGCCGAGCTGGTAAAGCGTATATGATGAATTTACGTCCTAGCATGAAAATGTATGTGGTAATTTAATGGTATCTAATCCACAATTTTTCCATCATCTAGAGATTCTTTAGTCATGTATGTGGTAATTTAATGGTATCTAATCCACAATTTTGCCATCATCTAGAGATTCTTTAGTCATTCATTTAGGAAGTGTGCATCAAAGAAGATAATGTCATTCTCCTGCTGGATGAAATTTGATATTGAGCGCATTTGGTTAGGTTGGTTGCTGGTTGAGTAGTGGGAATTTGTGAATTTGATTTTCAAAGCCTTATGTTTTATAGTGTCACATGTCTTGTTTTTTTAATAATAGGTTATATATTTTAAAAATTTATATATTTTATTTATTTGTTTGTTTTATATTTAGTTTGATTCACATTTATTTAGTTTAATATGAGGAAATGTTGTAGTGAAGAATGAAGTGTAAAATTTAAAATAATAAAACTAGTAATTGCACCACAGGTTGCAAAGGAAACAACATAAGGAGGAAGTGTAGGAAAGAGTAGCATAGAATATAGAAGCAACAGTCAGTTCATGTTATCTTTCATGTGGTATCCCACGGGGTACATATTGAAATACATCTAAAAAATATCAGATTTTGCAGCTCCTTTTGTCTCTCGGTTCAAAATACTAGACTTTCCATGCAAGACTTTGATAAAATATAACTGAGTTATTTCTTAGTCAATAATTTACTCATTTTATGGAAAACTATAATTTTTTGGGACCTAGATGCATTCCTCATCCAGTGATCCATTGATTCCCCACTCCAAATTTCATTTGCATATTAAACATGTTTGTGACACAAACTCCCGAAGTCTTCCACCATTGAGCACACACAACCACATAAACCCCTGCCAATGCAACATAAAATTTATAAGTCACCTCATGGTTTTCCAAAGTACCTTTAGACCCTTAAGCCTTCCTTTGCATGCCATGGTAGACTTGCTCGCAACAAAATTTGGAAACTGTCGAAGGGAATATTTTTCTAATGTTCTAGATACCATCTTCCCATCAATGAACTTCCAATATCAATAAAGGAAACATCAGTTCTCCTTTTTATTCTACATTCAACTCTAACCAATTAATTTAGGCTAACACCCAACATGGCTTGCAAATAAAATATAGGTTAGACATCTCTCGTACATTCTCAATAACCTTTATACAAAAATTTATTGATCACAAACAATATCCCTTTTTTATTTTCTTTGAAAAGAAATCAAGCAAGACTGTAATATGGTCACACTAAAAACAATGGAACTTTTTCTCCCCTCCCACACATTTTTGGAGGAAAAAAACCATTACATAATATTTAAAGAGATAAAGTACCAGGTAGCAATCTTTCGTCCCCTACCAGAATTTTGTGATTCAAGAAAGTTGAACTTTGACCATTTTCTGAGAATGTGTGTCAACTCAAAGTGTGGTAAATTCTGGGCAATTCCAACCTCAGACTTGAATAATGATGAAATGATTCAATTCTAATCCTGCCTAAAAATTTAGTTGAATTCTAACCAATTCTCTGGAAAAGGGGACTATTTGATACCAGATTAGCTTACTCTAAGACTATTGATATTATTACAACCCTTGGATAACAAAGGGAAAACATTGTTGGGAATTGAAACAACTTCACTCACACAAAATCTCTTTAAACCTGTTGAAATTGAGTTGTTTCCATGGCAATGCCCTCTCTCAAGACTCTTAACAACAACGTAATAGATAACACGAACATTTAAAAGTGATTGATAAGATGTATATTTTCAGAAAATCATTGAAATGTTCACTCTCATTCAGAGCCTCATCATCCCAGTATGAAGTCCTTGGAGACATCTGTTCAGGGTAGCAACAAGAATTGCAGGAAGAATGAACGGTTTAGGTCAAAATTGTTCCCGTCTTTTTGAGCGATGCGAGAATTATTGTGGAAATGGAAGAAATTATCTTCCTTTTGATGTTTCCACACTTTGGGGGAAGCCTATACATCCTAGGCTTGTCTTTGCCTCTTCCAGTGCTAGTGCCAAGCTCTACCAGAGCAACATTGTAAGAATCTCCAACTAGTTTCGTCTCTACTATCCCTATTCACAGTTTTCTTGCCAAACCAGGAGCTAAGAAAGCCCTAGAAAATCACCAGAACTCTAATAAAAAGTAGCAACAACAAAGTAGAAGCACATGATATTAATCCAAATTTAGAAATTGTATTCAGAATTATATCATTTCTTATGTTGTTTTGAATGAAATTACGAAGTTTTCACGGTTTCTTCATAAATCAGTATAATTTGTATAAATTCATGATTATGTTTTTCTGTGGTATGAAGTCTCAATCTATTTTGAATTTGAAATCAGGAGACATGCATCCGCTTATGATACTAGCTTGAATAGACATGCACAAACCATGAAAGATGAAGAAAGTTATAATTTACCAAGTGGGTGTTCTTGTCTCTATGATGCAACATAAAAGGAGTTCATGGATCAATCCAGAAACCAAAAAAATTAAACAACACTGCAATTTCTCTTTCCTAGATAGGAGGCTCCTCTACAGGTTTTATTTGCCATTTTCCTCCATTTCTCTCCTTTAATTTCAGGGTTGTCGCTGAACTGAACAGGTTAATCAATTTACATTATGTTAAGAGGTACCATTATTTATTTCTGTGGGATCAAACGTATGACCTTCCCACGATAAATGCCTTTCACTAATTAATGTCCGTGAATGAAACAAGATAAGGATTTTTAGTTCAATGGGCCACCTGCCAGTAATAAGATCTAGTAGAACCACACCAAAACGATAAACAGCACTCTTTTCGGTAACCTTCAAGGAGTATGCGAATTCTAAAACACATGTAAACATGGCACCGTTCAGGGTTGCAAAATTTATCAACAGAATGCATTATAATGAATTTGAAGATCAAGGACTGTAAAATCTGTTAAAAAGTTGAGAACAATAAGCTTTGTGTGTAAACATCAAGAAATAAAATGGAATACATGTGCCAGAAAAATAGTAAATAAACTTACCCAAGAGAAATGTAACCATGAGCACCTGCACAAAATGTGATTGAATCCCAGGATTTACACAAATAATGTGGGATTGTGAAGGGTTTCAGTTTCCTTGCTTGGTCGCTTATGCATGTGGAGTTGAGTCAATTGCCTTGCTCGGTCGCTTATGCATGCTGCAGTGAGTCAATTTCTTGATCAAAGAAACATGAGGATTTGAAAGATTGTTTAAAGCAAAGAGTCCTTAATGGTGTGATATTGTTTAATAGTGTAGTCCAAATGTTCTATGGTTTTATCTTTTATTTTTTGGATATATTTTTGGATTGGTCTTCTCTAATTTTGTGATATTTTTTAACAGTGTAGTCCAAATGTTCTATTTTTTGTCTTTTCTTTTTTGGATATGTTTTTGATGGTTTTGTTTGAGATCTCGTCAAAATTTGTTGGAATAACATATTTCAGTTACTATTTTTCTATTTTTGATCTTTGACATTGTATTTCTACAACTTATTGAGGCAACTTTGATTTCATGGGTGAAAATAGTTTCAAGCACAACCCCATCATGGTATCTAAGGTCAACTATACTTTCACTACAAACTTCACGTTCTCCCAAACTCAGTTTGTCAATTCCCCAAAAATGCACCACTAAAGGAAATCTGAATATAATAAGCCAGGTCTACGAACTAATCTCGACTAAGTTCCATGCAAATGTTGTGTGAACATCCTAGGCTTTTAGGCCCTAGTTCTCCAGGTCCATGTAGCTGCATTAGAGGCAATAAGGTCAAAGAGGATTTCTTTGAAATTAAACATTCACTCTTCCCTAAAGCATCCATAGAACAATGCCTTAGTAATTGAAAATTTAGATTCAATCCAATATTCTCCAAGATAATGGAAACCAAATAATTTTATGAGTGGTCGGTGCTAAGCTAGCCACTGATTTGTTACGATCTAAATTGAAATTATATTTGGGAAATGGACATGTTGATATTGTTTGGTAAATTTTCTTGGCTTCTTTCCTAAACTAAAATGACCCACTCATAACTTTTTGATAGAAAAATATTTCATGATTGGAGTAGGACTTTACCTAAGATGATGGACATTAAAAAGATATCCTAATGAGGAGTAACCTATTATCATAACAATTGGTTTAAACTTTTATTTTTCTCACAAAATTTTGTCAACCTTTGATATAAATAAGAGTCTTCCAGAGGCCATTCAATTCAATGCATGTGATTTTATGTGCACATCCATTATGGAGGAATTCCAAAGGATACAAAGCCAAAATAGGGCTATTCACAAAATTTATTACAATTCAAAACCTCACAATTAAGAAGATGAAACTCCTGACAAAGACAGAAAGATGAGCCTTATGGCGTTTCCTTTGCAACATGTGGTGCAATTGCTATTTTAAACTACATCAACATTTAATCATACTTTTTGAATTATAATGGCATTTAATCATCCTTAAAAATAATTATTACTTTCTAAATTATAATAATGATATTTAAGATTGGTTCTCCAACAACAAATAAATGTGATGATCGGAAATACAAAAGTGGCCAGCCTTGAAATTTGTGCATGAAGTCATTATATGCTATTTTTTTCTTTTTGAAATAAACAGTAATAACTTTGCAATAATGCATTTATTTTTGGTAAATTTCACACTGGATATCTATTAATAGAAAAAGTTTACTTTTTTACAAAATTACCATCACATATTTATCTCCTTAGGAGCCATGGCACTTCTATGAATTTACGTGTCACGGAATGTGTAAAAACTAGGATGTATTAGGAGCATAAGTTGGTTGTGACCTGTAGCAGTTATTTACTAAAACACAAAACACTTAGACCAGTACATGGTGAACAACTAGGGTATAACACGACTATCAACTAGAGAAAAATTGTAGGCTAATATCCTTAGACACAATAGACATGAACAACTAGGGAATAACACGACTAACAACTAGAGAACAATCGTAGGCTAATAACCTTAGACACAATAGACATAACTGATAGATATAAGAAAAAAAAAAAAAAACTTCGGTTCCTTTAGATAATCCAGCTTATCAAAGCCTCTAGTTGGACTCCTTAATCCAAAATGATGACCATTGATGAAGCAATTGAATTAGCTTGAGGGGAGGCTTGTGCTTGTGCATTGATGACACCATGTCCTTCCATATTCTCATTGGATTCAATATATGAGTTGGAGACTATATAACGTGCAATGCTAGCTAATCAAGTCACTAGGCCGTCCAAATTATATCTAATGTCTCTGAGAATGTCTTTGATGTCTTCTTGGCATGAAAAAATATTATATAGCATAACTCCTCTACAATAATTGAGTATATGTAGTTGTATAGCCGTATGTATAATATTTTTCTACTTTGCTTCGCCTTTATAAAAATATAAAAAATTATGGAATTATTTTGTGATAATCATAGTTATAGGGATGGAATTGAATGGATAAATAGTTTAAGGTAAATTATTTCATAAAATATTTTTTCTCCTAAGTATAATGAATTATTTATTATAATTATTGTTATTATTATTCGTTTTTTTAATTAATGTGATCGAATTTTTTTTCCTTATATAAAATTTTATTATAAATCATAATATTTTATTATTGAAATTATAATTTCATCAACGAAATATTATACTTGTTAAAATTACTGTAGAAAAACCATAATTGAACTAAATTAAAAATTCTTTGACTCAAAAAAAAAAAAACTAAAATTTTGTATTCATTAAATTTAAGGGAAATTCACTTAAATGTATTTTTTATCATTTATAAGTCAACCAATTGGCCCGATATTGTGTCCATCTCGACAAGTTTATTTGATGGCGCACAACAACAAGATTTTTGTGGATGTGGTGCTTGGATCAAATTGGAACGGGAGGAATGCTTTTGCATTTGTTAGAATGGCGGCACAAGCTCAAATACGAGGTCATAGCTCCTTACACTCTAGAGCTTGCTATGGGTTACTTACAATCTTAAATTGGAAAATTCACTCATCTATGGTGACGCCAAATCTGTCATCGAGGGGGTCACAGATCTGTCCAACTTTCAGTCGCCTGCTCTCCTCTCTTGGTTTCACAGGGTGCAATACCTTCTCCGACACATTCATGATCCTCCTATCCATCATATCTTTCGAGAGGCCAACACCAAGGCAGACTCTCTATCAAAACAGAGTTTACTCTTCCAGTTTGGGCATATTCAAGTTCAGCAGTTCAGAGATGGTCGTCTGCTTGCTACGAACTCCTATTAGCTCCCCTAGTTGTGGTTGCTTTTCTGGTTTTTGAAGTTTTTTTGTTTGCCCTTTTTCACCTTAGCCGTGAGGTTCTTGTCACAACATTGGATCCTTGTTGGATCGTTTTTTTTAGGCTTTTGAAGGTTTATTTTAACTTGATTAGCTGTGATGATCATAGGAGTGTTTTTGCCATGAAGTATATCTATCTGTGGGCTATGTTTATAATTAATTCTTCTCTCTTGTCAATTAATAAAATATATACTTGATCTCTACACTAGCTTGTTGAATTAATATAACAACTCAATGTTTTTTCTTCCTGAAAAAAAAGAGAGAGAAAAAAAAAAATCAACAAAATATTTTCAATAAAATTTTTTTTTCAAATAAATATACTAATCCAATTAAAATATTAACTACATAAAAACCAATTTCAAAATCCATGTAATTACTACATCAATCTCTCCCCACATATATATTCAACAATAAAATATTACACCTAAAATGTGAGGCATTTTCATTGTCAAAGATATTCTCAAAATCTTATGTTCAATCTTTTCTTTAAAAACTTATATCTAGTGCATCATCGTGCTTTGCCATGCGAGCTTGTTAGGTTAGTTTGCCAACACAACCAATGGGTTATTGCTTCTCTCATCTTTTTAATTTAATATTTTTCTACTTCAAGATTCCATCATGTTTAGAATTAAATATATAAAACATAACGTGTAAGATTTGTAGTTTTACAATCTGGGTAGATGTCAATTGACACAACTAAATACAACTATATTATAAACATGGATTAAAATATTATTTCATAATGTTTTTTATTTATTTTAATTATACATAATAAATATTATAAAAATATAAATTATTAAATATATCGAAAATAATTAAATATATAAAATCTGTAGTTTTATGATATATTTAATTTTATATAATAAATATTATAAAAATATTAAATATAGAAAAGATAATAAATTAATATACAATTTGGGCATATAAATTAAATAGTACAATAAATATCATATAAATATTAAATATATGTCAATTGGCACAACTAAATGCAACTATAATATAAATATAGATTAAAATATTACTTCATAATGTTTTTTAATTTCTTTTTAATTATACATAATAAATATTATAAAAAATAAAATATTAAATATATAAAAGATAATAATCTATTATAATAACAATATGATTTTTTTTCTTCTGCGCTGCTCTGCTGCCTTAGCGTTGAGCTTGGTCGGGCCGCCGCAACTATGGAGGAGCCGGCCTTGTCTAAGGCCCCCCAGCCTCCTCCCCCTCCGTTGTCTCCAGCAGCTGAAGCTTTCTACTCTCTCATCGCTTCTCTTCCTAAGAAGAAGAAGGCTACAAACTCGAAGTTTGTCAAACGCCTTGAAGAAATGCCGAAGGTCACACTTCCGCCTGAAGACCCTATTCAAGTTGCCCTGACCATGACGGAATGTGCGCTGGTTGGTCAATTCACCGGCTTGTGGCCTTCCCCCAAAGCCACGGAAGCTTGGGTGATTAGGAACTAGAAACCCCTGATAAGCCAAAATGTTACGTCCTATTTCCTGGGCAGAGGCTATTTTTTGTTTGAGTTCTCCTCTAAAGAGGATAAGGAATTGATCTTTAGAAATGGGCCTTATTTCATGGGACTGCAGGGGCTGTATCTGAACAAGTGGACTTCAGATTTCGACCCAGCAGAGGACATTCCCTCAGTTGTGCCTGTTTGGGTCAGATTGCCCAATCTCCCAATTCACTGCTGGAACTGGACCTCCCTAAAACACATAGGGGACTCCTTGGGAAAATTCATTGACAGAGCAAACAATAAGGATCAATATGACTGTGCTCACATTTGTGTGGAGGTGGATCTGGAAGTTGGGCTGCCGGAAGCCATAAAAATTAAAGTTGGAAGCTGGTCTCATATCCAAAAACTAGACTACGAACAGCTTCCTTTCAAATGCCGGGGGTGTCACGAATATGGGCATTTCGCTAGAAACTGTCCAAAGAAGAGCAAGGAGGAGAAGGAGAAGGATAAAGAAGAAGGTTGGAAGCAGGTCAAGAAATCCAAAGCGAACCCCAAGATTTCTAAGCCGAAAAATCAAGATAAGAGCAAAGGGCAGCAACCTAAAGACATTAGGGATTCTCAGCAAACCCTTACTATGAATGATTCAGGGAACATGTTTGGGCCTCTGGGAACTGAATCGCAAGAAATACTTGAAAAGGACCCACCTCAGAAGGCAGAAGTGGAGACAGTAAAGTTGGAAGGAAAAGAAGATAATGAGATTGCAGCAGCAAATAAGGCAAGACAAGGGGATGGAGAAACAAAAAAACCTCATGAGAAGCACATTGAGAGCGAGGCAGATAGTCAAGGCTCAGAAGAATCTGAAGAGGAAGGAGAGATAGGAGACTCTCAGTCCTCGGTAAGAAGGTCGGAAAGAGGAAGAATGACCTCCAAGGAAAAAAGTGATAAAGAAACGTACAAAGACAAAGTTCAAGGAAGCCAGCCCACACTAGAAAAGCTTTTGGGAAAAAATGCAAAGGGGGCAAGAAATCAGGGACAGGGCCCTAAGGGTGGCCCAGACTCTCACAAAAATAAATAATGAAGGTGATCTCCTAGAATTGCAGAGGTTTGGGGAGCAAGAAGAAAGAAGAAGCCATGAGGATCCTAAGCATGGCAGAAAACCCAGAAATAATGCTTGTCCAGGAGACTAAATTGGGGGAAAACGATTTTCTTCAAAGGAGAAAGAAGTTTTGGAATAAGGGAGGGACTTTGGCTGTCTCATCCAGAGGAGCCTCGGGAGGCTTGGGCACTCTCTGGAACTCCTCCAAGTTCAGGTTGACGGCAAAAAAGGAACATGCTCACTGGCTACTTACAAAACTTCAACATCAAGAATCAATGGAGACTTTTAGTCTCTTCAATGTATACGTCCCAGTAAGTAGCAAGGAAAAATAAACCTGTTGGGAGTCCCTGAGAAGCATGGCAGAAGAAGAGGGTCTGGAAAATATTATTATTGCCGAAGATCTTAACATTACTCTAAGTCATGAAGAAAAGCGTGGAGGATGCATTGTGAGAGATCCAGCCCGGGAATGGGTGGAGGATCTTATTCATGAATGGGATCTAATCAACCTCAAGTCGTGCCATGGTAAGTTCACTTGGTCAAATAAAAGGGTTGGCCCTGGGCATATTGCCGCTAGGCTTGATAGGTTTCTTATTCAAAGTTCGTATTTGCTTTTGGGTCTTGATTCCAAGATGAGTATTCTTACTAGTAGTACTTCGGATCATAAACTGATAATGCTGTCCTTATCTTCCCAGTCAAATCTTGGCCTTATCCCCTTTCGTTTTTGTCCTCTATGGATAAATAAAAAGGACTTCATGGAGAGGGTTTCAGAAATTTGGTTAAGACCTGTCACGGGTTCCCCTTTTTTTGTTTGGGAGGAGAAGATGAGAAGGGTAAAAATCGAGTTAAAGGGTTGTGCCAAAAACATTCCCATTCCAGCAGAAGAAAGGAAGAAAGCTCAAGCAGTCCTAGAATCCCATCAATCCCTGACGAAAGAAGCGGAAATAGAACAAGAGTCTCTAAGTATTGAGGAAGATCTACAACACAAGTTTCATATTGCTTGCAGATAGGAAGAGGAATACTGGAGACAAAAATCCAGAAGCCTCTGCCTGAAATCTGGAGACAGAAATACAGCTTACTTCCACAAGCAAGCCTAAGCTAGGAGAGGGTTAAACTCTATCACTGAAATTAATGATGGGAATGAAACTTATGGAGACTTCCCAAGCATCAAGAAGGTTGCATTCACTCACTTCCAAAACCTTTTCAATAAAGGCGAGGAGCAGGGGCACAGTGATAGAATTTTAGAAGAGATCCCGCTCAAAATTTCTGTTAGAATGAATCAGATCCTAGAAGCTAAGGTTACCAGAAACGAGATAAAGGAGGCCTTGTTTTCCATGAATTCGGATAAAGCCCCAGGCCTGGATGGGTTCATGGAAAAATTTTGTCAAGTTTGTTGGCAGATTATTAAAAAAGACCTTCATAGAATGGTTCTGAAATCCCAAGACTGTAAGAAGATTGGGGGTAGCACTAACTCAGCTTTCTTAGCTCTCATTCCCAAAGAAAAGGGGGCTAATTCTTTTAGTAGGTTTCGACCCATCTCTTTATGTAATATTGGGTATAAAATCATCTCCAAGGTGATTTCTAGAAGATTGAAGGGGATCCTTCCTGATATCATTCTGGAGAACCAAGGGGGATTTATTCATGGAAGACAAATAGCGGACAACATTATTCTTGTCCAGGAGGCGGTTCACTCAAGTCTAAAGAGGAAAGAGAAAGGTATGATAGTAAAGCTTGACTTTGCTAATGCGTTTGACAGCATTAGGAATTCCTTTCTTTATAAAGTTCTGGAAAAATTTGGCTTTGGAGCCGATTTTATTAGGTGGATCAAAGCCTGTATCTCAGAGCCTTGGATTGCCCCGCTGGTTAATGAAAGAGCTGCGGCTTTTTTTAAAGCGTCAAGAGGGCTGAGGCAAGGCTGCTCTCTCTCTCCATTGTTGTTTGTTCTCCATGCCTCGGCTTTAAGTTTTATTCTGGAAAAAAGAAGGCTTGATCAGGACATAATGGGAATCCAAATTGCAAGAGGGATTAAAGCAATAAATCATGCCCTCTTTGCTGATGACTCACTTCTTATGGGGGCTGCTACTGTTCATACATCCAAACAGTTCAAATTAGTTGTGGATGATTTCTGTGATGCCTCTGGTTGCAGTCTGAACACAGGGAAATGTCACATTTTTGGATGGAATGTGACCCAGTGTGAGATGAATGCAATTTATAAAAGTTGGGGATTTTCCGGATCTATTAGATGGAACTCTTTCAAGTATCTTGGGCTTGCGATTTTTCAAAAAAATCGTCATGGCAAGGATTGGATCCCTCTTCTTGACAAGTTCAAATCCAAAATGGAAGCTTGGGGCTTCTCTTGGCTTAATCTGGCAGGGAAAACTGTGCTTATAAAATCAATATTGATCAGCCTCCCTATTTTCCAAGCCTCGCTTATGCTTGCTCCTCTTAGAGTCCTAAAAAAAATGGAAAGTTGTATAAGAAACTTCTTTTGGAAAGGTGGAAAGAAAAACAGGAACATAATGTCGCTAGTCAATTGGGATAAATTCATCAAACCCTTCTTGGAAGGTGGTCTGAATTTCAAAGATTTAAGAAAGCGGAACTTAGCTTTGGGGGCTAAAATTTTCTGGAGGCAAGTTGCCCCTAAGGCCGGGTGGGCTCAACAAGTCTTCTGGAAGAAATACTTTACAGGCCAAAGGAAGAGAAGCCTGGACATGCCTTCTCTTGCCAAAAACGGGTCTCAGATTTTTAAGCTGTGCAGGCAAGCTCACTCTCTCATACAGGACAATTTATATTGGATACTGGGGAATGGGAAGTCCATTGACATATGGGAGGACAGAGTAATGTATGTTGCGCCTCTTAAGGATGTCAATGATTTAAAGGAGCTTTGAACTTGGATGAACAGTGTAGGTCTGCGCACACTGTGGAGCATCTCCCAGTGGAAGGAGAATGTCTGGATGGGATGGCATAGACCGGAGCTGCCTAGAGACCTCGAGGGTGCATGGAAGAAACTATGCCACATCCTAAAAGGGAAGACTCCGATCAGTGCAGTGAAGCACGACCAGCGAGGATGGGGGGTCGCATTCCGGAGCTTACACGGTGGCGCAAGGATACAAAAAGATCTGCGCAATTCCTTATGTCCCTCCTTGTCCGACGCTTTGGAAAGGGTTATGGAATGTGAAATCGATTCCTAAAATTGATTTGTTTAATTGGATGCTTTGTCATAACCATGTCCTTACTGTTGACAACCTTAGAAAGAAAGGCTTCCATGGGCCTTCTCACTGCCCTCTTTTCTTATCTAGTGAGGAGAACACACAACACATTATGCTGGGTTGCAACTTTGCTAATGAGGTTTGGAAAGAAGTGTTGTTTCTGTGGATTAAGGCAATGACAATTCCTTCCTCCATTTCCGACTTATTCTCTAGCTGGTCCAACCGTTTCCCTAGACATCTCCCAAACAACGCTTGGTTCAAGGCTGGTTGGCTTGTCCTTCCAAAATTAATATGCTGGAATATCTGGTTGGAGAGAAATTGCAGAATTTTCTAGGGGAAAGCACAAAATGCTCAGGTTGTCACAGCTAGGATCAAAAGCATCCTTAAATATTTTCTGTATGAAAATGTGGGTGTTATTTCAGATGAGAATCTCTCCTCTCAAGAACTGGGGTGGGGTGAAATGCTTGGATTACACTGCTCCTGTCCAGGTTCAAACGAAGAAAAGAAAAAAGATTGGAAGATCAGAATATCTGAAGCAGATTTTGACACATGGAACAAGACTTTGGCCAGCTACACAATGTTCTTCGACGGAGCAACAAAAGGAAATCCGGGAAATGCAAGGGCTGGAGGAGTTATCAAGAACATAGAGGGCCATATCGAGCACATATTTGCTTGGGGACTGGGCCAGGATACCAATTCTCAAGCAGAAGGGTTGGCTCTATTACAAGGTCTCAAGATCCCTCAACACCTCGAAATCGAAGAGGAAACTATCATAGGGGACTCTCAGACTATCATAAAAATGCTAGTGGAGAATACAAGCCCAAAGGATATTAGACTCCTCAGGTTGATGACGAGGATTAAAAAGACTACCATCTTCTTTCATAAGGTGAGCTTATATCATGTATTGCGGACCAACAAAAAATATGCAGACATGGAAGCAAATAGAGCTGCCCGGCTCCCTGTAGGCACTCTAGTTTGGAACGAGAAGACAAGTTGGGAACAAATTCCATAGCCGTGATTTATGATTTACTGTCTTTTACTCCATCGGTTTGTTTGTGTCTTTAAGTTAGGGGAAATCTCGTTGACGAAATGGCTTAAAGAATTCAGGAAGATCCATTTTATCCGATCTAAAGATGGGTGGATACTTGTATTGGGGGAAGCTTGTGAGTTGTCCTAGAAAATTGAATCTTTGTAAATGGGCAATTTGCTGGGAATTTTTAATACAAAATATAACCGTTTCTGTCCAAAAAAAAATAAAAAATTCTATTATGTAGTTTAATATATATAATAAATATTATAAAAATAAAATATGTAAAAAATGTTATAAATTTTGAATATGCACATTAAAACATGTAAAATTTTAAATATTATTTTTGGGATTCAATTGTGTTAAGTAAGTCATTTGTCTATAATTATTTCCATGAAAGGTAGTCGCAACTGACTAATTTCTCATGATTTTTGAATAGTCCACTTAGCACTTATTGTATTGGGTGATGCTCACAAGGGTGAAGAAGTAGGATTGAAACTAGTGAAATGAATCACATAGCGTCAATCATCACATTGGGGCTTACACCCAGTAACTAGGAAGTCATAGATAGTTTCAATCCCACTTCTTCACCCTTGTGAGCATCACTCGATGCAATGAGTACTAAGTGGACTATTCAAAAATCATGAAAAATTAGTTAGTCACAATTACCTCTCATAGAAATAATCATAAATGAATGACTTACTTAACCCAATTGAATCTCAAAAATAATATCTAATGAGCTGCAAAAGCCCCTTATACTTAAATGTAAAATTTTGTAATCTCATATTATATGACACAATGATATATATATTAAATTATTAAATAATTATTTATTAATGTTTTCACTTTCACAATCCCTATTTCCACTTTATATTTTTTTATAAAATAGTTCTGCTATTTCTTTATGTTGTAAAGCGTACCTATTTGAAAACAACTTTTCTAAATTGCTACGTGCATCATTGTGCAACCTTGATTTCAATGTTAGACGATTCAAATAACCTCTACCTTACGATTAAATAATCAATTACAAAAATAGTTATTGAGTCTTTCTCTTTATCTTAATGAGTCTTCTTCCATTTTGATGAACTGAATGGCATGCAGTATCTCCATGTCGCGCTCTGTGACTCCATGAGGCTATGGCCTCCCGTGCCTATGGATTCAACCTTCTGCCTGTGGATGCAACCTTCGTTGCCTTTATACTCGGCAGTTATTTATTTTTTGGTTTAATTCGAACCTGTTTTTCTGAAGGCAAATCTAATAGTTATTTCTTTATGGGTTTACTGAGCTTGCCAGCATGTATCTTGACCACAATCAACTGAGTGGTACAATACCAGACAACCTCTCCAACTGCACTGGTCTGCAGGACTTGAATCTCAGCTACAATCGGCTTAGAGGTAACATACCTCATGGTGTTGTGAATTTAAGGCGCATAGTTCAATCATTTTCTATGGCGAATAATATGCTTACAGGTAGAATTCCCGTCGAGATCAGAGGCATGATGCTTGTTACTAGCATAGACTTTGCAGGGAATCTGCTGAGTGGTGAGATTCCCAGTAGTATGGGAAGTTGCGTGGAGGTTCTACATCTCAACGTTTCCGGCAACCGATTTGAGGAGCAACTTCCCCTATGGCTTCGATCCATGGTCATTCTTACCGATTTGGATCTTTTTGACAATGAGTTCTCTAGTTCGATTCCACCTTACCTCGGGGACATGGCTAGTCTTCGCTCGTTTAATGTGTCCTACAACACTATGTTTGGCCCAATTCCAGAAAAGGGCGTCTTCCGAAATATTACGGCCGCTTATTTTCTTGGAAATGTAGGTTTATGCGGGCTGATCCTCGCTATACCTTGCCCTACACTAGCTTCGGGCCCTTTCTCATCCTCGGGACTTAGCAAAGGCAAGAAATTATCCATCATCTTCTCTACCCTGGCTTTTGGCGGTGTCATCGCGACAACACTATTATTCTGTGCTATCCGTACCCGAGCCAAGTCGAACAAGGGAAATCCTGAGACTTCTGCTGGAATCGCAGAGAAGGCCAACCCAATAAAATAGATGATCACAACCGAGCTTTTTGAGGCAACTGGAAGATTCAGTCTAGAGAATATAATTGGTTCTAGGAGAAAAACAACAGTCTATGCAGGCTGCCTTCCGAATGGAAAAGAGGTTGCTATTAAGAGATTCAAAGGTGATTCAAGCGTGGATTCATTCCAGGGTAATCTTATCATTGAAATGCGGGTATTAGCCATGACGCGACACCGAAACCTAGTTCGAGTGTTGGGTTATTGCAATAGTGCTGGTATGACTTTCGTGGTCATGGAGATGATGCCCAATGGAACCTTGGCGACACAAATACAAGAGGGAACACTCGACTGCGAAAGTGTCATCAGTATCGCAGTGGGAAAAATATGAGCTCGTGCACATCGTCAGGACTCACAAGGGAGCAGATGCCAAGTGTTTCCAGTGTGTTTTCCAAGAGGAGGATGAAGTGGGGAAGATGGGAGTTTCCCTTTCTAAATAACAACTTTAGGTCCTCTGGTTCTTCCGATGTCAAAGTAGTTTCTCTTCTTCGCAACTTTGGTGGGAAGAAAACTGCTGCAGATGAAGATCAAGCTGTACATTCCTAATTTCAAGCTTGCATTTGAGCATTTCTATATACATGCTGGAGGGAGGGTTGTCTTGGACGAGTTGGAGAAGAATTTGTAGCTTTCGGAATGGCACATGGAGCCATTGAGGATGACACTCTATCGGTTTGGGAATACATCCAGCAGCTCATTGTGGTACGAGCTTGCTTATAGCGAGGCGAAGGGAAGGATCAGAAAGGGAGACAGGACCTGGAAAATTGCAATTGGGTCCGGATTCAAGTGCAACAGTGCTGTTTGGAGGGCTCTGAGGACTATCAATCCGAGTTGTGAGAAGAACCCATGGATCCAAAGCATTGATCAGTTCCATGTTGATGTTCCCAGTGTTTCAACAATCCGATAGGGTTTTTCATTTATGAGCTAAATTTCAAAACATCTTACTCTGTGTTACCTTAGAGATATTGTATTGCAAAGTAATGATATTGAACAGGAAATGATAAATTCTATGATTTACCTTTGTTTAGCTTTCTAGTTAATTGATTTTGCCAAAGATCCCAAATTGACTAGGCCACTTATGGCTTTATTATTTCATTTTCTCCCTTATTTCGGCACTCGCTAGCCAATGCTGAGCTACGGTTAGCAGTCATTCTTGTGTCTTTGATGAAGTTTCATGATGCAATGTTAATTTCAATTAAAAGGGATTGTATCATACAGTCAATCCAAGTTTATGTATGACCCGAATGATGTCAATTGTTGATGAATCTTGTTTATGTAAAAGATTTGTGGAGCATTTCTTAATCAATGTCAAAGATCAGTTTTCCTTAAAAGCATTTTCTTTGCCATGGGATTTTTTTGCTATTCTATATCTATTACTGTTTTCATAGATACGCAGATCTTGAAAGATTACTCTTACCAAATAGTTTGTAACTTTAGCTTGATATAAAAACATTTTCTTGCTTTCTATGCTCATGTAAGCTTCATGCATTTGAGGGTAAATTGTAATTTTCTTGCCCTTTGCATCAAATGGGCAATACATGCCAAATTTGAGATTTTGTAAAATGTTTTACAGGTAAAAATCATGTTTTCTTAATTGGATTTTTTACTCTATATCTGCTGTTATTGTTGAAGTTTACTATTTTTTTTCAGTGGATATTTAAATTATACATTTCAAATTACAAGGCCATAGGTATACTTTTAGGCCAATATCACCGTTAGCTTGCCTATCTTCCAAAACTGCCAAGTGAATCTCGATTGCGCATTCGCTAACTTCCAACATCACCTGACAACCCTGCTCCGTCCCTCTCTGGTCTACCCAAATGGAACCTGCGTCCCTCTCCCATCAAGATGGAACCTTCGGCCGATGATGAATTCACATGAACAAGAGACTGGTCATCACTGGCACATTGGGGTTTCACTTGCTTCCGAGAACCCTGCCACCATGCCCATTCCCACACAGGCAGCCTGGGCATTTACCATTTCGAACTTTCAGAGTTCGTGATAACTCCAAGGGCTAACCTACAGACCAGAGCCGGTCAAACAGGAGAAGACCAATCTCTCAAAATTTCAGGGACGATTGATTGATACCTCACAGGTCTGGCCAATTCTTCTTTCTTCTTTCTAACTACCAGCCCCTGTGCACACAGATCAGATGATCTATCCTAAACATATCTGTATTATTGTTTTTATTTTGGGAGAACCAAATATTTTTTATTTCTGTCAATAAAGAGTTGATTGGATCCATTGTGATATGGCATTTTTTATTCTTATCCCAAAGGTTTGTCGTTAAAAACAATGAAGTTTCGAGTTTCTAGGTTTGTCTTTAAAAACAGTGAAGTTTCGAGTTTTTAACCATACGGTTGTGTGTTTAACCTATTTATTTTCTAATATCGAACTCATCAATAACGTCCAGCCTGAAGGTAATCATATTCTTCAGTGGAGGGTGGAGGTTGGTTTCTGTCTTTTGGCATTTTTCTTTTTTCATAACTACCTGTCTACTGATTTCAAAAATCACTTGGAAGATACCCTAAATTGGCAGTCAAGACAAAAGGGTGAAGAAGCAGAGGGCCATTAAGATTTCAAAGTTGCCTTTTCTATAATTTCTAAATTTATTTCCTTTGCTCATAGAAATTTTAAGCCCATTTGAATATGCAGCATAGTGCTTAGGAAGTCTATTAAATAAGATTTCTGAGGATTTCAAAATTCACTGGAATTGGGCTTCTTTGATTTCACTGGAATTGGGCTTCTTTGCTCAGGTAAGGGCCTAGTCTAGAGCTCTGCCAAGTAATCATAAAAGAGAGATGTACCCCATGGGTGCATGGTCAAGACTCCAATGTAATCTATAGAATTTATTCTGGTATTTATTCTTCTTCATTAATGGGGGTTGTAGAGTATCCTGTTGAAATATTTGTCATCATGTTTTGCATATGGGTTTTAGTGAGAGCTCTAAGTCCAGTGGGTTGTGACTTGTAAGCAAAATGAAAAAATCTATTGTTCGATACCAGAATTGACACAGTATGGCTGAAAACTTAAAGGTCATGGTACACATGGCAGACTGCTATTAGGCATGTTAATTTTAAGTGCGCCTTTCTTTCTTTTTTGGAAAACGCATCTTATAGTTCATCAACAAAGAATACATCAAGAATTATATATTATGGAGTTGATGCTTGAGCAGACAAGTAACCCTTACCTAAATAGACAAGGTGAAATAGTTTATCAACTCTGGCACCAATTGCAAGAGAATCTTTATTTGCATCTTTCATGAAAACGGTTGGGCACTGATGAGAAAAAGAGTTGTTTTTGTATAAAAGAAGGTGGATATTAGAACACATATAAATGCATCTAGCTTCCCATAGTGGGTAAAACCGTTAATGAACGTGTGCTCTGTGGGTAGACACTAGTGTAACTCTCAACTAGAGGTTATAGTGGTAGCTATCATAATCTATGTCAAGTTGTCGATTCCTCTAATTTCTTACACACAAAAAACAATATAAAAATCTTTGAGTCCTACAAATTATTGTTTTAGGAATTTCAATGTTGATGGAAAAGATAATCTACTTTTGCAAATTTTCAGTCAGCAGTATTGAATTTTATCTTTAGAGTGTAAAATAACAATATGTATTTTTTTATTGTTTAATGTGTTTGAATGTCATAAAGAGTGGATAGAGTCATATTTACCATCAAAGTTACAACTAGTAATTTCAACTAAGAAATTAACATGGAAAATAATGGCTACCACTATGTGTGTGGACTTTGCCATATGTTTTCTTTTCTATGTTATTGCTTTACGTCGTTTCCTTTGCAACATATGGTGCAATTGCTAATTATAATTTTAATATAAAGCAAAGTTTGATAAAACATAAAAATAGCAATCCACTTCACTGTCAAATTCAAATTCCCATTGTTTATTATGATTCTCGCAAGAATTCAGTTCAAAATCGTTGGCCGCTTATCTAATGAAATTGGATAATGCCTCGATTTTAGAAATAAATAGTTACGATTCACTTACTATTGAATAATTTGTTTCCCTCATATAAAATAAAACTGTGATATTCATGTATTTAATTACAATTTAAAATATTTTATTTGAATTATTGTGGTATTCATATATTTAATAGTATTGCAATTTTTTTGGATTTATAATTTAATAGGATGAATATGAAGAAATAAATAATAATAATAATAATAATAATAATTTGATTTGATTTATTATTATAGTTCTAATAATATAATGATATTAAATATTAATTTTTTAATATTATTTAAATTAAAATAATTATTTATTTTTATTTATAATTTATAATTTTATTTTTAAATTTATTTATTTAAGGCTAATTTCTATTATATGGTAAAAAAAAATAGTATATTCAAGTTTCGTGATAGATGTTGCATTAGCCAATTTATGTCAGAGGGATACAATTCAAAAATTCAAAAATTGCGTTGTCTCTAGGGGAAACTAACGCTTAGAGAATTCAATAAGTCACAAAGAACGATGTCTTTCAAGGGGAAACCAACTATTAATGGAGTATCAAAAAACCGAGTTTGTTTTGCCATAGAAAAATAAACATAGAAAATATAGAGACACATGAAAATACTGGATGAAAGGAAAGTGATAGCTCTACAGTTGTTGGTCCTTTGCATCATGGTGCTGCGTGCAAGGAGGTTCTTCCACAATGTAGTACCCATAATCTGATAGGGCATCCTCCTTCTTGGAGAGCCGGGGAGCCCTCTAATGTGGAGGTGGAGTGAGTGCCTATGTCTGTTGCATTGTCAATTTGTTAGGCTCCTTCAGCTGAGATGCTACCCCCACTTTCTAAAGCATCCTCCATGATTTTCACTGGAAGATCCACCATTTTCCTAGGCCGCGGGGAGTGGATTTTCAAGGCTGCTTCCTAGTGCTAGAGTCGAAATGGCTGAGATGAATCTCCAGAAGAAGAATTGAGAGCTGGGTCGAGAGCATCTGGGGGTCAGAGACCTCTGGTGCGTCCACCGCCACAGAGAAGGTCATTGTGCGCTCTGCCATGGCCCTAATTGGAGGACAGGAGGGAGAACCTCTGCCTCCTCCTTGACGGCAACGCGTGCGATGGCGGCGAGGCATGGCTCCGTTGGATTGTTGTGGATGCAGAGCAGGGAAAGAATGTGTAGAGGGAGGTGGAGGAGCTGAGCGCAAAAGCTTGCAAAGAAAGACGGAGAGAAAAACAGAGTGAGGCCCAAATCGAATGCGAGAAGGAGTCAGCTCCATTGGCCATAAAAGGTCAGAGAATGAAACGTTGCAGTCTAGGCAGGAGTGAATGCGCAGTACGCTGGAATGAATGGTTCAGGTGATGGGGTTTGAATGAAGCTAGTATTCCAATGAAGGAATTTATGGCTCTCACGCTGGAGGCAGGTGCAACCCCGAAGTAAGGCCAATTGCGTAACTGCGGAAAGGCCAAATAACTTTCCAACTTGACACATTTAATCACCCATATCTAGAAAAATTTAAAATTACTTTTAACTAAATAAAATTTTTGTTTTATTCAAATATTAAAAAAACACAGAAATTCTAAAATTCAAAGTCTACCTTTTTTATAAAATTTATTAATAAATGATTTTAAATACACACATTTTGACATAATGCTATACCTAAAAAGTTATAATTTTTATAATATAGTTTAAAAATTATGAAAATATTGCTCAGATTTTATCATCCCTTAATTATTAAGTATGTGAAAGGGCTTCTTTCAAGCATCACCGCAAACAACGAAAACACTAAATAATGATTTTATGATTGATTGGTAAATTTAGTGTTAGTCTAATTTGATATTACATTGTAATTTTTTTGTGATTTAAAATATATTTTTTCATATATAAATAAATATATATTATTAAAATTTTGATATACATTATATAATTTAAAATTGTAATTTACAAAATTAATAAAAAAATATAAATTTATAAAAAATTAAATTAAGTTGTATTACATTTTTTAACTAAATTATTAGTGAAAATAAATAAATATAGGAGAATTTTTTATTATTATTTTAGTATATTAGGTTAAATATAGCTTATGAGACACATTGTTTTGTCATCTTATTTCCGTATTTAGCGCTTTTTTTTGTGAAGCTTAGCAATAAACGCTCCCAACTTCTTGACAAATCCCTAGCTGAATAAATCATCCCAAGACCTAGCTTCCATAATATCAGTATAACTTTCATTTTTGTCTTGGAAGACCTCGCATTCTAAAATGAATTGTTTTTATGTTTCCACTTTTCCGAAAGAGGAAAAAACACATATGCTTTCATCCCACACTTATTTTGGCCTTTTTGAGCCCCTGTTTCACAACAAAGTTGATGAGAATTAGTCCTTAAGTGAGAAATAAAATTTTGGCTTTACAAGAAATATTGGCCCCTATGTACCCTTTTTGTTGATGATTATGAGTGGGATTAAATCTTCGATATAATACTTTTTTCTTTCTCCCTAGCTCCTTATCCCAAGCATGCTTGTGAAACTTATCCATAACAAAAGTTTTTATCTTTTTACTGTTTGTGGGACACATGTTCAAGCAAATACCCAATTTACTAAACCATTTGTTATTTTTCCGCATCCAAGTTTTCTTTCTTTTGCACAATATGTCATTAAAGACAACTTTAGGTCATCTTCCCTCTTCCATTTGCTCAATTTTTTTTAAATATCTTATGACTTGCACCATAGTGATCGCTTCAATAGGAGTAGCCCCCGTTTCACTTAAGAAGATATCATAAGGAGCTAAATTTTTAATTTTGAACTTGTTTGTAATCAAACACTTCTGAATTTTCTCAAATTATTTCCACTACATGTCAGATGTACTGCTAGCCCAAAGTTCACAACTGTAGAGAATCACAAGAATCACTAAAAGCTCAAAAAGAGTTTGAGTCGTCTTACAATCCCATAACTCTGTCTCTCTACACCTATTTTGAAAAACATAAATTTTTACCAACCCCCCAAAGTTGTTTTCTTTCTACTGTCATCCCAACTTAGATTTATGTTGAAGTCAATTCCTAGGTATTTTTAATTTTCATCTTCTTCCAGAGTGTTGTCTTCAAATTAGAATTTATATTGATTATGTTTTCTTTTGTTAGAGAAAACCACAACTTTCATTTTGCTAATACTGACTTGCGTCCCCGCCCTTCTACAAAAATGCTTAAGGGAAAGTAAGTGCTCTTGCAAACCAAAAGCAGATTTAGCAATCATAAGTTCTAATTTTTCCTTTCACCTCTTTGTATATCCTATGCATAGATTCTCTCAAATGCCTAGGAAACCCAAGTTCCTCCATTTTGTGCCAAAGCTTTTCCCTAGGAACTGTCTCAAAGGATTTTTTTGAAATCAACAAAGCAACAAAAGACTTCCTCCTTTTTCTCCCAAACTTTTTCAATGATGTGCCATAAAGTTATACTATGATCAACTATGGAATGTTTAGGTCTAAAGGTTGCTTGCCCTGTAGCATGTTTATCTCTTTCTTCCGCTCACTTGCTAATTTTATTTTCTAGCATGTTTCCAAATAACTTTGCAAACAAGGGTTTATCATTATGGTCCTATAACTAGAGGGATTATTGACGCCACCATCTTGAAAAGAGGTATTGCTAGACGCGTTCAATCTATGAGGAAACTCTATTGTATGATGTTGTTGAAAATTTTTGTGATGTGAGGTGGAAGAATTTTTAAGCCCCCCTTTTGATACTTTGCTTGGAGTTCAACTAAGTCTTTTGGTTTTCCAACACCCAACTTCTTGATACCCATCTCTACCTCTTGCACCGTGAAGAGATTAGTATCAATGTTGACCAAGGGAGGAGGGTCAACCTTGGGATCCTGCTCATAAATCTGTCTTGCATAGTCAAACCATTTAGAAGTTGTAATACTATTTTCTAGTTTTTGTCTTTCTCGGTTGGAGCTCCTTCCAAAATAATTTGGGGTTATTTTTCCCAAGGAAGATTAGTTTTTCCCTCGAAACCATGAAATTAGAAATTTTCTTTCTTAATATATGCTTGTAAGCTTTGATTTTTATGTTTTCCTTGTTTGACACTCTTTACATTATCCTTTCCTTTTTGCATTCCTCTTCAAATCAAACATTAACTCGAAAGCAATTTGTTTCAAACTTCTTAATTCTTGCACTTTTGCACTCTGCAAATGCGCTTTGAATTAAATGTGTTAATTCATGACTATGAAGATCACCAATCAAAATTTTCTCCTTCTCAAAGAGCCTCTCTAGCATTATTTTGAAGGTATTACATTTTTCTAGAGTCAAAAGGCTTTTTCCCTTCGAGATATTTTGTTGAACACTGAGTTTTTGATCCTAAGTGCTTCTTTCCAGTCTAAGAGAAGCTTAAATAAATTGGCTTGTGATCCAATTTTAAAACCTAAAGTCGTTATCCAATCAAAACTTTCTCTTTTTTCTCACACAAACCATGCTAACAAATAACATAATCTACAACACTTGCTCCATTGTAAGTAGTGCAAGTGAAATTACCAGACTTTGCCCATCTAGCCAAACCATTACAAATGACTAAATCGAAAGCCCCACATAGAGTAAGAAATTGTTCACCAAAGAGATTGCAGCAACCCTTCCTCTGAAATTATTTCCCACTGGTGATTACTCTCTTATGTAAACCAGATAGGGTTGTGATATTTTTTACAACAAAGAATGCTAGCTTGTTCACTTGCAGTGTTAGCATTGAAATGAAATCAACCATTACAAAGACTTCACCTAGTTGAGAATATGTAGCAATATCAACTTTAAAGTTGTAAATGGATTTTTGTGGTCAAATCCTTACTTTTATAAGTTTTTTAATGTGATTTTGATTTTCAAATATTTTAAACCAAATGAATTGTTTATTCAAGTCTTCTTTTTCTAACCGAATAAAACAACCTTCTTTTTCTCTAACTAATAATGTTGAGATTTTCTGTTTTGGATAAAATAGGCAAAATCTCATTAGGTGACAAAAATTAGGAATTAGTTCCTAGATTAGCTCCAGTTTGTTGGGAGGGAGTTAATGCATCCTAAATTTGAGTTGAGAGGATTTATGAGGCAGTTAGATTCTCCTTGCTATAAAACAGGTATCCATACGTTTGTTTTGGAGTGTGTGAGAGTTTGTAATCTCCTGTTTGATTAATAAAGAATTGCCGATGCCTTGTTGTGTGGACGTAGCCCAGAATGGTTGGGTGAACCACGGTAAACTTCTGTGTTTCCTGTGCATGATTTATTTGCGTATATGTTTTAATCTGCTGTGCTGTTGATTACTGTCCAACAATTGGTATCAGAGCGTGTTGGAGGAGCGCGCAGTTAATTGCTGGAGGTTTGAAATTGATGCGTTGAATTTTTTTTTGTTTTTGCTTACCTGCCCGTGGAGGTTGCAGGTGCGTTGAATGGTGCGCAGAATTGCGTTGAACATTGCTGGTGCAGTGAATCGATTGCTGTGATAGTGTTGCGCTGTCATATTTTAATGCTCCACTCGGTCCTGCATACGTGAGCTTTGGAGGTGATCGGGCGGGTTCATAAAAAAATCGTTGAATCCATACGTGGAACTCCACGTGATATATGCTGGTGCGTGTTGATTGCCAGAACACGCAGTGATATATGCTGGTGGAGGTCTGCGTGGGGTCGTTTACCAATGCTGCGTGGAGCGCTGGTGAATTGACGTGGACTGTTTTGTTAATTGTGAACCGGAGTTGTACCATCGCTTACTGTGGGAGGAGCACGTGAATTGATAAAGGAAGAACCGTTGATTGTATAATCCAGAGTCGAGTTCTTTTGAGTGTGAGGAGAGTGTGCTGCCACACATTTGCTAAGCCATCTGCGTGGACTCGACGCTGCCTGATCGAAGGACGCTGCCACTTACGTGAGTCTGAGCCAGCGTGAAACCACCCTCTGCGTGAAAATGAGCTCTGCGTGGAGCATGAACAGGTGAAAGTCGAGCCTGTGTGGACTGAGTTGGCAGCGTTGACAGGTGCTATTGATTGCTGGTGCGGGTGGAGGTCTGCGTGGAGGTAAAACAGTGTTGTGCGTTGAAATTTGACAACGTGGTTTATGCAAATCGCTGGTTTATGCGTTGAAAAATCGTATGCCATTTTTTTGAAAGCGTTTTATAAAGTCGATTTTATAAATCGTATGCCATTTATGCGTTTTTTGAAAGCGATTTGGAGTTTGTAAACAAGTCGATTTGTTTTATTACAAATCGCTTTGTATTTTTGTTTTAAGTGCCTTTTTTATTTCAAACGATATGCAAATCGATATACATAAGTGGTGGTAGTTTGAGAAAATTGATTTGAATATGCCATTTGTATATGGTATTTAAGAAAAACCCCTTTTTTATAAGGTGGAGTCTATTTGAAATTTTTTTGTATAAAATCGATTTGTAATTTTTTTTTTAATACCATTTGCATATGGTATGAGAGGAAGGTCAAGGATACATTTGTGTTAAAAATTAAGTGAGAGGCACTTAAAGGAAGGTGAAGAGTATTTTGTTTTTTAAAGGGAATTTTTTATTAAAAAAGGCTACAAGGCATAGGCAGTTTTTTTTTTTGTTAAATGCTGGTATTTAAAGTGTTGGTTTTTGGAGATTGTTTGTTTTAAACAAAATGGCAAAAACTCAAAGTGCCCGTTTTGAGAACGATGTGCTTGGAGCCTTGTTGTCTGAGGAGACGAGGAAGAGGTCGAATGCAGACACCTCTACATCAGAGGTAATGATGGCCAGAGGTCGCTCGAGAGAGAGACACTCCGGGGGTAAGCATAGCAACTCGCGTTCAAAGTCGAAAGGGAAGAAGAGCAAAGTAAAGTGTTGGTTTTGTGGCAAATCAGGGCATTTAAAGAAGGACTGCTGGAAGCGACAGCAGCAAACTTCAAAAGCAGATTCTTCGACAGAGAAGAAGGAGGCAAATGCGACAGATACAGGTTCGGCATCTGGTTCAGGTATGAGCGACGAAGTGTTGTCTGTTAATATGTCAAATCATGATCAACATTGGTTGTTATATTCCGGTGCATCAAACCACATGTGTATTCATAGAGAATGGTTTAAGACATATAGATCAGTTAATGATGGAGTCGTGTACATGGGTAATGATGTCACATCTAATATTGTTGGGATAGGAAGTATACAACTGCAAATGTTTGATGGCACAATTAAATTGTTAACAGATGTGAGACATGTTCCAGATTTAAGGAAAAATCTAATTTCACTGGGAGCACTTGATTCAAATGGATATAAAACTGTAATTCAAGGTGGAGTAATGAAAATTTACAAAGGCATTTTACTAGTTATGAAAGCTAAGAAAGTAGGAAATCTATTTCAGTTAGAAGGAGGTACAGGGTCATATTTTGTGTCTACTGTGTCTGAACATGACAGTAGTTCCATTCACCTATGGCATCAAAGATTGGGCCATATGAGCGAAAGAGGGTTGAAAATTTTGGCTGATCGCAAGTTACTTCCAAATCTAAAGTCTGAAAAGTTAGATTTCTGTAAGCATTGCTTGTTTGGAAAACAAAGTAAACAAAAATTTAAAACAGGCAAACATAATAGTAAAGGGATACTTGATTATATTCATTCAGATGTGTGGGATCCAGCCCCTACAGCGTCATATGGTGGCTCGTCATATTTTGTGTCGTTCATTGATGACTTTTCTAGGAAGGTGTGGGTCTACATGATGAAAAAGAAGTCTGATGTTTTTACAATTTTCAAACAGTTTAGAGCATTGGTAGAAAACATCACTGGTAGAACAATAAAATGTTTAAGAACTGAAAATGGTGGTGAGTTTACTTCCAAGGAGTTTGACAGCTATTGCAAGGATGCAGGGATCGAGAGACATAAGACCACGGTTTATACTCCTCAGCAAAATGGATTTGTTGAACGCATGAACAAGACTCTTCTAGAGAGAGCAAGGAGTATGCTGAGTAACGTCGGGTTGCAAAAGGATTTGTGGACGGAAGCAGTGGCAACATCTTGTTATGTGATAAACCAATCTCCATCGACGGCGATAGACTGCAAGATTCCGCAAGAGGTATGGAAAGGACATACTTGTGACTATTCTAAACTCAGAGTGTTTGGTTGTGATGCATATGCTCTAGTGCCTAAACATCAGCGAACTAAATTAGATCTGAAATCAAAAAGGTATGTCTTTGTTGGGTATGGTGTTGGAACAAAGGGATATAGATTGTGGGATCCTACTACCCGCAAAATCATCATCAAGAGAGATGTAAAGTTTAATGAATCCTCTCTTGTACAGTTAGATGTAGATAGTAAATTGAAACAGGATGATGTATTTGATTTTCAGCACATTCAGTTTGACAACACTTCTAATGATAGTCATGATGACCATAGTTCAGATACTAGTCATGAACAAGTTTCAGAATCAGAACATGAACAGGGTTCAGGTTTAGATCATGAACAGGTCTCAGATACTGATCGGCAAGAAGTTCCTACAGATGGTAGTCAGCCAATTGCGGAAGCACCAGAAACATCCTTAAGGAGGTCTAAAAGAATCAAACGCCCTCCGAGAAGGTATGATGATTATGTTACTTCAGTTGCTTTGACAGCTAACGATGATGAACCTCTGTGCTATCAGGAAGCTATAGAAGGTTCGAAAAGTGACAAATGGAAAGCAGCTATGAAGGAAGAAATGATGGCCTTAAGTAAGAACGGCACATGGGATCTGGTTGAGCTTCCGAAAGACAGGAAAAATGTGGGGTGTAAATGGGTTTTCAAGCTGAAACGGGGTGTGAATGATACGGAAGACAGGTACAAAGCGTGACTGGTTGCAAAAGGGTTTTCTCAGAAAGCCAGTATTGACTTTCATGAGATTTTTTCACCAGTGGTTAAAATTGTTTCAATTAGAATTGTGTTAGCATTAGTGGCTTTGCTTGATTTAGAGTTGCAGCAATTAGATGTTAAGAATGCATTTCTACATGGTGATTTAGATGAGGAAATTTATATGGAACAACCGGAAGGGTTTGTTCAACATCGCAATAAGAAATTTGTCTGCAGGCTCAAGAAGTCATTGTATGGTCTGAAGCAGTCGCCTCGACAGTGGTACAAGAAATTTGATTCTTTCATGTTGAGTCAAAAATATATAAGAAGTGAATATGATCATTGTGTTTACTTTAAGCGGTTAAGTAATGGCATGTTCATTATCTTAGTGTTGTATGTTGACGATATGCTTTTAGCAAGCAAAAGCATTGAAGAAATCAACAGGTTGAAGACTCAGATGGCAAGGATGTTTGATATGAAAGATCTAGGAGCAGCAAGACAGATTTTGGGCATGGAGATTTTCAGAGACAGGAGTAATGGTAAGCTGTGGCTATCACAACAGAAGTATGTTGAAAAGATACTTTTGAGGTTTGGTATGAACAATGTGAAGCCTGTGTCAGTCCCTTTAGCTTCCCATTTTAAGCTTTCTTCGAGTTTATGTCCTAATACAGATGAAGATCGGCCGAACTTTTGTTAGAAGTTCGGCCGAACTCTTGTCGCCGGTTTTCCCATCTCCGACAAAAATTTTGTTTGCCCACGCTATCAGTGTGTCGTCAATCTAAACGGAATCAGGAGTTCGGCCGAACTTGATAACGAAGTTCAGCCGAACTTGATAACGAAGTTCGGCCGAACTATTGCTGATAAAAGTTTTCGGCCCCCGATTCTCACAAAAGTGTAACCCAGCTTCACGTTTCCGCCCCATGGTAAAATACCAAAATACTATACTAGTTTTGCTGAGAATAACCCATGTGAGTTCTTGCAAATATTACTAGTATGTATCTTGAAAGGTGTGAGCAATATTAAAACATAAATAAGTAAACTTGCTTGCCTTTATATATATCTTATTTAAGAAAAGATAGGAATAATGATTTCTTTTAAAATGGATTTCGTACTTGTGTGTTAAATGATAAGGAATCCAAGTTCTTTTCTTGAAAATAAATATAGGCTAAAGAGAATAACCTCTTGAATATACTACATTGCTAGATGAATTACATGTACAAAAACTAAAGTAATGTTTTGGTTTCCTTGAAATATATACATGGCTAACGTGGGTATAATATTTCAAGAATAAGGCATGTATTCTCATGTTTTATTCCATTAGTTTTATGGAAAAGAAAACCATGTTTTTCATGCCTATTATGTTATATGTCCTCGAAGAGGAATCATGAGTTTGCCTACTCGATTATGTTAAGTACTCTGTTGGGAAATTAATCTTTATGCATTGTATGCATAGGAACAACAGTCAATGTGTTAGCTTCAATATATTTGCATGCTCCAAAGGAGAAATCTGAAGTGGTGGTTCCTTTGTTAAAGTTTAAGTAACGCGAATGCACATTGTGTAATTTTCCATTAAAGGAATTTTTTAACAAATATAGTGATTTGTCTTATACGAAAAAAAAATGTCATAATAATGTGGGAGTTATTTGACATGAATTGATAATTACTTACTCACACTAATGTAGAGATGTTAGAAGAAAGCATGTTGTGACATTGTATTCACATCTCATATATGCACGTGAATAGGTGTTAAAGGATCACTCAAAGATTGATTATTTATTTATTAAGGATTGATTATTTATTGATTAAGGCTTTATCTAATCATGCTATAAAATCTTGTCGATGCTGCTAAAAGAAAACATTATTGTAGAGGAGAAATGTGAATTTCCCGATGGGGATGAGTACTGCAATAGGGAGAGAAGTTCTTCAAACAAAATAAAGATAAGTATTTTATTTGATTTTATTTTAAGAAGTCTATGCATATTCATATTGATTCTTTTAAAAATGTATTGTTACATACATGGCATTGCATGAGATTAACTTCCATTTAAGATAATTCTTAAAAATTACATGCTATTATAATATACTTTTTCTGGATAAGAATATGCATATGAGACTAATATGTGTATTATGCTTTATTACTTTAGGAAAGAAAGTATAAAAAAAAACATGAAAGAAAAATAGCTACCTTTCATTTGAGTTGGAAAAGAAGTAGTTGTTTTTGCATGCAATAAAATTTCTAAGTTACCATGCACTACTTTAAAAAGATGAATGTGTATAGTGATGGTGTGATAAATTAATGCATGAATGCAAAAGATGAGGAAAGTCCTTATATAAGATGATATAGTGTTATAATTAAATCGAATAAAACCTCTTAATGGGTCAAGTTGTGAAACTTAACTAAATGACTAGTTGACTAACTAGTGTTTGCATGAGTCGTCATGGATGCATTAAAACTATTGACTAGTTATGAATGAATAACTAATGAAAGTTATATGCACGAATCGATTTTGACTAAAGCTATTTGAAAATGGTGAACAAGTGATTATGATATTTACTTCGTGTGTCAATCTGTGGGAATAGAATATTATGGGAATTGGAAATGCTTGCACTCATACCCTAATTGTTATTGACACATACGCATTAATGAATATTTGTATATACTTTTATACATGACGAAATTGTATGCATGACAACATTTTATGCAGGAACTTAAAATGATTGCGCAAGACAATATGTGTTTGTGAAATGCATATTTACGATTAGCATTGTTTCTTATAGTAAGCATGGGTAGCTTAATGGAAATAGAAAATTTGTGAAAATAAAACATCACAAACATTGCAATGTGAATTGCAACAGTAAATGTTAAAGTATCATGTTTTAATGTGCAAGATTTTGTTGTTTCAGAAATAATACTATACAACACATGTATGTTACTTCCAGGGGGAAGTTATGACATCTTCATTAAAGTTAACTAGTATTAACTAGTTAAAGACAATTTGTTTAATTTTCTTTTATCAGGAAAGAAAAACTTAAATCATCACTGTTGATAAAGCAAATTATTTAATTTGCTGGAATTAATTAATGAAAAAAAAAAAAATTTAAGCTGATGGTAAAAAAATTTCCAAGAATAGGAAGTGATTGGGGACAGTTGGAAAGACAGTTACCTACTCCTCTGAGGATAAAGCTGGATCCCAGGGGAGGAGTAGGTATTCTGTGAAATTGGTAAAGGGGGAGTATTTTCTAGAGCTGGTTGGGACCAGTTGAAAATAGCTTACAGCAACCCTTGTAAAGCCAAAAATATCTGAGTGTGACTGGATTGGCCATCCCGAGGTCACAGCAAAGGAATCCAATGTTAACCCGTGGCACTGTCTAGATTCTGGAGCTAGGGGGAAAGTGGAGGACGTAATAGCCTCACTTGATGGTTAGGAGGACCGCAACTTGAAAGACTAAATTTCCAAATAAGTATAAAGAATTTTTAGTGTGCTGTGCTATTTTGAATTAATATGGAAAGATTGACTGTCTCGATGTCTTTACCAGGATCTAAGACAGCATGCACGTGATGCATTAATTAGAGAGTTGGTGCTCTATGAGTACTTGTGGAAATACTTTGATTAAAACATCTCTTGATATTGCAAGAATGTTTGATAGTGGAAAGTATTTTCATTTGATTGAAACTATGTGACTAATGTGATTGAATGGTTAGTCATACATTACAGGCTCTTTCCAGGAAGTGTTTATGGGTGTTCAACCATTCGATGAGAGGTTGCGTAAAAGCCATCATTTCTTCCAATAGTAATAGGTAAGTTCGTATAGACATTTTTCTATACTTTTGTGAATTGAATAAGGGATAAGTAGTAGAAATGGAAATGAAATTTTCTTTGCGCTATACATGCTTATGAATATGGATCTCATTACCAAGGGGAAGGAGCCCCTTTGGGTTGATTATATTATTATATCATGAGTATAAGTTTAAGTTTTAGTGAGAGAAGCACACTGAGGACGGTGTTCTCTTCAAGGGGGGGAGTATGTAACACACGTACTCAAACAAATAAATATTACGTTATTTTATTTTTAACTATTATTACCAAGAAACGGTTGAACGAATTCTTGAATCGTTTGAAAACTGATATGTGTGGCATCTTGATGATATGACCTGTATTTTATATCATGCGAAATGTGCGAAAATTGTGAATCATTTCGCGGCAATTTATATTGACGCGAAATGTGTTTTTTGTAGGGGGCTCCACAAAACTTTCCGGCCGACGGAGAGTTACACAATAGTTCGGCCGAACTATTAAGACGTTCGATTTAGCGACTCATAAATGGAAAACATAGTTCGGCCGAACTTTGACTAAAAGTTCGGCCGAACTAACACGTCACCAATTACGCAAAAACCAGGCTCTGAAAACAATTCTGCAACTTTGGACTGATTAAACTCCATGGAAGGTTGTTAATTAACTGTCGGAACCAAGACAAGCATTTTCATAATCGAATCTACTTTCAGGAAATATAACTTTTATGAAATTTCGTAAACGTTTATTAATTTTAATTATTTTTCTAATAAAATGGGTGCAAACAATTTCTGAGGGTCATTGTGATTCAGTGAAATAAAAATTTTGTATCTCCCAAAATACATTGTAAAAAAAATTGAAAAAATTATGGGGCATTACATTGGTCTGTCGACTCTAATGGGTAGCTTTTAGATTTTTAGTTTATAACTTATATGTTAAGAAATTTCTTGCCACGCGAAACATATCCAAAATACGCAGTTTTTCATATTGGACCACTTCAAAAAATTCTAGTAATTATGATATGCATCCATTGGCTTTGTAAATATGACGAAAACAAAGTATACTCTATCTAGATTGTTGTAACACATTTTGTTTTTTCAAAAACACAAATTTTCAATGAATGCAACATTGCGACATAACATGACTTCTTATGAATCCTTTGATTGTTAAGAAACACACACTCAAAGAAACGCTAAGTTGACATATCAAATCTGCATAAACAAAATTTCAAAAAATAAGTAATAGAAAGCTAACAAAATTTCTCACAACTTTTATTTTTATTGCAAAATGAAATTCTACACAAAAAAAAAATTATAGTTTGCAGAAAGTTGAAGAACCGAAAAAAAATGAAATTTTTTTCTCAAAAAAGGGAAAAAAGTGTAACCCAGCTTCATATTTTCACCCATCGACCCAATAACCTTCTCATCAGCACCATAAATTGAATTAGAATCGTACTTGAACTCTGCTACGTGGTTGCATTCGAGTCAAGAAATACTGGTTTTTTTGTGTTGATGGCCTTGGTATCGCTCTTGGCACTGCGAGGAAATGCAAGGAAGTTATTTGATGGCTTCACTGTTGCCATTTTCTATGAGTCTCGTCTCTCTATAATGATGCTTGCAGGTTCAATAGGCATGTCAATGAGCTTCGGGTCTTTAGTGGCCACAGGAATTGAGCTTGAATGTTGCAGTTATTGATTATAAGGCCACCGTGGAGTCTGCTACAACAACAACAATCATGAATACGATAGCATCATGGAAACACTGTCATGAAGATGATGGCATCGTGGAAATATGTGAAAGGAAAATGTGAAAGAGAACCAAGGTTGCGTTGTTCAAATGGAAGATTTGCTTAAAAAGATAAGTATATTTCTTTATTAAAAAGAATTTCAGAGTTTATTTACGCAGAGGAAATATGAAAAGTTATGTTTGTTATCTTTCCAAAAAAATCACTTGTGTGTGAAAAACTATAAGAATCTATATTGTTCTTTTGGAAACATTTACTAGATTCTTGTGCATTGAAAGAGAGATTAATATTCATTTAATTTTGGAAGAAAAGTTATAACATTAATCTACTTAAAAATTTTACACTGTTATCTAGATAGTGGGTAATCACTATTACGATGTTTTTGGAAGATTTAAGTAGTTTAATACTTGAAAATATTTAATGAGTTCAAGGATAAGATAAGGAGTTTTCACCGAAATAACTCTTGAAATTTTATGTATATGGAGAACTTATGCTATTTTTCTTAGTAAATAAAATATATCACTGCGAGTAGATAAAGATTGGCATTATGTTAACATTTTAGAAAGACATATGTATATATGCATCTTATGTAAGAAAAGGTAGGACGTTCTTTATTTTTCTAAAAGTTCTATCTAGCTCTTATGCCCAAATTAAGGGTTAGTTATGGTACTTTATTTTTAAAAGAGGCTTTCTTGAATGTATTAAAGAGGGTAGCTCTTTAATATAAATATTTACATAATATGGTATAAGCAAGAAAATAGAAGATGCATGATCTTTATTTTAAAAGGGATTTTGTACTCATTTAATTTATAAAATAAGAACAAATCCAAGGTAATTCCTTGAATAGATTAAAGAGTGTAACTCTTGAAATATCTTCATGTACAATGAAGAAGAAAAGAGAAGTTTTCTCAGATTTATATTCATTAACAATGTTGTAAATAGTAATGAATTAATAAATCCATGGATAGTTTACCATGATAGTGGTAGATATTAATGAATTAATAAATCCATGGGTAGGTTACCATGGTGTTGATAGAGATTAATTATTTTATAAAACCATGGGTAGATTACCATGGTGTTTATAAATATTAGTTAATTCATAATTCCATGAATAGATAACCATGGTGTTAGTAAATAACGGTTATTTTCCACGGATAGAGTAACTACTCAGTTATATTTCTTTAGATTGAGTGATTACTTTTTATCATGATTATGATGTTAACTCCTTTTGGAAAAAGATCATGCATAGGCATGCAACATAAATAATAACTTTCATTGGAAGGAATATAATTATTTGTAGGTGGGAAAGATAGCATGTGGTGCTAAACTATTTTGGAAATGATTGTTTAGTATAATCTTTGAAAAGAAGACAAATATCTATATTCTTAATTGCATAATTTTACAAAAAGAAAACATATGTTCACATGCTCACTAGCATTGAGTTTTCTTTTGGGAAGACTTGTGAAGGAGGCTACGTGCTTCGTGGGAGACTCTTTTGGAATCTATATGCCTTTGCATGCATGGGAGCAACATTTTATATGTTAGATGGCACTCCATGTACTAAAATTAATAGCTCAAGGGTTAGCTATTTTGATTAAATTATGTAAATGGCATGCACGAGTATCATAACTAAATATCAATTTATTTTAAATGTACGCTGGGGAGATGTAGCTATTGTCTTGCAGTGTTTATGCAATGGAAACATTAGTTAATGTGATGACTTATAACCAACACATGTGAGGTATGTGTTGTTAAAGGAAGAATGTCAAGGTACTTTACTTGCATGTCATGAAAACACATTAGTATATGGAGAAACTACTATAGTATAGATGTGTGAGATGATTTATTATACTTGAATAATCTTGACATCAATGTATGTTGAAGGTGACATTAGTAGGGTACGATGGTGATATGTATAAAGGAAATATTATGTTGAACCTTGTGGCAGGTAAATGATTATGATTCATGCAGATGAGTGCAAACTACCAGATGATCCAGTGTACGAAGGACCATTGTAGGTACATCCATGCCATCAAGATATGAAGATATGAAGACCAGAGGGTAAATGGTATCATATTTATTGTAATGGCTTTAAGCTAGATAATTGTATATTTCCTTGTAAGATTTATAAATGATGGTTAAGGGATGGTCTTCCTTATAAGCCATTGAGTGAGGGTTCATCACCCTCAAGAGCGTTTAATAAAAAAATTAAACGTTTGCTGGTTTTCACCCTACGGGGTTTCTAGGGTATATTGGTGTTCAATGATGTGATTGATTATTGTGTCAAGTTGATGATGTTGATTCCTTTCTTGTTATGATGTTCATAATGGCAAGTATGTGATGACTATAAGAGTGATGAAATGAATAGAAGGTTACATCACACAATATTATGTTAATGTATTATAATGGAGGTTGTTAATGGTTAAGAAGCTTACTATTCTTATTCTGAAAGTTACACTAGGAACTGGTAAACATTCTTTGTAATGATGAGTAAGAAATATTTAATGGTGAGTGGTTAGTTACCCAGGAGTAACTCGTATAAAAAAATTTATTTCCTTACATTTCCATGTGAAGTTAACGATGTATGTTACAATAAAATATTTTAGTTTATTTCCTATATCAATTTTTTTATCAAATTATTTTTAAACATATTATTTTAATATTATTTATCAATTAAAAAATATATATATTTTTTATCTCTTTATTATAATAATATAATTAAAACTTATATTCGTATCACAAAGAGAATTACTTAATTTTTTAAAATCCCATGGAAGAGGATATTGTTCAATTTCAAGAAGACAATATGACAATCTACCATGAGCGGTACAAAATTTTAAATTCCCATCTAAAAACAAAAACAAAAATTAGTAAAAACTATATATTTTTAAGATTTTTTTTCAAAATTTAGATTACCAAATATTAAAAGGAAATAAATATTTAGCAGAGGGAAGATTTATCTATTTTATTATTTCATATTATTTAAATTAAATATATTAAGACCAATTTTATTTAGACTAATTGTATTGATAGTTGTAGATTTAGACTAAATTTATTTAGGCTAATTGTATTGATAGGTGTAGTTTCTTTTTTGGGTTGAATATTGTTAAGTTTATTTTTATTTTTTTTAATTTATAATTATTCATGATTGTTTGTATATCAAAATATAAGATAAAATATAAATTATCTTGTATTGTTAATTTTTTATTACTTTTCACAATTATTTAATAATATAATATAAAATTATCATATAAATTATCAAATAACAAACTTTATATGTTTATTAAGCTAACATATTTTTCTTTTGAATGAGTTCAGCTTAAAATTTCATCTAAATTTTCTCTATAAGTAACATGTGTACACCATCAAATTTATGCATGATATCTGTCTCACTTCAGCTACCTAGTATGGAATAGATTAGCTGGCTTAGAAGGCTTATAAAATGGGTGAGGTCTTCTCCCTCTTTCAACATTTCAACAGTTTAAGAGAAGATGTTAAGTACCGTTGAATTTCCATTCACTGTCAAAATTTGGTGTACCAAATATCAAGATAGGGCAGGTGTGATGTCCATAGGAAAAAAACATTATTTTTTTCAACCTTACTCCACCACATATTTACTTATATGATGATAATTTATTGGCATTTAACTATACCACATTACCACATATTTACTTTTAAGAGTTAACTCTATCAATGTATTAACTATATAACCGTACCTCTAATCCACGTTCACTTACCTACATACATATAAAAAATACACCACGAGGATGGCACAAGCCTACATGCAATATAGTTCTTAATTATTGAACTAAAGTCTATACATGATAAGACTTATGCTTTCCTTAGAATAAATCTTATGGTATATTAGATTTCGAGTACTGACAGTTATGATTCATCTCCATATCAAACAAATTTGCATTATGATAGTTAAATTATATTATTATTTCACTCTGCCTTGATACACGTGTTCTGGTTTGCAGTTAATTTTCGGAGGTACACTACTTGATCCATATCCAATTTAGCCGTGGAACTTATTGTGAGGTTAGTTGACATATGTGTTTTGTTGCACCATTGGTTCTATGGGATTGAATTGACGGCAGTGAATGAAGCCGATTGAGGGTCAGGGTAGTCGACCTCCCTCAACCCTAACAGTTTCTCCCATTTGCACGAGCTGGCTTCCTTCGTCTCTGTCGCTCTATGTTTTCGTTACGCTGACCTCCTCCATGTGCCAGTCCATACTTCTGTCCATTACTTCTCGGCTTAAACACCTGCATCAGCTTCACATCTTTGAAACAGGTAATGAAATTTATTAATTTTTCAACTTCTTTGGAACTCTTAACGGAGATGCAATATTTCTTCCTTTTGTGGATATGGATTGGGGAAATTCTAGATGATATTTGTTACTTTTCTTCTTTATTCTTATTTGGTCTTTAAACTCAAAATTTCATTATGAAAGATTCATGGTTATGGTAAGACAGTCCTGTTATCCTCGGGAGTTCAAGCTATTATCTTTGTCACGGTTTCACAGGTAAGTCTTTAGTTATACATACATATATATATATATTTTTAATTTATTTATAAGTTCAACAGTCGCTTGGGTTAGTGTTATAAACCTGCTTGCATTTCGTTGATTTTTTGTGTTAGGTCTTGGCTTCAGCATTCTCAGGTTATTTCCTTTCAGGTAAACCCTCACCTCTTCACCAGATGTGGTAGAGTTAAATATTTGGTATTCACTGGTTTTTAAATTCATACTCTTAACTTGTGACTGTTGGGTCACAGGTATGGTGATTCCTCTCTTAACCAAGTTTTTATGTGAAGGGTTGCGCACCATGTCAACTCTGTCCCTAACTATAACCTTCTACCTTCATGGCGCATAGGTACTGTAGTCACTGATTTATCACTTAAGTTTAAATCAAGACCCTTGGGGAACTTCTGGGTTTTGTTAATCCATCCTTTTCGACAACCTTAAGGCTCCGCTTCATATCTATTCAGAATTACAATGTATAAGACATGAACTCTATTAAAGAGAGAAGCTTAATGCATATGGTGTTATTCATTGATCATGAATTCATGGCTTGCAATGATCTTGGGTCAGTATTGTAGGTTTACATATGTCTTTTAATGAAAATTCCCTTCGGGCTTTAATATAACTCTTGTTTAATTCTGTAATGGTTCAGTCAAGGGGGTTTACGAAGCACAATCATTTGATGATTCTGTATTTGCGTTATCAACAATAGTCTTTTTATTGCTCAGATTTTGTGGTGTTATGACCTTAAAGGATTACTGGCCTTGTCAGCGCAATCTATGCATAATTGTTCACTTCGATAGTTAATACACACTCATATGTCATTTTTATTCAGAATTTTACTCCTCTGATATGTTCTCTATATTGTCTTTCATCATTTACTGAATATAGTTATTTGGGTCTTTGCATGTAACAGCACAAATATTATGTAATTATATGCGCCTAGATGCTTGTCCAAATATAACTATTTATTTGTAACAATTCATTTCTTATGATGATAGTATCTCAGTTAAATACATTTCTTATTAAGATGCTTATCTGAAAACCAATATTTATTTCTTTCTTGTTATCCTTTTTAGTTTACTATCTAGACTTGATGACCAGAACATCATAGTTCTGGGTTATTTACTATAACCCTAGTCCAAGTATAGCATGAGAAAATATGGGAGATGACTTGTTCTATCCACAGTGGTTTCTATGGAATAAACTAACACTTCCTTAATAATTACATATTTTGTATATATACATGTTTTTCTTATATTTTTATTCTTTAAAACAGTATACACTTATACAGAAGGGTTTTAACCTAGTTCGCAAGAACGAATATTAGAGTTAATTCTCTCCTAATAGGTTACTTCTCGTTTTGTATACATTTATATATACATATTCAATCATGTATCTTTTCTTGATAATACTTACATATAAAGATATTTGTATCGAGAAATAGAACTAAAGAAAACAATTACTACTATAGTATTTATTTTTCAGCATTTACAAAAGTATCTAACTATGTAACCAGAATTCACATACAATTTCATAATCCTTATTTTCATGTAGGTCCAGTTACTTTTCTCAATAAAAAATTCTAATGATGTCCTCCCCACCTTGAGAGAGGCTATTACATCCTCATATCCCCCTGTGCTTCGCACCAGAGTAGGGCTTAACTAGAAGTAATTTTGGTTGAGACCTCATGACCTCCAATCGAGTCTTCCTTTCCTAGATTCAGGGTCATTGAGTTTCCATTGGTTCCAACTAGCTCCGGATTAACTCTCACCCTTCAACCTTCTAATCCTTTTCCAAATTCACAAAACCCCTTTTCCTCACTGGGATTTTCCTTTTATCCTCAAAGGAAAAGGTAACTATCTTTAACTGCTTTTGCCTACTCTGGAATCTTGGAATAATTTATCATTAACCTTTATGGAAACATTCCATAATTAATTCCTTTATTCAAAATAGAAATAAACCATGTTCATTTTTCAAATTAACTTTTACATGTTAATCTCATTAAAAAAATTAAATGCATAATCCCCTTTTTTAAAAATAAACATAAATACTCTTGGAAACAAATCTAACTATTACGTCTTCCCCCCCGGAAGTAAATATCGTCCTCAGTGTTCTATACCAAATCAACAAATAGTTATGGGTATGCCTCACGCACAAATCCTTCATCTTCCCATGTAGCCTCCTCCGGTCCAAAGTGTTTCCATTGCACTTTAACTTGGGTGATGGCTCGCCTCCGGAGCGTGATTTCTCTCTGATCGAGAATACATTGAGTTTATATCAGAAATTCACCATCTGGTTCGACCTGCAACCAATAAGGACTTAATTTAATAAACATAAAATTCATTCCTTCTAGAGGTTTGATACTGAATCTTATTCCTACCTGAATTTTTTTCCAATGTATTACATGGCTCGGATCATGCACATATCGTTTTAGTATTGATACGTGAAACACATTGAGCACCGAAATGTGACTGGGTAATGAAAATCAATAGGCAAAAGATCCTACTCTTTCCAAGATTTGAAAAGGTCCACAAAACCTGGGAGCCAACTTGGCACATGAAGTCCACCTTAGAGTTATTTTCTTAGGTTTCATTCTCACATAAACATGATCACCCACTTCAAATTCCTGATAGGTTCTCTTTTTGTCAGCATAAACCTTCTGTTGATATTGACAAGCTTTTAGGTTTTGTCTAATCTTCTTTACTTCCAGTTCCATCTCAGCCAACATCTCCAGACCAAGCATTAATCTGTTTTCTGGACTATTCCAATTAATGGGATTTCGACACTGTCTCCCATATAATGATTCAAATGGAATCATTTTAAGAGACTCTTGGTAACCATTATTGGATGCAAATTCCACCAAATGTAGATAATCTTCCCACTTTGTGGGTTGTTGCATTACATAAATGCGCAGCATGTCTTCCACAATTTGATTCACTCGTTCTATTTTTCCATCCGTCTGTGGATGATAGGTGGTACTGAAGTTAATTTGTGTATGCCATCCAGTAAACAGTGATTTCCAAAAGGCTGAAGTGAACTTTACATCTCGATCCGAGATGAATTTTTTTGGGATGCCATGCAACCTAAAGTTTTATCTCATGAAAATATCTACAATCTGCACTATTTTTAAAGTGCATTGTACAAGTATAAATTGAGTTGTCTTGCTCAGTCTATCAACCACTACCATTATGGAATCATTATGTATTTTTGATCTTGGTAGACCAGTAATAAAATCTAATGATATGAACTCCCATTTCCATTCAAGTATAGGTATGGGTTGCAACAATCATGTTGGATGTTGATTCTCCACCTTGACCTGTTGACATTCCAGACACCTGTTTAAATGTTCAACAATATTATTCTGCATACCAGTCTAAAATAAACTTTATTGATTGTTGTTAGAATTTTGTAGTATCCTGGGTGTCCAGAATAATTGATGCGATGGTATTCATCCAAGATCAGTTCTTTCAAACTTCTCCGATTCAGAATATATAGCTTTCCTTTAAAAGTTATAATTTGATCTATGTTAATCCCATAATATAATGGTTTTCCTGCCTCCCTCACTTGTTGTGATAGGAATTGGTATTCAAGATCTTTCTCAGCTCGTTCTTTTATCTAATCCTAAAATTTGAATTATACCTGATTAAAGTAGATTACATACACATGATGCAGTTTTCTGCTCAAGGCATCATCCACACGATTTTCCTTGCGTTTAGCATGCTGAATGTCAAAATCAAATTCACTTAAAATGAATTCCACCTTGCATGGAAAGCATTTAAATCATCTTGTTTAAAATAGGTAGTTAAACTACTATGATCTATCTTCAGTACACGCATAAGTGCATACCTCAAATTATTTGTTGGGGTCAGCTACCCTCAACACAGGGGAAGTAGTCAGCAAGTGTTTCAACAATTCAAAACTAGCCTGACATTCGTTGTTCCATTTAAACACCTTCCCCTTCTGCTACAGAGATGTAATAGAAAAGGAATTATTTCGAAAATACTTCGATGAAACGCCTATAATATCCAGCCAATCTCATAAAGGAATGTATACCTACCATGTTCTTGGGAAATCCCCATTCAATTATAGTCTTTATTTTCTCAAGATCTACTGTTATGCCTTCAACAGAAATAACATGGCCCAAATATTGTATTTTCTCTTTGAAAAATTCACATTTGTTGAACTAGGCATACAGCTGATGTTTCCTCAACATCTCCAATACTTGTCTTAAGTGTTCCTTGTTCTCTTTCATGGTTTTTGAATATATCAATATGTCGTCAATAAATATAAGAACAAACTTGTTAAAAAGGTGGGGAAATATGCCATGCATCAGACTCATGAATTTTGTTGATGCATTCATTAAACCAAACAGTAATACCATGAAATCTTAATGCCTGTATCGGGTGCGGAAGGTTTTTCTGTTAATGTATTCATCTTTAATTCGGATATGGTGATATTTAGACCTTAAATATATCTCTGAAAATATAGTCGCTCCCTTCACTTGATCGAACATATCATAAATATTTGGCAACGGGTATTTATTCTTGACTGTAAACTTATTTAGCTGCCTATAGTCCATGCACATTCACATGGCTCCATCCTTCTTCTTTACGAAAAACACTGGTGCTCCCTAAGGGGATACACTTGGTCGAATATACCCCTTATCTAGCAGTTCTTGTAGTTGCATTTTCAATTCTGTTAACTCAGGTACATTCATACAATATGGTGATATTGATACTGGTGTTGTGTTGGACATTAATTCGATAGTGAAACCCATGTCTCTTTTCAGAGGTAATCCTGGTACATTTTATGGAAACACATCCATGAAATCCTATAATACTAGTATATTTTCCAATATAGGGGTGTTCTCCTTAGAGTTAGCAAATCCCACTTGGATGGCATAAACTTGCCATCCTTTTGTGATGCATTTACGCAAATGAGATGTTGTGATGGGACGTAATTGTAAAGTTTTCTTGATTCCTTGTAGTACTTGGCATGTCTCATCTTCAGCTCTGAAGTATATGATCTTATCCTTACAATCTACCAGAGACCAATGGATTCTAACCAGTCCATACCCAGTAGTATGTAACAAGAACTCAAAGGTAGAATATTCAGTTCTACGCTTAACTGTTGGGTTCTGATTTCCAAATAATAGTTTGAAACCTTGGAACTAACCCTTCTCTTTGCCCAGTAGCTAATTGTACCAACCAGGGATTTTTAAATTTTTGTCTTTGTAAGTTACATTTTTCTACTATTCGAGGGTATACATAACTTAAACTAGCACCAGGGCCAATGAAAATAGAAACAGTTTGTGAAAATAACTTACCTTCAAGTTCTATCATTGTCGGTTGGTAATCTACTTTTCGGTATTCAAGCACTACATTAATTCTCGATATATTTCGAGCCACATCACCCACCGTAGAAGGCTCTTGTAAGTTAGATATTTTTGCACCTCTTCCACGATGAGGGTGATTCTTGTAGTAATGTGCCTCACCGCATCCCCAACATTGTAGGGGAGGTTTCCGAGTTTGTTCATGTTTTGTTTTACTGGAGGATTATGTGGGTTGTTCCTCTGTTTTCCATTTTGTTCTCTGATTATTTCTCACAAAATGCTTACTTATTGAATTTCTTGCAGAATTTTTAAAATTACTAAACCTGGTAATTTTAAAACTTGAATTACTTTATAGTCCTTTCTTTGGTGGCCATCCTCTGCTCGTTTCTCCTTCTGTCTTGGACTATTGATAGCACATTCGTTCTTTTCGAATCGCCTCGTCCATAGCCTTCAAATTTACGAACTCAATTCTTTCTTTCATGTGAGCAGGTAAACTGCTCAAAAATCACTGAAATTTAGCCTTCTCATCTCTCCAGTAAGGCACATATCTTAACAAGGATGTGAACTTAGTTATGAATTCATCCATTGTCATCTGTCCTAGTCTTAAATCATGGAATTCCAGATATTTTTCGTCATAGAAACGCTTTGTTAAATACTTATCGTTGAAATATTGTTGGAAATCGTCCCATGTCACATTCTGGTCTTCAATACTTCAGACATTTTTTACTTCCTCCCACCATAAAGTATCTTTCTCTCTCAGCTGAAAAGTAGCCAAGCGAGGTATAGGGTTGTTGCTATATTCATAGACCTAAAAGTACTTGTTCATATTAATCAGCCAAGCCTCAGCCACCTCTTCGGCTTCTCCATCAAAAGAGGGAGGTTTGATTTTTTTGAACTCACCTTGTAGTTCCACTTTTCGTTTATTTATTTCTTTTTTATCAGACACATTACAAGATTAAGCTTCATTATAGTTTTTGTTTGTATTGCTTCGCTGTGAATAACTTCCCTTTGGTCTGTCATTAGTTTTTCATTGTTGTTCACTCTCTCCTTGAGAGTCTCTTTCAGGACTCGGTGACACTATTCCTTGATTCTGCATATCAGAAAGGCTTTTGAGAATTCTCTCTTACTCTTGCATCAATATTTCATTGTTGCTCCTTACCTAGACCATTTATTCCTGTAACTTCTGCACTATACTCAGCAGTATACTCATCTGATGTTGTTGTTCCTCCAGTAATCTGCTGGTCTGTTGGTGTTGATCTACACTCAGCTGTATCGACATTTCCAAATTCATTTCAAGATTGGTTTGGGGTGGAGGTGCCCCTGCGTTTCGGGGTACTTGATGCGCCGATCCCCGTCTCATTATATCCTTTCTAATTTATGTGCACAATTTACATTTAGCGATTGTTATTCAGGTGACCCATTTGGGTCCCAGCATATGAACACTGCTCTCGTACCACTTGTGACATCCATAAGAAATGTTTTTTTTTTAACCTTACTCCACCGCATATTTACTTATATGATGAGAATTTATTTGCATTTAACTATACCATGTTACCACATATTTATTTTTAAGAGTTAACTCTATCAATGTATTAACTATATAACCCTACCTCTAATGAACGGTCACTTACCTACATACATATAACAAACACACCATGGGGATGGCACAAGCCTACATGCAATATCGTTCTTAATTATTAAACTAAAGTCTATACATGATAAGACTTGTGCTTACGTCAGACTAAAGCTTGCGGTATATTAGATTTTCGAGTACTGACAGTTATGATTCATATCCATATCAATCAAATTTTCATTACGACACTTAAATTATATTATTATGTCACTATGCCTTGATAGATGTGTTCTGGTTTGCAATTAATATTCAGAGGTACACAACTTGATCCATATCTGATTTAATCGTGCCACTTATTATGTAGTTAGTTGACATTTTTTTTGTTGTTGTGCCATTGTATCTATGGAATGAATCGACGGCGGTGAATGAAGTCAGTTGAGGGTTATGGTAGTTGACCTCCCTCAACCCTTAATGTTTCTCCCATTTGCACGAGCTGGCTAGCTTCGACTTTGCCACTCTACTATTTCTTTCCGCCGACCTCCTTCATGCGCTTGTCCATAATTCTATCCATTACTCCTTGGCTTAAGCACATGTATTGACTTTGAATATCTGCAATAGGTAATTAAATTTATTAATTTTTCAACTTCTTTGGCACTCTTAGCGAAGATGAAGTCTTTCTTCCTTCCGTGGATATGGATTAGGGAAATCCAAGCTAACGTTTGTTACTTTTATTCTTTATTCATCTTTTGTTATTAAACTAAAAATTTCATTATGAAAGATTCATGGTTATGGTAAGACAGTCCTATTATCCTCGAGAGTTCAAGTTATTATCTCTGTCACAGTTTTACAGGTAAGTCTTTAGTTATACATACATGTGTTTTTTTTGAAATTTATTTATAAGTTCAACAGTCGCTCAGGTTAGGTTTATAACCCTGCTTGCATTTCTTTGATTTTTTATGTTAGGTCTCAGCTTCGGAATTCTCGAGTTCTTTCATTTCAGGTAAACCCTCCTAGTTTCACCAAATCTAGTAGAGTTTAAAGATTTTTTATTCACTGGTTTTTAAATTCATACTCTTAACTTGTGACTGTTGGGTCGCAGTATGGTGATTTCATTCTTGACCAATTTTTTCTGCGAAGGGTTGCACACCATGCCGAATTTGTCCCTAACTGTAACCTTCTGCCTTCATGGTGCACACGTACTGTAGTCACCGATTTATCACTTAAGTTTAAATGAAGACCCTTCAAGAACTTCTAGGTTTTGTTAATCTGTATTTTTAGTCAACTTTAAGGCTCTTCTTCACATTTATTTAGAATTACAATGTATAAGACACAAACTCTATTAAAGAGAGAAGCTTAATGCATATGGTCTTGTTCATTGACCATGAATTCATAGCTTGCAATGATCCTGGGTCGGTACTATAGGATTACATCTGTCTTTTAGTGGCAATGCGCTTCAGGCTTTAATTTAACTCTTGTTTAATTCTGTAATGGTTCGGTCAAGGGGGTTTACTAATCAAAATCATTTGATGAGTTTGTATTTGCACTATCAACAATAGTCTTTTTATTTCTCATATTTTATGGTTTTATGACCTTAAAGGCTTACTGGCCTTGTCAGCACAATTTCTTCATAATTGTTCACTTCAATAGTTATATATATATATATATATATACATACATACTTAGTTTTCATTTTTATTAAAAATTGTACTCCTCTGAGATATTCTCTTTATTTTCTTTCATCATTCACCGAATACAGTTGTTTTGGTCTTTTCATGTAACAGGGTAGAGATTCTGTAATTATATGTGCCTAGATGATTGTCCAAATATAAGTATTTATTTGTAACAATGCATTTCATATGATGATAGTATCTCTGGTAAATACATTTCTTATTAAGATGCTTATCTGAAAACCAATCTTTCATTCTTTCTTATTATTCTTTTCACTTTACTATCTAGACTTGATGATTGGACCATCATAGTTCTAGGTTATTTACTGTAACCTTAGTCTGAGTATAGCATCCAAAAACATGGGAGGCAACATGTTCTGTCCAGAGTGGCTATTCTTGACTAAACTAATAGTCTCTTCCTCATTGCATATTATGCAAATATACATGTGTTTCTTCTATTTTTATTCTTTAAAACTGTGTACATTAATACAGAAGGGTTTTGCCCTAGCTCGCAAGAACGAAGATTAGAGTTTAGTCTATCCTAATAGGTTACTTCTCGTTTTATATACATTTATATATACATAGTCAATCATGTATCTTTTCTTGCTAATACATACATATAAAGATATTTGTATCAAGAAATAGAATTAAAGAAAACAATTACTACTATATTATTCAGTTTTCTTCATTTACAGAAGTATCTAACTATGTAACCAAAATTCAGATACGGTTTCATAATCCTTATTTTCATGTAGGTTCAGTTACTTATCTCACTCAAAAATCTTGATGATATCCTCCCAACCTTGAGAGAGGCTATTACGTCATCATCTCCCCCTGTGCTCCGCACCAAAGTAGGGCTTAACTAGCAGTAATTCTAGTTGAGACCTCAAGCCCTCTAGCCCAGTCTCCCTTTCCCATATTCAAGGTCGTTGAGTTTGCACTAGTTCTAACCAACTCTAGATTAACTCTCACCCTTCAACCTTTTGACCATTTTCCAAATTCACAGAACCCCTTTTCCTAATTGGGATTTTATTTTTATCCTCAAACGAAAAGGTAATGGTATTTAACTTCTTTTGACTAACTACTTTGGAATATTGGAATACTTTATCATTAGTCTATATAGACTAATTATTTTATTTCTTCAAAACAGAAATAAACCATGTTTATTTTTCATATCCTTTACATGTTTTTTTTTTTTTAATATGTCTACTTATATTATATCATACAAAAACGAACATTGTTAATATTCATTGTTAATATTCAGCTTTAGTTTAATCTCTCGTTTTAATTAAAATAGACTCTAAGATGTTCCTTTGATGGAAAGCATCACTGAATGGGAGTGTTATTTTGTGGAGCTATGATCTCCAAGAATCAGCGTAGTGAAAGTTTACATAGCGTTAAATTTTATTTTCAACCCACTTTTACATTAATGTTACGTGATTATAATAACAATTAACTATTTTTATCTCCTTTTATATATATAAAAAGAGGTTCATCATAAGTTGTGAAAATTAAAACTATTTACAAATATAATTGAAAGGGCCCACTCGAATAGTTACAATCAATCTCATTTGATATTTTACTATTTGATATTTTACTAGTTGTATATGCAGAAAACCATTTTTCAAACCATTTTTCCCGATACTTGATTATATATATGAGTATATACCTTTTTAGTTGATTTTATTATTAATGTGATATGAAAGGAAGTATAAATAGGGAATTGTGTACTTTTCCGTTTGAAAATTAGAGGAAATTTTGCAATTGGAAATAATTAGAATCGTATATTTCTTGGATTGTTAGATAACTGCGAGAGTAATTGTTTTGTTTTTAAATAGTCGATTTTTTTATATTTTTGGAATGTTAAATAATCCTTTGAATTTATGAAATAGGTTTATTTATTTATTTTTCTTTCTAATTTTGTTTAAATAATTCTTAGAATTTATAAAATAGATTTATTTATTTATTTTTCTTTCTAATTCTGTTTAGTGACTCTTTTTCTTTTCATCCATGAAAAAAATTTGACGGAGAGTTTTAATTTTTTTGGGAAAGATAATTTTCTATTTAGAATGTCAAATCCATGATATGCAGTCTATTCCATATGAAATATTTTTCATCTACCTTTTTCTACTCCTTAGATAAAAGATGTCCTTGCCATTTTATTTTCATCTCAATATCCTCAATATTTTGAATATCTTCAGTGCTCTTTCTATCTTCTTAAAGGAATTGAACTAGAAAATTGAGGTCTCACTTCATTCCTTTCCATCCTAAGTAATCCCACAACAAATCTTGTTAGGAGGAACACTTTTAAGAACTAAGGGAATACCCTTTCCAAAGTTTCTTCTAATATAAAAAATAGCCCATAGTCTAAGTGATAGGTTAAATAGCAGAGAGTATATTTTAGTTATGAAACACTAACCAAAATCCAAAACTAGAAAAGAAGTGGAGGAACATCACCCACAAAAGAAGTAGAGGATAAGACCAAAACAAATTCTAATTTTAGAAAGAGTCAATAAAAAATAAGATAACAAAATTCTGATGGTTTTCAAATTCCTAATGACTTGTCTTACCATCATACAAACAATAATATTTTTATCCAAAATAGAGGTCTACTTGACAAGTGAAGAGCTAAGGCCAATAGATAAGATAGTTTGTAAGACCATGAACAAAACCACTATGGGAAAAGAGTTATGCTATGTAGCAAAAGTATGCCCAACAAACTTGTAGAAGCAAAACAAGTAAAACTTCCTTTCTAGACAATACCTTTATCACCCAACAATATCAATAAATTCACTAAAGCCAACATACATACAAACACACATATATATAATTTAGAAAAACATGAAAAAAATTAATAACCAATAAATAAATAAATAAATATATATATATATATATATATATATATATATATATATATATATATATATATATATATATAAATAAATTAAATTTCAAATTTAAAGATTACATTTTATAAATTAAATTTCAAATTCTCAATTTTAAAACAAATTAAAAATACAAATTTTACAAATTAAAATACAATATTTACCATAAAATTAACAAAACCAATACATCTATTAATTATAAATTTTTATTACTAATACATTTCATCATTAAAAAACCAACCATAATTCTTCCTTTATATTCACATAACTACCATCCACCATTCATCTCCAATCCATATAAATTCACCTTCACTGTACATATCATTAAATATGGACAATATTATGGAGTGTCATTTATTATCATCATTAAAGGGGTTTTCTCTCCTAAAGATCTCTAGCGATGTTTAGCAACTACAAAAATTTCAAGATATAAAATAAATAATAATATATAGATAGAAAAATTGAGTATATATATATATATATATATATATATATATATATATATATATAAAAGTTTCATTATATTTAAATTTAAGTTTTTTTTACTAATGAAATATAATTATATTTATTAAAATATTATTTTAATTCAAAATTTATTAAGTTATTAGAATTTACATGTAAAAATTTTGATTTCTCTTAATTTGTAATAAATAAATGTGGAGTTAATTAAATTTATATTTTTTCTAATAATATTATTTATATTTATATAAATTTCACATATTTTTATATAAGTATTTTTTTTTTTTATTAAACCCTAATATAATATATATATGTTTAATATTTTTCTATAATATTTATATGTTTTATCATTTAATTTTTTTAATGTGATATACATAATTTAATTATATATAGAAAAAAATATTAGACAAAGAAGTTATTATAAATATAAAGTTTATATATGTTGGTTAATTAAATTTAAATATCGAATTTTAAATTATAATTGTTAGACACATAAATCATTATAAAATGGATCTTAGTTGATATTAATATTCTTATTTCTAGTTATATAGTTATTTACTAATTTTTACACTTTAAGGCATCACTCTTTGAAAACAGCTCTCTCCTATGTGCTTTGTATCATAATCTGGAACCTTTACATTATATGTTAGACGATTAAAACATATTTATTCCTTGGATAATACATACAAAGGTAGTTGGAAGTTCTTAATTTACAATGCAGTTATAAAAACGCCCTATTCAACCGTCGATCATCCCGTTGAACATGAAAGTCACCCCTATTCCACAAATGTTTCATTTTCCTGCGCCTTGTCATTTTCATGCAACCTTAATAATGCTTATTTGTAAAAATTAACTCTGCAATTTATTTGTAATAATTTTAGGGTTACTGAATGGAATGTTGCAGGCCCTGTTATTCCACAAATGTTTCATTTTCCTGTGCCCTGTCATTTTCCTGCGGCCTTAATAATGCTTATTTGTAGAAATTAACTCTGCAATTTATTTGTAAAAATTTTAGGGTTACTTAATGGAATTTTGCAGGCCCTGTTTAATTTTCTAGCGCCGTGTCATTTTCCTGCGGCCTTAATAATGCTTATTTGTAGAAATTAACTCTGCAATTTATTTGTAATAATTTTAGGGCTACTAAATGGAATATTGCAAGCAAGGTTTTCAAATCATTGCTCCTCTCATATGCACAGGATGTGAAGGTTATGGTATGAAGAACACTTTCATGCAATATGGTCTTGGTATGACACCACAATTGCATACATATTTATGCCCCTGGTGTGGATGCTCAGGTTTGAGTTTTTTTTTAATTTCAAAGCAGCATGTTTTCAGTAAGTCTAGAACAGGGAGACTATTGAACCCGGTATATAACGTATCACTTCCTTATTTTTATTATAATGGGATTTGATTGAAATTGTTCTTGTATTTATTATTATTTTTTTCATATCATGTTAAAATAAAGTCATGACATTTATGTGGGATGCATAAATATATTAGAAATATACCACAAAGCTAGAAATTATTATGGACTATAGTTATGATATATCTTAGTCAATTTTATAATCCAGAATTACAAGTTATGTTAGAATTACAAGTTTGAGATTTGTAATCTGTCAAATATAAATATTTTATATATTATTGAGGGTTTTGTAATCTACAAAATATAGGTTTTTAACTGATTTTTCAGAATACAGAATCTATTTATTTATGTAATGAATCACACTTTAAACAATCAAAACTCACAATTTTCCCCACCATTATATAACTTGACTTCAATCCAAAAAAAACAAAACCTAAAATACTTAGACAAAGCTTACATACATTGTTATTGCTCGCACCCCATACAAAATTAGTATACAATACATAATAATTTACTGATAATTTACTTACCTATCATGTATTCAGGTCAATACAAAGTCATAGATGGTGAAGGTGTTCCTTCTTATTCAAGTTGTTTGTACATTCACTTCAATGTTGAGTTTCCGCATGCTGGCTCACTATCTCCAGCTCAGCGCAAAGAATTGGAATTTTTCTTGACACCCCGACCTCTAAATATATCATAGATATGGATAAATAAATTTAATATATATATATATATATATATATATATATATATATATATATATAATTGAATTTTTTTGCATTAAGAGGCATATTCTACAACCCCGTAGATGTTAGGATATTCAGACATATAGGAAATAGTTAAGTATAACTTGATCTAGCATAGAGTTAGGTAAAGTGTGTTTATTTACTATGTACATATTTCACTTATAATCCGATGGTAACTATAGTAGTGATCTGACGGTTGACTCTCTCCTTGGTATTACTGACACTTAACTTGTGGCTTAATACCCAATTGATCCATGATATCTATTTAAAGAGCATGAAGGGTCATTTGTTCGGTAACTATTTATAAGAGAATATTATGTAAATTTTCTTTATTTATGTTAATAAATTTCTTGAAGTGGTGGCGTTGGCTCAGGTCATGGACTATTTCCCTCTTCGAGGGTTTTAATCACGTCAAATACTAGTGTACTGATCTGTGATCTGTTTGTGAGCAGTGACTTTTGGTGTTTGATCTAAGGAACTTATCCTATAAATTCGTATAGTAAAAGGGTGATGTGTGATTTTTTCAATGCTTAATGTGGAGTTGACACGTGTATATATATATTAAAATGTTGCCTATAATAAAAAGTGAATAGTCATATATTTTTAGATTTTATTAGAAAAAATATTATATATTAGTTAAGTGAGTCTAATGGCTAAGAACATGTATTTCCTCCTAAAAAGTTATAGGTTCAAAACTATACAAGGTTGAGTGTGTGTGAGAGAGTAAACTATTTTGAAGGAATAAATAAATAAAATAAAATAAATAGTTACTTGAAGTGTGCAGATTAAACAACTTAAACTTGTTGTTCTTAAAAATCGATTAGGTAAAATAAAAAAAATACCAATTCATTTATTAGTTATAATATATATTTTTTAATTTATTGAATATTTACTTTGACCACATTTTTTTTTTAATCCAATCAAATTAAATCAATTAATTCTTAATAAATTTATTATTTTAATATTTACTATCAATAAAAATATATGTTTTTTAAGTCTCATTATTATAACAATATAATTAAAATTTATATTCATATCGCAGAGAGAATAGAATAAAATCTCACTGAAGGGGATATTGTTCAATTTCAAGAACACAATCTAATATGGCAACAAAATTTTAAATTTTCTTATAAAAATTAAAAATAACAAGATATTAAAATAAATCTTTTTAATCATAAAAATTCCATATTAAATTTTGATATACCAAGTATTTAAAGGAATTAAATCTTTAGTAAATGGTGGATCTTTCTATTTTATTATAATTTTGATATTTTTAAATTAAATAGATTTAACTTAATTAATATATATTAAATATTAAAGAAATTAATTCTTTAGTAGATAGTGATTCTATTTTCACATTTTTTGAAATAAATAGATTTAGGTTAATTGCGTTATATGTATATTGTTAAAGTAAATTTTTTTTGTTAGAAAATTGAGAGAGTACAAAGATATCGAGCACTCAACACAAATCACATTTATTGTATTTTATTGATTACAATAATTACAAATTTATAGGACATAACGCAGCGACTTCGACACATCTAGATCATGACTTATTACATAAGGATCAACAGTTTCTACACTGATGCTTGGAAACTCACAATGACAACTACACATGACATGGAAGCATTACTTCGAACACCCACCCTTAATGCTTACATGGAAAACATTAAAGTACATATTACAACAACAATATGATATATTTCTCACTGGTCTTCATCAACACTCACATCCACTCTAGAATCTCGCAAACACCGCTCTTTCTTCACTACCACATCTTCAAGATGTCACTTGACCTCCATTTGAAACATAAACACTTTAGATCATATTTGATGTATTTTGCAGAATTGACGCTTCTCAACCTCCTGGAACATGATGGGTTAGTCTCGATATTGAAACTTCCTATGGAAATACCTCAATTTGTTTAACACATGGTCTTTCGTTGTATTCCCTAGTTATCTAGGAAGGCAATCTCACTACTAAATGTATTCAAAATTCAATTACACAAGGTGAAATTTTAAGCAAAAAATCAAATTAACTTGTTTGTTGATGTTCCTCGCTCCACATAACGCCACCAACTTATAACAAACTATACATAATCAAATTCGTGATATGCTATTATGTCACAGTATGCATCAAGAACCACCATTTCAAAAATATGTTAATTTGTTTTATGATTAGTTATTCGTTCTTCATTTGATTTTTAACATTAAATTTGGACAATAACACACTATAATATAATAAAACTACAATGCATACCACATAATAAAATTGCACTACTCTAAATATCAGATCGACATAAATATATTAGTATTGAGCAAATCATGATCTAAACACCAGATCATCTCTCCATGGAGGAAGCCGATTGCATTTTACCTGGTGTAGAAAGCTGAGGCAGTGGAATTGATGGATGAATCGTCACTCCTTGGACAATTTCGAGTCAAATAAATCTCAAGGAGCCATAATTCTATTAACATTATCCTGTTCAATGATAGATCTACACATGAACTTGATCCACAACCTCTTGAGTTGAGTTTATCTTTGGAATTGTGGTAGAATAAACTGGCTTACGAGGGATCCCCCACACATTCATCCATGCAATCGCTGAGACGATAGAATCTATAAGTAAATGGCCACTCCTATGATAAATTTTAGTTGAGAGAATAGATGATCATCATAATATTCTTCCTATGGATATGATTTTCACGACACAAATATGAAAACTGATAAACAATAACATAGTAAATTAATAATGGTCTTGAAAGCCTCCATTGCATGTCTACCAATACTTTAGCAAAATATTTCAGGGCTCACAATTCTTTCCCTTTTTTCTCCTCCTATTCAACAGGCCCAATGCTTATGATCTTTCTTGATGTAGGAACATTAAGGTAGAGCCAATAGTGTGACAAGCTCGTCACATGTTGTGGCTTGGAAAGAGGACTAACAGTCCTAATAATTTCAAGACTTTTTTTTTAAAGTATTTTTTTTAATTTAACTTGGGATAACTCAGCCATTGTAATTTGCAGAATAAAAATAATGGTTAAATTAGGATCAGTTAAGTATTTATTTGAATAAACTGTTTTGGAAACTAAATTACAATTTCTCAACCATATGGGGATTTTGGGAAAGGTATAAAACCGAACCAAATCCACCATTGTGGGGTTCTGTCATACATAGCAAGAAAGGAGAGAATAAAGAAGCAGAAGTAAATGTAAAAACCAGACATTTGAGGGCTTGGCTCTGTGTTTTCTGTTTTCCAAATTATTTCCAAGAGGCTTTTGTTTGATCGAGATCTCTATTTTATTTAAAACAATACTTCATTTCCAATCCAATTCTAAGTTTTTTGTGCTTTGATCTATTTCCCTATTTTAAAATTAATTATTTAAAACCTCTGTTGAAAGTCGGAGATCTATACTTAAATCGCTCCACGAGAAATCTAGTTGGATTTTCAGGCATGGTGAGGCCTTAGTTCTACACATTCCTTTGTTGAATGTAATATTTTGTTAACCGCAGAGCATATATCAATTGGATTTGTAGGTGCGATGATGACCGTTGGATCCAACCAATCAACGGTGGAAGATCACATCACAGGTGGAGAGATATCACACATCGCCAAGGATAATGTTTATGGTCCAGTTCACAAATTAGATAATTTTATTTGCGATGCCAAGTGGTATAGCAGAGATGTGGCACAGACCTTCAGATCCAGCCGAGATCAAACGGTGGAGATTGAACACATCACACATCGCGAAGGATAGCGTTTACGCCTTAATTCATGAATTAAACAGTTTGACTTGCGATGCGAAGTGATGCGGTGGGAGTAGACGAGGGTCATCAGATCCAAGATGGATTAAATGACAGAGATTTAAATCACAGCGGAAGCGATTTCGCACATCGCAACATTTACAAGTTAAGGTTATGGTATTTGCATGGTAAAGGATTTTGTTTGCGATGCGAAATGGGGAGGACTGCGTGTCAACCCAGTGCAACATCACAGATCAAAGATTGTAAGATTTAGTGTTAAGTTAACTTGTATTTTGTGTGAAGTGCGATTGCCGACGATTGGTCGGAGCTGTGTGGGTCCCTCCGGAAGGAATTCCCTCTTGTTCACAATATTTTTGGTTTCTACGTTATTTTGGGTTATTGTTTTGGTCTATGTATGTTATAAAAATTCTAATGTTGATTCGCGGGCGTATGTATGTTGATAATTTCCAAGGATTGAACTCTGTTGCGAGTAAAGGGGTTTTGTGTTAAGTCTTAAGAAATCCATTCCACAGCGAAATTATCATATTTTGCAGCTAGTCTGCATCAATTGGTATCAGAGAAATTTTCCTTCCTAAGTGAATATGTAAGTAGGAAGAATAGGTCAAGGAAGAGCTGAAGCAGGAATAAGAGGCCGAGGAAGAGTTCCCGGGGAAGCAGAAGATGAAGAACTGCACAGAGAAATTAGAGTGTTTTTAGCACGTTTGGCAACATTGGAAGCAAGAAGGCGTAGGGATCCCAAGGGAGAAGATGACAGTGAAGATGAGGAGCTAGAGGAACAAATATATGAGCCAGAGAACGAGCCACTAGAAACCATATTACTGAAATCTATTTTGATGGCTAGCAGCAAGACAAGACCAGATCTCTCCAATTATGATGGCAGTTTATCCATAGAAGCATTGTTGAACTGGATAAGTGAGTTAGATAAATACTTCTAATTTGAGGAAATTAGTGAGGACAGGAAAATCAGGTTTTATGTCACTAAGTTGAAAGGGCATGCCGCACTGTGGTGGGACAATGTGCAAGCAGAAAGAAGAATATTGAACAAGCCCTTGATCAAAAGCAAGTTCCTGCCTAAAGATTACAAAATTTTCCTTTACAGACAAGTGAAAAACCTGAGACAAAGGACAATGATTGTAAAGGAATACATAGAAGAGTTCTATAAAAGAACTTGAAGGATGGGTATGTTGAAGATACCCCTAAGAGGAAAGCCAGATTTGTGAATGGTCTATGGATGGAAATCTTGGATGAAATCAGTATTCTTTCCCCAAAAAATATAAAGGAGGCATACCAATGTGCTTTGAAGGGGAAATAAAATATTTCCAGGAAGAAAAATGCAAGAAGAGGACGTGGACATAGTAGAGGAAGAGGACAATCCTTTAGCAGAGGTAGCACTGCCAACAATAATGAAGAAGGAAGCATTTCAAAGGCTTCGGGATAGACTCAAAAGGAAGGTAACACTAGAGGTGGAAGGCCATAACAATGAGGAAGAGGTAATGGAAGAGGCAGAGGAAATGCCTACCAGTGTTACAAGTGTCTCAAGTGGGGACACGGGTCTTTTGAATGTCCTAAAAATGAACCAACTAGACAAAGGGGAGTATATGTTGCTCAACCTGATGAAGCAGAGACAACACCACAAGAGGTGGAGAATGTGCCTGAAAAAGGAGAGGCCTTCGTGTTGAACAAGGTTTTACTAAAACTAGCTAAGGAGGTGGCTGAGCTGACATAGAGGAAAGCATTATTCTGGAATATGTGTAAATCGCATGGAAAATGCTGCAAATTTATTATAGATAGTGGAAGTACTGATAACCTGGTAGCCACTGAGATGGTGGAAAAATTGGGCTTGAAGAATTTGAAGCACCCAACTCCCTATAAGATGTCATGGTTGCATAAAGGACACCAACGGTTGGTTTATGAGCAGTGCGAGGTGGAGTTTCACATTGGCAAGTATAAGGACAAGATAACTTGCGATATTATGCCTATGGACGTGTGCCATATTATGTTGGGAAAACCATGGAAATATGATAGAAAAGCCGTGCATGATGGGGAAAAGAATTGTTATAGATTTGTGAAGGAAGGATAAAGCATATGTTAGTTCCCATGAAAGAAGAAGAGACTGCAGAAACTAGTGGTACTAAAACACTGCTGATAGGCGGGAAGGAGTTTCTGCGACAATGAGGTGAACTATGTAGTTATGCGGAGGCCAAGAGCAGTATTGATGCAAACGGAAATCACTGATTTTCCTGTGGAAATACAGGACATGCTACAAGAGTTTACTGATATTGTTGTGGATGATCTACCAGATAAATTACCGCCAAAGCGGAGCGTTAGTCACCATATTGATTTTATTCTAGGAGCCAGTTTTCCAAACAAGGTTGCTTATCAGATGAGTCCAAAAGACAATGACGATATCAGGAAGAAAGTATAGGAATTGTTGGATAAAGGACTTGTTTGAGAGAGTTTGATCCCTTGTGTTGTTCCAATATTTTTAACTCCCAAGAAGGGAGGTGAATGGCGGATGTGCATTGATTCCTAGGCGATAAACAAGATTAGTATCAGGCGTACAAGTTTCCTTTACCTCGGATAGATGATATGATGGATTTTATGAGTGGATCAGTGTAGTTTTCAGAGATAGATCTCAAAATCGGCTATCACTAGATAAAAATTAGAGAATGTGATGAATGGAAGAAAACTTTTAGGACCAATGAAGGCTTGTATGAATGGTTGGTCATGCCTTTTGGGCTCAGAAATGTGCCCAGGACATTCATTCATTTGATGAATGATATGTTGAAAGAATTCATTGGTAAGTTTATGATTTTATATCTAGATGATATACTTATTTTCAACAAGACGAAGGAAGAACATTTTCGGCATGTCAGGTATGTGCTAGAAAAATTGCAGCAAAATAAATTGTTAATGAATTTTTAAAAATGTTCTTTTTTCAAGAAAGAATTGATTTATTTATGATTTTTAATTTATGAGAATGAGTTGAAGATGGACCCAGAGAAGGTTGCAACCATAGTTAGCTGGCCATATCCCAAGGGTTTATTTGAAGTAAGAATTTTTCATGGATTGGAAAATTTCTATCGGAAGTTCATTAAGAACTTTGGTCGTTTTTGTGCACCTATGTTGGACACCATTAAGAAGGAAAATCAGCCTTTTCATTAAATAGAATATTCTGACAGGAGTTTTCATTTTTTGAAGAAGAGGATCACGGAAAAACCAATCTTAAAATTTCTATACTTCAACAAACGTTTCCTAGTTCGTTGTGATGCCGGTGGGGTAGCCATTGGTGCAGTACTCAGCCAAGAAGATAATCTAGTAGCATACTTCAGTGAGAAGTTAAATGAGAGTAGGAAGAAGTATACCTCTTATGACAAAGATTTTTATGCAGTCGTCCAGGCGTTGAAGCATTGGAGACATTATCTGTTGGCTAATGAATTTATCTTGTTTTCAGACAATTCTGCGTTAAAATATATTATGCGGCAACACAATTTGAATCATAAACATGTGAATTGGGTGGATTACATGCAGAGTTTTACATTTGTTTTGAAACACATCAGCAGTTAGTCTAACAAGGTGGTAGTGCGTTAAGCAAGAGAAGTCTGATATTACAAGAAAGCGCAGTGCAACTGTTGGGATTTGAGCATCTCAAAGACTTGTATGAAGTGGATGCATATTTTAAGGAATCTTATGAAACTTTCCAGAATCCACCATTGAGGGAAAATATTCCATGGTTGGACTATAACATGCAGGATGGGTTGTTGTTCAAAGCACTACAATTATGTATTTTCGAATGTTCTATGCGAGAGAACTTAATTCAGGAAAAACACAGTGGAGGTTTGGCTAGAAATTTTGGCATAGATAAGACTTTGGATCAGTAGTGCCACTTTTACTATTGGCTGAGAATGCAAATGGATGTAAACATATTAGTGATCAGGTGTAAAGTGTGTCAACATGCAAAGGGACGCAGCGAGAATGCAGGGTTTTATACACCCTTACCCATTTCGAACAGACCATGGGACTCAGTCAACTTAGACTTTGTCTTAGGTCTACCAAAGACACAACGAGTATTCGAATCCATCATGGTGGTGGTGGATTGCTTCACAAAAATTTCACATTTCATTCCATGTAGAAAGAAAATTGATGCCACACATGTAGCTCATTTGTTATTTACAGAGATAGTCAGATTACATGGCTTTTCGAAGTCCATCATCTCAGACAGGGAGGTAAAGTTCACAGGTCATTTCAGGCGAACATTGTGGAAGAAGTTAGACACCAAAATAAATTTCAGTTCTGCTTATCATCCACAGTCAGATGGGAAAACTGAAGTTGTGAACAGGAGTCTAGGAAATCTGCTGAGGAGTCTGGTTGGAAAAAATTCCAGACAATGGGATCATGTTCTTGTACAAGTAGAGTTTGCTTACAATGACTCACCCAACAGAAGTACAAGAATAATTCCTTTTTAAATCCTATATGGAATGCACCCACGTGGAGTGTTTGATTTGCGAGATTTGGGTCAGCTAGAACGCAAGAGTGGTGATGGCGAAGATTTTGCGAAAAAAATCAGTGATCTACATGAACAGGTCAAATTGAAGCTACAGGACAACAGTCAAAAATATAAACAATGAGCTGATTTGAAAAGTCAGGAGGTATAATTCGACGTAGGCAACCTACTACTGGCACATTTTCATAATGAGAGATTTCTTAAAGGAAAATACAACAAATTGAAGATGAAAAAGATCGGCCCTTGTAAAATTCTTCAGAATTTTTGTACAAATGCTTATGAGTTGCAGTTACCTTCAGGTATAGGAATCTCGCCCATCTTTGATGTGGAAGATTTGTACCCATACACTATTGTTGATGAAGAAGAAAGTTCGGAGAGACAAACATGACACCCAGGATTAGGAGAGATCATGGATTAAACATGTTCCTCTCGCATAGCCTTTGGAAATTGAACAGATTATGGACACACATGTGGCCAGGAAGACACGAAATAAAGAATATTTATAGTATATGGTCAAATGGAAGGACCATCCTCTGGAGGATTTTTCTTTGTTGGACACTACCCAAATTCAAAGTGCAGGGTACTCTATTAAAGAGCTCATGGACAAGAGCTAGCAATGTGACAAGCTGGTCACATGTTGTGGCTTGGAAACAGGACTAGCAGTCCTAAGAATTTGAAGACTTTGTTTTTTTTTTTAAGTATTTTGTTTAAGTTAACTTGGACTAACTTAGCCATTGTAATTTGCAGATTAAAAAAAATTGTTAAATTAGGATTAGTTAATTATTTAGTTGAATAAAGTTTTTTAGAAATTGAATGACAGTTTCTCAACCATATGGGGATTTTGGGAAAGGTATAAAACTAAACCAAATCCACCATTGTGGGGTTCTTCCATCCATAACGAGAAAGGAGAGAATAGATAAGAAGAATTAAATGTAAAAACCAGCCATCTGAGGGCTTGGCTCTTTTTTTCTATTTTCCAAATTATTTCCAAGTGTTTTATGTTTTATCGATATCTCTGTTTTATTTAAAACAATACTTCACTTCCAAACTAATTCTAAGTCTTTTGTGCTTTCATCGGTTTCCCTATTTTAAAATTAATTATTTAAAACATCTGTTGAAAGTGGGAGATCTATGCTTAAATCGCTCCATGAGAAATCAAATGTGAAGTGGTATAGCGGAGGTGTAGCGCGGACCGTCGAATCCAGCCGAGATCAAATGGTGGAGATTGAAGACATCGCACATCGCAAAGGATAGCATTTACGGCTTAATTCGCAAGTTAAATAGTTTGAATTACGATGCGAAGTGGTGTGGTGGGGGTAGACGAGGGCCGTTGGAACCATTAGGGATTAAACGGTGTAGATTGAAAGCGCAGCAGAAGCGATTTCGCACATCGTAACGTTTACAAGTTAAGGTTAAGGTATTCTAACGGTAAAGAATTTTGTTTGTGATGTGAAATGGGGAGGACCACGTGTAAACCCAGCACAACATTGTAGTTCGCAAATTGTAACATTTAGTTTTTAGTTAACTTGTATGTTGTGCGAAGTGTGATTTCCAACAATTGGTTGGAACTGTGTGGGTCCCTCTGGAAGGAATTCCGGCGTGTTCGCAATTTGTTTGGTTTCTGCATTAGTTTCGGTTATTTTTTTGGTCAAATATGTTATAAGAACTTTGTTGTTGATTCACGTGCGTATGTATGTTGATAATTTCCAATGATTTAACTCTATTGCGAGTAAAGGGGTTTTGGGTTAAGTATTAAAAACTCCATTCTGCAATGAAATTCTGATATTTTGCAGCTAGTCTGCATCATCTGCATATATATTTTTGAATAATATAGATCTATGGAGAATCTCAGTCCAATATAGCCAGCATAATCCAAGAACTTCCTCATCCAGCCAGGGTTTCAGCTTGTTCATCTCTCAAGGGAAAGGTGTAGTCTCCACATTTGTAACCCACAAGTTTGTTTTGGAAGGGCCAGGGCTTTGACTGGATCGACTTGTAAATCTTTCATTGTTTTGGAGAGCAAGGCAAAGCAGAGGCAGATGCGATTAGTGGAGAACTTGTTAAGACAAGAGCATTTTTGTTCTAGTTGCCTCCATGCATGGTGCTAGTTTGATATAGAGAGAAAAAGCTAGGGGGAGAAAGTTTATTAGAGGCAGGGCATTGATTGTCTTCTACATAGATGTGTGATCTCTCACACCTAGTTTCTCAATGACTATAACATAGAAACCATAAGCAGGGTGTATGCGTGGAATCCTCTCTGCAGAGCACGAAAAAATAGTTTCCCTTGAGAAACCTCACCACACATATGAACCAAAACTTTGCCGTTAGCACAAGATCCTACACTGCTGGAGGGAAATCTATGTTGGAACAGACACTATGCAAAATATTTCCACTCAGTGGCTATAATGGTGACATAACAAGATGAAGCCACATGGATTTTGACAGTGAAAAATGAAATATGCCAACATCTTCTATTGCAGTGTGGCCCATCTCTTTTACAACCACATCGGCACGCTGAACAATTCCAGGGAACTCAAAGAGGACACCAAACGCTTGGACTGTTGAGTGGATAATCTCACACCAATAAAAAAAACTCTAGAACTATGTTTCCAAACAAATGTATCTCAGCACCTCAACAACACTAAACACATAGGAAAATAAAACACCTAGCTAATCTATTTACATAGGATAAATAAATGTATTTACATAGGATAAATAAATTCAAGACTTTCTCACATATTTTTGTTATTCTCGTGAAAGAGTCTGGTCAGAACAGACTCTGATATAATGTTAGAAAATTGAGAGACCTTTTAGAAAATCACATTCATTGTATTCTATTAATCACAACAATTACAAATATATAGGACATAACACATTGAATTTGACACATCTAGATCATGACTCCAACTCATTACATACGAATCAACAACCTCTAAACTGATGCTTTGTAATTCACAATAACAACTACACATAATATGGAAGCATTACTTCCAACATTTTTCTAATCTAAACTCTTGTTTTATTATCATACATTAAATGAGTTGATATATTTTAAAATTTTATTCTACATCAAAATCGAATTTAAAATATCAATTATCTTACACCTCGAAATCTTTGTTTCTTTTTCATATTCACTTAATACAATTATAAAATTACTATACAAATTATCAAATATATATATATATATATATATATATATATATATATATATATATATATATATATATATATATATATATATATATATATATATATATATATATATATATAATAGTGATAACCAATTTCAAATATGAAATTTATTGATATTATTACAGCATCTTGGAAAATGTCTTGAAATAGGTCGTTGCAACACTTTTGAATTAATAGAAGCATTGCTCAGAAATGTATTGAAATAGGTCGTGGAAATTCTTTTGAATTAACATAAGCCTTTCAACCTTAGTCAGCATCCACATATCTACAACAACATTTATTTATTGGAGAACAAAAAGGTTATCATGGATTTGCTATATTGGAGATTATTAGTGAGTTACATGAAGAAAACAGGCTGCAAAATGGTTTAGATATTATTAGGATGACACTTATTGATGATTTTATCACAATTTTCCAAACAAAATAATGTGTTCCATATGTAGTCCTGAACACTTGCTTCCTATGATGAACAAATGAATTTTGGAGATGAATTTGTCTCATGTTGAAATTTTGGAATTTAAGGGAAATTATCAAAATTAAAGGGAAATTGATAGAAATAAAAGGGATGGAGGGTTTTAAATATCAAATTATCAAATATAATAAATTATGTAAATTATCAAATAATAAATCATGTATATTATATAAATTATTAAAGAACAAATAATACTAATTTAATTTTTTTTCCCAATTATATTCCTTAATATGATTGTGCTATTTTATAGATGCACTTATGTACCAAAAAAAGGGGTAAAATTTACCAAATAGGTACTCAATTATACTATTAGCTATATAGCATTATGTTCCAGATATATTGTATGCTTATTGCATCCTTTGGTGTTTCTCATGCCACATGGCATTCATGATCTGTCATAGGAACACATTTTGATGGAGGATCTAAGGTGTACGATCATGCCATTTATGGAGCTATATCAGGATGATTATGAGGATGGTGTGCTCTCTTCAGTGGAAATATTCCCTTGTGACGTAAATTCTGTTAGCTAACTATATGCCAAGAAAGTAATTTTGATTTCAATAAAATTGGGGTCCTTCCCTACAATAGTTGTCGATCATTCAATCATTATGGAATTGAAAAATATGATAAGATTTTGTCTTATGTACGATTAAAAAATCTCTTCATGCCACATTTCTCCATTAGAATATTATTTCATTATGCCTCCCTCATTTCCCTCAACTGATTTCTCTTATTTATCTCTATATTCTCCTTCCAACTCTATAGATCCTTCATAGGATAGGGTTATTGTTAATTCCTTACCTCTCCCTTCATTGCATAGTTTTTTATTTCATGCCTTACCTCTCCTTGGAGATATGGCTCCTCCAACGAGGGAGGTTTCTAGTGGAAATTTAAGAAATTGTTGTGTCAATTTGAGAAAAGAGAATATTAATACGCTGGTGGGAGAGAACTCCCCTCTCTCTAGCATTTCTAAGATACTAGATAAGGTAGTTATGGGTTATTTTCTAGTATTTTTTTTATGACGTCAGACTATATGTTTTTCAAGTTTAGTTCCTCAAAAATCATAGCTTCTATATAATAGTTCAACTAGATTTGGGTTCAAAGTCATCTATTTTTTAGAATATGGGATATAATATTTTACCCATGTGAAGAGTTACTTTTATCCTTGTAGATATGGTCCATTTTACCTAGGTTCCCAATTCAATTCTAGTGACTAGAAGGACTAGAATTTATTGGAAACATGATACATTTATAACAATAGAGAAGGATTGGGATACTAAGTTAGACTATAGTTGGTTTTGGATTCAAGTTATGTTTGATATAATGAAGGGTTTATTGGATCATATTAAAATAATTATTTGAGATTGATCATGGGTTTAAAAACTATATTATTGGTGCATCCCTTTTGGATGCTTTGTTTTCCATGTAGTTTGCCATATTCAAGCATAATGCAAGGAGGAACATCCATATGTTTCTCCTTTCAAAATAATTTTGAAACCTAAATATTATCAATCAAAGGAGGGGATTTAAGATATGAAAATAGGGGATAAATATAGTAGAAATTTGCGGTTTCTAGAGGTTAATTCATATCTTTCAAGAGAAAAGGCGGGGAATCAACTAATAGCAATGAAGGCTCATATAAACACTTCCTTGGTAAGTTTCCCCTCTTTTCCATTTTAATCAATCCTAATTTAATTAAGTTAAATTCTTTTTCTCCTTTAGTTTCCTTCCCTGCTAAGCATATGGTTATAACCCTCTCCCTTTAAGGATTTGATTTTGATCTTCCTCACCCATCCCATAAAATTTAGTAAGATATTCCTCCATTTCTCTCTTTTTCTTCCAAGATAGTTTATTTCTTGATTTCCTTGATACCATCTCCCCCATGAAATACATTTATCCCTCTTAGATTCTAGCTCCATATTTCTTAGGAAGCAACTAGGAAAAATATCTCCTAAATTAAATGTATCATTTACATTCAAGATACAAGGTTAAAAATTATGGGCTTGTGGTGGTAGGTTTATCTCCCAATAAATATGAAGGTTCTTAGGTGGATATAAAATCACACCTATCTCTAGAAAATTTTCAAGAAGAAGAAAAAAATCAAAGTCGTAATACAATCTACAATTAATTAGATTCTTAGAGTGGAGAATATTTGTTATTGGGTTCACACATAGTATGCCTTTATTTCAATGCAATTGGGCTTGTGGGATCCTTCAATGTTTTGGCCCTCAAATGTCTAGTTAGGTCTTTCTCCCAAGATGTGATCTATTTTAGCAGACTATGTGCTTTGGCACAAAACCTTGGGACTATTTTTCATTTTGGTTGAAGGATTGATAATAATTCACATTGTATTTTGACGGGATATTTAATGGATTACTAGTGGCATGGAGCCCCAATATTAATCAAATTTATATTTCTTATCTTCGATCTATAATCTCAAGTGATCTATAGAAATGCAGTCCTTATTCCTCTTCTCATTTTATCAATACCATGTTCTATATTTGTATTAAAATCCATATTGGGAGAACTTATTTTTAATGATCCCTTTTTCTACATCTAGTGTGATTCTCCATTGAGATTTAATTTTCACCACCCCCCTTAGGGAAGTATGTGAGATTCATCCCTGAAGGGACCCACGAGAGGGTTTTTTCCATCTTGCTTTAGTGCATTAAAATATGGTATACTTTGGTCCTTTAAAATTTGTACCCACTTAAATAAATGGAGAATGAGGAAATTATAATATAATTAAAATGTTAGATTGTTTCCTAATCTTTAAAAAAAAAATTGATAGGGCTTTCATAAATAAAATCAAAGGTGGAAGCAAGGGGGATGTCAAATAATATTCTAGTTCTCCTCCAAATGCTAAAAAAGGATATAAAACCACCTTATCCCCTAAGATATAACAATCAATGGTCATTCTAAGAGGAATATTGAATCCTATTATCCTCCTCCTAGATTCATACTAGGGAAGAATTTGGAGAATATTATATGAAGCAATTTGCAGATAGTGTTGGGAGGGTAAAGGAAGCTTCCAAAGCCTCATATACATCTTTCAAAAAAATATCTCAAACCCTTTTCTTCAGATAAATTCCATCTTCATCAACAAAATATCATGCCTAATATCAAAAGAGGATAAGGTTGTTATTAATAATTTCTTGGCCTTGAGAATAAATTTTCTAGCTAAAGAAGAAGCTACATGATGTTTAAAGAGTAGAGATATTTGGATCACTAATCATGAGAATAATACACATATTTTTTATAATATTTTCAAGTTATATAAAAGGCATGAACAAAATTTGGGAGCTTAAGAGTATGGATGGTGTCTCACACTACAAGGAAAAGACCCTCTAGCGGAGGTTTTAAAGGAGGTTTTTAGTGTTATAAAATTGGCCAAAATTGTCAAAAAGACATTTTCTACAACATCTGTTTACAGTTACGGAGGTTTTTGCGGAGATTTAGTGGAAATTCAACACAACTAAAAAACCTGGGCAGCCGGAGGTAATTACGGATATTTTTTTCATCAGTGCACTACTAAGGTGTCAACACATCAGTGCGTGTCATCTAGAAGGTGGCCCGTGGCAGTCAAAGTTGCATGCACTGGCTCATCAAGGTATAAAACCGCAGCGGGTGTAGTTTTGGTGATAAAGCGCATGAGGATGTTCTAATTCATCTTGGGATTTGTGCGATGCCCATAGGTTGTCTCAACACAACGGTACATAGACTTATATAAATGCACCGGTGTGTATTATCATACAAACGCGCCGATTGTTATAATCTGTATTAGTATTTGTGTGGTACCCATAGGTCGTACAAATGCACCAGTGCGTAGTCTCACATAAACGCACCGATGTGCAGTTTCACACAAATGCACCGATATTTATAATTGGCATTGGTATTTGTGCGGTGCACATAGGTCGTACAAATGCACCGATGCGTAGTCTCACATAAACGCACCTGTGCGTAGTATCGCACAAATGCATCGAGATATATAATTGGAATTTGGTATTTTTGCAGTGCCTATAGGTCATACAAACACACCTGTGTGTTGTATCATACAAACGCACGGGTGTCTAGTAACTGACATGCATTGGTGTTCATTTTTTTATTTTTTAGAAACATCGACCTATGATAGTGCAATTATTGTGATTTTTTAAAATTCATTATTTATCAAAAGTGGACACATCTTATAACAGTATTCATATTAATTAATTTTTTATTAATTCATTTGAATGTGATGTTTCGATTAATTTTTTATATCATATCATAATTATTATGTTTTTTCTAAATTCATTATTCATTAAAAGGTGACACGTATATATCTTATAACATTATTCATATGAATTAAATTTTTATTAGTGCATTTGAATGTGATGTTTGGATTAATTTGTTATATCATATCATCAAATTTCACATCTCTTCATTATAATATTTAATCATCCATAAATTTAATCAGTGGTGTTACATTTCACAGTGACAATGGAGAATGCAATAGAATAAAGTAAAACATATTTTATTATATATATATGATGAAGACAGTCTTTGTCATACAAAATGGGAGAGTTATTGGTATCCCTTTGTCTTTCAATTGGGACACTATGTCCATTACATTAAACAAAATTTCTGATTTCATAGACAAATATTTCAAAAAATACAATGTCTTGCTTTGATATCCAAAGATAGTGATCATCATTCTTTGCTTGAACTGTTGTCACTACTAGAACTACTTCCATGACTTGCGTTTTTTTCAGGAATGTTTTGTTCACGGTGTTGATTGTTTTCTTCTTCTTCACCTTCCTTCTACAAACATAAAAATAAATTGTAATGAGTGTATATACATTGGTGAGAATAATGAAAATTTCAATATCAAATAATATACATAAATGTAAATCGAAAAGAAATGACGTACCATAGTAATAATTAACTCATGAACTATACACATTCTTTCAAAACCATGTAGTATTTCATCTTTTGAGATTTCATCTGTTGGCACAGTTCCATACTTTGTTTCCTGCAAGTTTTATACCCCATAATAGATCATATATTTAATATAAAAGATTTTTTTTCTCTATTAATTATAAACGGAGATAAGTAAAACAAGATCGATAGATGCTTACAAATTCCACAATTAATTTATGATATAACAACATATACTCACAACCCATATTTAACCCAATCTCAATCAATTCGCCTAATGGTTCTTCTTTGTATATAGCACCTATTTGAAGACATTCTATGATGATTTTTGTAAAACAACTTAAAAAATACAAAATTGAAATCTAGTTAAGTTGTTATAAGGAAGTTACAATTACTCACAAACTTAGATATTAACCCTTTTCTTCCTTGCCATCCTATTTTGTGTACTGAATGGGTTCCATTTTCTTTTCTTTTATGCAAGAAAATACTTGAAAATTAATATTTAATGTTAAATTGTTTATTTATCGTACCTAATGATAGAAAAATTCAATGATTACATATTACATTTGAAGCACGTTGTTGTTGAGAAGGCTCCTCCTGCGATGCAATTTTGTCCATTTCTTTGACCATCTCCTTGTACACCTTTTTGGACATTCCTACTTGCATATTTTTGATATCAGCTCGTTCATATTTTGATATTTTCATAATCTTCCTGAACTTGTAACATGACAATGAACTATTTAATTTTTATATTGATATATGAAAAGTAAATATATAAAAAATGATATTTATAAATAATTCTAGACAAACATTTAAATGAATATTACTTTTTCATTCCTTCTTTTTTGTTGTTGTACATTTTTTCTATTAAAAGTTTGACATGTCTCATTGACCAATTCTCTAGAAAATCTTCCTGTAGTTTAGATAAAATTTGGTTCTTGGAATCACTGGATTGATTTTTGTATTGTAAGTGGAAAGAGCATCTATACATTCGTTCCACTAGATCCCTCAAACTTTTGTAAAAAAATTTCCCCCTTTCGTTAACCTCCAGCACCACTCCATATGAGCTAAGGAGAAATTCATTTTCATTTGCATGTTCTATTTTTTTTCTTTTCTTAGAACAACATTCATTTTCTAAGTTGTTGGTCCCTGTATAATATTAAATAGATGTGAATTAATACATTGTTTGACACATGTTATATAATAATTTTAAGTATATTATTAATGAAAATTAAAAAAAGAAACTCATATTGGATCGATAATATTTTTTCATTCACCTGATTCATCCTTTTGCAATTTTTTAATCAACCTTTTATGCTATTCTGGTCCTAGATCAAAAATAATCTTATCGAGCTTCGTTATTTTTTGGCTCTGCATGATACATAGTAAAAATACATATTAATTTAACTTACATTTAGTTCAAAAATAATATTTTTTGTAAAGAATTTACAAAGAACTTTATTTTTTTTATTTTCTTGATGTGTTATCTGTATTTTTGTTACTTGATCTCTTGTTGGCCATTTCTTTATCAATATGAAACCTATACCATATCATTCATTAATATATTTTATAAATAAATTGTCAACTTTTTAGGTAAATTTTTTTTTTGAAGAAGTCAGTGCACCATTCATGGTGTACGCACCGACATCGGTGCGTGGGGGTCTTGTAAATGCACTACCAAAATAGTATAATAGACCGTATGATGCTCTATGTCAACAAGGAAACTGGTGTATTACATGTTAACCACCTCACCGAGTAACACAGACAAAATTATAAAAATCGTCCAATGTTATTTTTGTAGCATAAACACCCCGTGCAAACAAGGGACCACCATACAGTGCTCTCTGTCAACTAGGAGACCCGTTCTGGTGCATTATATGTTACATGGTGCAGCGATTAACACAATAATTTTTTTTTTTGGCGAAACAGCACGTGCGCGGTGTGCCATAATGAAATAGTGCACTGGTGACCTATTTTACATATGGCACACTGATTAAAATAAGTAAATAAATAAATTTTTATCACACAATACTTTTGCGGTGCACTAGGATAATCCAGCACACCAGTCTGTTAGGTTATGCCTGGCGCACCGATAATTTTTTTTTTTTCAAAATTTCACACAAGGGCCGACATGGATTGGGATCCGGCTATGCAAGTCATCCAGTTCAAAAAGCCCTAAATATAAAATTAAAAGCCCTAATTCTGAAATCACAGAAACAAGAAGAAGAAAGGGCAGAAACAAAAAGAATGAAGGGTTTAGGGTAAAAATGGATTTTTTTTCTTTTTATTTATTTATTTATTTTTTCTTAAAATGGAAAACAAATTGAAATTTTTTTCTTACTGCATAAAAAAAATTGCAGAAAAATTTAAAAAAACAATAAAATTTAGTCACGAGATTGTTTGAAATTCTATGCTATATGGTTTGAATCACCAGAGGTTTGGAATTTTGATTGTTTGAATACTTTTGTTTGACCATATTTCATTGCTCCACAGTGCTCTCATTCTCTCTTGCTTCAGTTATGTCTCCTGCAAATATCTGGGTGAAATTTTTTGCAAAAATAGTGAAATAATGAAAAGTGTTTAGCATTTAAAGAATTTTTTTATGAAATTAGATTTTCGAAAATATTTTGCAGCCCATTTTTTAATTTACTATTTTTTTCACTTAAAGAAAATAGAGTTGTGCTCTTTTTATTTGTGGTTATTCGTCACCAGTGTATCACTTAATAGCACCGCACTGGTACATCCATTGATAACACGAAATAGGTGCATAATAAATAAAATGCACCGGTGTGGTTAACTCTACATTAGCACCGATAACAGAAAGACCATTTTGGCACTGAAATTACTTTTAGGTGTGTACACCAAAATTTATTGTTGATTTTGCTAAAATGCAGGAAGAAAATATCATAATTATATCAAATGGAAAATTCTTCAAAATCCTTCTCGTTCCATAATATTTCTCAAATTCCATCGTGGAGTTCTCTCTATCCATCTTGAGACGTAATATTTACTTCATATTTTATTTATATTTCATTATGTAATTGAATTTATGTTTTTTATCCATGTCAATCATGCACAGCTTAATTAAATTTTATAATGTATACAAATTTGCAGGTTCATGCAGATTTAAAATCGAGTTCAGATGCACAAAATATTCAAACTGCTCTAGAAAGTCAGAAGCACCATACCACAAGGTGCATTTGGTAGATGAAAATGGACAGTCACTTCACCCTGCCAATTGTAACAATATTTCATCTTCCAACCACAATATTGGGACAATGATGGTAATAATTATAATTGTTTGGTATATTGATTAATGTAATTATTTCAAAGTCAAACCAATTAATCATGCAATATTGTCAACATGCTTACTAATTGATATTATATGTTTTGGACTAATCATGTTCAAATATTTTTTTAAAAAATTTTAGGATTCTAGTGATGATGAAAGACCTACCTACCATCTCCCGTTGCACCCCACGAAAATTTCAAATCAATAGAATACTGAATTAAGAGAAAAAATCGGAGAGGAACGATACCAAGAATTGTTGAATCAACCACCGATTCAATTCTTGCTACGTACAGATTCACCAATTAGGAATGACTGCAAAAACAGTAGTTATTCACAAGCTGGCAATGGAGGAAATCAAATAGAGGTTGGTATGGATGATTAATTAAGGGATACGACTGCCATGGAGACAATGTTGTTAGATGCATTCCAAAATGATGATCAACTAGGGGATGATGCTCATATCGCTGACACCTTTTTCGAAAGCCTTAAATTTTATTCCACCACCCCTCTCTTTGGACCTGGTGGTCAGTAAAATTCTACCCAGTTGGGGAAAACGATGTTACTGTACAACTTGAAAGTAAATTTTGGCTTTTCGAATGCATGTTTCTCAGAAATTTTGAGGTAAGTTACCATAAAGTCCTCCCTTATATAAATTTGAGAAATATAATCAATACACAATGAACATTACAAATGGTAAATTTTATGAATTTTAATAATTATATCAGCATTAATGTACATTTATTAATATAATTTTCCATGATCACAAACTACAGGTTATTCAAAGATAAGGTTATTTTGAGTGATAATGTCTTGCCCAATAGTTGCGAAGAGGCAAAGAAATTGTTGAAAATGTTGGGTGTTGAGTACATATCATATCATTCATGTCCAAATGATTGTATTCTATATAGAGGAGAATATGCAGACAAACAGATATGTCTGAAATGTAGGCATGACAAGTATGATAAATCAAAAAATAAGGGTAAATCATGTACTGGTCCTCTTCTAAGATATTGAGGCACATGCATATAATCGCAATGATTCAAAGGCTTTTTCATTGCAAATAATTAGCTATGTTACAGGGATGTCATGCCTCACACAGAAGTGAGTTGGGAGTTATGTGAATCCCAACTGATTCAATAGCCATGAAGCATATAGAGGATACATGGCCCGAAAAATTCAAGGATGAAGTACGAAGTCTACGACTCAACATAGCCATGGATGGCGTCAACCCATATTCCCTCCAAAACACCAACTATTCTATTTGGCCTGTAGTAGTGATCAATAACAATATCCCCCCATGGTTGTCCGTGAAGAATGAACATATTATGTTGGCTTTCATAGTCCCTGGGAGAAGAAAAGTGAAGAATATGGATGTCTACTTACAACCATTGGAAGATGAATTGTAGGAATTATGGGATGGGATAAATTTATATGATGTATCAAGACCCATTGCAGTAGAGAGGAGTTTTACATTGTATGGCATATGTGCTTACACGACACATGATTATCCATGCTTAAGAGTTTGATCTGGTAAATTACATGTTTATTTTATTGATTTGTTTATATACGTAACAATATTCTATCAAATATTAGTTATTTAATTCGTTGTAATTGTTCTGATCTTCATGATATTATTTAATTTTCCATGCATATTAATTGTATACAATAATATCGCAGGTCTTGTAACAAAAGGGTATTTTGGATGTAAATTTTGTGGACCTTCTCTGAAAGCTAGATGGTCCAAGGACCTACAAAAAACAATGTATAATTGCTCCAGGGTATTCCTCCCAGAAGAACACCTTTACAGAAGAGCAGCACCCGCTTTTAATGGTAAACGAGAAAGAACCCAAAAGCCTCCAATAATGACACCAACTGAATGGCTTGGAGCGTATGAGAGAGAGAAGGAGAAGGAGTTCATAGAAATGTTTGATTCAAATGGGGAGCCTATGTTTGATGATACATAATTCTTCGACACCTATGTTGAGAAATTTCCCATTGGGATGAAAAGGAAACCTATCTTTTATAACCTCCCATATTGAGAGCATCTTAAGATTACCCACTTATTAGATCCCATGCATATATTTAGAAATGTTTCATATTCTTTATGGATGAACATATCATCAAAACACAGTGACACATTGGTTATTAGGAAACATCTTATTACCTCAAAAACTAAAAAGAAACATTGGCCAAGATGATTAGAAAGTACAAGATCAGAGGCAGACACTGGTCCCTCTAATTCATGGTATTTCAAAGAAGGTGATACCCCATGGATTTTTAAAAAAGATTATCTTTCTTTGGAAAATGAATTTGTAATGGGTGTGAGGGTGCCATCCTCATACGGGTCTTTACTACGGCGTTTTTTCACCGTGGATGACCATTTGTCTGGGTTGAAATCGCATGACCATATGAATGTTCTAAGAGTACGTATAATTTCAAAAATTTGATTTTATTATTTGTTATATTAATCAATTTTATCCCATGCAGGGATCATAAAACATAACAACTTTTGTATATTATTACACATGTTTATAACTTTGCAGTTTCATTATCCTTTGTTCATGTGTGGGTGTGTGAAACATGAATTCCCTCAAGATGTAGGACGTGCTATATCTAAATCATCTACATTTGTACGTTGGACCACATTAAAGGAGATTCATGTGGCTAGCATTCCACAGTGTCGTCAAGAGATAGTTGAGATTGTTTTTATGTTTGAGAAGGAACTTCTTACGAGTTTCATGGAATTGCAGGTTCATCCTCTAATCCACCTCATAGATGAGTTTGATTTAGTTGGGGTGGTTTCTTGTCATTATATGTTCTTCTTAGAGAGGTACATGAAGAAATTGAAAGGCTTTACTCGACAAAGGGCAAAACCCGAGGGGTCTATTGCAAAGGGGTACATATTGTATGAGTCTTTCTATTATGCTATTGAGTACATCAAGAAAATAAAAAAAACCAGGTGTGGTGATTTGTGACGATGAAAGGGATGAAGATAAAAGAGAAGGGCAGTTCCTCCAAACGAATGGAAAAAGGTGCTTGATAAAGAGTAAGCGACTTATAATTTTTCAAATTTACACAAAGTAAATATTCATGTTGAAGTTTGATATAATGTATATTTTGATCTCTATGTACTATATAATGTTAGTTTTATTTCATCAGCAAATGCATAAATTGAAGAAATCGATAAATTTGTTCTTTACAATTCTGAAGCGACACAACCGTGGGTCACATTGTACGAACAAAAGAGGATGAAATGGGATAGTTACAAGAAATAATTCAAACGGTTAAACGGTATAAGTGTGCCTTATCCTAATCATTTAAGAGTAAATATGCCAACAACATGCCCCAACAGTTGGGTTATTGACCAAGCGAGAAATACGGTGCAACCAGTCGTTACCCGCGTGCTGAAGAGGATGCGCTAAACGTAGGGATTGGGTGCAACAACTCGGTAATAATATATTTAATTTATATGTACATTTGAAACTTAATAATGCACCTTTCAAATGTAATTGCTTCTATATTTCATATTTTAACGATTGGGTTATTATAAGACACGTGACACTATGACTTTTTAAACTTTTTTATAATAGGTGCAGTTGTTCCCATCTATGTGGGCATATGGACACCATTTTCACACAGAAAATTTCGATGTTGGAAACATCACACAAGACTATAGAGTGGAAGTCGAGTTAAATCAATCTATTCGATCTAGTCACCATGATCAAAACCTAGTACGAGGGACGTTAGGTTACGTCAGAAAGATACAAGAGATCATTGAAGTGGATTTCTTTTCTTTCTAATGTGTTGTTTTTAGGTGAAAGTGGTGGGACACCTTTGATCAGAATAATGTAAAGGAAGATCGCGATAGTAGGCTGATATGTGTCAACTCTAGAAATATGTGGGATGAAGCTAAGGAGCCCTATGTTTTCCCCGAACATTGCAACCAGGAGTTTTTTTACCCAGATGTGTTGGATAGGTATTGGTGGTTCGTATTGAGACATGACCCTAGATCAAAACATATTTTTTATAACAATAGTGTTATCATCCCATGCGAGCTAGAAGATAATGAGGGTGATCATGAGAACCGAAAGTGATATGGTACATGTGTTATTTCATAAATATTTATACTTTTTGAGATGGGTTTTTCAAAACATTATAATATGTAGTTTGAATTAATTGGTAATTTGCATTGTGTTAATGTTAAAATCAATATTTCACTTGATAATTTGCAATTATGTTGATCTTAAAAACAATGACATACTGTATAAAGTCTAGTTTTTGTATGTAAGATCATAGCAAAATAATGATAATTCTAAAGTACATGAATTTATTTGCATTATTTTCTAAACTTTATTATGTTACAAAAATTCATATTATTCTCTATTTATTATTTTACAATTATTTAAAATTTTACAAATTTAAAATTTACAAATTTTAATAAAATCATTTCACATTCATACAATTAAAATTTTCACATTAACACAATTAAAATTTTACAAATATTTTACATATGATTACAATTACAAATAGAATTACAATTACAATTACAATTTTACAATTTGACATTGGATTACAATTAAAATTACAATTACAATTTTAGAATTTTACATACAACTACAATTTTACAATTACAATCATTTCTTAGTAATACAATTAAAACTTTACAAATATTTTACATAGAATTAGAATGACAATTACAATTACAATTTTACAAATTTAAAATTTACAATTACAATTACAATTTTACAATTTTACATATATACCATTACAATTACCATTTTAGAATTTTACATACAATTACAATTTTTCAATTTTACATATATACAATTGCAATTAAAATTACAATTACAATGATTTCACAATAAATTAAATATTACAGTTACAATTAAAATTTTGACAAATATTTTACATACAATTACAATTACAATTTTAGAATTTTACATACAATTAGAATTACAAATTTTACAATTTTACAATATCATGATCATTTAATATTAAATTAATTAATAAACATCACGATTATGATAACCATCGTATAAACATCATATTCGACTAAAAAACACATTCAAATTTGCTAACATCATCATGATCGTGATCATCTAACAAAACACAATTAACATTGTATAACCTCATCACAACACAAATATAAAATATACATCTCATGTCAAATAACTGCTATCACATACACATCTATTTGCAAGCTACACATTAAATGAACATATCTAACATGACATAACAATATACACATCATGATGATCACCAACATGTAAATTAAGTACAACTGCAACATGAACATAAAATACAAGGATCATATATATATATATATATATATATACACACACACACACACACATATATATATATATATATATATATAATGTCAAAAATATACAACCGTAATAGAAATTTCATATATTAGCTGGTGGTACATCATCAATAGCAATACAAGTTAAGGTCTGCTCAGTCAATGGTGCTGCCTCAACAAGCTCACATACATGTTGAACATCACGTGCCTGTTGATCTGGTATTTGTGCCTCATGATGATCAAGATCAACTATTGGCTGCTCATCGTGATGACTCGACATGGTCGATGGTCCAGCCTACTCATGATCATGAGTACTACTAGATGTTGCAGGCTTCTGACTCAATATAGTCGATGGTCCAACCTCCTCTCCATGATGACTATTGCTCGATGCTAGTGGAGGCTACTCATCTAGCGCGGCGCGAGGTGAATGATGATCACTCCCCTAATCGTGATCATCAGATGATGTGTCACTGCTCATGGACTGTCGATCATGTGTTACATCTCGAGCACGCCTATCATGTGCAAGGTTCCTCCTCACCCGCGTAACTAAGGTCATAGCTCCTACAACATGCCACATTAGGCTATACATGTCACGCAGCATGCCTATCCACATATGTAATAGCCTACCATCAGCCTGTATGTCTCTCATAGTAGTGGGCCTAACTCCCACCTCAACAATCAATGCACAAAGTTGGTCGCCCAACTCCATCCTGAATCTGCTATCAAGCCTACTGCGACTAGCAAAAGGCGGTATTGATGAACCAACAGGAGTAGGTATCTCTGCACTAGCCTCATAATCCTCGGCATTTGGCATATCCTCATCATCATCAGGATCCACACCTGGATCATTTGGTGGCACTGGCATGTCCTCGTGATCAAAATACCCAACGTCTGCAAAATATATACAAGTACACAACAATAATTAGACAAATTCATTACACAATATAATAAAAATAAGTTAAATAACATGTTAGAATAAATTTAAATAAAACAGTAATATTACCTCTATCATCTGGAGGCTCATCATCTGTGAAGAGGATGTTGGAACACCCTCTCCAATCCAAACCAACATAAGGACACAGGACCATAATGAAGGGATGCTCATCAACACCGGTTAGGAACTCTAGTGCATCATGTGATATCCTCGCAAAAAACTCAATCTCGCCCCTCTTGGGCATCATCTGTCCCCACATGTGCACTCGTGCATCCAACATCAACCTACGAGGCTGCCGAACAAAAATAGGACTCGTCTCTGGAAACCTCTCAAAAAATAGACAAAAAATCTCTGAAGTAAAAGGTTAGTTGACCCTCCCTTTTGCATGAGCATGACACCTATCTAAGTTTGTACAGAACTGCTGCAAAAAAATGACAGACCACCTGACAAGTCGTGGCCGTTGTACTAAAGAATCAACATAATATAGAAGCGGGAAACTAATGTGTTTCCCATCACTGGTTTTGTGTGAAATGTCGAAATAAGAAGTGAGAGGCACCTCACCTCCTCACTACCAAATATAGCAATACATAAATGATCTTCAGAGACCTAAAAATCTGAAGGAGACAATATATCTGCGCTAATGTATCTCTGGGAGTACACCAACCGACTTCCTGCTGCCTAGTCAACTGGAACCTTTGGGAACAAGAGAAAATCCACCCCTCTCCTCAACAGCCCTATAATGAAATATATTTCCTCCTCAGTGGGAGCGTACCACTGGTTAGGACCAAACTTGAAAGCCTGTAGGTGGGCATTCCACCTACGGATAAGATGTCTCAAAAAAAAACCATGGCCCTTTGGAGAAGTATCCTCCTCATAGAACTTGACGAGGCCTACTTGCCTTAGGAACCTCTCGGTAGCTGTTGGAATAGGGCAAGGGTACGCATCTGTCTCCCTCTCTCGTGCCTCCCACAGGGGAACCATGTTATACTAGTCTGCATGTTGTTGTTGTTGTTCCCTCTCTTCTCTCCTTTCACATCTCTGAATGATTGACATATTTAATACAATTTTTTATTAAATGAGACATGTATTCAGGAATACACATATATAAATTTTTTAGGGAAAAAAAAAACAGTCGGTGCACCACAAAAAATAGACATGCACTGGAACCGGTGCGTTTTTTTTGTCATGCACCAGCGGCAATGCACTGAAAAATTTTCAGCGCACCGGAGGCAGTGCACCTAAAAATTTTTAGTGCACCACCCTCCTAGAATTTTTCATAAGTCAACGATGTGGTGGTATAATAGACCGCACCGTTGACTATGGACCAGTGTCGAGAGGGTGGTGCAATGACCAAACTATACGCCCCGGGGCATATAGTTTGGTCAGCGCACTGACCTCCTGACATCATTACATATTCAATGGTACGGTATTTTACCAGGACGCACCGTTGATCGGGTCTAAATGTCATAATGCGGTGCGCTGAAAAAAATACCCGCCCCAAGGTGGATATTTCAGTCAACACAACACATTACTGCTATTCGACAGGGTCAATAGTGCGGCCGAGTAACCGACCGCACTGCACCTTTTTTAATTTTAAAATATCACGATCCGCCTTTAGGTACCACCCCGAAACCGGTGTGGATACCGTTAGCACCGGTTGCAGTGCAGCTTGTAAATTTACAGGCATCACCGCAAACTGGTGCGAGCCGAACCGGTCAAGCGCATCACGTGATAATTTTTTCTTTTTAATGGTTAATTTTAAGCTAATTTACAGTTCTAATGCCTTAAAAATCTTAATTATGGAAAAAAAAGAAAAATAGTTGTACATTTGGTCGTCAAGGAGGCATATTGGCTGTAGAATTTTCAAAAGTAAATTTTCCCACCGTTTTGCAAAATTGAAAATGGAGATTCATGGGAAATGCACAGCAGCAGTGTGTGCAATGGGTAGAATGGGAGCACCGATGTCAGGGTGGCTCAGAGAAGGATAAGTTACAACGGTGCTTGAGAGCTCTAGAGCACTGAGAAATGTAAAAAATGTGGTTTTTTGGCCATAATTTGTTTATTTATTTAACCTTGTTTCAGTGGGCGGGGTTTTAGAGGTGCACCAGTGTGGTTTCTTAAGAACGAATCGGGCAGTCTCAGTTATAGCGCGGGGTTTTAGGATGCACTGGTGCAGAATATTTGTAACGCACCAGTGCGCTACAGTAATAAGACACATTGGATGGGTTTGTATAGAGAGCACAGTGTCCAGTGTGCCAATTTTTTGTGTGCACCGGTGCTTTATCTTGTTGAACGCACCAGTGCGGTTGAGGATGATAAGTGCACCGGATGAAAAAAATCCGCAAAAACCTCCACCTGCCAACCTCCTCTAGTAAATTCTGCTACAAATGGATGTCTAGGGTATTTTTATAAGGGGTTCCTCAAAAACATCCGTTAGAGGGTCTTTTCCTTATAGTGTTAGTCTTGTATTTTCAATAGAAGGCAATGTAAAGTAAGGATTTATTTTAAAAAAAAATAAAGTGCCTATAGGTTTCCCCTGTTGGCAATATGATGTAGAGTGTTGTCCTTGATGGCAACCCACTTGATGAAGATGATGGCAACCTACTTGACGAACTTGTTAAAATGATGTAAATCTGATGTATCTACAATGAGTAACAGAAGGTATTGATGGAAGGAATGTCAGTATGTGCCAGAACATGATGAAAAGAGTATGTCTCAAGGCATACGCGGATTTGTCTAGACGAAGTAGCGTATGCACACGGGAAATAACGTGCCAAGTCGCGTATGGGAAAAAGCGCTCTAAATTTGTAAAACCAGGGGTACCTACCATGGTATTGACCCATTGTATTGAATGATGGTTCACCTATGTGATCTCGTCCAGGAATACCATTGGAATTTATGTGGTTTTGACTCATGGTATTGATGAAGGGTAACCCTATATAAGGAGAAGAAAATCATTGTGCAAGAGGTGTGCATATGTCTGGGCTTTGATGAATACTTCACTCTGAAGTATATCTGTATGGTTGAACCCTGTTCCTAATTGATAGATCTGAATCTATGATGCACCTATGAACATGATGAAGGCTCAAGATCACTAGATCTAGAAATGGTGAATGTCAAGGATGATCTGAAAAGAAGTGAAGAAGACCTGGGGCAATCCTGTTGAAGAGATTGAAGAAATCTGGGTAAGTTTATAGATCTGGTCTGTACTGCAAAGTTTATATTTTATAGATCTATACGCAGGTTCGTTTCATGAAAAGCGCGTGTATACGTGGGTCTGTGGAAGGAAAAGCGCGTATGCGCAGTTAGGGTTTTTCCCTGAAAATGCACTGAAGTATACGCGGGTTCGTCTTCTGTAAAGAGCGTATATACGCGGGTCTGATTAAATAAAAGCACGTATTATTTCTGATCTAATGGTTGCTGAAGGTTGAATGTGTTTCTGCATATCTATTCTGAAGTCAGGGTTATATCTGATATTCTGGTTACAGTGGTCTCACTATTCTGTTTCAAGCAATGAGAAAGGTACGATTGTTGATAAGTGAAGGGTTGTGTTGAAGCTGTTTGATCCAGTGTGAAAATTGATGAAACGTGGTCTGCAATGGTGCTGAGGGTCGAAGCCTTCAGTTAGGGGGTTGTAGCTCCCTTCCAGGAGAGGCTGGTAAATGAGTTCAGGGGGTCGTAGCTCCCTTCCAGGAGAGGTCGGTAAATGAGAGCAGGGGGTTATAGCTCCCTTCCAGGATAGGCTGGTAAACGAGAGAAGGTTGTAGCCTTCTGCAGGTGGGTGCCTACGTGCTGGTTTGAGTCTGCACCAGTACATGATTGTAAGAAGTTTTCTTAATAATAAATTTTGAAGGCTGAAACGACGGCAACGATGGTTTTCTCCCGAATTGGGTTTCCACCTAAAAATCCTGGTGTTCATGTGTGTTGCATATGTGTGATGATTATTCTGTTCTGTCTGCACCTGTTTACTGTTTCTGAAATATCTAATGAATGAATAATGCAATGATCTGAGTTAATATTCAAACACATAATTAGATCTCTGGACATACGCGAGTTCTGTAAAGTATATCCGCGTATATATGCTAGTTTCCTTCAGTAAAGTAGCGTATAGGTTTTTTAGAAAGGAAAAAGTACAAGTTTTATTGTCTGCACTAAATACTGATTCACCCCCCCCTCTCAGTATTTTTCCCAACAATTGGTATCAGAGCAGGTCCTTCTGAAAAAGCTTAGCCGCTAGAAGGAAGATCAAGCAAGATGAGCTATCAAGAAGGAACAACATCTATCAAGCCTCTGCTCTTCAATGGAAGCAATTTAATCTTTTGGAAAATGAGGATGAGATCCTTTCTTCAGTCTATGGGAGCAGATGTATGGGCCATTGTTGAACAAGGATATCAATATCCAGCTGCTACACCAACAGATCCAACTGAAAGGAAGAATTATGAATCAAATGCAAAAGTGGTCAATGCTATAACAGGAAGTCTAACAGAATCAAAATTTGTCAAAGTCATGCAGCTGAATACAGCAAAAGAAATATGGGACAAAATCATTCTGAGTTATGAAGGTGATGCAAAGGTAAAAAGTGAAAAACTCCAAACTCTCAGAATTGAATATGAAAATTTAAAGATGCATAGTGATGAGAGTATTGCCAGTTTCTTTTTACGTCTTGATGATGTTGTAAATCGTATGAAAAATCTGGGAGAAACAATAACCGAAACTACTTTAGTTGAGAAAATTTTGAGATCGCTAACGGCAAAATTTGAGTCAAAAGTCTCTGCTCTTGAAGAAAAACAGGATCTTCAAAATCTTACTGTGGTGCAACTTCATGGCATACTGACTGCATATGAAATGAGAAGAGGAGGACAATCTGGAGTTAAAGAAGTTGTTTTTAAAGCTTCTACAAAAGGGAAATAAGTACAAGAAGCAGAAGGATCAGGATATATTTCGGAAGAAGATGAGGCAAATTTTGTAAAGAAACTTCAACTTGGTATAGGACGGTTTAGAGGTAAGCTTCCTTTCAAATTTTTTAATTGTGGAAGAGTTGGTCATTATGCTGCTAAGTGTCCTCACAAAGAAACACCTACAAAAGGAAAGGAAGTAGCTAGAAATAAGAACCGGTCTAGCACTAAAAGAAGTTACTATACTCATGATGACAGTGATGGGGTATCTGATAGTGAGGAAGAATGTGAGCAAGATCTTAGACTTCTCATGGCTTTTGAATCTAAAGAAGAAAATGATACTTTTGTGGATGCTCTAGATGACAATGATTTTCTTGAAGAGAACAATCAACTAAAAATACGCTTAGAACAAAGCAGAATTCTCTTAGAAGAATATAAAATTCTCTTAGAAGAAAGGAAAATAACCATCGAGACTCTTGAAAAGTAGGTTGAAGAGGCAAAGAAACACAATGAGAAATTAGAATGTGAAGTGGTAAGTGTAAGAAAAGAATTTGAGAAAGCAAAGACTCTGAATTTCAGATTTGCTAAAGGATCTGAAACCTTAGATGAGATTATCAAGGTACAACGTTCTCCTCTTATAAAGACAGGTCTTGGATATATTGGAGAATCTTCTCAAACTTCAGCACCAAATTATCTAAAGGCAACTACAGCTGGCTTACAAAATTCTGCCACTCAGCAAGGGAATAAAGAATCTTTACAGGTAAAGCATGATCATCTTAATGCAAGGAACACTAACAGGAATATCTTTCAAAGAAGCCCCAAACAACAGGTAAATTCAAGTAGAATATTTCATGATCGCAGAAATTTCTTCTTCAATGGACAATGTTTCTCATGTCACAATTTTGGCGATAAAGCTGCTCAATGTGTTACATATAAAACCATCATGACAAGAGAAGAAAGAAAGAAAAGGGTTGATATTGGAACAAAGAAGAATACCTATAACAACTTTTCTCCTCTTCTAAATGAAGTTGAATGTGCTTATTGCAATAACTATGGGCATGAAGAATCTGAATGCAGGAGAAAAGTTCAGCCAAAAGAGCATCTTCCTTCAAAATCCAAAATATGGAAAAAGAAGGAATCACAGGTTGAAAATTGTCGCATAGCGTTATTTGCGGAAGGTGAAGAAAATCAATGGTACATTGATAGTGGATGCTTGAGACACATGACAGGTGATAAACACAAACTTCGTGCATATAGTGCTCTAGAAAAGGAAAAGAAAGTTACTTTTGGAAATGATACTCCTATTGTAATTAAAGGAAAAGGGTCTGTGTTTCTAAAAGAAAAGGTGAAGGCTAATGATGTCATGTATGTGGATGGATTAAGGCATAATATGTTAAGTGTAAGTCAAATGTGTGATCAAGGAACTGAAGTTGTCTTTAGTTCAAAAGAATGTGGTTTGTGATCTTGATACAAGTAAAACAATTATAAAAGGAAAAAGAACTCCAAGCAACCTGTATGTATTGAAGAATTGCAAAGAACAATGTTACTTGAGTAAATCTTCAGAAAACTGGCTATGGCATAGAAGGTTGGAGCATCTAAGCTTGTCTCAAATCAACAAATCAAGCAAAATTAATGTTGTTCGTGGTCTTCCCAATATTTCTCTACCTGAAAGTATCATATGCAAATCCTGTCAATTCAGTAAGCAAACCAGAGTGAAATTCAATGCCAAGGAAGGATCATCAAGTATGCCTCTTAAACTCATTCATACTGACATATGTGGACCTATGAGGAAAAATTCACCACGTGGTGAAGAATACTATATCTTATTCATTGATGATTTCTCTAAAATGCGTTGGATTGGGTTGATCAAACATAAGGATGAAGCATTTGAAAAATTTCAGATCTTCAAAGCGCTGGTTGAAAATGAATTAGATCTAAAAATCAAGTGTCTTAGATCTGATCGAGGAGGAGAATATACATCAAATGAATTCTTTGAATTCTGTGAACAACATGGCATAAAACATTATTTTTCGTAGCAAGCACTCAATTAACTCACCACGTAGCGCAAAGAATGAATAGAACACTAAAAATGGCTAGAGTTATGTTTTGATGATTCTCGAACACTCCGATATTTGGGGAGAAGCAGCCACACAAAGAAGAATATTCTTAACAAGCCACATGTTCGGGTAAATAGTGACAAAACTCCATATGAACTCTGGTATGGTAATTCTCCCTCTGTGAAACATTTTAGAGTTTTTGGAAGTAAATGCTTTATCAAAAATAATGATGAAAAGCTTGGCAAGTTTGAACCTAGATCAGATGAAGGAATACTTCTTGGTTACTCATCTACAAGCAGGGCTACAAATGTTACAATAAAAGGCTTCAAAAGATTGTTGAATGTATTGATGTTGTTATTGATGAGTCTCATGCAGTGCCTAAAGAAGAAACAACAGAAGAAGATGATGTTGACTTTTGTCCTTCTACATCAAATAGAAATGTTATAGACAGTGGATCCAATGAAGAACCTGAAGATGATTTATCTGGAAAGGCTCCATCCATATATGTTCAAAAGAATCATCCTGAATCTCAAATTTTGGGAGACAAGGAATCAGGTGTACAAACAAGGAGGACTCTTGTGGGATCTCCTAGCTATCTGGCATTTCTATCCACGATTGAACCACAAAATGTCAATCAAGCTAGCAAAGATGAATGTTGGATTCGGGCCATGAATGAAGAACTTGATCAAATTGAAAAGAACCACACTTGGGAATTGGTACCAAGACTACATGATAAAAATGTCATTGGAACCAAATGGATATTCAAGAACAAGCTAAATGAGAATGGGGACGTTATAAGAAACAAAGCTAGACTGGTTTGCAAAGGGTATACTCAACAAGAAGGTATAGACTTTGAAGAAACTTTTGCTCATGTAGCTAGACTTGAAGCCATAAGAATGTTTCTTGCTTTTTCAAGTTTTCAACAAATCAAAGTTTATCAAATGGATGTTAAATCTGCATTTCTCAATGGTGATCTAGAAGAAGAAGCTTATATAGAACAACCAGAAGGATTCATTTTGGGAAATGATGAAAATCTTGTTTGTAGACTTAAAAAGGCTCTATATGGTCTCAAACAAGCTCCAAGGGCATGGTATTATCGTCTTGACAAATATCTTCATCAACAAGGATTTTCAAATGGGTCTGCTGATAGTAACTTATACACAAAAATTGAAAATGATAAACTATTGATTGTGGTTGTATATGTTGATGATATCATTTTTGGAAGTAATGAAGAATCTATGAGTCAGAAATTTGCTTCTGTCATGCAGAAAGAATTTGAAATGTCTTTACTTGGGGAACTAACATTCTTTCTTGGCTTACAAGTGCATCAAACTACAGAAGGTATATTCTTATCTCAAGCAAAATACCTTAAGTAAATTCTGAAGAAGTATGGGATGGAAGAGTGCAAACCTGTAAGTACACCAATGGTAACCGGATGTAATCTCAGTTCTCATGATGATTCTCCCACGGTGAATCAACCAGAATACAGATCTATGATAGGAAGTCTTCTATATCTCACTGGGACTAGACCGGATAATATGCATGCAGTTGGGATTGTTGGACGATTCCAAGCCAATCCAAAAGAGTCTCATCTTCAGGTTGTCAAAAGAATATTCAAATATCTACAAGGAACTCAAGACTTTGGACTATGGTATCCAAAGAATGCTGATCTTACTCTTCATGCTTATACTGATGCAGATTGGGCTGGAAATGTTGATGATTGGAAAAGCACTAGTGGTGGTGCATTCTATATGGGGCCCTGGTTGGTATCTTGGTTCAGCAAGAAGAAAAGCTCTATTTCCTTATCTACAGCAGAAGCAGAATATGTGGCTGCTGCATCATGTTGCACTCAACTTCTTTGGATGATGCAAACCTTACAAGACATTCAAATCAAATGTTCACCTCCTATCTCCATTATGTGTGATAATACAAGTGCCATCAGTATCTCAAATAATCCTATTATGCATTCCAAGACCAATCACATTCCCATCAAGTATCACTTCTTACGTGAACAAGTGCTTGAACAAAAGGTGAAGTTGGAGTATGTTCCCTCCAAAGAACAAGTTGCTGATATATTTACCAAACCTCTGCCCAGGGAAGCATTCGAATATCTCAGACAGAAGCTGGGAATGGTCTCTACCTCTCAGAAGATCAGATCTGCTTAATTTCAGAAGATTAAATTGGATACGCGGGTTTCCTGAAAGACAGTCGCGTATATACGCGAGTTCATACACAGAAAACCGCGTATGGGTGGTTGCTGACAAAGTTTCTGGGTCAGCATTCTTCAGCACAAGCTATGGTGCTGTTTGGTATCTCTGATGTTGTATGGCTTCTCTGGTGATGTTTCAGCTCTTATATTTCTATTTCATTCTCTGATATTGGGTGAAGATGCCTTGATGATTGGCTGTTGAAAGTGTTCAGGTTACTCAAGCTAAGGAGGAGTTTTGGTCATATGGAAAGGATGCACAGTTTCAGGGGGAGCATTAGCCTGGTTGAGAATAATGCATTGTTGGCATTATGATGGTTCTGAAACTTGATCTCTCTCTTGAGGTCTTTTTGGTTTTGGTTGTGAAAAGTCATACTTGTAATTTGATGAAAAGGTCATGTTGAGACCCATGATGTAAATTGTAATATTCAGTCATGTAAGAACTTGTTCAAATTTGTAAACCCACTTGGTTGGGTAGTTGAGTCAAAATGTGTAAACCCACTTGGTTGGGTATTTGAGTCGCATATGTAAATCCACTTGGTTGGATCTTTGCTGTAAGTATGAGTCTTGGTGATAGGAAGGTCATAGAATCATGTATTTCATTGAAAAATATGTTTGAAGATTCAGCATGAACTCAGGGGGGGCATGGTAAACTTCAGTGCACATCAGATCTGCAGAACTCTTATGTCTACATGAGGAGAAAAACCTTGTGTTGGTTTTGATCCTCCCTTTGCCCTTGATGTCAAAGGGGGAGAGTGACATGGTGTTTGCATATCATGAATAATGGTTGTGCTTAATGTATATATCGGTTATGAATAATGGTTGTGCTTAATGTATCTATCTGTTATGGTTATCAAACACCATCGTGGTTGCCATCAAGTCCAAAGGGGGAGATTGTTGGCAATATGATGCAGAGTGTTGTCCTTGATGGCAATCCACTTGATGAAGATGATGGCAATGTACTTGACGAACTTGTTAAAATGATGTAAATCTTATGTATCTACAATGAGTAACAGAAGGTATTGATGGAAGGAATGTCAGTATGTGCCAGAACATGATGAAAAGAGTATGTCTCAAGGCATACACGGATTTGTCTAGACGAAGTAGCATATGCACGCGGGAAATAACGTGCCAAGTCGCGTATGGGAAAAAGCGCTCTAAATTTGTAAAACCAGGGGTACCTACCATGGTATTGACCCATTGTATTGAATGATGGTTCGCCTATGTGATCTCGTCTAGGAATACCATTGGAATTTATGTGGTTTTGACTCATGGTATTGATGAAGGGTAACCCTATATAAGGAGAAGAAAATCATTGTGCAAGAGGTGTGCATATGTCTGGGCTTTGATGAATACTTCACTCTGAAGTATATCTGTATGGTTGAACCCTGTTCCTAATTTATAGATCTGAATCTATGATGCACCTATGAACATGATGAAGGCTCAAGATCTCTAGATCTAGAAATGGTGAATGTCAAGGATGATCTGAAAAGAAGTGAAGAAGACCTGGCGCAATCCTGTTGAAGAGATTGAAGAAATATGGGTAAGTTCATAGATCTGGTCTGTACTGCAAAGTTTATCTTTTATAGATCTATACGCAGGTTCGTTTCATGAAAAGCGCGTGTATACGCGGATCTGTGTAAGGAAAAGCGCGTATGCGCAGTTAGGTTTTTTCCCTGGAAAATGTACTGAAGTATACGCGGGTTAGTCTTCTAGAAAGCGCGTATATACGCGGGTCTGATTAAATAAAAGCGCGTATTATTTCTGATCTAATGGTTGCTGAAGGTTGAATGTGTTTCTGCATATCTATTCTAAAGTCTGGGTTATATCTGATATTCTGGTTACAGTGGTCTCACTGTTCTGTTTGAAGCAATGAGCAAGGTATGATTGTTGATAAGTGAAGGGTTGTGTTGAAGCTGTTTGATCCAGTTTGAAAATTGATGAAACGTGGTCTGTAGTGGTGTTGAGGGTCGAAGCCTTCAGTCAGGGGGTTGTAGCTCCCTTCCAGGAGAGGCTGGTAAACGAGTCCAGGGGGTCGTAGCTCCCTTCCAGGAGAGGCTGGTAAACGAGAGCAGGGGGTTGTAGCTCCCTTCCAGGATAGGCTGGTAAACGAGAGAAGGTTGTAGCCTTCTGCAGGTGGGTGCCTGCGTGCTGGTTTGAGTCTGCACCAGTACATGATTGTAATAAGTTTTCTTAATAATAAATTTTGAAGGTTGAAACAACGGAAGCGGTGGTTTTCTCCCAAATTGGGTTTCCACCTAAAAATCCTGGTGTTCATGTGTGTTGCATATGTGTGATGATTATTCTGTTCTATACGCATCTGTTTACTTTTACGAAATATGCGATGAATGAATAGTACGATGATCGAGTTAAGATTCCAACACATAATTAGATCTTTGGACATACGCGAGTTACGCAAGGATATCCACGTATATATGCGAGTCTGATCGAGTAAAGTAGCGTATGGGTTTTTAGAAAGGAAAAAGTAAAAGTTTTATTGTCTACACTAAATACTGATTCACCCCCCCCCCCCCCCTCTCAGTATTTTTCCCAACATCCCCATTCAAGAAATTTTGCATATTATAAATGTATTTCCCAATTTTTTTATTGATGAGATGAATAAAAGAGGTATTCAAGGATAAAATTTTCTTAACCCTCTTTTCAATAAATAAACAAAAACTTCCAAGGCATGATGGAATTTCTTTTGAATTCTATATATGTTTCTTCAATATTATGAAATATCTCCTTGTAAAAGTGGTAAAATAATCTTAGTGTTCTTTCAAAATAACACTTAATTCAACTCACTTAGTATTTAATCCAAAGAATCGAGGAATAGTCTCATTTGAAGACCTCATGTGGATTTTGTGTAATAATGTTACTTATAACATCATCTCTAAATTAATTGAAAATAGTATCGAGCCTACACCTAGCGAATTAATTTTAAAAGAGTAGTGTGGTATCCATATAAATAAACATATACATGTGATGGTAGATTCGTTTAGGAAAATTATTCATTCAATAAATATTAAAAAAATCCCATATGTGGTTCTCCAAATTGTCTTCGAAGGTTTTCCAAGGTTTATGATAAGTTTAGTTGGGTCTTACATCCCCTTGTCCCAATTGAAATGGAAATGCACCTTCCAATGGTTAATTGGATTTTGGATTGTATCTCTTCAGCTTCTTTGTGTGCACATCAACAACTCTCTCTCTAAATCCTTTCATTCTTCAAAGGGCATGAGATAATTCTATCCTTGTTCTCCTTTCCTATTTCTTTTGGTTACGGAAGGGCTAAATAATATTACGAGGGATGCTAGATCAAAGGCAGAGACCATGGGTGTAAAGGTCTCTGCATCTAAAATTATTTCACATATATTTTTTGTTGATGATGTTATGTTATTCGATATATATTGGATCTATACTTTCCACAATAGTAATGGAAATAAATATGGTCTAATGATTCCTCCTTCCTCTTTTTTCGAGAGAATATTTGCAATGCCAACTAGATAGATCAATAATTTCTCCCTAGAATCACATCACACTCAGGATATTTTTGACTTCCTGTGGAATAGAGATTTTAAAAAGAATTGGAAATTACCTATACTTATATGGCCTCTCATTTAGTCCTTATTCGACGATATCCGTCTTTCTTGCTAGCCAGCTCAGCTTCAACATTATTTTTGTGTTGTTGTTAGTCGACCAAAGTTCAACACTTTTTCTGTAAATTTCATGGTTTTTCTTCCTTTAGGTTATTTTTTTCTTTCCTTCCATACAAGAAGCTATTTTCATGAAGGACTAACGAGTCAGAAGTATGTACACAATTTTCTCTTCACCCTAGGCGCAACTACCCTCTATGGTTTCATTATTCCCTTCATTGATCTCACTTACTATTAAAATTATGAAATTGTTGTAAAATTCCACTTTGGAATACTTATTTGATGGATATGATGATGTAATTGAGTTTCTATTTTTGAGAGGAACAAAATCGACCTAAATATCACCTTGTTCAGATAAAAAGAAGTTTTTTTTTTTTATGCACCACCACTACACTAAAGGCATTTTTAAGACATTTTTTTAAGACAAAATAAATCTTTTGTCTTAAAAAGTCACTTTTTATTTTAGCTATTTTATATTAAAATTTAATATCAATTTAATTGTATTAAATATAAAATTTAAGACAAAAATAGTGTGAGACAAAAATAATTTGAGACCAAACTTTATAATTAAGACAAAAACAATTTGAGACAAAAATATTTAAGACAAAAACAATTTGAGACAAAAAAAAATTAAGACAAAAAAAATTAAGACAAAATTTTATATTTAAGACAAAACCAGTTTGAGACAAAAATATTTTAAGACAAAACTTTATATTTAAGACAAAAGCAGCTTGAGACAAAAATATTTTAAGACAAAAGAAATTTGAGACAAAAATATTTTAAGACAAAATTTTATATTTAAGACAAAAGCACTTTCAGACAAAAATATTTAAGACAAAACTTTATATTTAAGACAATGGTCACTTAAGACAATGACAATTAAAATGAAACCCATTTAAGATAGTGAGCAATTAAGACAAAATGATTAACATTCGGAAGTTTGCATTGAAATATCCATGAGTGGATAGTGCATAATTATATTTTTTATTTTTTAAAATAGATATTCAAACCAAATGAAATTTAATCATGTCATATTTATTTCTTTAATATTATATTTTTCTTTTTTCATTAGACCACATTCTAAAATTTTAATAAATAAATAGATAAAAAATATTATTTTTTGGTTGGCCACTCAAGGGGATTTGAAATTTGAATCTCATGTTTTAACATAATACTTCATAACAAGGTGATTTTCAATTGAATTACATTCCATGAACTAAAAATTTTTATTTTTTTAAATATGTGAAAAAATTTAAACTAGCAATTGCACCATATGTCACAAAGGAAACGTCGTAAGGCATGAAATAGAGAAGAATCCTGACATATAAGAAATCATTGAATGATAAAAATTAGTAAACAAAACACCATTCAAGAAAATATTCAATGAAGAAGGCTCATTAGGTACAAGGGATGAAAATTTGGTTTTCAAATAGTAAATTGGCATTTGACATTCACCTATGAAACATCATATTATTCGAAAAATGTTATGGGCACAATAACATAAATAGATTGTTGGGGGTATAGAAATTATGCATTTGAGTGAGTTGTTGAGGAAGTATTCCCTGATGAAGGAGAAGTGTTCCTTGAGGGAGAAAAGTTCTTAGCTTTATGAGTAGGGGTTGTTATTAGCTTAAATTTTGCGAGTTGCCTTTTCTTTGGGTGTGCCACAACCTTGATCTTGCTGATTGAGATCATGATAAATGTGTGTGAAGGATGACCATTCTAACTCATGAATGCACAGAAAAAATTGATACATCAGGGATTCAAGCCACACATTCTACCTATAAAACTTTCATTGGCCCAATCAACAACTATTTGAGATTCCCGTCTCTTGCAACCTATTAAAACCACAAGAAATTTCCAAGTAAAGAAAAATAAAATTTTTTGAGAAATCGACCTTTAAATTGGAACCAGGAGCTGGAGTATATCTGATATGAATGAATTGAAATGAATTTATATAAAAAAAACAGTGAAGAGCAAGAATAATCAACATATAGGGAGAATCATACGTTTTTAATGAGATCATCTGGAGATTCTCTGATAATTTGAGTGGGATTTCCTTCAAAATTCCTGCAAGATATGTTTTTAGTTGGATGTATGAAAAAGCATGAGACATTATAGCTACGTAGCTTTATCTTGCAGGAAAAATGAATTACTTCACCTAGAAAGCTTTATTATGAATACCATTTTTGTGTGATCTCAAGATGTGGGTAAAAGTACATTATATAAGAAAATAAAAATGCTCATTAAATTCCCTTGAAAGTGAGTTCATCGATCAATTTTAAGCTTTTTGTTCCATGTTGGTCTCTTTACTGTAGAGTTGTGGGATAGTTGTATCATGTGACTAAACTATATTCAATAAATAATCTTGCACGTACCCTGATATTTGAGGAGTAGTGCATTTTTATGTGAAACTGTATGGTGTGCAATCTCCTAGTTGTGAACTATGTATAACATATCTAATTGGATGTTTGCAAAATTTTTCCATAGGTATAACATACCCAATTTTTACCCTCTAAGGTTTATCATGCCCATGATCACAGACGGCTTCTGATGACTTATAATTAGGCCACTTGCAATGCTTCTTCTAGAGTTTAAAGGAAACACCTCCTTGAAGAAAAAATAAATAAATAAAACAAGGAAAAATGTTGTAAAAATTTAGTTAGACAATAACTAAAAACCCTGTTGAGGTGGAAAATTCCAGCCCAATTGAAAGAAGCGAGACAACTCAAGGTATTACAGAGATAAATCAGGACAATTGTGAAACTTTTTCAAGCATGCAACAAGAACTTTTTCTGTACATAATAAGAAAATATTTTCAAACGAGAAGAAACCATAATGGGCATGCACAAGAAGAAGAACCAAAGAAATAAAATTCAATAAAGGAAGCACAATACAACCATAATAAATCCCACTGAAGCTTACAAATTTATCAAACCCTAACTTACTAACAAATTCAATAAGCCAACATGCTACAATTTTTTGAGTCACCCCCAAATAAATTAACAATTATTTCATGAATGTACATTTGTTTGTAACTTTGTTTAAAAGGTTGAAATTCTCTAAAGAGCATATAGAATATATCCAAGAGTTAAAAAAATGGAAATTTTGCCTACCTCCATAAGGTATCATCACAACCGGATAGGTGACAACATACAAGTCTAAATCTTCTACCTCTAAGTCTCAATGGCACTTCAACATGTCAATAACATACTTGCAACAATGCCTAGAGTTTTGTCTATTGGCTAAATAGATGTACATCCATCCATCCAAAAATAAACATCTCAATCAATCCAACACCATAAATTGTGCTAAATAGTTCATCATGTTATTTCAAATATTACAATATGGTATTATGTTATCTCACATATTCCTTGAATATTTGAAATCCAAACTACCTTAACACAGTAGACCAGAAAGATTCGTACTCTAAAAGAGAAAAAAAGACAACAAACTAAAATAGCAACTTTAACTCTAATCCAAACACTTCATTATTAGCAACATGATATCTAATGAAGATGATATGTGGATAGAAAGGCTTCATATAGTGTTTATCGCATGTAAAACCGAGTGAAAAAACACATACACAAAACACATCAGAAATAGGGTTCATAGATCAACTTGTATTCTATGGTTTCAAACCCTTGTTATCTCCTTCAAGGGGGTTTCTTGAGATCTTCAAAAATACTTCCTTTTGCCAACCAAATGGACTGTTTCTTTCACAAATGCATGGAAATGTACTTTCCAAATCATATTGTAATAGGTTCATAAGGTCATATTATTGGTATTAACTACACCTTATTTGGAGACATCATTTTTATTGTAGGGGTTGGTATCTTTCTATTGGATGTGGTTGGTGATGTGAAGACTACTCAACCTCTAGTAAAGATTCATACTAACTCTAACAAGCTTATGGATGCTTGTTTACAAAAGGAGACCCCTCTAAGCTTAACTCATTGGATTCTTTGGTTGTTCATGCTACTTATTGTTCTCAACTTTCCTTCTCCGAGGGGTTGAGACTACTTGCTTCATTTATTTTACATGGCCCGATGAAAGAAGAAGAATGGAGATTGTCTCCACATCTTTTCCATTTCGCTAAGTTAAAAACAAAATGAGTCAAATTCTATAGCCAATAGACTAATAGCCTCTTGATACAGCTTTAGTGAGTTATGCATAGCTCTCACCTATCATTGTAGCTCAATGAAATGACATCTAATAGCTCCAAGACACCATTATAAATGCAGTATTTGTGAAGTTTTTGTTAAATGATCGCCTCCAAATGTTCAATTCTCATGAATTTTTGGGTAGGGGGGTATTTTTTGTATTGAGTGGGGAAAGGGGACATAACGGTAGCATGGATGGGTAGAAGTGAGAGGTTCGAGCATGGTTTACTGAGATCTATAATCCTAACATTAGAGAATGAGATGGAGCCTTAGGGCCTTATGGCATAGGGGCTAGGGGACCTATAGGTAAGGCAATGAGAGAAATTGATAGGGGAACCCCCAATAGTTGTGACAAGGGGATTAGGGGCCACATTATCACAACCTATACACACTTAACCCATAACCACTAAATCCCATATCCCTTTAACCCCAAAGCCACAATCCCTTAACCCCTACACCCATAACTCATAACAAATTAACCCCTTCATCCCTTAAACCCAAAGCCATTAACCCCTTAACCCCTAACCCCTAACTTAGAATCCTTGAACCCCATAAACCCTAATCCCATATCCTCTTAAACCTTGACCCTTAACCCATAATCCCTAACCCCTAAACCCTTAAATCGTTGACACCTAAATAACATAACCCTTAGGCACTTAACCCCTAAATACCTTGAAATGTAAGCCCTTGATGGTTAATATTTAACCCCTAAATCCCTTAACCACTAATCCATTAACCTCTAACCCTTAAACCCCCTATACCTCAACTCCCTAACCTCTAAATACCATAATCCCTAACCCTTTACCCTTTACCCTTAACCCCTTGCTCCTAAACCCTTAAACCCCTTATCCTTACTCCCAAACCATAGGTGCTCCAACACTAATATTCTTGGCATATTATGCTTTTTCCTACTAACTGCTCCAAATACAACCTCTCAGAACTAGTAGGGTCCAAGGAAAATAGCTACAAGTTCCCCAAATCCGATCTACATTTTATGGAAAATAACATTTCCCCCGAATTTCCTCCACATATTTGCCTTGGTGTATTGGATTTTGAAAAATACATAGGATGCCACAAGTAATCCTAATCATAAGACTCAACTTTCCTAATGACTAGGAGGCCTTAAAAATAAAAAAACATCTTAACTTATGCCTAAAATTACTAAAATTTCCTATCCCAAATATGAAATTAGAAATTCTACAAAATTATAGGGCAATAAGGAAACCAACTTCCTCTTCTATAAATCTCTAAGACCTTATGGAGGAAAAATACAAATTTTGAAATAAATTGTTGAAATTATGCTCTTGCATCAATAGCTACCAATGTATCCTTGTAGGCCACCCCCTTTAACAATAGTAATACCAATTTCCTTTACCTAGAAGGAACTCCTTACATATTTCTCTCTTAGATCACCTTAACCCATTGCAATGATTGTCTTTGATGCCTACCTAGTTGCAAGCACATTAAGAAGCAATGTAACATATTCTCGGTTGCAGATTTCGATAAGTATGTGATTTTGTTGACATCTTGTGACTGTCCTGTATGTGAATATATAAAATCATTTTTTTGTACCAGTTTAAGGACTGATACCATCAGGTGTGTGCGCTAACATGGATGGAACGCTAACTGCATGTTGTATATATTGTAATATAAATGAATGATATCTTCTGGAAAAGGATGCACTCATGATGCCATTTCGCAAATTCTTGCACTCACCAATCGTGGTCAAATTTTAAGGTGTCATGTTCTCGTAAGGGTAAACCTACCTATCCATCTCTTTAAACGCACACATCAGACATGTTGGCTTGATCTTGTGGTTTTTGTGGGGAAAATGTTATTTCAGTGGAACCCCCAAATCAAATTTATTTGGGTTGACCTTGATTTGAAGGGTAGATTTATAAAGGTTCTGCACAGTACGTATATAAAAAATATGTCGGGTTCTCCATAAATTTCCTAAGAGAAACTCCCCAACACAACAAGTAGAATATTTTTTGCAGTCAAAGAGATTAATTGTTGCTAGTTTTTTTTCAGAACTAGTACAAACTATAGACAATCCAAAATCCCTCATTTTTGGGCTATTAATACAGTATCCATTTAAATAGACACAAGAATAGGTTAATAATAAGATACCTAAGACAATCTCAATGAAATATTGTGAGTAGAGAGAGCCACGGTTATATATCTGATTTAGTCAAAAATGGATTGATATCTTCCTCAATGTGGACTGCCAGCTTGTTTTCCACTTCTTCAATCAGGTCATGGTTGTCTTGGATGCCCTTGTGACAGTCTGAAACTACCAAATCCAATGCCATCATCTTTATCCTAGTGACCTCCATTTCTTTGTTCAGTTCTTTCAGGCCCTTATTGTTTCTGATTTCTCTCTTCCAATTTATAAACACATACAAAAAGGCATTGGCGGACCTCTTGCTTTAATGCATTAGCTACAACGTAAATAATTCTCCATGTAAAAAAAATCTCGGGGTCCTACAATGGATACAATGTAAATACTTCTCCAATGGCTACAATGTAAATGCTCCCTTATGTTTCCCTAATAGTCCCTAACACTTCCTAGCACATGTTGGCACACCCTGGCACCTGGCACATCTTGGATGCATGTCGCCTTGACACTATAACATGACTTAGTACTACCCATAATACCATGTCACTCCCTCCTCGAGACACCTAGAACTCGCTAACACTCCCTGTCACACACTCTTATTCATTCATTTATGCATTTTGACCTAGTGCTCTGTTATGTTTTCTTGGCACTCGCTAACACTCCTTAGCACACATTGGCACACCTTGGCACTTGGAACATATTTTTATGCTACCCTATCACTCTAGTATGCCTTAGCACTTCCTATAATACCGTGTCACTCCCTTCTTATCACACCTGGAACTGGTTGATACTTCATTTCCATGCATTTAAAACTAGTGCTCCCTTGTGTTTCCCTGACACTTGGCTCTCACACTCCCTAGCATGTGTTCATGCCACACCCTGGCGCCTGCCACATCTTGGCATGCCTATCATGCCTTGGAACTTCCTAACATGTGTTAGTACTTCTACGAATTCCCTGACACACCTTGGTATTCCTTAGCTTTCATGATTTCATAGATAATCTTACTTTTTTTGCGACTTGGGAACCCAACCAAGTCATTGGAAAATCAATGTTGTACCCAACCCTAAACCTCTAAACCCTTAACCCCTAACCCCCTAAACCCTAAACCTCTAAACCCTTAACCCCTAACCCCCTAAACCCTAAACCTCTAAACCCTTAACCCCTTAAACCCTAATTCTCGACCACTAACCCATTTAACCCCCTAAACCCCTAAAACCCTAACCCATTTAAGTCCCAAACCCTAACCCCTAACCCCTAACCCATAAAATCCTTAACTGTTAAATCCCCTAACCCCTAAACCTCTAACCCCTAACCCATTTAACCCCCTAACCCCTAAAATCCTTAATTTCTAAATCCCCTAACCCCCTAAACCTCTAAACCCATAAACCCATTTAACCCCGTAAACCCTAAACGTCTAACCCTTAACCCCTAACCCCTTAAGCCCTAATTCCCAACCCCTAACCCATTTAACCCCCTAAACCCCTAAAACCCTAACCCATTTAACCCTATAAACCCTTAAACCCCTAAACCACTAACACCTAAACCCCTAACCCCTTAACCCCTAAACCCCTAAACCGTTAACGCTTAACCATTAACCCATTAACGCCTCACCTCTAACCCCTAAAATCCTTAACTGCTAAATCCCCTAAGCCCTATGCCCCTAATCCCTAATCTCTTAACCATTAGCTCATTATTCACCTAACCCTTAACTGCGCCTAAATCCCCTAAATGATAGGCCCCCAATCCCTAATCCCTTAACCACTAACTCATTATTCCCCTAACCCCTAAATGTGTCTAAATCCCCTAACGCCTAACCCCCCAATCCATAACCCCTTAACCACTAACTCATTATTCCCCTAACCCCAATCCCTAATCCCTTAAATACTAACTCATTATTCCCCTAACCCCTAAATGCGCCTAAATCCTCTAACCCTTAAGCCCCCAATCCCTAACCCCTTAACCACTAACTCATTATTCTCCTAAACCCTAAACCTCTAATGTAATATTCCAAAATTTGCATGCAGTAAATTGGAATATTATTTTTTGTTGATTTCACTTAGGAGGTGAATAAAATGGGTAAAAGGCCCATGAGTAGGAACAAAATCCCTCATAGTGTGAAAAAGATCAATGGAGCAGCTTAATTTTGCACCTTCCAGTGTGAAAAGGGGCAAATGCATGAGGACAAGGTCAAGTTTGACCAAGTCAACAGTGCTACCTAAGAGGTGTATCTTGCATGAGAAGACAACACAGTTTGAGAGGGAGGAATATTATTTTTGGAAGAAACCCTAATTTGTGGGGTCCAGGGCAAAGAGGCATTCACTTTTATAAAAGGAGGATGAGGCAGCCATAGTGAGACATCTTTCAGTATATTGATATTTTTCTGTTCAGACTATTTGCATTCTCCAGTTGTTCAGATGAGTTGCAATGCTTCTTAGCATGAGGGATTCCTATTTAGGATTTCCTCCCCTTCTTGAGAGGCCTCTTGAAGGATTGCACTTTATTCCTCCACATCTTGGATCAAGGCCAAATCCACTCCTTTCAGTCACTGAGTTATTTCTGCTGAAGTATAACATAATGTTGCTGGGTGTTGCAGTGGAGGGTTCCACAACACCATTCCTTGTCTCATATTTCATAGGAGGGAGCTTCTATTACTTGGTAAGGTTAGTAAGGAAGGTTTCAGAGCTTATTTTCATATCTTGGCATAAAGTCCAAGAATCTCCCATCATAGACGGTGCATTCCCTTCTCCATACTGCGTTATTTCAGTGCATACTTGCAGTGAGGGGTTGCACCAACTTCTTGGAGGGCAAGATCTTTAGTGCCAGGATCAGCCTTGCATTGAGAGATCCATTGGATGAGGTTTATTTCAGATTGAGCATCATCTTCAGCCATCTCCATGTATTTCCAGTATTGAGTTGCAGTTTCTTCCCAGCAACTCCGGAATTTCTGTAGATTTTCCATTTGTACATGTATTGCAGCCAATCCTTCTAAGGATTGTGTATTATTATTGTATTAGTGTTTTCAGGGGTTGAGAGCCTTCTCCCCCTCATTTATTTGAGCTGCTATTGTCATATCATCCTATTCTCATTTTGTATGTTGCAGTATCTCCTATAAATTGCGTTATTTTAGCAAGGGCTTTTCACATGTAGCAATGTTTGTTCATTTCCTTGTACATGTTCTATTGAGGCTCTCATTGCCTAGCTTGAGTGACTAATTCCTCAAAGCATTGTACTATTTGCTGCTATATTATACACTTTTTGGCTATCTAAATCTTCATGTACTCAAGCTTACCATAATAACGTTGTCATTCCATTTTATGTTCATGTATTGCTGCAGTCCCTTCACCAGGCACTTTTGAGGACATCTAAGTGTGTGAGATCTATTTAACCCACTTGGAAGGATTTATTTGGAGCATCCTCTTGGATTTAAGACTTATATACATTGATCTAAGGGATCTAGGTCTAGGTTTCAATTCCTATAGCAGCCATTACTAGAAAATGCATTTTCCAGTCATGCCTTGCTAGCTGCTCCAGATTTGGAATATTACAGTGGTATCAAAGCATAGTCTTGGCTCAGCCTGTGAGTATAATCCCAAGAGATTAGAATATTGAAGAGGATGAGTTTCATATCATCATATTTCAGATCCATGAAGAACCTCCCCAAGGAGGATAAGCAGAAAGAAGAGGAAGAACCCTTCACTTCCTATTCTCATCAAGGAGACAAAGAAATAAGCAGGAAAAATATTCCATCTCTTGGAGGAGAAAAAGAAAAACGGGATAATACTACAAAGCCTCTTCCTAAATATGTACATAACATTCATGAGGATTTCAAGAAGATCCAGAGGGAGATTTATGAAGAATCTCCAAGAGGGTTTGGATCAAAAGAAAACTCTAGATTTGAGGAGTGTGAGCATGCAGCTACACATCCTAATACTCAACACAGTCACATGCCCAGGATTTCCAGAAGAGAGATGGAAAGAGAAGAAGAGGTTGATAGGAGGGAAACCCTTGGTGATTTCTTGAAAGAGTATGAGTTTCAAACTCAGAAATTCCGAGATCATCTCAGTTTTTCAGAATTTTGCAAGATGAAGGTGAATGGAAGAGAGTAGCAGGATAGATTTCATCTATCTACCTTTGAAGGTTCACCTACATGTTCAACCAAAGCTTGGGTGGAGGAGTTAGAGACCTTCTTGCAGCAGCACCAAATTCCTGAAGCAGAAGCTATCAAAGTTGCAACTCTGCATATGAGAGGTAAGGCCTATGCCTAGTGGATCTTTGAAACCTTTTCTTTGAGGAATGTAGACATTGCATCCTATGCTAGTTTCACTAAAGCATTAGTGAAAATATTTGATAGAAGGATTCATGAGACACACATGGTGGAGAAAAACAAGAAAACTCAAACAAAACCCTTGCATAAGAACGCGGTACCATTTCAAAAAACAGTGGGGAAGGCTGAAAACTTGCACCATAATTTTTCGGGAGAGAAACTTTCATCTCACACCCTTAAGAAAAGGAGCATGGAGATCCCTTTTTCAAAAAGGGATCCAGTCCTTAGAGAGTTTCCCACTCATGTTTCAGAGATTGAGGGCAACAGCGCTGTCAGATCTGGAGTTGATCTAGGACATCATGCAGAGGAAGGAGGAGCTCTTGCTCCAAGTAGAGGGATGCTTGCATCTTTGCAAGGAAGTCCCGAGGATCTCATGTGTGGAGATCAAGGCACAACTCATGTGCCATTGTTGAGGAGGTGTGGAACCATGGAGACACAAGGAGGAGGTAAGGAGAAGAACCAGCATCATAAGATGAGGAGTACACATCTCTATTCATTTATGGAGGTTAATGCACCTAGGAAGGTGATTGGATTGCGCAATGGAAGCATGGAGAGTTTTCTCCATTCATCTATTTAGTCATATCTTGTGAGGATGTCTCATTGCATGGGGACATTTTACCGGGGAGACCACTGGATCAGCAGGGGATGACGGATTCTTCACCAGTTTAGGCACCACTCAGTGATTTCAGAGAAGTGGGAACCTTGGGAGAGCTTGATACAGTGCTAGTAGCCTGGGTTAGACTCAAGGAGAGAGAGAGAATTCTCTCAACATCATCAGTACCCACTTCCATTTCAGATTCTTCGTTGTGGAAGAAGCAGCAAGGGGAGGATAGCAGCCTTCTGACTTGCATCTTTGGCATGGGAGATGTCAAAGAAGATGGTAACCATATGACAGGTGCTCTTCATGAGAGATCATCAGTGCTATCAATATGGAGGATAGATCCATATTGGAACTCCCAGCTATTGATGGATTATTCCAAGGATCCTTTTACTTGCATGATATTGGATGACCAGTTGCATGAGGATAAATATTTAGTCAGAGATGGCGTCATCTACTTTCATGGTAGGATCTTCTTTCCTAGATCTTCCAATCTCAAGGAGAAGTTGCTACAAGCAGCTTATGAGGATTTCCTTTTCAGCCCTACTTGTTCTATGAGGGCATACTACACCATCACGGAGGGGTATTCTTGGATGGGCTTTGAGGGGGAGATATATCATCATATGATGAGATGCATGGACCAGATGGAGATGGAGGAGAGACATAAATCTTTGCAGGAGTTAGCACAACCACCTCTTTTCTCTTTGAGGAGGAGAGGAGACTCATCTATGAGCCACTCCATTTGTATGAAAAGAACATATGATAAGGGTGATGATTGTTTACATGATTATTTATATGATGTATCTCCCTTAACCATATATGTGCAGGATGTTGCTCCAAGGAGGAGCATTCTTTCTTTTGAGCTTCATGGTCTAGTTGAGGCCATAAGAATGATTGACGGCCATTTCCTAGGAGGGCTTGGGGAAGAGGCTTATTATGGATGACATGATCATTGTACACCTTACATCATTCACTTCCTCCATATTTACAAGGAGATTGGAGCAGCAGGAAAGTGGTTGAAAAGCCACTCATTTTATCACTCTCTATTGTAGTTGAGGGTCAAGTTGTGTTGGCTGCATTTGAGGGACCATTTTCCTTCTCATTTGTTGCATATGGAAGCAAGTATGATTCTCATTTTTTCTCCCTATGGTTCTATTGTTACTGTCTTTATGAGGAGCATGCTCGGAAGAAAGACACATTGGGTGAATGTGTCCTTTGAGGGAGAAATTCCTCACACTTTTTGCACTACATGTTCTAAGGGGAACATGGGACATGATATGGTTACTTTAACAACACATTTGTCACTTTATGAGGTGAGCCATATGATGAATGAGATTCCATATGATGATGACTTCCAACTCTTCATATATGGGGATATTTGGGCCAGCTTGATTTGCAGTGTTGGGGGAGAGATATTTGGAGATCTAATCCTCATTTTGCCACTTGAGGGCAACCTTATTGCAGCCCAGGATCAGAAGACACTCTACACTTATCTTAAGTGGAGAGATAGACCGCGTGGGGTAGGCTACATTGTCTACCATGTGCAGATTTTCATCCCACCTACTTTGCCGGAGCCAAAGGTGGAGGACAGTTTTTAGGAGTTTCCTAGTTGGGAGGTAGCTCATTTTGCATGGCTCATAGCTTGGAGATGGAGGATCCATATGGGAAATATAGTTTCCATTATATTTCAGATCCAATTCTTCAAAGGGACCTCTAGACATCACCTTGTCATCCTCTTGAGTATCTCACCTTTACATGATGATGGCTTGACAGCTAACTTGCATGCTGAGGAGGAGCAATGTGCAGGCTTGATTGTTGAGATATAATCACTTCACTTGGAAGATATCATTATCCATGGATGCTACAGTGAGAGGAGGAGAAAATAATTCAGTCTATCCTTGCACTTGCTTGAGGACAAGCAATCTTTAAGAGGGGAGGACTGTAATATTCCAAAATTTGCATGTAGCAAATTGGAATATTAATTTTTACTGATTTCACATAGGAGGTGAATAAATTGGGTAAAATTCCCATGAGTAGGAATAAAATCACTCATAGTGTGAAATGGATCAATGGATCAGCTTAATTTTTCACCTTCCAGTGTGAAAAGGGGCAAATGCATGAGCACAAGGTCAAGTTTGACCAAGTCAACAACACTACCTAAGAGGTGTATCTTGCATGAGAAGATAGCGCAGTTTGAGAGGGAGGAATATTATTTGTGGAAGAAACCCTAATGTGTGGGGTCCAAGGTAAAGAGGAATTCACTTGTATAAAAGGAGGATGAGGCAGCCATAGTGAGACATCTTTCAGTATATTGATATTTGTCTATTCAGACTATTTGCAGTCTCTGGCTGTTCAGCTGAGTTGCAGTGCTGCTTAACACGAGGGATTCCTGTTTAGGATTTCCTCTCCTTCTTGAGAGGCCTCTTGAAGGATTGCACTTCATTTCTCCACATCTTGGCTCAAGGCCAAAGCCACTCCTTTCAGTCACTGTGTTATTTCTTCTGAAGTATAACGTAGTGTTGCTGAGTGTTGCAGTGGAGGGTTCCACAACACCATTCCTTGTCTCATCTTTCAGAGGAGGTAGCTTTTATTCCTTGGGAAGGTTAGTAAGGAAGGTTTCAGATCTGATTTTCATATCTTGGCATCAAGTCCAATCATCTCCCATCATAGACAGTGCAGTCCCTTCTCCATACTACGTTATTTCAGTGCATACTTGCAGTGAAGGGTTGCACCAGCTTCTTGGAGGGTAAGATCTTTAGTGTTGGGATCAGCCTTGCATTAAGAGATCCATTGGAGGAGTTTTATTTCATATTGAGCATCATCTTCAGCCATATCCATGTATTTCTAGTATTGAGTTGCAGCTGCTTCCCAGCAACTCTAGCATTTCTGCAGATTTTCCATTTGTACATGTATTGCAACCAATCCTTCTAAGGATTGTGTATTATTATTGTATTAGTGTTTTTAGGGCTTGAGAGATTTCTCCCCCTCATTTATTTGAGCTGATATTTTAATATCATCCTATTCTCATTTTGTATGTTGTAGTATCTCCTATAAACTGCGTTATTTTAGCCAGGGCTTTTCACATGTAGCAGTGTTTGTTCATTTCCTTGTACATGTTCTATTGAGGCTCTCATTTCCTAGCTTGAGTGACTAATTCCTCAAAGAATTGTACTCTTTCTTGCTATATTATACACTTATTGTCTATCTACATCTTCATGTACTCAGGCTTACCATAATAAAGCTGTCATTCCATTTTATGTTCATGTATTGTTGTAGTCCCTTCACCGGGCACTTTTGAGGGCATCTAAGTGTGGGAGATCTGTTTAACCCACTTAGAAGGATTTATTTGGAGCCTCCTCTTGGATTTAAGACTTATATACATTGATCTAAGGGATACAGGTCCAGGTTTCAATTCTTGTAGCAGCCATTACTGGAAAATGTGTTTTCCAGTCATGCCTTGCAAGCTGTTCCAGATTTGGAATATTACATCTAACCCCTAAGCCCCTATTACCCTAACCCCTTATTATACCAGTCTCATGGTGCTTTATTGAGGCAATACCAGGAAATTTACCACTTTCATGCCTTATGTTCCTAACCCTTCACAAAAAATCCATCTGGTTGGGACACAAAAACATTGTCTTTCATATCTCCATTCAAGAAAGCAGTTTTTACGTCCATTTGATGGACTTTCCAACTTTTTTATTTTCTAGGGAAAAGAGTGTCCAGATGGTATCCCATTTTTCTATGGGGGGGGAATTCTTCTCATAATAGACCCCTTCTTTTTGTGTAAAACCTTTTTCCACAAGCCTAGCTTTATTCTTGTCAAGTGAGCCATCTACTTTATACTTGTTTTTGAAAAATATTAGCACTTAATTTAGCAAGATTCCTAGGATGGATTCCAAAGGGACTACTACTAGATCAAGTGGAAACAATGGGACAAAGACCCACCGTCACCTCATTCAATTTCCCCTACTTTTTATGAACTTTCACTGATGGGAGGAGTCTTGGTATAGGGAAATTACTAGAATTATGAGACAAATAATGATGCACAATGTGATTTCCAAAACCAATTCAAGGAAGAGGATTAGATAATAGTTTCTCTTCTTTAGAAGAAAAAGAAGGAATCTCCAAGAAAGGCTTGAGGGAAAGATGACATTAGGTTTAGGAATATTAAAATAAGATGAATGCCTAAGATCAAAACTTCCAAAATCCCTCACTTGTGATTGATGTGTTTATACTAGGCTTCAAAGTGAGGCAAGGCTGACTCATTCAATGGAAATATTCAATTAAAGTGTGAGCTTTGGGAGAAGCTAGGGTGACTTTCCATGAAAAAACTTTTGAGAGAAATACTATAAGAAACTAAGGTTTGGGAGATATACCATGGTAAATTCTCATCCAATGATCATTTATAGTTAATATAATAGATTTTGAATGATGAACTACAAAGTGAAAACCTTCAATAAATCCTCAAGTCAAAGGAGCTTCAAGGGTTTCCTCTTGGTGTGATAGTTAGGGCATCAATTTATTTGAAATTCCACCATCGTATTTTATTCAAAATTGGAGGATGCCTAGAGCTCTAATCTAGCCTAGGAAGTGATGCCTTGCTTGAGGGCCTTCTTCTATTTTTATACACCTTATCCTTTTTTATTTTAGCCTCTCTAGGCATCATACTATTTTAGAGAAAATAAACCTTTATTCCCACACCTTGCATGTGAACCTCTTCTTGGAAACTCCTCATGATGCAATTCAACCTATCCATATATGCATGGTTTCTTTTCTTCATGAAGTCGAATTAGAACTATTTTCATCCACACATGTTAATTATTATAACGAGAAAGGTAAATATTGAGAGGTGATGTAGTCAAAAGGGATTATTATTGGTAGATTTTGTGTTTCAACCATGGAAAAAGTGAACAATATTGGAGAGGGTGTGCTCAAGGATGATAATTCTAGGAAATGTTTGTATTTCATCCATACAAACAACAATCAATATATATATGTGGTTACTAAAGGAAAACAACAAGTTATTACAAAGGGGGCACCATACTGAACTATTTCTAGTAGGTTGGAACTTCATAATAAGAAAAAAATAGATATCATGGAGAAGTAGTGCCATAGTGTTGTGTTGACTTGTTTCTCATACACTTAATGCACTATTCTAAGTATTACGTGCTAAAATAACACATAATTTAGAAGACATGTGCCTCACTAAAGATACTTTAAACGCAATTTTCAATTAAAGGGAAAACGTTAGCTACAAAGTGTTTTGACGAGATGTGTGCTTTCAACAAACCTAGTTTTGAAAGAGAGAAAATTCGCTAGAGAGAATTTGTGACATCCAAAATGATCTAGCACATAGGCCTTTAACCCACAATTTGATCCTCTTCTATTTCATCGATTACATTCTCTATCTTCGTATTATGTTCTATAAAGGAGAGGTGAAAGTCCTCATTCTAGAGGGCGGATTTACTACATAGGTGTCAAGAGCTTCTCATTATCTTCCCTCATCCATTTCATACTTGAGAGCACACCCGCTACATGCACTTGATAGGGTAGCCCATGGTATAGTGTCTCTATGATTTACTTTCCGACACTTCATTCACGTATCAAATGAATTATAATATACTTATTTTATATCTCTTTGATTTCATGCGTTTGTTTTGTATATGTTATCATGCTACAAGGATTATGTTGTCATTACAATGCACTTATTTGAATGTTAATTTCATATTGGATGGATATTCTTTGCCAATTTTCCATCTAATCACATGAATTTTAATTAGGAAACTCAACACTGCCCTCTATAATTTAATTTGTACTCAAAGACACCATTGTATATTGGATTATTTTAGGCTTACATTGATAAAAATATCTTAAAATAATCCTTATGAATAAAAATAATTAGTAATAATCCTCATTAATTAATAAGGTTACTTAACTATTGATTAAAACACTAAATGAATAAACAATAACAAAAATTATATCACTAGCATATAAAGATACTTCAAAACATTTTTTTAAGCCAAACTAATATTTTGTCTTAAAATCCTAAATTATCATTTGAATTATTTTAGTTTAAAAATTAAAACATTTTAATGGTCTTAAATTAGAAATTAAGACAATTTGTTCCATTAAGTTAGAAATTAAAACAATTCATTCAAAGAGGCGGCAAAATTCTGAGAAAGAAGAGGGGAAGTAAAAAAAATGAGGGTTTGAGACAGGTCATTATTACAGCAATGCGAAATTGGATCAAAGACAGAGAGAGATTTATCAAATAAAATCAGACTGAGAAAATGAGCTTGAAGATAGATCAACATTGGCAAGCTACCTCCGATACCCGATAACTGATAGCAACGCACAATTTACGAAGACAGTAACCAATTTTAGCTTCCTCGATTACCTCCAGAAGACCACCACCACCAGCGCCTTTGTGTTGTTTGGTTACCTCACAGGTGGCAACTGCAACTTAAGAGGACCGTTTATGGTGACAGCAAGGATTATTGGTGGGATAAGAGGGTTTATGTTTGCTTATCAGAACTCTGTAGGCCGATTCATGGGGCTATTTCCCAACGAAGAGGAAGTTTCCCAACATAAGAAGAAGGGAAAGTCCTTTTGATTAATGTGTTTCTTGGGTATTCTTCTTAATTTTTCAAAAAATAAATTTGATGCATGTTAGACTAGGATTCATGCCCTTTACTGTAAGTTTCAATTGTTTTGTTTCTTTAGAAAGACAAATAAGATGAACCCTTTTTTTTGGGTCATTGCATTTTTAATGAAAATTACTAGAGGATCTGCCCGAGTTTTCTTTTTCTCTTCAAAATCAATCTGATATTTTGTTAGTAAACAATAGAAAGAATGAATGCAACATCAAGCGAAGGGAAATTACTAGAGGATCTGCCTAAGTGTTTTTCTTATCTATTTTCATTTTCTTGAAAATACCTCTGATATTCCAATAGGTTGCCTGGTCAACTCTTCCGAACAAATCGTTGTTGCATTTTTTCCCTCTTACTTACAAGGACAAGCCCAAACTCGCCTCTTTTCATAGTAAGCCTCTAAGTCCTCTGTAGCTGATAGCAGAGGAAGAGATTATTGCAGCAGTGGGAAGAGAGATGACCATGGCAGAGAAGCAGAGGGTTTCAAGAAACAAAGAACTGATAAGGGGAGTAGGTCGTTTTTCTAGATTGAAAATGTGTATCAGAAAAGAGGTATTTGGGCCCTCAAGGAAAACATCAGGGGCAGTTTTCCTCAACATTACAAACAACTACAAGTGCCCAAAACTGAAGAAAGGGCTCCCAAATTCTATCCTGCAGAAGACGTACCCAAGTCGCTCTTTAACAAGAGGAAGTCCAAGCCTACCAAGCTCAAGTAAACTAATATTTCTACGTTTAAAACAATTTTTACAGTCATTATTCAATACCCATATAAGTATTTTTAGCAATCTAGGGTTTAGGATTTAGGATCAAGTTCTACATTCATTTTTCATTATTCAATACCCATATAATTATTTTTAGTAATCTAGGGTTTAGGCTTTAGGATCAAGTTCTACAGTAAATTTTCAATATTTTCATAAGTTTTCACTCTAATTTTTATGGACAATATTCAATACTCCTATAGGCTTGTTAATAATTTATTGTTTAGATCTATTTTTGCAGATACTACTCAGTGATCATTGGGTATGCATGGTGCTTTTATGTTGTTCTTTCTCTTATGAAATATTCTTTTTGAGACTATATAGGTCCAGCATTACTCCGGGAACTGTACTGATCCTTCTAGTTGGACGCTTTAAGGGAAAACATGTTGTTTTCCTGAAATAGCTCGAGTCTGGACTTTTGATCATTACTGGTAACGATGCTTCTTTCATCCCTTGCAAATTTCTGAACTCGTTTTGTTTTTTATTTTGATAGGTCTTACTCGATAAGGTAAATATTTAACCAGCCTTATGACCCCTTATTTTTACAGAATTAAAATTTATTGTCTCTACATATCACAATCACAATCTAAGATCAAACTTTACAATGTGAATTCATTACATGGGGTGAATGGCTTTCTGCAAATCTGGTTTCAATTGCTTGACTACTTGTTTTACCTACTTATGGTGCCAAGGCAAATTCTCAACCAAGGAAGTAAGTCAAATTCTATTGTGTTAAAAATAAATAATGCTCTCCTTGTGTTTGAATGTGCAATCACGGTACTTCATTCAACCATTTCTTTTCCCATTAAAATCATATATGCATATGTTCAAGCAAAATAACAATTATTAATACCACTTCTCATTGATATTACTGTAATCATGGTGCAATTAGTCAATTATAAATCTATCATGCTATCTAATTGTCTCCACGTGTTTGGAGAGTGAAGGTTGTAGTTAATTGATCAATGTACATTGCGAGGGTGGATAGGCTGTAGTTAATCAACAAAGCACAAAATAACAACTTATATATATTTATAAACATAATTTTAAATGGATGTATGAAGTTGATTTCCCTCTAGTCATTGTTTCCCAATTGCAAGATTGTTCTAAAATATTTACATCAGCATGTGGTGGCTATAATGTATGCCAAAGTGCACTGGCTTGGAAGTATATGGTTGTAGCATGCTATTGCACTACATTCAAACCCATATAGTGGACCTGCAAAGCCATAAATGAATAATTAGTGCTGTAGGTTGACCAGTTGTGCGTTCATGGAGAAATTTAGTTGTAGCAGTTTAGGTGGCAAGCACTAACCCAAAAAATAGACTAAAGGGTGATCTACTTTAATGAGCTATAGGTAGGCCGGTAAAATGCACACAACACTTAAACAGAGCACCAATAGTATTTTTAACCAGTGATCTAGAAATTGCACTTTTGGATCATTGGAAATGTGGTTACTGCTGGAATTCAACCACCATGCAATTTAACAAGAATGAAAATGATTCATGGGCATGCACTTTCTAATAACCAGTGATTTAATTAGTACAAGCACACATAAATTAAATACTCTGTGAACAACTGAGATTACCCTAGAAACACAAATGGGAAAACAAAGATTTCTGCTCATGGATTGTAACAAATAAGAGCTATACACTTTATGTCAAAGATTTTGTGTATTCTTACCCCTTGGTGGTATTCTGCAGATTCTGACTTTGGTTCAGAGATGATCTTTGTTCACCATGGAAGGGCTCAAAATCCTTTTTTTCCTCTAGTTTTGAATAGACTTATTTATGAGTCCTCCATTCTTTTTCTACTGCCCATGCTTTTTCCTAAGCTTCGTTTTTCCATCTCTCTTAAGGCTTCCTCTATGGTAATGCTTTCTTGGAATAAAAACCACCATGTGGCTTGTTTCATCTTCTTGTGGAAAAAATGATATCTTTGGTGTTTTAATCATTGATTTCAAACTTTACCAAGATTTATCATGTTTACAAAGATTGGAAAGATCATTTAGGATCACCTCTCTCCATCCATGGGCTTTTGACTCCCAAAAGCTTCAACTTAGCCCTCTATTTTCTTATTTTGAAATTGTATTTAATCAACAACGCACAAAATAACAACTTGTATGCATTTATAAACAGAATTTTAAATGGATGTATGAAGTTGCTTTCCTTCTGGTCATTGTTTCCCAATTGCAAGATCGTTATAAAATATTTACATTAGCATGTGGTGGCTATAATGTATTCCAAAGTGCACTGGCTTGGAATTATATGGTTTTAGCATGTTATTGCACTGCATTCAAACCCATATAGTAGACTTGCAAAGCCATAAATGAATAATTAGTGCTATAGGTTGACCAGTTGTGCGTTCATGGATAAATTTAGTTGTAGAAGTTTAGGTGGCAAGCACTAACCTAGCAAACAAATTAAAGGGTAATCTACTTTAATGAGTTGTAGGTAGGTAGGTAAATTGCACACAACACTTAAACAAAGCACCAATAGTATTTTTAACCAGTGATCTAGCAATTGCACTTTTGGATCATTAGAAATGTGGTTACTGTTGGAATTCAACCACCATGCAATTTAACAAGAATGAAAATGATTGACAACCATGCAGTTTCTAATAGCTAGTGATTTAATTAGTACAACCACACAACAATTAAATACCCCATGAACAGCTGAGATTACCCTGGAAACACAAATCGGAAAACCAAGATTTATGCTCAAGGATTGTTACAAATAAGAGCTATACACTTTATGTCAAATATTTTGTGTATTCTTACCCCTTGGTGGTATTTTTTAGATTGTGACTTTGGTTCAGAGATGATCTTTGTTCACCATGGAAGGGTTCAAAATCCTTTTTGTTCTCCAGTTTTGAATAGATTTCTTTGTGAGTCCTCCATTATTTTGCTACTGCCCATGCTTTTTCCTAAGCTTCATTTTTCTATCTCTCTTAAGGCTTCCTCTATGGTAATTATTTCTTGGAATGCAAACCACCACATGGTTTGTTTCATCTTCTTGTGGAAAAAATGAGATCTTTGGCCTTTTCATCATTGATTTCAAACTTTTCCAATATTTCTCATGTTTACAAAGATTGGAAATATCATTTAGGATCACATCTCTCCATCCATGGGCTTTTGACTCCCAAAAGCTTCAACTTATCCCTTTGTTTTCTTCTTTTCCAATTCTGTTCTTGTCTGCTCGGTTGCACATAATAGAGCTCCTTCATTAGCTATTATGGATTTTCAAAAATCTCTTTCCATTAATCTCTGGAAAATATCCAAGAAGGGATGCCTCTGCTGCAATAATGAAAATAAGTACCAAGGATGGGTTGCCCTTGATGTTTGCATGATCCTATTATCCATTTTTTCGTGAGGGTGACGTTTTCTGCTACTATAGGTCCCCAAGCAATTTCTTCTCATGTTGATAAATCTAGGGGCAACAAGTGTAGGTGATTTCTCTTACTTTGACAATTTCTTGTGATGCAATTTTACTTTTGTTGATTAATTTTTTCTCTCCTTCCTTATTATAAGTGTTCTCTATCATCAAACAACTACCAAATCATAAAGAACAATGAGTAAATATGACACAATATGTAGGCGATCATCCAGGGCCAAAACCTCTCTAACTGAGAGGAAAACCCACGAGAAACCTTCTCTTCTTATAGACCTTCAATTAACAAATTCCAAGATCTTTGACCCTTAACTTCAGGCTCCATTCAATTAATTCATGTTTAGTAAGTTTTTGCTTTTGTACCTCTTACAACAACCAATACATTGATTCTCATCAAATGTAGTTGCAGTTTTACTTCCCATGTCTGAAAGTTTGCTTACAACAACCCATAAATTGATGCTAATCAAATGAGTTACAGTTTTCCTTCCCATCTCTGAAATTTTCTACCACTATTCTTCTCCATATTATACTGTATGTGTTTCCATGTTTACATTTTAGTGTAAGAAGTCTTTTTGAATCTGAATTTCAAAGAAAAAAATACATATGAGTTGATGCCCTTGTAGTTGTCTGCTACCTAGATGATTTGAAGAGCATTGTATACACTGCTAGTTTTCTTATGCCCTTTTTTATGGACAGATTTCTTCCTTGAACGTAAATTTATTCTACAACCTATATGATAAAATTATCTATCTTGGGTTCACAAATAAATTTTGTGAAATTTACCCACTAGATGCTTTGATAGTTAGTACCATGTACAGTTTTTTCCTTTGTCTGATTTTGTTATTTAAGCAAAAATTGATAATTTCTTGTTATTCAATACCTTGTGGTGTCCAGGTGGTATAAACTAATTCAAAAACCCTTTGAGGAAGGTGATGAACGTTGTTTGAAATTATTTCAAGCTAACTTGAGGCCCTTGACGTTGTGAAGGACAAAAAAAATACTGCAAAGAGGGAAGGTATGAATGTAGAATTCGGCTTTGATCTGGATTTTGATGTCTAGTCCCTTTGAGTGATTTCTAATATTTGTTCATTTCAGACACATTTTTGTTCTTCCCCCTGCTGATGTACCAGTGATTGAGTGTGAGTTTACCAAATCTGAGAATGAATTTTATACAGCTTTGAATAGAAGATCTAAGGCAAACACTTCTCTGATATGGAAAGGAAATATAATAATAGTTTTTATTCATTTTTTTGTTGTGATTTTGGTTTGACTTAAAAAATATATGGTGTTTATTTCTATTTACGGGTCCAGTTTGATCAATCTTTTGAACAAGGCCAAGTTCTTCACAATTATGCATCTATTATGGAATTTATTTTGAGGTTGTGCCAATTGTGAACGTCCTTTTATTGTCATGAGGTAAGTTCTACTTTATAATTTCCTTCATAAAATGGTTTTATTATCCTCTGTAAAACGATTTTTATTGAAAAACATTATGTTGAGCCCCAAAGATCAAGAGTTTTTTTAATTGTGTTATGAGTAGTGATACGTTATAATTTGTTCTAATTGCTAATTTATCAACAACCGAGGTGATGCACAATGATAACAGTTTGGGTGATACACAACAATGTTCTAATTCAAATAAGATGGCATGGAATTTGTTCCAATTTCCACTTTATCAACAACTCGGGTGATACACAACAGTTATCTGATATGTATAAGCAGGCAAGGCATTTTCTTTTAGGAAACCAAATGTGTGTTAATGGATATTCTAGTTTTGTACCTTCAAAAGCTTACATTGAAGAAGTGGTCAGATAAATTAGTAACGGTGAATGAGGAGAGTGCCCAATCTATCTTGAATGAGTTGACGATACAGTCATGGCTTTTTTTGTACATCATATGTGTCATCAGTGCCTACTAGCAAGCTGGTGTAGCTCTTTGGGTGGTGGTTGTATTTCTTGTGCTAATTCTAGTTAATTTTCTTTGTATGGATAGATTAATTTGTTTGTAGATTATTGGTTATTGTTAGCTTTTTGTGCAAGTCAAGCTACAAGGGTGTCACAGTGAGCTAACTCCATTGAGTTAATTTTTTATTAAGTTAAAAATAAGGGCTTGCATGATTATATATTTTACAAGGATTATGCCATTATGTGTTGAATATTTTTTAAAAATCAATGCCTATTATACAATTTCAAGGACTGCCATAACTCCTCACATAATTCTTTAAAGGGTGCTAGCTCATTGGAAGAGCACCTGCCATGCAAGAGGTTGGTGGTTCGATTCCACTGTACCCTAACATGAATTATTCAATGATATTGTTGATTTTTTTAATTAAATATTTTTATATTGATTTATTTTAATTGTGAAATATTTTTCTGGATTCATTGTTTTATATTGTCTCTACAGAGACAATAGATAGGATTAAAGACATTGTCTCCATAAATACAATATGTCTTTAATTCTAACTATTATCTTTGGAGAGACAAAAATGAAATTGTCTCAAGTTAAGACAATTTACCCAAAAATTGTCTTAAAACCCCCCTTTATGTTGTAGTGCAACTATTGTCTCTAGAGAGACAAAAATGCTTGTGTTAAATATTGTCTTATAGAGACAATATTTTAAGACAATTTAATTTTAAGATGATTTAATTTGAGACACATGCTTAAAGACAATATTTAAGACAATACATGAGTTTTCTTTTGTCTCAAACTAAGACAATTTACCCAAAAATTGTCTAAAATATCGTCTTAAAACCCCCCTTTATGTTGTAGTGCACCCACTCATGGATAGTGGATCAGGTCGGCTTCATGAACATGCACATTTGTACAAGGGAGCCTCAACATCAAATGGACATCATTGGAGACCCCCTAGAATCCTAAAAATACAAGTGACCTATAAGCTCGTTTGGAAATCACAACATAAAGAATCTTCTTCTCTTCTCTCTATTTTGGTTTGATGCATTGGTTAAGGAAAAGGTCCTATCGAGGTCAAAAGTCACAGATCCAAAGCTTACACAAAATTAGGGTTTATGTTCAGAACGTTGGTACAAAACTCGAGAATTTCTTCCCTCACCACACACTTTCAATATCGAAGGTACATCAAGGACCTAAAGATGCACCCATGCAAACTTGAAGGGAGCATCAAGGGGTTTAACCACAGTTGACCATCATTCAAATTTTTCTGAAGTTCTCTGAAGTCTGAATCAAGTTTCCTTTGATATATTCAGCCACTGTATACTAGTTTCTAAATTTGTTGGGTTGTATTGTTGATCATATTGTATTGCACTAATTCTACTCTCTGTTGGACATTTTATGAAAATATAATACAAGAAGAATTTCAAAGTTATTTCCCTAGTCTTTGACAAAATCTAGTGTCTCTTGTTGATGTGTTGATTGTCTCCTTTGTCATTGCATTTATTTTTATATCTTCAATTATTGTTGATGAATGAAAGACTAATTGTAACTGGGAATATTGCTAATTGAATTTTGGATTGGGCTAAATTAATTGATACAACATTGAACGATATGAAAATTAACATGGCATCACATCTAAGGTGAAGAACAATCCCAAGAGGAGACAAGGATTTAAGCAATCATCTTTGGAAAATTTGAAAGAAACAATATAGTCAAATAAAGATGTCAACCACCTTGAAGGAGAATGAGAAGGTGGGTGACATCCAATTTTGTTCCATGGAAAGTCAGGTTGGAAATCATAGTCGAAAATAATGATATTTTGGATTAAATTCAAGGAAAAGTACCTAAGCCCCTGGAAAATTCCTTCGTTTCCACCAAGATTAAGCATAATAAAGGTGAGAATAAAGCAAAGAAAATTATAGCTGATGGTTTACAAGATAATTTACTTGCATATGTTGGAAACTTGATAATATCCAAGGACATGTTGATATGATAGCAGGGATGTATGAGGTCAAGAATTTGAATGAAAGCCTCACCTTAAAAGATCAAGATGAACAAAGGATAGTCCATACAATCCTACATAATTAGGATATCTCGTCTTAGAGATCAATTGTTAAGAGTTGGAGAAGTTGTGCCTGATAGGGAACTTGTGGTCATGACTTTGAGAGGTCTCCCTCCTATTTGGGAAACATTCATCACTACTATAAGCAACACAAATGTTTTCCCTTCATTTGATGATATTGTTGGAAATCTCCCTCAAGAAGATTCAAGGATGATAGGAAGAGGAAGGGTTCAAAAGCATGAATAAGTAGAACATGTTGCATACATCGCTCATGAAAATAAGAAGAAGGGAAAGGAGGTCCATCAAATTCAAGAAAGCATCCTCCTTGAAATTAAAATAAAATAAAATAATACTCACATATTGAATGCTACAATCGTCACAAGAATGGTCATTATGCTTGAGATTTCCGCGAGAAGAATAATGGACCACATTATAATACTAGAAGCAACAACAACACGTTCAATGATCGAATAAGGATAAAATATCGAACGAATGACCATGATGGAAGAAATGGTAGAAGAAGAAGAGATGCTCCAAGTGATCATGAAGAAGATCGTCGTCCACAAAAGAAGTCAAAATTATCTAGGTATGAAAAAAAAATTGCAAATCAATCTGAATATATTCTTATTTTCGACATTACTAGTTAATCTCCTCTGGATTCATGGTATAGTTGGTTGGTTGATAGTGGGGCCATTCATCACTTATCTGGTTACAAGGAAGTTCTCTCTAACTTGGTAGAGAGGGAGTCAAATTTGAAAATCATTCATGGAGAAAAATCCACTCATATTGTCAAAGGTTTCTGATCTGTCAAATTTCAATAGAATTAAGGGGAATCTATTGTATTGCATGATTTAATGTATGTGCTTGGGTTGAACAAGAATTTGGTATTAATCTCTGCTTTGGAAGACAAAGGCATGATGGTTTCCTTCATCAAGGGAAAATTTCTTACTTGGCGTGTTGGATCATGCATGAAAGATGCATTCACTTTGGGAACAAGATATGAAGGACTCTAGAGGGTCACTGGATGGCCACTAATGACATTGATTCATAATACAAATCATCTTAGCAAATTACGGCACCAAAGGTTAACTCATCTCGATAACTTGATCTAATTATTTCTATGAAATTGACACATACACACACACACACATATAATTCGAGTTTATCAAGCTCTAAAAATGAATCAAATCTATGAAATTACAACTCTCTTTTTTTCAAATTTTACTATCTAAAATAAATTTCTTGATTGATTCATCTAGAATTTATATAAATCTATGTACATATTTAATCCTATTTATCCTTATTTCATTTTATTTATATAAAAGTTTATCTTCGTTGAATTCTATTCATTGTTGTAATTTCCCCGCATTGTAGTTTCCTCCATTACGATAGGGTTAGCTTTCAAACATACTTTATAATGATTTGATATCACATTCTAGAGCTCTTGATTTTGACATAAACTTTTTCATATCCAAATATTATTTTGGAGTTATATATAATTCCAAGGCTACATCCTTTAGGAATTTAACCTATATATACCAACCCCTTTCTAGATAAGAGTGGCACTGAAATATCTTTTACACCTACTTGGTTAAAACTTAATCTTAAAATCACCATGTAAACCTTAGGACGGACTTTGCCATTTCACAAAAGTGAAAGGTAACCAAAACTTACCAGCCAGGAAAGGCGGTGGGAGACAGTGGGAGACTGAAACAAGATTCGTGATAAGAATACAACAATTTTGGCATTACATTTCGTTGGGAAGGATGTATACTCCCCAAATAGGCTGCTACCCTAACGGTTAGTGAGCTAATCAAAGGTTACAAATACCAGGCTGCTGTTCCCATACACTGAGTCACCCGATAGGGTTTCTTTCAGGTTTACCTATCGGCCATTCAATATGTCTGGGCATGGTGTGTCTGAAACCCAGAACATGGAAACACCAGCTGTCACAGGCGTCGAAGGAATGCAATCCATTGCGAGCAACAGAAAGAAAAGCTTAAGGTATCGGATCCTCCTGCTCCTCAACATCTTGATATTGGCTATGGGTTCAACTCCGGGGTCTCTGCTAACAAGAATTTATTTTGTGCACGGTGGATCCAAACGGTGGTTTTCTTCTTGGCTAGGGACTGTGGGCTGGCCTCTTCTTCTCCCGCCTCTTTTATTTTCGTATAGAAAGAAACCCAACAGAGAGAATCGCATCACCCCGAAGCTCTTCCTGGCTTCCTGTGGAATCGGGATTCTCACGGGCGCCGACAATTACCTATACGTATATGGCCTCTCATTTCTGCCCGTTTCCACTGCGTCTGTGTTGCTCGCCACCCAGCTCGGCTTCAACGCTATTTTTGCGTTGCTGTTAGTCCGGCAAAAGTTCAGCCCTTTTTCTGTAAATTCTGTGGTTTTGCTTACCGCGGGGTCGGTTTTGCTTGCCTTCCATACAAGCAGCGACATGCCTGAAGGAGTAACGAGTCGGCAGTACGTTCTCGGGTTTGTCTTCACGCTTGGTGCAGCTGCCCTCTATGGTCTCGTTATTCCCTTGATTGAGCTCACCTATAAAACAACAAAAAGCCCAGTAACGTATACTCTTGTTATGGAGATGCAAGTCATAGTGTCTATTTCGGCTACTGTTTTTTGTACAGTGGGCATGCTCGTTAACGGAGAATTCCAGGCCCTCCACAGTGAGGCCGAGGGATTTCGTCTGGGGAAGATTAATTACTGCATGGATGTTCTATGGGGTGCAGTGGTGGGGCAGTTTTATTTCATCGGGGTCTTCGGCGTGACGTTCATGGCGAGTTCTCTGTTGAGTGGGGTCATCATTGCTGTTACTATTCCGGGTACTGAGGTCCTCGCTGTGTTGTTGTTCCATGAGAAATTCAGCGCGGAGAAGGGCATGTCGCTGGTGCTGGCCTTGTGGGGACTCGCATCGTATCTCTATGGGGAATATCATAGCTACTTGAAACTAAAGCCTCTTGTCTTGCCCGAGCAGCAGAATAAAACAGAAGGCCCACACGGAGCTGTCCATGCACATCAGTGCATTAATGATCTGTGAGAATACCACGGCTATCTCCATAATATCCATGGTTGAGGAATCTTCCTGCATCGAATTGGATTAGTATTCAGTTTTAGTTTAATATCACGTTTTAATTAAAGTAGACTCTATGATGTTCCTTTGTTGGAAAGATTCCCTGGTTGAGAGGGTTATTCGGTGGAGCTATGATCTCTAAGAGTCAGTGTAATAAAAGTGAAAGTTTACATGCGTTAAATTTTATTTTCAACCGACTTTTACATGAATGTTACGTGATTAAGCGGATAGGCGTCCCATTTCTTGGAATTAAAAAGTGATAGTGATACTGTACCCTACTGATCTTCCTAGTTCAATTCCTGGGTGAGTAAAGGTAAAACAATCCAATGTATCAACATCCTGAAAATAAGCCTCGGCCCCCAGCCTTGATGGGATCTTACACTCATCCATATATCAGATTCAGGAGTCACTTTAATATACTAAAAATACTGAAGTTTAACGACTGTAAGTCAGATTTTACTAAAAATACTGAAGTTTAACGACTGTAAGTCAGATTTTCAAAAAAGGAGTTGTCTACTGACACAACAGAATAGCCTGAGTTACATTTTTAAAAAAGGAGTTGTCTACTGGGCACCTAAAATACTGAAGTTTAACAACTGTAAGTCAGATTTTCAAAAATCTTTACTAGAATTTTTCATAATCTTACCGAGAATTTCTGTATATCGAATTCGATAAAATGTGTATTTAAAGATGGTCAAATTCAATTTATTGGTCTTCATTAATTGCAGTTTCATCAAAAAGTGAAAACATTAACATGATTTTATAACATGAATTATTAGTTTTAAGTTACAATAATCTTTTTCAGATTTTAGATTTTAAATACTAATATAATTTATATAATATTATGTTTTAGTATTGTTAATATAATATAATATATAATATTTGATTTTGATATTAAAATTAATATAAACAATTAGTTTTGTTAAACTGCATTTTTTTTTAATTATATTTTTCTTCTTGTTGTGCCTCTTTCCTTTTTTTTAATAACTTTCAAATCAATTTATTTTTTTTCTTTACATAACTTTCAAATAGATTTATTTTATAAAATCAACTAAAATATTTTGAATTATATATATATATATATATATATATATATATATATATATATATATATATAATTTAATATACTTTTATATAATATTTTTAATATTTATATAAAAATAACAATAATTAACACTTACTAAAAATTGGTTTTGCAATAACAAAAACCAGCTGCACAAAAACATTGTTGGAAACCTGGTAACGATATCAAGATATTTGCACATAATTCAATCGAAATTAACTCTCAAAGTTGAATAGGTGGCAAGAAGTTAGGTTGAATATAGGCTTATGCTTTCACACTTTTAATATTTATAGGTTCATTTAATGTTGAAGTTTTGGGGAGGTGTGTACCATCGAACATAACGTACCATGAGAAAAAATGGAGTATGTAGGTAGGTGCATTTTCCCATGCCCAAATTTGATGTTTAAACATTGGGTGCCAGCGGATTATAATACGCTAAATTTTGGTGCGTTCACTTTTGGTATTGTGAACACATTTTTAAAATGAGTGAAGACTACATTGTTTATTCAAATGTGTCTATCATTCGTTTTATATCAATTAATGGGCTACATTTTGTTTAACTTTTTATGCTCCCATTCCTTTGAGGTATTTATAATAATTTTTATAATTATTAAAAATTGTAATATTAATAAATATAATCAATTGAAAGTGTAAATTTCTGTAATCTATATCATATTAGTTTATATAAATTTTGTAAGTAATCATATATAAAATTATAGAACAAACATGTTTCAAACTATCATATATTATTAATATAATTAATAATAACAATAATATTTACATTAATATTAAAAACTATTATTAATAATGTTTAAATAACACCATATTCTTCAATACACTTCTCAAAATTCTCCATCAAAGTGCTTAAGATCATCATAACTCTTTCAAAATGATGTTTAGATATCAGGTTTTCTCAAAATTTTCCATCAAAGTGATTAAGATCATCATAACTCTTTCAAAATGATGTTTAGATATAGGTTTTCTCAAAATTCTCCATCAAAGTGCTTAAGATCATCATAACTCCTTCAAAATGATGTTTCGATATCAAGTTTGTTGCTAAATAAATCCACTAAACTTCCATCACTAGCCTCTTTTGTATCCTCTTGCAGGCAAACCCATGATCCCCACAGAATCTCATCCTTGTATTGTTCTTTAAGGATGATTCATAGTCACCCATTGTGTGAGAGTATAAATATTTTACTTAGTCTATTATAAGGAAAATTTTTATCTAGATTATTTTTCTTTTAGAAGGTAGAATTGATAAGTGCAAAATAAAAAATTACAATAAAAATCTTTTTAGCATTAAGATTTTAAATATCAAGAAAATTTTATTGATTGAGAGATATATATTGTAAATTTGAATATGGGAGAATTTTTTTTTTTAATCTAACAAGTATGAATCCAATCTCTTTGTGACAATATTTTTTGTTCCATATTGACCACAAGAAAAATATCTATATTTTAGGGACCTGTACTCTTCATTATTTGATATTTTAACCATATTAATTGTTGAAAAATGTAACTAGGCTTGATCTTCATAATTGTATTTGTACTTGTATAAATGTATAGTTCATGAAAAAACAAAAAAAATAGTTTTATTATTACTAAATTATTGTTATTTTTCTAGATAAACATGTTCTTCATTTTGTCACTAGTCAAAATGTCATTTGGACAAATTTGCAACAAAGAAATTTTTTTTTTTTTTAATTTAAAAAAGTCCTTTAGACCAAAAAGACCAAGAATGTCTTTTTAACAAAGAAAACCAAGTTGGGTTGCCAAGGTAAACCTAGAAGAAGACTAATTCGACTTCATGAAAGACTATAAAAAAAAGAGACTTTGTCCTCATTAAGACACACTTCACTCACAAGTTCCATCTCCTAGCAAGAGAAGAAAAAAGGAAGTGGGAAAGCCAAGGAAAAGAGAGAATGGAAAGTGAAAAAAAAAAAAATTTCCTTTACTTTTTATCTAACACTCACGGAGATTAGCCCATGGTACTCACTTTGTCTACTCTTGAATGGAGTGATCTACTTTTTTTTTAATAGAGTGAGTTTGATTTGTTTATTTAATAGTGCTGTTATCCAAATCAACATTTTTAGTATGAGTTAAGTTGTAATGTAACCCATAAGTGAAGTAATGAGATGTTCTTGTTAGATTTCCACTTCACATTAGAGATATAAATAAATAGATGTGCATGTGAGGATACATCAATATAGTAAGCTCTTTCATCTTTTCTAGTAAAGCAGAAATTTCAGCTAAGAAAAATTGTCTTTCATCTTTCTTCTTCATCATCTTTTCACGTGTCAAGGATGCCGCACCTGTGAATTCGTAGGACTGCACGTGTGAGAAAATTGACCGTAGAATGACCACGTTTGACCAGGCTGCACGTGTCAGAATTGACCGCATTTTGACAAAATTTGACTAGGCTGCACGTGCGAATTTGACGGCACGCTGCAGTTTGACCAGCGTAGATCAAGTTGACTTTTGACAGTTCTACGGGGATTTCGTCTGGGCAAGATTAATTACTGCATGGATGTTCTATGGGGCGTAGTTGTTGGGCAGTTTTATTTCACTGGGGTCTTCGGCGTGACGTTCATGGGGAGTTCTCTGTTGAGTGGAGTCATCATTGCTGTTACGATTCAGGGGACTGTCCTCGCTGTGTTGTTGTTACATGAAAAATTCAGCGCGGAGAAGGGCATGTCGCTTGTGCTGGCCTTGTGGGGACTCGCTTCGTATCTTTTTTTTCAGAAGAAAAAAACGCTGATTATATTATAGTATAAACAGTACATATTCAATAACTTTCTTAACTAATGAGAAATAGCGAGAGATCAGTCATTATGCCAGAGCGTGTACTACTCATAAATGAAAGAGCAAATCTGTGAGCAGTAAACTGGCTGCCACATCTTGGTGATGAAAAATTCATCCCATAAAACATCGATATTTCTGTCCATAACAATAAGACATGAAGACTGAGGAAAAAGATTAGTAGAAAAAACACCCTATAAAGCTATATAGAAAGGTGACTATTTTAAAACGAAGCATAGCTAAGGATATTATGAGGCTTTCCGTGATGAAAGGATAAACGATAAGACAGCACGTCCAATGTGGGGGAGAGACTTTGTACAGGCTCACTTGAAATTCGGATGCATAAAAATAGCAAAGGCATGTGCAGGAGAAATGATGTGAATACGCAGGCCTGAATAACAGCTATCTAATGCAGCGATAAAAGGAGAAACTAGGCTCGCTTGAACTGATTGAAATCGACTTGACAAGAGCGCAGAGCTGATAATCTTGAGAATGAGCACTTAGGCCCATGAAAAGGAAAATGCAAAAAAACTGGCTCGCTTGAAGTTCGTCAACAGGCTCGCTTGAGAGAAAAAAGAGAGAATAAAACCACATATCGACCGCCATTCTGTAGCATATATAGATGACGATAAAACTGATGACAATAGCCAAAACAGTAAGGGGATAGATATTATGAAAAAGAGCAGAAACTATGCAGAGAAAGGAACGAGAGGAAAAAAGTGCTGGAAAGGAGATACAAAAAACACATAGGCTCATGGAATGGGAATGGATGACTCCTCAATCAGCATCCCATCTCTGAAGTGTTCAACCGTCATGGATCCAAATTCTGCCAGAAGACCTCTTTTAGATAGACCATCTGCTCGAGTGTTATTTTCACGATATATATGGGAAATAACGGGGCAATCCAATCGCCTCCATAGTCTTTGAAATCTGTCCATCCATCCTTGTAAACTTGGAGACATCATGTGATAATCATTGGAGACCCATCCAATGACCAATTTTGAGTCCCCGTATATACTGATATTCTGGATTTGTAAATCATATGCAAAGAAGAGGCCACCCCAGAGAGCCATTATCTCAGCCTTGTTGTTTGACCCTGGTCCCCCATTCCAGAATAAATGAAACCGCTCCAGATTTGACAGCTTGATCCAAACTCCACAGCCAATGATCCCTTCCGCCGAAGCACCATCAAAGAAAACTGCAGGTAAGGAGATCTCGTGTGGTCTAATACGGCGAGATCCATCCATGATCGAAGGAGTATGTTGTAAACGATCATCCATCCATCTTTTAATGGCCAAGTAGACACGGTGTATCAAGAAGGGATGGTTCTCAAAGATAAGTTTATTCCTAGCCAACCAAATCTCCCAAATGAGAAAAAAGGGGAGAGAGTTATATTTAGACTTCAGCTTGTCCCAGTCATATACAGCTGAAATGAAATCCACCGAGTTCCACTCCGGATTAATAAAGAAAGGGCTGAACATCTTCCATACAGCCACAGCTATCTGGTAGGTGAAAAATAAATGAGAGATGGATTCTTCTCCCATTCTACAAAGGGCACAATGACTGGGACCTTGGAAACCACGCTTCATAAGGTTGTCCCAAGTGAGTACCTTGCCTCGCCAGACCAGCCATCCAAAGAGGATAATTTTGGTAGGAATATTACGGTGCCATAATGGAGAGAAAATCCTGGTTGCATGTGCATGAAGAGACTGGGCATTAATATATCGATAAATATCCTGAACAATAAGCATGTCCTCCTTAAGAGGACCATTCCATACAACCCGATCACCACCCACAACATAGCAAAAACGAGCACTTCTGAGACGATCCCATAGCAGATCCCACTCAATAGCATCCGCACCAATCAGCCCCAATTGAAAAGCAGATTTAAAAATGGGAGCAGCTGCAATCCATGTATAAATGGTTTGAGATAAATACAATATACCCATCTGGGCCAATGTATGGATGAGGTGAAGTAATGGGGCAAAATCTAAAGACAGAGACTGAATGCCTGGAGTTCCAATTGGGATGCGACCACCATCACGAAATTGCCAAATGAGTCGATGGCGCAGATGTGGCAATATTTTCTTAAAACTGCTCCATATGAAAGATATATTGCGCGGGAAAGTCATAGAGTTGCAACTGATCATATAAGGGATATCACCATCAACATACTTGGCTCTTATGATGTCGGACCATATGCCAGTCCCTTTAATGGCCCGCCAGAATGATTTAATAAGAAGGGCGCTATTAAAATCCCTGGTATTCAATATACCCCAGCCATCTCTATCCTTAGGCCTACATAAGAGCTCGAGACGACAAAGATGCAGTTTTTTACCCAGTTCAGCCCCACCCCAAAGAAAACGAGATATAATACCATTGATATTGTTAACCACATGAGACGGCAGGAAAAAAAGATGACCCCAGTAAACCATCATTTGAGATAATACAACTTGAATCATGATGAGACGACCCCCCATGGACAGCCAGCGATGAGTCCATCTGCGGATCCAGGCACGGAATCTGTCAACGAACCAAGTCTAATCTCTAATTTTATAGCCACATGGTTTGATAAAACATCCCAGATATTTAATACCCATGGACGTTATTCTATACTCGACACCCAGAAATCCGCAATGAACATAACCTCATTTATGTCCCCGCATTCATATATGATAAAGGATTTATCACTATTAATACCCAGACCCGAGGCTGTTTGAAAGCGCATGAACATAATATGAATGTAGAACCAGTGATTACGCTCCAAATAGCCAAACAACAATAGATCATCAACAAAAAGAGAATGTGAAGATGACACAGCATTAGAGAAAGCAAATCCCTTAATATAGCCCTTCTGCTCAGCACTGTGCATTAACTTGCTAAAGCCATCCATAATGAGAATGAAAATCAACAGAGATAAAGCACATCCCTGCCTCAAGCCACGACCAGCCACAAAAAATTTGGTTGGCATACCATTAACAATGACGGGATAACGAACAGTGGAGATGCAGGACATAATCCACCGGATAATGCGAATGGGGAGACCAATCTTGAGCAAAACGACTCTGATGTATGACCAATCCACTGAGTCATACACCTTATGCAAATCGACCTTCATGACCAGAGCCGCCTTTTTACCCACGTGCATAGAATGAAGAACTTCTTGTGCAATGGCGATGGCGTCGTGAATGGAGCGCCCCTTCAGAAAACCAAATTGTTCCTTTGAAATATTGCTAGATAGGACATCTTTAATTCAGTTAGCAATTATCTTTGATGTGATCTTGTATATGAGGTTACAAAGTGCAATAGGACAGAAATCTGAGAAGGAGTGAGGATTTGCAACTTTTGGAATGAGCGCAATAAACGTTGAATTCAAATTAGCTGGCATATAATCCTGTAAACGGAAACACTCCAAACAGTCAGTGAGCTCAGCACCTAGTAAATCAAAAAAGAAGATGAAAAATTTCGCAGGCCACCCGTCAGGCCCCGGACATTTTTCATGAGGAAAGGGTTTCAGGACCATAAGAACCTCATTCCCAGTGATGCAATGATCAATCATTGCAATGGCTTCTTCATCGAAGAATCTACTAATATGCTCTATAACCCAATTCTGATTATCTGCACAGATAGATTGATCCTTCATGTAAAAAGAAGAAAAATAGGCATAAGCTTCATATTGAATCTCGGCAGTAGTCACGGCATAGGAATTGTCACTTCTTTTGATGTGCCAAATAGCATTACGACTCCTTCTATCATTTGCCGACTTGTGAAAAAACCGAGTGTTACGATCTCCATCCTTTAACCATAAAATTCTGCTTTTTAATCGCCATGTAACCTCTTCAATTCTTAAAATCTCTCTCTTCCGAGATCCAAGAATCTTAATAGATTCCAAAACAGAATCATCAGGGTCAGAAACAGATAAGGATTCATATATAATCGCCATTTGTCTAGAGATCTCTCGCAGTTCCTTTTTAAGCCCCTGTTTTTTCCGAATCTCCCATTCTTTTGAATATTGCTTAATCTTCTGGAGCTTGCAATAAAAGCGACTCCAGCCCCGGAGGTCAGAGAAATCCTCATCATTATGCCAAATCCGATGTATCATTTTGGAGTACTCCTCATCCTCAAGCCAAATGCGATTGAATTTAAAGGGCCTTCCTTTTGTCACAGCAGAAGCATTCCAGGATAAAACAATTGGCATATGATCTGAGATGTCGTAAACCAGAATCCTCGAGCGAAGCCCCCCCCATTTCTCCAGCAGAATATCACTGATAATAGCACGATCCAAACGCTTACCAATAAAGTCAACCCCAGCACGTCTATTTGACCAAGTAGGTAGAAGAGGATTTGGGCGAATATCGACCAAGTGAAAGTCTGTGATCAGATCATTTAAAAAGGTGGAAAGAGGATCCAATCTGGCCGCATTACCCCAAGTTTCATCAGCATTTAATGTAAAATTCAAATCCCCCATCATAATAATATTAGGCAGAGAGAGAATTACGGATGCAACCATCCGTCGCCAAAAGGACAATCTGCAGTTGTATGGCGCATAAAGGTTGATGATATTTACCGAACCTTCCATACCCCTGAAACGGCCCGAGAGAAAAATGCCTCCAAAAAATTTATAAGCCTTAAACTTAACCCTGTCCAGATCCCAAATAGCAATTAGACCCCCAGAGTGACCCACCGCATCCACAGCAGTCGCATGCCACCCTGACTTGAAACTTAAAAACAATCTGATAGCCTTCTCCCGACAACACATAGTTTCTTGACCCAAAAATATGACCGGATTCTCCGTGAACAGCAGATCCTTGAGGCAATGTGCTTTGGAGGCATTGCCCAACCCCCGAATGTTCATAGACAGGATGTGATTCATGGCGAGAAATGGGCAGGGTTGCTTGCTCTAAGTGCCCTAGAATTCTCCCATGAGCCTCCACTCACTGATATGGGGATATCAGTGAGATTATCATCAGATTCTGTGAATAGAGAAATAGCCTTGAACTTACCTCGAGAGTATTTGTTGACCGCCCTCGACTTGTGTCTTGGAGATGTGGGTGGTCACTCAAAAACAGTAAGAGAAGCCAGATCAGCATTTGGGTTGGCCAGGATGGGATCCAAATCACTCCCGATGGAATTCGTAGGGGAGTCCGAAAGGATGACCGGGTCATCTGGCACAGGTGATATGTCTAGAGAGAGATGGTCCGTAGGCACAGGTGATATGTCTAGAGAGAGATGGTCCTTAGAGGCAGAAAGATTAGGTGCAGATGACTCCCCGACAGTGTAGGTGGACGACTAAAAAAGTGGGGGGTCGGCTTGAGGCGTACGAATGGGGTTCTTTGAACATGGGCTCACCTGATAGGGTTCAGCTACACCTAGACGGGGAAGATTCAAAAGAGGAGTACCCGAAGATTCAGATTGGCCCACAAGTGAGTCATTCCCAACCCCACAACTGCCAGAGGGAATGATACTAATAGAGACACTATTATGCCCCAAATCCGATATACCGAAGGTGGTGTCCTCATTCTGAGGAGACATATTATATTCTGGCTCTAAGACTCGAGACTTTTTCGAATTAACCAAACCATGCAACGGATCACTCCTATCAAAATTACCATGAGCAGAGACATATACATCATCATCTGAATTAGGAGAGCAAGGATTACCTGATTCAGCAGCAACAGAGGGACCCAATCCCATATTAGACTTTTGCCTTTCAGCCGCATCGTATCTCTATGGGGGAATATTATAGCTACTTGAATTTGCGGCCTTCTAACATTCCCGAGCAGGAATATCCCTAATATCCATGGTTGCAGGAATCTCCGTGCATCGAATTGCATTAATATTCAGTTTTATTTAATTTAACCTCTGGTTTCATTCAGGTAGGCTCGCAGCTTACGGTACTCTATGATGTGTCATTGTTGGAAAGAGCATCAAGGGTGGGTTTTTTTTGTGGAACTATGATCTCTAAGAATCAACGTAATGAAAGTTAAATTTTAGTTTCAACCCATTTTATATGAATGTTATGTGATTATAATCCCAAGTAATTATTTTGATCTCGTTATAGATTATAATTTGAATTATATATATATTTTTAATGAAAATAAGAGAATCGATATAAAGGTTTATATATATATATAATTGACAAAAGATTAAAATTGTTTAAAATTGTAATTGAAAGGGCCAGCTCAAACAGTTACAATCAATATCATTTGATATTTCACTAGTTTGCTATGCAGATAATCATTATTCATATCATTTTTTCCTATATTTGATAATTTATTAGTATATACCCTTTTATTTTATTTTAGTATTAGTGTGATATGAAAGGGAGTATCAACGGGGAATTCTGTAATTTTCCATTTGAAAAATTAGAGAAAAGAGAATCAACGTTTTGCTCTTGAAATCAGTATTAGTGTGATATGAAGGGAGCATCAACGGGGAGTTTGAAATTAGTATTAGTGTGATATGAAAGGGAGCATCAATAGGGAGTTTTGTAATTTTCCTTTTGAAAAATTACAGAAAAGAGAATCAAACTTTTGAAGTTGAAAATATTAGAATCATAGAAATGATAATAAATATTTTGGTTAATAGTTTTTATTTTTTAATTGAAAATGAAAGTATTTTTTCCTATTTAATAGTTTAATTTTTATATTTCTAGAATATTAAATGATTATAAAGATTTATGAAATATATTTATTTTTCTAAATAATTATGAAAATTTATATAGAAGATTATAAAAAAGTTTCTAGTTTTAGGTATAGTCTTAAGTGATTGTAAGAATCTATGTAGGAAATCCATCTTTGCTCTAAGCTTTCTCTTTGAAATTTTTCTTTAGAGATTGTAATATTTCCAATTAGCTCAAGCTAATGGGAATATACAATTGTCTCAATATTTTGTTTCATGAATACAAATGTAAAGGAGGATCAATAAAACTCTTAATCAGCAAAATAAATCAATGCCACATGTGAACATGGACAAATCTGGGCTATTTACATAAGCACACTTAGGTGTGAAAGAGATTGGAGCACTTGACCAAGTCAACCAAGACCAAATCAACAGCATTGTCTAGATACAGTGAATCTCCTAGAGGCACGGCGCAGTTTTAGTTGGAGGCTTCTCATGCGAATGCAGCTAATTCATTGAGATGGTTTAGGCTTTGACAAGAATTTCATCCTATAAGAGGAAGAGGAGGATAACAGAAGAAGGTCGTTGATTATTTATGTTTCTAAATATATTGTCTGTTTAGACATATATTATTCTCTGATGTTTAGCTTATGATAGTGTTGTTTAGCACTAGGTTGTTCCTATTCAGGAATCCCACGTCTTCCATTGAGGAGCTCTTGGAAGAGTCTTGTTGATCTCATCCACTATCAGGCATTTGGCCAAGCTCATCTTCCAACTACAAGCAGATCCTATTGAGGGTTTGGTTGTCCTTGCAAGCTACAGCAAGTGGAGGCTAGATCTGCTCAGATCTAGGCCATTACAGGGCTTCTTTTCACTGGGAAAGTCCTCTATCCCATTGGCAAGAGAGTTTTGAACTTTTGGACTTGATATTTCAGATCTTGGCATCAAGCCAACCAAGTGCTTCAACCTACATTGCAGTTTTCCTTACAGGACTGCGTTATTTTCAAGAAGGAAGTTGCAGGGTGTTTTGACACACTTTTTAAGGAGGGATCTCTGGTGCTGGGGTTTTTCCCTTTACTATGGTGATTCATGGATTAGATTTTAGGTCCATGTTCTGTACAGATCTGATATGCTTCTATTGTATTCATCTTCAGAAATTTCTAAATACTACTGTAGATCTACTACTTTAGATCTCAGATCTACTCTCTGTGTTGCATGTTTTGATCAAAACCCCAAGAGGATCTTGTAAAGGAGTCTTTCTAGTGTAAAAATCTGAAATAGATCTGATCTTTTGTACACAGATCTGCTCTATATCTGGAGTGTAATATACAGCTGCTGCAGCTCTTATAAATAACGTTTTCAAGCTATTTTGCAGTCAATACATGTGTTGCAGACCTCTTTCTTGAGGAATTTCTTATATTCTTGTCTTCTACATTCTGTTGTATACTGTAAGGGCCTCATTATGGATCTGATTCATTGTTGTACATATGAAAAACAATCCCTCTTATTGATCTCCTGCTCATGCTCTCAAAAATCTGTGTTATTTTCCTGCAGTACTGTTGCATATTGTTGCATCCCCATTCTTGGGTGTTTTTCAGCTATACTAGGTGTGGGAGGTCTGTTTACCTTACCTCGTTTAATTTTTTTTTTCTCCCCTTTTGGATTTAGATGCTAGATCTTCAGATCTAATGGATCCAAGAGCTGCAAACTCATTTCAGTGCACATACTTCTGAAAAGTGCGTTATTCCAGCAGGTATTGCTGAGTATTCTTTTTTTGGAATATTACGGTGGTATCAGAGCAACCATCTTGGCACAGCCTGTGCTTTGCTTTCTTGAAGAGCCAAGATGTCTTTAGAAGAAGAGGGGAACCTCACTGATAGGGAAAATAGGTATCTGAGAAGAAGATAGAATAAGTTTTATTACACCAATGATGATAAATACAAGGGAAAAGCCCTTGAATCTGGAAGTGATGAAGATGGGAAGGAGTTTGCAAAAACCCTTCTGAAAGCCATGCAAGATCTTGCTAGAGAGATCAAAGAGATGAGAATGGACATGATCAAGGAATCTCCTAGGATATTTCATCCTGGAGAAAGCTCTGGCATGTCTCACCACTGGAATGATCAACCAGTGAACTAGCCACAAGCTCCACAACGCTCTACTATGCCTACTTTCTTGGCTGTGGAGAATGAAGGGCCTCAAGAGCAAGCATCCCTTGAAGACTAATTTGAAGCGTATGAGTCTCAGAATCACATATTCAAGGACCACTTGAGTTTTCAAGAGTTTTCTCACCTCAAGGACAAAAGAAGACCAAGGCATCAGTATAGAGATGGTGGATTCACACAAAATCATGATCAACATCACTCTATGGGCAGATTCTTTTTACCCAAGTTTGATGGATCATCCACTAGTTCTGCCAAAGCATGGGTAGAAAAGCTGGACATCTACTTTTAGTTAAAGAAATTCCCTGAGATGGAAGCTATCAAGATTGCAGCGCTGCACTTTGAAGGTGAAGCACACAACTGGTGGTTCCATGGGTTGTCTACATTGGGCCATGCCAATGTGACTACCTATTCTGAGTTTACTAGAACATTGGTGGAGAGGTTTGACAGAAAGGATCCAGAAGCACCTTTCATGAGCCTTACAAAGTTGAAACAGTCAGGTAATGCAGAGTATTATATCTCTAAATTTCTGATATTATCTGTTATGGTTCCTGATCTGTCTGCAGCAAGGAGGGTGTACATGTTCATCGATGGCTTGGATGAACCTCTGCATGGGTTGGTTAAATCTACCAAGCCCATTACCTTGCATGATGCCATTGAGAGGACTAGGGACCTTCAAGATGCCTTGCCAAAAGCAAAGGCAAACTTTCATAATAAGCCCTCTTTCCCTTCTAAAGGGAAGGAAGAGAAAGTTGCTCCTTCCAAGGAGAGCTCATACAAGAAGCATCTTGATGATGAAGTTCGGAAAGATCTAAGAAGGAGGAAGCTATGCTTCACTTGCCAAGAACCATGGGTACCTAGACATAGATGTGCTGCTGGTAAAGCACATTACATAGAGGTCTTCTCAGATCTTGAAGAATATGAAGATGATGAGCCAAGGAGGGCTCACAGCGCTGACAATGCTGGAGGAGATCCAACACCTTCAGGAGATGAGAATGGAGCATTTTCTCCTATTGGAGGAACTCTTGCATCCTTGAGGGGAGTACCTAAGTACTTGACCTTAAGAGTTCAAGGGTTAATCATGAATCAGAGGGTTTCTATATTGATTGACAACGGAGCTACCCACAATTTCATTGATGCCCATCTTGCGCAATGGAGGGAAATACCCACTGTTACTTTTGAGGGATTCTTTGTTTTGGTCCCAGGAGATCGAACAATGCAATGCATGCATTATGTTCCATCACTTTCAGTCACCATAGGATCCTATACTTTGGTGGATCACTTCTTTGTAGTTGACATACCAGAAACCAATGTTATTTTGGGTGTTCAATGGTTGATTACATTGGGGAAAGTCATCACTGATTGGGAGGCTTTACAAATGGAATGGGTGGAAAAGAAGAGTGGTGCACTTCAAATAATCAAAGGCATGCATACTTACCCCTCACACAACACTTCCAAAAAAAAAAAAGAGATGGATTTGCGCAGTGGAAGCAAGGACCTCATTGTCCCTTCTCTCATGTTCATGAGATTTCTGCAAGGGATACTCTCATCTAGTGGCAAACCACTTGGGAGGCCACCTGATTTAGTTTTGGTGAGAGATCTCTCACTACTTGATTCTCCAAAATTAGATCCAGGAGGGATGGGAGCATTAGAAGACACAGCTACAGCGCTGGAAGGCTTGGGAAAGCACAAGAAGGAGAGAGATTTTCCTCTCTCATCATCCTCACCATCCTTCATACTTGATTCTGCGCTGTTGGAGGAGAAGAAGGGAAGGTATGCCCTTCCTACTTGTACCTTTTGCATAAGAAATGTCAAATAAGAGATCATCAACATGGTAGGCATTCCTATTAATGCATCATCAGTGTTGTCTTTGTTGGGGAGTGTAGATCTATATTGGAAATCCCAGCTGTTGGTAGATTATTCCAAAGATCTCTACACTTGTATGATGTTTGATTACCAGCTGCATGAAGAGGGCTATCTAGTCCATGAGGGACTCATCTATCATCATGATAGGATCTTCTTACCTAGAGCCTCTAAGCTCAAGGAGAGGATGCTACAAAGGGCCTTCAAAGGGTTTTGTTTCAACCCTACCTATTCTATGAAGATCTACAAAACTATCATGAGATGCTTTGAATGGGAAGGCTTTGGAGGAGAGCTACATCAGCATTTTCTAGAATGCAAGAGCTATGTGGATTTGGGGCAGCCAAAGGACTCTATGCAAGAGTCATTTCAGTCATTTCTTCCTTCTCTTGAAAAGGGAGAAAAATTTGTGCACAATTCCATGTATAAAAGAAACATTGATGGTGAAAAATCTAATCATGTAATGCAAGCTTCATTTTATGATTTGACACATTCTTTCACCATGTTTTTACAGGCCATGACTCCCAAGAGGAGTGTTATATCATGTAAATCTCATGACAAACATTGGGCCACTGCAATTTCTGAATTTGGCCACTCCCTTGTTGTGCAAAGGGAGATTATTTTTCATGGTGAGATAACTTGTGCAGCAAGTAAGTGGTGGGGAAACCACTTACCATACCTTGATCTGATGCAGGTAGGAGATGCACTGCGCTGGAACCATATGTGGGACTTTGACCCACCTCCTCATGCTAAAATTCTTGTTTGTGTATATGTAATTATGCTTCCATACTTGGATGATATAGTTGTACTTTTCATGGGATTGTATGGAGGGAGGATGGGAAGTTTGTATGTACCACATGGGATGGAAACTCTCTATGTACCTTATGTTACATGCTTTAGAGAGAGTATTGGACCAACCATGTTTGTTTCTGTTGAGTTCTTGACTCCTTGTGGGATGGAATTTGTACATCTCATGATGACTTTGGAGGAACAGTTCATGGAGGCTTGGATTGGTGAACACCTAGCTTATGAGGAGAGCTTGATCTTTGAGGGTGTCACCAATGAATAAGGAGAAGTGTTGCAGCACTCACCCTATCAGTTGCTTGAGGACAAGCAACATTTTTGGAGGGGAGGACTATAATATTCTCAATTAGCCCAAGCTAATGGGAATATACAATTTTGTCTCAGTATTTTGTTTCATGAATAAAAATGTAAAGGAGGATCAATAAAACTCCTAATCAGCAAAATAAATCAATGCCACATGTGAACATGGACAAATCTGGGCTATTTACATAAGCACACTTAGGTGTGAAAGAGACTGGAGCACTTGACCAAGTCAACCAGGACCAAATCAACAACGTTGTCTAGATACAGTGAATCTCCTAGAGGCACAACGCAGTTTTACTTGGAGGCTTCTCATGTGAATGCAATTAAATAATTGAGATGGTTTAGGGTTTGAAAATACTTTCATCCTATAAGAGGAAGAGGAGGACAACAGAAGAAGGTTGTTGATTATGTATGTTTCTGAATATATTGTCTTTTTAGACATATATTATTCGTTGTTGTTTAGCTGAGGATAGTGTTGTTTAGCACTAGGGTGTTCCTGTTCGGGAATCCCACCTCTTCCATTAAGGAGCTCTTGGAAGAGTCTTTCTAATATCATCCACTATTAGGCATTTTTCCATGCTCATCTTCCAACTACAACACAGATCTTGTTGAGGGTTTGGTTGTCCTTGCAAGCTGCAGTAAGTGGAGGTTAGATCTGCTTAGATATAGGCCATTCTAGGGCCTCTTTTCACTAGGAAAGTATTCTATCTTTTAGAGCTGATATTTCAGATCTTGGCATCAGGCCAACCCAACGCTTCAACCTACAATACAGTTTTCCTTCCAGGACTACGTTATTTGCAAGAAGGAAGTTGCAAGGTGTTTTGACACACTTTTTGAGGAGAGATCTCTGGTGCTGGGGTTTTTCCCTTCACTATGGTGATCTGTGGATTAGATTTCTGATCCATGTTCTGTACAAATCTGATTTGATTCTATTGTAATCATCTTCAGAAATTTCTGAATACTACTGCAGATCTGCTACTTTAGATCTCATATCTACTCTCTGTGTTGCATGTTTTGATCAAAACCCCAAGGAGATATTGTAAAGGAGCCTTTCTAGTGTACAGATCTGATCTTTTGTACATAGGTTTGCTCTAGATCTGGAGTTTAATATACAACTACTTCAGCTCTTATAAATAACGTTGTCAAGCTATTTTGCAGTCAATACATGTGTTGCAGCCCTCTTTCTTGAGGAATTTCTTCTATTCTTGTCTTCTACATTCTGTTGTATACTATAAGGGCCTCATTATGGATCTGATTCATTGTTGTACATATGAAATATAATCCCTCTATTGATCTCCTACTCATTCTCTCAAAAAATCGCGTTATTTTCGTGCAGTACTGTTGCATATTGCTGCAGCCCCATTCTTGGGTGTTTTTTAGCTATACTAGGTGTGAGAGGTCTGTTTACCTCACCTAGTTTGATATTTTTTTGCTCCCCTTTTGGATTTATATGCTAGATCTCTAGATCTAAGGGGTCCAAGGGCTGCAAACTCATTTTAGTGCACATACTTCTGAAAAGTACATTATCCCAGTAGGTATTGCTCAGTATTCCTATTTTGGGATATTACAGAGACTCTTCCATCCTTTCTCTTTCATTAGGAAAGGATTGGAGGGAGAACCTTCATATTTTTGGGAAAGTTAACTATTATCCAATGAGGAACTAGGCATTTTTTTCATCTCCCTTCTTCTGCCCTTTTGAGAGATGATGTATTTGCCATTTGATTTTCTTCTCAATATCCTCAATATTATTTTGTGTATTCTCAAAGAAATTGAATTGGAAGATTGAGGTTTCCTTTAATTCATCTTCTCTATTCTAAGTAGCCCTAAATCAAGTCTTGCTAGGAGGAATGGTTTTAAGAACTAGGGGAAGACCCTTACAAAATTTTCTTCTACTATAAACAAAGCCCATAGTCTAGGTGACAGGTTGAATAGTAGAGAGTATAATGTGGCTATGAAACACTAGCCAAACTCCCAAAATAGAGAAGTGGAAGAAAATCACCCTCAAAAGAAGTAGAGTATAAGAGAACACAATTCCAATGGGTTCTCAAAACCCTAGTGATTTATCCCACCATCACACACACAATAATATTTCTATCCAAAATAGGGGTCCACCTCAATTTAAGACAAGCTAAGAGTTAGGGACAATAGATGAGATAGTGTCTAAGACCAAGAACAAAGCTAGTGTGGGAAAATTTTCCCTACTATGCAAAAAAGTATGTAAAACAAGCTTATAGAAGAAAAAGGAGTAGATATTTCTTTCTAGACAACACCTCTATCGCCAAACAATCTCAAAAAATTTACCAAGACCAACATAAATCCATAGAAAACTTGGAAAAAATATATACTAAAAAGTACTCAAAAACTTAATAACAAAAAAAAATGAAATAAACTTCATATAATATTAATCAAACTCCAAATCCTAAATTTTAAAGTAAATTAAAAATAACGCTATTACAAATTAAAATGAAATTTCTGCAAATTAATTAACCAAAATAACAACTACATTAATTATAAAACCTTTATCACTAATAAATTTCATAATTGAAAAACTAACCATCATTATTTCTTCATCATTTACATTCACATAACTATCATCCACTACTTATTTGTCATGCATAAAATTGCACCTTTACTATAAGAATCATTATATATTGACAAGATTATGGAGTTTCATCTATTATGGTTTCTCACGGGGACATAGGAGAACCTTCTCCCCCAAATATATCTAATGATATTTAGTAATACATTTTTAAAATAGCATGAAAAATTTAAAATATAAAATAAAAATAGAAATATAATTAAATAGAAAATAGAAAAATTATATATATAATAATTTTTTAGATAAATGTCTTTCTGATTAATCACATTATTAGGAATTGGTCGAAGTTTTGAACCATCTAATGTGGTTTATCCTTAGGACAAGGTGAAGAAGGAAATCGATCTCAAAAAATAAATAGTATAAATAGTAAGGATGCAATATTGCCTAGTGATAACAGTTAAAACTAGTCGTTATTTGACTAAATTAGTTAATTAGTTAGAATATTAAAAAAAAAAAAAAATTATTCAAAAAGTCATTGAATAATATAATAATATAACAATTTAATAAAAAGATTAAATTATAAAATTAATATAATAAGGGAGAGAAGGTAAATAATAGCATAGGAAACCATCTTAAAATATTTAAGTTATTAAGAGATATTAATAAAAGAAGTAAAAGAAAAATAAAGAATAATTTAAAAAATACCAGATTAAATTTTAATTATTATAATAAGTGAAGAGGGGGTAAAGTATATATATATATATATATATAAAGTTAAGAATCAATATTATAATATAATTCAAGGGATAATATATACCATAAGGAAAATTGCATAAAAACATAAATGAGAGAAAAAGAAGAAAATAAAGAGTTCTCCATCCTACTTTTTTATATGTACAAAGTATCGGGATTCAATTGGAACGGAAAGGGAGGGACAATATGAGCAAAGAAGAGGGAGAGAACATATTTATTCATCTATCTATTTTGATCGGAGTAAGTTGATCCTAGGAAGTGACTCCCATCCCACCCTAATCAAATTCAACCTAGTCTATCTCAAAGAATAATATTATTATGCATTTGTTGTGTCCCCTTAAATTAATTGGAATTATTAGTTATCTCCCTCTCTAAAGAGCCAATTTGTAAATAATATAGCAAAAGTGAAAATTGCAACAAAAAATGGATTAAATATTATGTTCTAAAATCTTAGGTAAAATTGAGGGAGATGGAAGAAAAAAATCACAAATCTAATATAATGAATTTAAATGTTTGGAGGCCTCCAAACATTTAATTATGGACAAGGAGGAGATATCTTGGAGGTTGAAAAGTTGGGTTAATTGGATTAATGCGATAACAACACAAAAAAAATTCATCATTTTTCCAATAGCATGATGATTAATAACACAATTCGGGAGATAAAATTCGAAGATGGAAATTTGGCGATATCCATTGAAGAAAATGCTAAGAAAGGGGCTCATTTATTTAATTTTCTTTTCAATCTCCCAATGGATATCCCTTTCCGGAGATTCTTTAGGTGGTGTCCAAATTCCCTCCTATTTTCAATGAAAATATGATTATTTCCCAATCTAAAGATGTATTAGATGTATAGGTACTTGTGAAACTCTCTCTCATCAATTCAAAAGGGAAAACATTACGAGCCTGATGGGTTCACTATAGATCTTTTCCTAGTGTTGTATGAATTGATTGAGGATAATATTCTAAAATTATTAAAGGAATCCTATATTTTGAGAAACATATTCAGGTATTTTAATTCTAGTTATATTCCTAGCGAAACTCTAGTTATATTCTAGTTAGATGTATAGGTACTTACGAAACTCTCATCAATTCAAAAGTGAAAACATTACGAGCCTGATGGGTTCACTATAGATCTTTTCCTAGCGTTTTATGAATTGATTGAGGATAATATTCTAAAATTATTAAAGGAATCCTATATTTTGAGGAACATATTCATGTATTTTAATTCTAGTTATATTCCTTTAATTCCTTAAAAATTTGATGTAGTTTATTTTGGGGATTACAAGCCTATTTCATGTTGTAATGCGATCAATAAGATTATGAAAAAGTTCATTTCTGGGAATTTAAAGCCTATTATGAGCGAGATTATCACAGAAGAGAAATTTGGTTTTTTCAAACATAGAAAAATCCATGAGAGTGTTGTTGTCACTCAAGAGGTTAACAATGTTGATAAATTAATAAGAATGTCGCGTCTAAGAACTTCACAAAAAATCTTATAATTTTAACTTTACAAAAATAATGATCATCGAAAATTTTGAAATTTCAACAAGTATGATTTCAAAAAATCTTAAAATTCTGAAATTTTTTAACCATGGAATTAAATCCAAATATAATGAGTACAAAAAGATCCTAAAATTTCAATATTTTTCAACCATAACATTTAAGCTAAATATCATGACTAAGAAAAAATCTTAAAAATCAATACATAAATCAAAAGCTCACTCTAACAAGATTAATTTTTTTAGGCTAAAATTACAACACGTTTGAAATCTTAACTTAAGACTACTAAAATTGTAATATTTTTTTTAACTATAATTTATAAAATCAATAATAATATAAAAAAAAAGATAAAAATCACCATTCAAAATTCAAAATAATGATGAATGCAAATTTTAAAATTTAATATTTAAATTAAGAAAATTTTAAGTTTTGAAAACTAAATAAATAATTAAAAATATATTTTCAAATTAAAAAAAATCAATAAAAAGACTAATCTGCACGAGTACTCCTTCATATCCAATATATAAATAAATCACTTTTTAAAATTTTGTGAATTCCAAATTAATAGAGTAGTGTAATAGACTTTATTAAAATTATAGAAATATAAAATATTTATAGTTATTAATATTTTACTATTTTGGAGTTCTTAATCATAAATGTATTAGGAATTCTTTTAATGAGAAAATTGAAAATATTTAAAATGAGAAGGTAATAAATTGAAAAAAAGAAAAAGAAATAAACATATAACTAATAAAATGTCAAACAAAATTTAATAGTTTTTTTTACTTGAACTTTCTAAACAAAATTATTTAAAATTTAATAATAAAAGGAATGCAATCTATAAAGAAAAAATAATACATCAAAAAATAAATATTTTTCTTAAACACAAAAAAAATTAAAATATATATTTTAAAAATAGCAATAATTTAATAATAATAATAAGTTGGAAAAAAAAATATATATATATATATAATTCTAAAAAAAATAACACATTAAATTAAACAATTTGAAAAATTTGAAAACAAATAATAATAATAAACAACATTAAAAAAACAAAAATTATTAAAAAAAATATTCATTGTTGTTATCTTGTGTGGTTAGGTAGATCATTTATATATTCCCTACCAAATTTTATATCCTTACTAGCAACATGATGAGATATAATATTTTGATAAATATTTTTCTAATAATTCCACGCTTATGAATATTAATTTATTAGCTTTGAATCTTGCAAAAGCTTACGTCTGGGTTTTCCTAATAAAAGCAAACTTACTCTAACATTTCCGCTAAGAAAAGGGATGATTTTGTTTCCTAAAGAAGAAAAAAATTGGCAAAAAAAAAATACTACTTTCCATAATATATGTTTTTTTTAATTATTTTATTTTATATATTTTTTAAATTAAATTTTTTTAATTTATTTTCGTTTTGATTTTAGTTTAGTTAAAATTATTAGTTAGTTTTTTTTGGCTTAATGTTATTAATTTTGAACATATAATTTTAAAAAAAAAAGTGATTTAATTATTATTAGTTTTTAAATTTATTATTTTTTTAGAAATTTTTAATGTAAATTATTAAAATAATAATAATAATAATAATAATAATCAAAATTTAATTTTAGATTTATAATCGATTTTATGTTTTACTTTAAATTATATCAATAGTCAAGGTTGTAACGTCAATTAATTGGTAATTTTAATCCAAAAATATCATTAAATAAAAGTTAGAAAATTTCCAAAAACACCTTTAAAAAGGAATAATAAAAAATGAAATGAAAAATAAAGACAAAAAACATTTAGACCCTCATTCTAGCTTCTTTGTGGTCATGATATTTGGCCTTAATACCATCTTTGAAAAATATTTTATTTTAACAATAGAAAAGAGTTGATGTTTCATCACCACTTTTGCATTTCAACATATGTTTTCATGTCTTTCATAGTCATGATATTCAACCTCTAAATCCATGATTGAAAAAGTGTTTGAATTTTAACCCTAAAATTGAAAAATAGGTGATGATGCATCATCACTTTTATATTTCAATATTTTTTTTTTATCTTTTATAATCATGATATTGGATTTTTAATTCCATTGTTGAAAAATGTTAGAATTTTAACTCATGAAAATAAAGTTATGTTGCATCACCACTTTTCAAAATTATCATGAAAATCACCACTTTTGCATTTCAACATATGTTTTCATGTCTTTCATAGTCATGATATTCAACCTTTAAATCCATGATTGAAAAAATGTTTGAATTTTAACCCTAAAATTGAAAAAGAGGTGATGATGCATCATCACTTTTATATTTCAATATTATTGTTTATATCTTTCATAATCATGATATTAGATTTTTAATTCCATTGTTAAAGAATGTTTGAATTTTAACCCTAAAATTGAAAAAGAGTTGGTGATGCATCATCATTTTTATATTTCAATATTCTTTTTTATATCTTTCATAATCATGATATTAGATTTTTAATTCCATTGTTGAAAAATGTTAGAATTTTAACTCATGAAAAGAAAGTGATGTTGCATCACCACTTTTCAAAATTATGAAAATCACCACTTTTGCATTTCAGCATATGTTTTCATATCTTTCATAGTCATGATATTCAACCTTTAAATCCATGATTGAAAAAATGTTTGAATTTTAACCTTAAAATTGAAAAAGAGGTGATGATGCATCATCACTTTTATATTTCAATATTCTTTTTTATATCTTTCATAATCATGATATTAGATTTTTAATTCCATTGTTGAAAAATGTTAGAAATTTAACTCATGAAAAGAAAGTGATTTTGCATTACCACTTTTCAAAATTATCATGAAAATCACCACTTTTACATTTCAGCATATGTTTTCATGTCTTTCATAGTCATGATATTCAACCTTTAAATCCATTATTGAAAAAATATTTGAATTTTAACCCTAAAATTGAAAAAGAGGTGATGATGCATATTCACTTTTATATTTCAATATTCTTTTTTATATGTTTCATAATCATGATATTATATTTTTAATTCCATTGTTGAAAAATATTATAATTTTAACTCATGAAAAGAACTTATGGAAAGAAAATGATGTTGCATCACCACTTTTCAAAATTATCATGAAAATCATGATTTAGTACAATCTATAAAATAAGTAAATTAAATTAAATTCTTATTAAATTCGTAATTTTACGTTTTGTAAAAAATAAAAAATAAATATTTTTAAATTAGATTTATCAAAAACTTATGATAAAACCAATTAAGTTTAATGAATCTCTTATTACCCCAAATGGGTATGCCTTTATTGATAGTTATGTAAACTATGTGATGCATCGAATTTATTTCCTTTGTGTTGTTAATTGATGGGCCTAGTGTTTTTAACAGTTTTAATATTTGAGGAAAGTGTCCCATCCATGTCATTTATTATTTTTGATTGATTTAGATTCTTTGATTAACTTGATCTATGAAGCTAAGTACTCTAAGTACTGGAGGGAAATTTATGGCTTAAAGGCTTTTAAGTAAGTTGGCTTCTAAGTAAGTTTTTATTTCTTACTTTTTGTTCATTAATGATGTTTTTTTAGTTGCACTTGAGGATATTTAAAAGGTAATCATCACTCTGAAACCAAAGAGAGGACAGAGAAACAAATAGAATGAACTCAACACTGGGGAGGAATTACCTAGAGAGGGCTGGAGTCCAGCGCTTGCTTAATTTCAACCCATCATCTCTGTTGAGATTCTTAGGATGTCTATCAATTTCAATAGCCTCCCTCAGCTTTCTATGATGAAAGTGATCCACCATAGCAATGACTTTAGCGTCTTCAATGCATACATAGTGACACAATTTCTCAATACTCTACAATAGCACAAGTACAAGATCCACTATGTAACATAGTAATTTTTTTTAATAATTTGATATAATTATAATTAAAAAAACAGTTTAGATTTATTTTTTTAATTAATAATTAACATAATTATAAATATAATACATTTATTTTAATTTTAGAGTTATTAAATTAAACGTCAAATCTTTAAAGATATAAATTTTATTTTAAAAATTATATTGATTTGATTCTTCTTAGCCTTTAATAGATTTAGAATTAAACTAAATCTACTAATTCTTAATAATCTTATTTATTTAAAAAAAATTAATATTTATATTTCTTTATATATAAAAATATTTTAATCATTAAAAGTTAATAATACATTTGAGCTTTTGATTTTTTATTATATATTTTATAAATTTTATAATTTAATGTGGTATATATATAATTTATTTAATAATAAATATTATATTGTATAAAATAGATATTTTCACTAAAAATTGTATTTAAAATTTATTATTATTATTATTATATTTTACACTTTAGTATTAAGGAAATATGTGATTTTATCAATGTTTAAAGTGGAATACATACACATATTAAAAAAACAATGTTAGTGAATTGATTATATTTAATGAAAAGTATTATAACAAAATAATAATCACACTTTTATTGTGTTAATTGGGTTCATTTTTAATTTTTGCATCCTAAAGAAGTTTGCATGTCAAAAGATTTGATCTCTTTAGACTTACAATAGATCTAAAGTTAAGATGGATTTATACTGGTTATTATTTTCAAAGTGCACATATGGCTATTGTCTCCACCAATTGTAAAAGTGAACAGTAACTCATTTTTTGTTGTTGTTTAAAACACACTTTTGAATGTATAAATGTATTCAATACCCTAAAAAATTGAACTTTGTAGCCTAAACAAATCAAACTTATGATTTTTAAAAATCCTTACCAGATATTAAGCAAAATTGACTAGAAAAAATGAATAGAAAACACCATTTTATCTATTAATTAATATATGCATAATACATTGAATATTTACTTTTTACCACATTTTATGGATTTTCATTTTATTTATTTCCTTAATTTTATTATAAAATATTTTAATTTATTTACAATATTTTTTTTTAATAATAAGTTCATTTTTAATAAATCTATTATTTTAATATTAATTATAAATAAAAATAGATTTTTTTAACTTTTTTATTATAATAATATAATTAAAATTTATATTCATATCACAAAGAGAATTGTTTATTTTCTTTTTAAAATCCGACTGAAGGGCATATTGTTCAGTTAAAAAAAAGACAGTTTGACCTGGCAAGTACAAAATTTTAAATTCACGTATTAGGAAAAAATTAAAAAAACCGGTAAAAAAATATTTTTGAGATTTAAAAAAAAAAATCCATATTAAATTTAGATACACTAAATATTAAAAGGAAATAAATCTTTAGTAAAGAGTGGATTTATATTTATTTTAGATTTAGGCTAATTGTATTGATAGTTTTTTTTTCATTTAAATTTTTATTATATAGTTATAAATAAAATACATTAGACTATTTTTTAGCTTTTTTATATTGAAATAGAATTTAAATATTAATTATCTTACATTATTAAATCTTTATTATTTTCACATTTATTCAATATAATATAAAATTACTACACAAATTATCAAACAACAAATAATATATTATATTCATCGCATAACAATCTGAAATATAAAAATGTATGCTTTTGAGTTAACCGAACCCATGCAACTCTTATCGACAACAAAATTTATTTAATGGACACGATAAAGTTTATTTTTAATGGACCCGGTTAAGATATATTGGAAATTATTAGTGAGTTACATGAAGAAAACATGCTCAAAAGCGGCTTAGATATTATTAGAACGATGCTTATTTATGATTTTATCATAAGTTTCTAAACAAAAGTAATGTGTTTCATATGCACTTGAGAACACTTGCTTCCCATGAGGAGCAAAGAAATTTTGGAGATGAATTCGTGTGATATTGAAATTTTGTAAAATTTAGCAATTCATAAAATTAAAAATAATATTGTAGAAATAAAAGGGACCCAAGGTTTTAAATATGTAATTATCAAATAAATGTAAATTATTAAATAATAAATAATGTAAATTATATAAATAACAAATAATACACTTTTTATTTGACTTATGTTAATCATATTTATTAACATAATTATGTTATTTATTTTATATATGCATTTATGTATTAAAGAATTAGCCAATTATGGTATATTTTTATATATATATAGTATGGTTATAGAATCATTTGGTATTTGTCGATGTCACATGGCACTCAGGATCTATCATAGAAACACATTTCGATGGAGGATCTAAGGTGTATAGTCATGTAATTTATGGAGCTATATCAGGTTGCTTATAAGGATAGTGTGTTCTCTTGAGTGGAAATACTTCCTTGTGACACAAACTTTTTTAGCTAACTATAGGCTAAGAAAGGAAGTTTGACTTCGATAAAATTGGGATCCTTCTCTACAACTCTTGTCGATCAGCCAATCATTACGGGATTGAAAAATATGAGGCATTCTTCTCCAATGTATGATGATAGAATCTCTTCATGCCACCCTGCTCCCTTGGGATATTAGTTTCTTATGCCTCCTTCATTTCTCTCCATTGATTTCCCATAGCTTCTCCTTCCAACTCTATAGATCCTTCATAGGATAGGGTTATTTTTAATGTCTCGCCTATCCCTTCACAGTAGGAAAATTTTGAGGTCTAAAGTGGGCCTCCTAAGGAAATTATAAAATCATAGTGGAAATAATAAAATAATATTAGATTACATCATCAAATTTTAGAGGGAAAAAAGAAAAAACTACCTTTTCAACTCATATGTTCAACTTATCTCCCTATGGGTTTACTCAAATTTCGAGCGGAAACACTCATTGGATGGAGAATTTGATTCCTCATCCAGGAAGTACCCATGTTGCATACTTTTGATCGACCCTGCTATATGAAAAATGAGAAATACATGAAAAAATGTGATTGTAATAATGTTTTTTCATGTATTTCTCATTTTTTTGTCTAACAGGGTCCATTAAAAATATTCAACATGTGTAATCCTTGGATGAGGAATTAAATTTTGCATTCAATGAGTACTCCCACTCGAAATTTGAGTAAAACCTTAGGAAGATAAGTTGAAAATACAAATTGAAAAAATAGTTTTATTATTTTATTATCTTTTAATATTTTTACCCTAAAAATGTTAAATCATCCCCATGGTTGACATCATCATCTTGAATCCTATTGGTTCTTATAAAGTTTATTTTCATTGTACATTTTTCTTAGGAGACCTATTTTAGACCTCAAAAGTTCTCTAATGTAGGATATGTTTTTTTTCATGCCTCACCTCTCCTTGGAGCTATCACTCCTCTGACGAGGGAGATTTCTGGTGGTAATTTAAAAAAATTGTTGTGTCAACTTGAGAAAAGATAATATTAATATGGTGGTGGGAGAGGATGTCCCTCTCTCCAACATTCCTGAGATGGTAGATAAACTAGTTGTGGGTAGATTTTGTAGGAAGTTAACTTTTCTCGAATCCTTTAGGAATTGGCTAACCCTAAATTAGGCTCTAGTTGTGGGGTATTATCCAAATTTTTTTATTTATTTTTTTATGACCTGGAACTATATGTTTTTCAAGTTTAGATCCTTAGAAAACAATGCTTCTATAATGTAGTTGAACTAAAGCTAGGTTCCATACTCATTTATTTTTTAAAAGATAATTGGATATAATATTTTACCCCCACAAAGACCTAATTTTCTCCATGTAGATATGAGTCATTTTAACTAGGATCCTAATTTAATTCTACTCCTTGGAAGGACTAGAATTTATTGGAAACATGTTATGTCATTTTATAAGAGTGGAGAAGGATCGAGATGCTAAGTTATACCATAGTTAGTCATGGATTCGGGTCATGTTTGATGTAATGAAGGATTTATTAGATCATACTAAAATTATTGTTTGAGATTTCTCAGAGGTTTAAAAATAGATTATTGGTGTATGCATTTTATATGTTTTTTTTTCCATGTAGTTGGCCATATTCAAGCTCAATGCAAGGAGGAATATTCATATGTTTCTCCTTTCAAAAACCTTTGGAAACATAAATATTTTCAATCAAAGGAGGGAATTTGAGATGTGAAAATAGGGGAGAAATCTAATAGAAATTTGTGGACTTTGGAGGTTAAGTCATCTCCTTCAAGAGTACAGGTGGGGACTCAAACTAAGAGAAATGAAGGCTGATTGAAACATTTCCTTGGTAAGTGTGTGTTGATCAGCGGTTGTCATTGATTTCAACCCAAGCAGCACCAAGGGCTACCCAAATATTTCATGGGAATTTTGACCTACAAAATTACTATATTCTGGGTCAAGAATACTTTTGATGGTTTCTTCTTATCGATATGTTTCCGTTGATATATGGCACGCCACGTAATTCTTCACGGTTTGAGAGATATTCATGGTTGAAGTTTGTAACCCCAGTTAGTGGGCTAAAACCCCATGGGGTTGTGGCATGGGTCATTGAAAAGTCATAATTAATATTTTTTTAGCTCCTAAAATCCCTCCCACATTCACTTGTTGAAGCCCCTCTCAACCTAAGCATTTATATAAATTTTTATCCTCATATCCTCCTTATGTAAGGGATTTCGCCATCTGAAACAGGTCATTGTGGAATTTTTACTCTAACTATTTTTATACAAAGGTTCAAAAGCTGAAAGTTTTATGAGGTGAAGAAAAAATTCTGATGAAGCTCCTGTGAAAATTTCAGATCAAGGTGCACAATATTTTCGGAGATATGATCTGTGGAAGTCAGTGTTTTTGCAGGCTCCTGAAATTCATCTCAAAGAAGTGACCTTGGGAAAATCGTCATAACTCTCTCTCTGAGTATCGGATTGGAATTCTATAAAACGTGGTAGATAGTTCACAGACTATAGTTTTAGCTCTATAAATTTCAGAGCTGAATAGACACATAGCATGCCATACAAGTTCACTCTACTGAAACAGTCCATAATTAGGGCATTGTGAGAGATTGGGCATAACTCTCTCTTGAAGAATCCAAATTGGGTCAGACCTATGGCATTCGAAATATGACTCAGAGAACTACTACAGGATCGAAAATCAGATATTGGGGATATGAAATAACAGAGATAAACCAGATTCAATATCAAGCTACTAAAAGGAAAGAAAAAGCTAGATCATGTGTTGTCAAGGGCTACAAAGGACCAGACTTTCTAGGGAAGAAAAGCAAAGAAAGGTGTAGCAAAGGGTAGCATGATAAGAGCAGCAACCAAGGTGCAGAACAACAGCAAGAAGTTCAACACGTGAAGTCTTCAAGTGGGCAACACTGCATATAGTCACTGTAAAGGTATCATTGTACTAAGTCATTGTAAATACATTATTGTAAAAATTGTTCTAGTGTCTATCTGCCAAGAGTTGAAGAGGTTGTGTCGGGAGGTCTAGGATCATCATTAGGTGGTTGTGTCATAGTTGGGGTTATGGTCTAGTGTGTCTTCTTCTTCTACATAATTCTATATCATTGTAAAGTGGACCATTTTCCCTGGTATGGGAGTCCATTATTCTTTTGTTCTTCTATAGGGTGGTAGGGTGGTGCTAGGGTGAGTTGTAGCTCATTGGGTGTTGGGCATCCGTTCAGTTGACTACTGAAGAATCTCGGGCGTTGGATTATCCATCTAGTGGGACCTGGAGAAGAATGCTTTTCTAGATTCTAGGAAGTTAGTGCTTTATTTTCAATTGGAGTTGAATATTAAAGAATTATTATAAAAGCATTATGTAGTTTTTGTCCCAGAGTGAGTCTCCACCTTAAAAAACCATGTGCATTTGTGTTCCTTTTGTTTGCTGCTATCATTATACAAACACTGATAATAATTGAAGATTAACTAATGCTCTTATTGAAAGGAATATTGATTCACACCCTCCCCACCTCTCAGTATTTCCAACAGTGTGCACCCCTTTTTGTTTTAGTAAATCCTAATTTAATTAATTAACACTCCTATTCTACTTCGGTTTCCTTCCTGGCTAAGTATATGGCTATATTCCTCTACCCTTACAGAATTGTTTATGAAATTCCTCCCCCTTCCAATATAATTTAGTTAGATATTCCTTCAATTTTCTCTTATTCTTCTAATATGATTTATTTCTTGATTTCCTTGATACCATATCACACATGAAAGACATTTATCCCTCTTAGATTCTAGCTCCATATTTTTCAGGAAGTAGATAGGAAAAATACCTCTTAAAGTTAGTGTATAAATTACATTCAAGATACAAGGTTTAAAATTATGGGGTTGTGGTGGGGGATTTATCATTAAATAAATATGAATGTTCTTAGTTGGAAAAAAAATCACACCTATCTCTAGTAAAAATTCAAGAAGGAGAAAAAAATCAGAGCATAATAAAATCTACAATTACTTAGACCCTTAGAGTGGGGAAATTTTGTTATTGGGTTCATACATAGTATGTATTTATTTAAATGCAAGTGAGCTTGGGAAATTGTTCAATATTCTATCCCTCAAATGTTTAGTTAGATCTTGATCTCAGTATGTGATATATTTTACAATACTATAAGCTTTAGCACAAAATCTTGGGAATATTTTTCATTGTGGTTGAAGGATTTGTCATACTGCACATTGAATTGTGATGGGATATTTAATGGATTATTATTAGCATGGAGCCCCAATATTAATCAAATTCATATGTCTTCCCTTCTATCTAGTATCTCAAGTGATTTAGAGAAATGTAGTATTATTCCTTCTTTCATTTTATCAATACTTATGTTCTATATTTGTATTTAAATCCATATTGGGAAATATTGTTTTCAATGAGCCTTTTATATACATATAATGTGTTTCTCCATGGAGATTTAATTTTCACGCCCCCCCTTAGGGAAGTACATGATATTCATCCATGAAGGGACCCATGATAGGGCTTCTTCCAATATGCTCTGGTGGATTAACAAATGGTAGACTTGGCTCACCTGAAGTTGGTACCCACCTCAATAAATGGAGAATGGAGAAATGATAATATAGAAAAAATGTTAGATTGTTTCCTAATCTCAGAATAATTATTTGATATGCCTTTAGAAATAAAATAACAGGTGGAATCAGGGGAGATCTAAAATAATATTGTAGTTCTCCTCAAAATCCTAAAAAAGGAGTGAAAACCCCTTATCCCCTAAAATATAACCATCAATGGCCATTCTAAGAGGAATATTGAATCCTAGTATCCTCCTTCGAGATTCATACTAGGGAAGAATTTGGAAAATATTATATGAAGTAATTTGTGGGTAATGTGGGGAGGATAAATGAAGCTTCCAAAGCGTGGGATGTGTCTTTCAAAAAAATATCTAAAATTATTATATTCAAATCAATGTCATCTCTACCAACAGAATTATGTGCCTAATATCAAAATATGATGAGGATGCTCTTAATACTTGTTTGGATTTAAGAATATAGTATGTTGGCTAAGGAAGAAGCTAAATGGTGTTTAAAGAGTATAGCTATTTAGATCACTAAATGAGACAATAATACAAATATTTTTCATAAATATGCAATTACATAAAAGTCATGAACAAGATTTGGGAAATTAAGAATATGGATGGTATCTTAGTCTTGTATTTTCAACAAAAGGTGATGGAAAGTAGAAATTTATTAAAAAACTTGTTTAAAGAGCCCATAGGTTTCCCCATTGAAGAAATTTTGAAGATTATAAATCTCTTTCCCAATTTTTTTATTGATGAAATCACTGCTTTTTTTAAAATAGGTACCTTAGGATAAATTTTTCTCAACCCTATTTTCAATAAAAAACAAAAATCTCCAAGGAATGATGCCATTTCTATTGAATTATATCCATGTTTCTTCAATCTTATGAAATTTGACCATGTAAGTTCTTGAAAAATGTTGGGAGTCTTTAATTCAAATAACTTAGCCCTTATTCCAAAGAATTAGGGATAGTCTCATTTTAAGACCTCATGTGGATTTTGTGTAATAATGATACTTATAACCCCGTCTATAAATTAATTGCAAAGAGGCTCGAGCCTATGCTTAGGGACTTCAATTCCAAATAGTAGTTTGGTTTCCTTTTAAATAAACAGATTCATGGCATGGTAGATTTGGTTCAACAAACCTTGCATTCAATAGATATTAAAAAAACTCATATGTGGTTCTCCAAATTGACCTTTCCAAGACTTATGATAAGTTAAGTTGGCCCTTGCTTCCCCTTGTCCCAATTGAAATGGAAATGCACCTTCCAATGGTTAATTATATTTTGGATTGTATCTCTTCAAATTCTTTATGTTGACATCAAAAACTCTTCCTCAAAATACTTTCATTCTTCCAAGGGTATGAGACAATTTTATCCCTTGTCTCCTTTCCTATTTGTTTTGGTTACTAAAGGGATAGCTAAGATTATCATTGATTCTAGATCAAAAGGGGTGTTCATGGGTGTAAAGGTCTCTACATCTAAGATTATTTCACATCTTTTGTTTGTTGATGATGTTATTCTATTTGATCTAGGTTCTCCTCAATAATTTATTTATTTAAATAAAATATTGGAATTGTGTTCTTCAACATAAAGAATGGAAATAAATATGGTCTAATCATTCCCGCTTTATCGTTTTTCTAGAGAATATTTGTAATTCCAACTATTTAGATCACTAATTTCTCCTTATAAAAATACAGATGAAGATATGAAGTACCTTAGTTTTATGTTGAAAAATAATGCATATTATTTTGAGGATTGGCTCCAATTATATAAAAAAGGTAGAATATTCGATATCCTTATGGGTAAACTAGTGTTTTTCAAAATTTGGAAATCTAGTTCTATTAGCAACAACTTTTAAGTCATCTTAATATATTAGACATCAATAAGCATAGTTCCAAAAATCATTCTTACAAAAATATAAAAAGTGAGTTCTCAATTTCTCTAGATGGGTTGCAAGAAATAAGATGGGATTCATTTGGTCATGTGGTTATGGTTTTCTCATTCAAATAGCCAAGGGGGATTGGATATTAAAAATATCCATATTTTGTTTTTGGGAACGTGTTACTAAAACTATTTGGAGGCTTATCTATATCAAATCGATTTGAGGAAGAGTGATGCCTAAAAAAATATTTAGGTGGTCTCTCCATTGAGGTTTTCTTTTGTACTCCTAAGAATTCTTTTAAGAATAGTTCTATTGTTTCGAAATATTTTATGGACACCTACCCTCTTATTGGTCCTTATATGGTTTGTATGATTGTAAATTTATAAAAGTTTCAGCTTGGTGAAGACTCATAGATTGGGGTGGATGAAAATTATAAATTGTCTAAGGATCTTATCTCTAAATTATAGGATTTGGGACTCTTCTCACTATGGGATATTAAATCCCCAGGCCATGCTAACTTGATCATAGGAAGTTCGTTATCTACTAGTGATTAGGGTCTTGAAGATTATTTTGCTAATAATTGGGATTCTTACTTCGGAAAGCTTGTTTTTGGGCTCATTAGTTTGGATGAAGGCACTGACGATACTATTTTCTTGTCAAAACATCCCTCATCAAGATTCTTATAAAATATCTATGATATAGTCTAAAGCCAAGGAGTATTTTTAGGGGTAATGGAGGTGGTGGTGGGATAGATTATGTAAAATCCATGCACGCCTCAAGGGGAATATCTTATTATGGCTAGCACTGAGTAATACATTTCTCACTTGGGATAATTGTTTGAAAATATGTGGGATTGGCACAAACAAGTGTGATTTATGTAATGTCGGGTAGAATTGATATTTCACCTTTTTGTTTCATGTCCCTTTTCGGTGTAGATTTGGCATTATTTAGTAAAAAATTTGATCATAAAGCATATTAGATCACTCCTAGTCTAGAGCAAAGTGAAAAATTATCGATGTGTGTTGTATCAATGGTTTGTTTCAAATAAGTACCCTTCCTCTTCTCATTCTTTATGTTGGACAATTGGAATTGTCTAGATGGATAGTGGGAGTGAGTGTGTTGGAATTTATGTTAACAACCATGGGGGAGATGTGTTCGACAATTGTCATTATCTAACAATTAGAAAGTGTGTTGGCATTGGTGTCAACCAGACTAGCATGGATGATGGTGGTAGAATATGTGCTCCCATTGATGTTAACCAAGTTAGCATTGATGTCCACTAGGCTAGTCGTGATGACAACTGGGCTAGCATTGATGTGGTTAGTGTGTCAAGCTTAGGGGGAGTCCCATGGTTGTTGTAGTTTCTTGTAGAGACCAATCATAGTAGTAGGATTATTAAAGAAGCCATAGTAAGATAAATATGATGGTTGGGAGTCCCATGATTTGAGGACATTTATGCCTTAGGTTTTTAGCTTAGAGGCTCCTAGAGATGGCATAATTTCATTGTGATTGGAAAGAAATTTCCAACAGTATGTGGAAGTGTAGAAATGGAATTATGGATTGAAAGGTATTGTAAGTAAAAATAAGGTTTCCCATGGTTAAATTTTCAGTTTTGAGAACCACAAAACTTTATTTTAAAATGTTACGAGATAGCACTGAGACAAGGTAGCAGGAACAATTCCCAAAGGTTCAAAATATTGTTGACAGACAATGAAGATTTCCTGGAAGCTCGGAAGCCCAGCAGCCCGGAGATTTATTAAATAAGTGTCCTAGATAATATGGAGCTAGGCTAGTATGGAACAACAATTGATATACCATAAATCGATAGAACCCATAACCAATCGTAATTTAGAGTCATGTGTTTCCAATGAGGTCGATTGGCAGAGGTCTTCAAAGGCTGACAGGAGGAGGTCTTTAGAGGCCTGTAGGTGAAAGTTGGGCCAATATTGGAACCTCCATATTAACATCTTAAAGGTGGAATAGTTTCCATTGCCAATGGGGCACACAAGTGTGCCAAGCTGGAAGCTCGCAAGCCTGGAAGGAGTATGTTATTCATTTTAAAGAAGTTACGAGCATGTGATAATTTGGGCTCCAAATCAACAAAAAAATATGTATGGGACCCAGTGAACATATAAAGCATCGACAAAAGGTTACACTATAATAGAATAACCAAGGACGCAAAAGGTTATAAGGGGAATTAAACCCCCGTAGGCCAACAAAGAAGCTTAGTCCCTAGAAGCTCAACTAGTGGTCACAACACTTGGTACAATGGAAGAAAACATGTGAATGTGCCAGGGGAAAGGTGATAAGGCATGCTGACAGGTGGAAATTGGGCCATACCAAGAAGTTTGAAAAATTGAAATTTAATCGAATTTACGGGAATGCAGAATCTCGTGTTCATGTTCTATATAGGGCACCAAGGCTCCAAATCTGTATATATGTATGTGTGTGTGTGTGTGTGTGTGTGTGTGTGTGTGTGTGTGTGTGTGTTTGCTTGTGTGTGTGTGAGTGGGGCCCAATGAATGTCTAAGTGATGATTTCGAGGGTTATTGGTGACCAAGGGCCTGTTGTGGTAAATTTGTCAACCACAGGGATTACAACGCTTTGGGATTATCATTCAGCATGTGGGTGTATGTTCAAATTTCTCGAGTATGGATGAGTTGAAAACTTTGGGGCATTTTGTTCCATATTTAGAAGATACGCCAACTTGTCTATTCGCCATACGTTATATGCAGGTATGGATGGGTTAATATTTGGATTAGGAAAATCATGGGAAAACTAGGTAAATAAGTTTGGTTCTATTGGTTTAATGGTGACTACAAAGAGTTGTTGGCTCAAGACATAAAGGACCATGATTTTCAGAGGTATAAGTTGAATCTAGAACAACCATGCTTGATTTTTATTACACACTATGGAGAATTAAATGGAAAGAATGTTAAGTTCAGAAGCTCTAATTATAGAACACGAGAGCCACATGTTCAGTACACTCTAATCTTTGTGATGATTTAACAAGCACATATATTCTTTATATAATACACATTTGAACTATAAATTGAGGTTCAATATCCCATTCCAAGAATTAATGTGGTTGTGGTGATTGATAAATTTGATGTGACAACACCATGGAAAGCCATGTGTTTAGGTAGGCTTCCAATAAGTATGGAGGGCAACAGAGACAACATCAACTAGTTTGCAGTAGCAGAAAAAAACCTACAATTGCCATTGAGCAAGAGGGGGAATGCATCATAGTTGAGTTATTTGAGTGGAGAGATATAACTGTGTGAGTGTTGCTTAGTGAAGGAATTGTGTACCTATGTTGTGGAGGGAGGGCAAGAGTGTGCCTGAACTGTTGTGAGAGGTCGAGAGATCTTGTGGAAAAAATGGGTTGAGATTTGAGCATATGATGTTGAAAACAGAGGAACGAGAACAGTGTGTTGTTGCATAGTGAAAAGAGGAAAAAGCGAATCGTGGGTTGAATGAAGTGTAGGTTGTTGAGGAGAACTGAGGGCCAAGGGAAGAGGATAGCAGAGCTAAAATTAAGCAGAGAGGTTGCCATATACATTGAACATTAGCTTCTTATTGAGAGTGGATTGGATCCTAATAACCAGGAGTTGGTGCTTCCATATAGTGGGTATCTGAAGAAATTTTTGAGGTTGGTTCCTCTTGCAATTGGTGCTAGGATAAATCCAAGGAGCTGCAAGTTGGTGCTTACAAAAAATCCATGAATTTCATGCTTCTGGTAAGATACTCAGGTGTCTACAGAATAAAATATTTGGTGCGAGGAAATAATCATAGGGAATTGGTTCTTTCTAGGAGTGGTGGCTCACAAAAAAGCATTGATGTGATAGATTAGGTTCTGTTATTAAAATAAAATAACAAACAAGCTTTGGTGACTTTTCTCCCAGAAGGGTTTCCACATTAAACCTTGGTGTCACATGTGTTTTTTTCTCATGATGTGTTTTCTTGTGTTGATTAATATGACTGCTATTATGATTTTTTAATGGTTTTTCACTTAGAGAATGCTAGGTTTGAATGTTGAATAAAAATTGGCATAAAATATTAAATTAGCCTTAATACCGATTCACCCCACCTCTTAGTATTAACATTTCTTCCAACAATTAATTTGGTGGGCTCATAATCACTGTATTTTCTACAATAAATCTATCTAAGAAAAAATCGTTTCAAACATGATGTGAAGTTTGCAAGGGAATATAGGTGCAATCAAAATTTGTATAAGCTCACAATCATATTATGTTTCCTTATATTTTTGGATTCAATGATGGTTTTTTAATTGGAGACAATCAAGGCCATCCTCATTGATGTGGACTGAAAGTGGTCCTTCATGTAAATTCCTCCTTTTTTTCATATCCACTATGCTCCAAGTACATATTTAAATATGAAAGTGGAATTCAGTACCTTGTGGATTTTTTTGCATCATACAAAACAAATTAGGTTATCCAAATTGTGGATTATGAGGGATTCAAAAGTGGTTATAGAATGGGATAAAATATAAATTCAACATTTATATTGTTTTTATTGAATCTCTACTAAGTCTAATACAAGAACATATTAGAGTTTTAAAATAATTCATTTTAACATATTTTTAGGGAACTAAATTCCAAGGCTAATGAGTTATTTAAGGAAGTTTCCTCCCTCTGAGAAGGGGATTTCATATCTCATGAATACCTTGGAAGTGTCCTTCCTTTGTATTTTTTTTCATCTAGAAGTTTAAAAAAAATCAATTCATTTTTTCCTTTTTGTTGTATCATGTCCATGGATGGATCAATTTTCTAAAAGGCACATAAGGTTTAAGAATTGGAAAAAAATTGGTTTTTTGATGTATGATGTCCATGGATGGACTATTTTTATAAAATGAATAAAAGGTTATAGTCTTGGTCAAAGTTTTGGAAAAAATATTTTTAGGCACTTTTGTGTCCCCTGTAAGGGACACAATATGTATATTTAACCCTATGAATTATAAATATTTTTTTTCTCATAAACAAAATAAATTATACAATTCTTTTTTTTTTTGTTGGTTAAGCGAGTCGGACTACCCACAATTTTTGACACAGACACCTTAAAATCAAGGATTTCGTTAATATTACACCCAATAACCATTTATTTAAATGCCCATTGGAAGAAATATCAAATTGACACTACAAGGAAAAGAATTTCTAGCAGAGGTTATAACAGAGGTTTTTAGTGTTATAAACTTGGAAAAATTTGTCAAAAAAATATCCTCTACAACATTTTTTGTGATAGAAGATGTTTTAGTAGAGATTATAATGAAAATTCATCACAACTGACAAAATCTGGGCAGACGAAGGTTTTATCGCATTTTTTTTTTTGGTGGTGCACTTCATGGAATAACTAACACCATGTGCTAAATATATAAATGCACCAGGTTGCATACATAAATAAAAGCATTGAGGCGTTGATTGCAAAAAATACGGATGTATAATATCCATCACACTATTGCTAATCCATAAAAGAGGCCTCACATTCTTGTAAGGAATGACACCGGAGCATGCAAAAATTAATTACAGTCTCGATGCTTTTGTTTAAACTTGTAGGGTTGATGTGTATTTCTTCTATAAACACATTGGTTCATTAGTTATATAAAGAACCAGTGTTGTTATTTTTCATAGTTCATTAGGGCTAGAAATAATATTGTGTAAAAATGGGGTGTTACTTCTATGAAATAACTAGTGTGTTAATAATTTCAATGTGTCGGGGTGTTAATTGCAAACAATATCGGTGCTTGAAAAAAATGTTTTTGTTGTCCTTTTCTGAAAAGGAACCGGTCATGCAAAAAGATGTTGTAACAATTCTTTTATATAATATAACACACTGGTGTGTTTTTATGTTATGGACTGATGCAGGAGCATTAGGCAAAGAGGAATACTTTGTAATTATTAAAACTTAGGGGTGTTTAAGTTTTTAAAAGAGCTAGATTTTTATGAATGATTTGAGTGGGTTTTATGTATTTTTAATTAAATAGTGTAAATAATTCTCAAATATGAGAGAATTTGGTCAGTTGAGGATGTAAAGGGATGAGAGATTTTAATTTAGAAATTAGTTTCATTAATTATGGGTGAGAGAGGATCCCTAAGGATTCAAGAGTGATTTTAGGATTTTTTGAGATATTTGGGGGTTTGTTGAGTGATTAAAGGGATGAGAACCAAAATTGGTTCTATTAAATTTGTATAAATTATCAAGCCTCAAAGGCATTGAGATCAGTGGGAGTTTGAGTAGAGAGCAGGGGTTTCTACTTGGAAGCCTTCGGGAAATTGTAAAGGGCCAATGATTGGAAATCAGGCCAAGGAAGGAGATTTTATGTAAGTAGTGTGTGTATTAATACAGCATTTGATTTTCTGAAGTTTATGCATTATTGAGTTTGTGTAGAATCGAATTTATGTGTTCGATGTGTGGAAGGAAGGTTCGATCCTTCTTATTTCTGAGATTATTGTGTTATGGAGGAATCTGTATTGTGAAGCTCTGTGTAGCTTTATTTGTCTCATAAAATTTCAATGAAGCTCTATATGTTTAGAATTCTGGATTTTTGAGAATGCAATTGCTATTAACTGCGGCGGTGATGTGGAATGGTATCGATTTTGTCAATCGATATCGAATTTCATATAAGAGTCACAATCTTTAATTTTGAGTATGTTTAAATTTGTCTGAAGAAGTTTGATGGAGAATCAAATGGAATGAATGATGCTAAGGAAGTGCTGTCTTATAGTGTGGAACCCATATAATGCCGTTGGATCTTTGTGTGAAGAGTTTTGTTTCGGAATTCTGTTCTAGCCTTGCATCATTGAACGCAAACAAATTGAATCCATATTAAGCCAGGAAGAAGAGGTAATCAAATTTCAAACAAGCAAGTCGAATTTCAGAAAGAGTGCATTGGAGGAGTGATCCTAATTTTGAAGACTGTTGGAAAACATTACAGGTAAGACAAAATCGAGAAGATTTGTAACTGTGTGAATGAGGGCAGTAACACATAGGTGCGCCTCGAGCCTGGTTCTTGAAATAAAATCGATTGAATCGATTTATGTGTTGACAAGAAATTAGATTACATACACACTGCCTTGATTTGTATCAATTGAATGCGTATAGCTCTGGTATAAAGGCTTCAAGACAGAAATTAAATGAATTTTGGTTATTGAATGCGTTAAAACTGAACTGAGCTTGTTTGCTGGAATCGAATTCATTCGATTGAGACAAATTGTATCAAGAATGAAATAGTGGTGAACCAGGGTTGTTTAAAAGGAATCGATTGGAATCAAAGTCTGTTACACTAATTGATGGAATTGCAGTCGATGTATATCTTCAACGTTGAAAAAAGAGTGTTGTATGGTAGCGTTCCAATAGTCTGCATTGTTAAACGCAGAACCAGAACAGATTAGAAATTACATTGCAAATTATATGGAAGCCGCCTCGTTATGGTTGCGAAATGATGAAATCGACTCTAATGATAACTTGGTTTCTGTAGCTGAATGTATTGTGGAGGCATTGTGGGAAAGGCGCAGACTCTTGTTTTAAAACTCAGTGAATCGATTAAAAGACCAAGGCAGCAGAAATTGTAGCGTTGAGATTGTAGCAGAAGGTGTAGTCCATAGTTGATCAGAATCACATTGCGGTGATTAATTGGGTAAGGTATGAGGTGAGTTGACTTAACACATGTGTGTTGTTAGCGTTTGGAATTGTAATGTCAACTGGAAAATGTATAACAAATGAGTGCATGGCTAATGATAAGAATTGGGTTTTTAATTATAAAATCCTGGAAAGTAAGCAATGAAATTAGTGGTTGGTTGAATTCTTTTTTGAGACTTTTATAAGGTTTCGAATGCTATTTGAAGTTGGGTTCAATCACATGAAGAATATATTGATGGGTTTATGGTTTTAAACCATATGTTAAGAAAGGGCTTCCGCAATTGAAAAGTTTATGAAATTGCCCTAATTTGGAGTTTTATTTGGGAGTTATTGAGATGCATTTTATATGCTTGGTTATTGTAGAGATTCTGGGTATTGCAGGGGAAGCCTGCATCATTTTGGTATCAGAGCTAGAAGGCTCTGTTGAAATGGAAGATGTTTGTTTTTTCTGAATGAGTGCAAGAAGGTTCTATTGAGAACTGAAGAGTGTTTTATTTGAATATGTTCTAAATATGATATGCAAGCTACACAATTGCAGTGAACAGGATTGCAGAAACGAATGGAGGACAAGATCATGCAGGATCTTAAAGGTGAGATAATTTTCTGATTTGAAATTTGTGATTAAGGTTTATGGTTGCAGACAAAATGGTGGCAGTGAACCTGACATTCAGCTAAAGGCTAGATAGGGAGGACAATTGCAGTGTCCTGAAGAGAAAGTGAGTTAAAGAGATAGCCTAGAGAGAGCAGAAGAGAGTGCTCAAGAGGTTCCAGAGGCAGTGAACCAATACTTGCCAAAAGACCGGGTCCAGTGAAGTGGATTGGTGAGGTAAGTGGCAGCAGGAGAGTTTGTTGTTGCAGAGGCTAGTGCAACTCATGGTGAGTGAGAAACTCATAGAGAAGATGATCATGGAGGATCATAGAAGAGGTTCAGAGGAATTCCACAGAGGTGAGATGACTGATAAAGTCCAAGAAAGAGATATTACAGTAATGAAGGTACAATTGCAGGTACTACAGGAATGGCTGCAAGAGCAGGAAAACCAGAAAGGAGGATGGATCTTTCCACTGAAGGGAAAGAGAGTGATTTTGCAACCATTGCAGATGAAGTTGAGGCAAAGTGTGATTGCCTTATTGAAGAAGGAACTTAGAGTTCTTGAGCCAGAGATGGAATTTGAAGATTCCACACGTAGATCTGTTCAAAAAGAAGTGCTGGAGGAAGCAGTCAAGACTGAAAAGTCTTGTGGTTTTAAAACTAATGATTTTTGTATGTTTGCAGGTACAACACAGGGAGATGAGAAAGCTTTAAAGTTTGTTAAAGAGCAGGAGAGAGAGTTGAATCTGAAGCCTATTTAGATCAATGCTGAGATAGCAAGATCTCAGGAGGAAATGAAGACAAAGGAGTCTAATCAGAATATTGGTGCAGAAGAAGGAAGACCATCTGATGATGAGTCAAGAGCTGGTGAAGGTATGGAAAATTGTGTGAAGTTTCCAAGATCTACTCCTAATGAAATTGTTGAATTGTATAGGAAATTAGATCTTCAGAGAAGAGAATTGGAGGCAGAGAACTTACACACAGGATAATTTGCTGAAGAAGCAAGATAAGAAAGTTTTCATGAATGACAGTCATGAAGCAAAGGATGGAAAGAAGGAGAGACTAGCTAACAGTCTCATGATGAATGCAAATCAGCATACTGATGTGCTGACAAAGAATTTGGAAAGGAACTCAGAGAAGCATACTGAAGTGTTGCCAGAGGAAGCCAAGGAGAAAGTCAGTAAATATTTTCTGAGTCCTGAAGAAGACTTGGAACTGCAGAGACAAAACTTGGTGACGGAATCAACAAGTGAGACCATTGGGTCTTGTGATTTTGAAGATGACAATTTGATTGTGTTTATAGGTGTTGCAGAAGACAGTCCATCACTTGGAATTGTCTTGGAAGAAGAAGAACTGCTGCAGAAAAGAAATGAGACAATCATGTCTCATATGCAGAGGTTCGTTACCATGGGTGACAAGGAAGAATTGGCTTGTCTGAATAGCCAAGAGAGAACTGTGACACAAAATTTTGGAACTGCTACAGTGATAGAGGATGAGGCTACAGTGTTTGAAGAACATGATTTGATTTCCAGAATCAATCAAGATGATGATGGACAATTACTGAAGATTGTTGAAGGGAAATATGGAGGTTATGCTAGAGTTAATTTGCAGCATGTTGATGAAATGCTTGAGAAGAAATGGCTGAAATGTTTGCTGGAGATATTTGAACCAGAGAAAGAAGTTGCGGGCATTGAAATGAATTTGCTTGAAGTTGAGAAAGGAGCAGATACTAGTTTTTTAAAATTGATTTTGCTTACTAGTATACAAACAGAGATAAATGGATATGTTACTGCAGGAAGAGAATTAAATGATAAATTATTTTTTGAAGATAAATTTGCAGGTGATGAGAAAAAGAATGTTGCAGAGGGACAGGAAGTTTGGGAGGCAGCAACATGTGGGGTAGCATCTGTAGGAATAAAACCAATGTTATCAACAATCAAGGAGGTGACAGCTGATGCAACATTGACAGCAGCAACATCAATGTTGGAAACAAGAAAAGCGGTAACAGCAGAAGTAGCTACAATAGCTGAATTGACAGAAATTGGGGACAGCAGCAGTAGGTTGGACATAGAGATTGAAAGCATCAGAAGACTGATGATGAAGGTGTCTCAAAAGCAGCAGACAATAGCAAGAAAGAAGAGGAAATTCAGCAAGGAAAAGACAAACGCAGAGTATGAAAGCATAGCTGGAGGTAGGATGCAGAACAAGATATGGAAACCTGGAGAAAAGCAGCAAGCGACAGCAGATGATGACTTGCAGAACAAGGTATGGGATCCGGGAAGACAAGAACAAAGACTTAAAATGCATGATCAGGAGATCATGATCATTTTCAACCTTGGGAGTCTGATGCAGGAGCATTAGGCAAAGAGGAATACTTTGTAATTATTAAAACTTAGGGGTGTTTAAGTTTTTAAAAGAGCTATATTTTTATGAATGATTTGATTGGGTTTTATGTATTTTTAATTAAATAGTGTCAATAATTCTCAAATATGAGAGAATTTGGTCAGTTGAGGATGTAAAGGGATGAGAGATTTTAATTTAGAAATTAGTTTCATTAATTATGGGTGAGAGAGGATCCTTAGGGATTCAAGAGTGATTTTAGGATTTTTTGAGATATTTGGGGGTTTGTTGAGTGATTAAAGGGATGAGAACCAAAATTGGTTCTATTAAATTTGTATAAATTATCAACCCTCAAAGGCATTGAGATCAGTGGGAGTGTGAGTAGAGAGCAAGGGTTTCTACTTGGAAGCCTTCGGGCAATTGTAAAGGGCCAATGATTGGAAATCAGGCCAAGGAAGGAGATTTTATGTAAGTAGTGTGTGTATTAATACAACATTTGATTTTCTGAAGTTTATGCATTATTGAGTTTTTGTAGAATCGAATTTATGTGTTCGATGTGTGGAAGGAAGGTTCGATCCTTCTTATTTCTAATATTATTGTGTTATGGAGGAATCTGTATTGTGAAGCTCTCTGTAGCTTTATTTGTCTCATAAAAATTCGATGAAGCTCTATATGTTTAGAATTCTGGCTTTTTGAGAATGCAATTGCTATTAACTGCGCCTGTGATGTGGAATGGTATCAATTTTATCAATCTATATCGAATTGCATATGAGAGTCACAATCTTTAATTTGGAGTATGTTTAAATTTGTCTGAAGAAGTTTGATGGAGAATCGAATGGAATGAATGATGCTAAGGAAGCGTTGTCTCATAGTGTGGAACCCATATAATGCCGTGGGATCTCTGTGTGAAGAGTTTTGTTTCAGAACTCTGTTCTAGCCTTGCATCATTGAACGCAGACAAATTGAATCCATATTAAGCCAGGAAGAAGAGGTAATCAAATTTCAAACAAGCAAGTCGAATTTCAGAAAGAGTGCATTGGAGGAGTGATCCTAGTTTTGAAGACTGCTGGAAAATGTTACAGGTAAGACAGAATCGAGAAGATTCGTAACCGTGTGAATGAGGGCAGTAACACATAGGTGCGCCTCGAGCCTGGTTCTTGAAATAAAATCGATTGAATCGATTTATGTTTTGACAAGAAATTAGATTACATACACACTGCCTTGATTTGTATCAATTGAATGCGTATAGCTCTGGTATAAAGGCTTCAAGACAGAAATTAAATGAATTTTGGTTATTGAATGCGTTAAAACTGAACTGATCTTGTTTTCTGGAATCGAATTCATTCGATTGAGACAAATTGTATCAAGAATGAACTAGTGGTGAACCAGGGTTGTTTAAAAGGCATCGATTGGAATCAAAGTCTGTTACACTAATTGATGGAATTGCAGTCGATGTATATCTTCAACGTTGAAAAAAGAGTGTTGGATGGTAGCATTCCAATAGTCTGCGTTGTTAAACGCAGAACCAGAACAAATTGGAAATTACGTTGCAAATTATATGGAAGCCACCTCGTTATGGTTGCGAAAGGATGAAATTGACTCTAATGATAACTTGGTTTCTGTAGCTGAATGTATTGTGGAGGCATTGTGGGAAAGGCGTAGACTCTTGTTTTAAAACTCAGTGAATCGATTAAAAGACCAAGGCACCAGAAATTGTAGCGTTGAGATTGTAGCAGAAGGCGCAGTCCATAGTTGATCAGAATCACATTGCAGTGATTAATTGGGTAAGGTATGAGGTGAGTTGACTTAACACATGTGTGTTGTTAGCGTTTGGAATTGTAATGTCAACTGGCAAATGTATAACAAATGAGCGCATGGCTAATGATAAGCATTAAAAGCCTGGAAAGTAAGCAATGAAATTAGTGGTTGGTTGAAGTCTTTTTTGAGACTTTTATAAGGTTTCGAATGCTATTTGAAGTTGGGTTCAATCACATGAAGAATAGATTGATGGGTTTATGGTTTTAAACCATATGTTAAGAAAGGGCTTCCGCAATTGAAAAGTTTATGAAATTTCCCTAATTTGGAATTTTATTTGGGAGTTATTGAGATGCATTTTTATATGCTTGGTTATTGTAGAGATTCTGGGTATTGCAGGGGCAGCCTGCATCATGGACACACTGGTTTTTTGTATCGTATTTTTTCTTTTTTTTAAAACATCGACTTCTCACATTGCAATTATTGCAATTTTTAAAATCTGTTATTCATCAAAAAATGGACATATATATTATAAGATTATTCATATAAATTAAAATTTGATTAGTGAATTTGTATATGAAGTTTGGATTAATTTGTTATAATATCATATTTCACATTTATTCATTATAATATTTAATCATCTATATATTTAACCAATGGTGTAACATTTCATAGAGACAATGGAAAACACAATAGAATAAATTAAAATTCATTTTATTAAATATCAATAAGAGGCTATTTTTCATTCAAAATTGGATTGTTATTGGTAACCCCTTCTCTTTCAACTAGGACACTATGTCCATTACATTAAACAAAATGTATGATTTTCATAGACAATTATTTCAAAAAATACAACAAGTTGCATTGATATCCAAATATATCAGCATTCTTTGCTGGAACTATTATCAATGGTCGAAATCATTCCATGAATTTTGTTATGTGGATGATTTTTTTGTTAATTTCATCGATATTTTCCGTCTTCTTGATCTTATTACATCTCCAAAAATAAAAATAAAGTGCAATGGGTGTATCTACATTGGTGAGAATAATGAAAATTGAAATAAATATTATACATCAATGTAAATCGAATATCAATGTACCATAGCAAGAAATGACTCATAAACTATTCACATTGTTCCAAAACCAAGTCTCATGCCTTGTTGCAATAAGCCTTTTGCTGGCGTAGTTCTATACTTTTTTTTCTGCATGTTTTAAACCCCATTGTAAATCATAAATTTAATATAAAGGATTTTTTGTTCTATTAATTTTAAATTCATAGAAGTAAAACAACATAGATGCTTAGAAATCCCACAATTATTTTTTTATATACCAACTTATACTCACAACCCATATTTAACCTAATGTCAATCAATTCTTTCCATGACTCTTCTTTGTTGTTAGCACCTATTTCAAGACATTCAAGGATGGTTGTTGTAAAACAACTTAAAATACACAAAAATGAAACCTTGAGTTATTATAAGAAAATATTAAAAATTACTCACAAACTTTGAAATCAACCATTTTAATCCTTATCGTCATATTTTATGTGTTGGATGAGTTCCATTTTTTTTTCTTTTCTGCAGGAAAATACTTAAAAATTAATATTTAATGCCAAATTATTATTTTTTATATGTAAAAATAAATCATGATTACATACATTTGAAGCACTTTTTTGTTGAGATGGCTTCTTCTGTGATGCAATTATGTCAATTTATTTCACCATTTCTTTGTACACATTTTTGAACATTCCTATTGGCATGCTTGCATATCAAATCGTTAAACTTTTGATATTTTCATAATATTCCTAAAAAAAGTAATATAATATTTTTATATTGATATATGAAAACTAAATATATAAAAATTGATAATAATAAATGAATGGTTTGTAGTAATATATACATATAATTCTAGAGAATCATTTTAATGAGGAATATTAACTTTTGAATGATTCTTTTTTGTTGTTGTACGTTTTTTCTATTGCAAGTCTAACGTGTCTTACTAACCATTGCTCTGGTAACACTTCCTGTAGTTTAGATATAATTTGGTTCTTAGAATTATTGGATTTATGTTTGTACTGTAAGTGGAATGTATGTCTATATATTCGTTCCACTATATCCCTCATAGTTTTTAAAAAAAAATCTCCCTTTCATTAACCTCCAACACCACTCCAGATGAGCTAAGGACCAATTCGTCCAATTCATCTTCATTTACATGTTCTACAATTTTTTTTTCTTAAAACGACATTGATCTTCTCCTTCGTTGTTGCTACCTGTAGAAAATTAAGCATATATTAATTATTATATTGTTTGAAACATGTATATAATATTATATAGTATATTATTAATGAAAAAAAAACTCATATTGAATATTATTTCATTCACCTCATTTATCCTTCTGTAATTTTGTTATCAGGCTTTTATGCTCTTCTATACTTATATTGGAAATAATCTTATCAAACTTCTTCATTCTGTGGCTCTTCATGACACACACTAACCAATACATATTAGTTAAACTTACATATATTTCAAACATATTAATTTTGCAAATAATTTACAAATAACTTGCCTTATCTTCTTTTTTCGATTTGTTGTCATTGTGTCGATCAATATTTTTGCTGCTTGAAACTTTCTTAGATATTTTTTATCAATATACAATCCATACCATTCAATATAGAAGCCATTAAATATATTTTATCAATAAATCAAATATTTTTAAGCCAAAAATAGTTGTGGTAACTAGTGTGTTTATCTAAATAAACGTACTGGTGTGTTTATCCCATTAAACGCACCCAAAGTTTAACTATTTGGCACCGTGAGGGAAAATTAACTTCTTAAAATAATTTTAAATTATGACGATGTGATTTGTAACGCTAAACACACCACAATTATTTAACAGTGCTATTTGAAAGAGGTGCACTAGTGTGTTATATTACACCGGGAGCAACGATGAATAGACTAGACAGAACTGACAATGTCATAATATACTATTGTGTTGTATTACACAAGCACACCAATGTGTTATATTACATAGGGTGCAACAGTGTGTTGTATTACACAATGCACACGGATGTGTTGTATAACACAATGCACACTGGTGTGTTATATATTACACAAGGTGCACCGCGGAGCATATATCCATTTAAAAAAAATGAACACAACCGACAAGGTTTGGATCTAATGAAGTAAGTGATTTCACTACTATACATGTCAAACAATCTACATATAGTAAGTACACAAACACATTAAATCTAAAATTCCCGAAATAAAAACCCTAATTTTGAAGTCGTAGAGGAAGTTAAACCCTAAGGTGAAATTTTGTAAGAAGAAGCAAGGGTTGAAGGTAAGAATATATTTCTTTTGTTTTTTTTTTTCTAAAATTTAATTAATTCAAATAGAAACAAAAATTTAAAAAAAAAATACTAGTAAAATCTATATTAAAATTTTTATTATACAAGTTTTTTTTTTTTTTTTTTAAATCCGAATTGTGAATAAATGTAACAGAAATTATATAAAAATTTAAGAGTAAAATTTTAAATATTTGATATCCAAGGTTTTTAGTTAATCACCATACCTTTCCAATTATGATATTTTTACGGTTCTAAAATATTTTGCTACTCCACAGTGCTCCCAATATGTCTCTCTTGCAAATGATCTCTATTTTAATTAAACTATAGCAGAAATTGTAATTTTTTTTATTAATAAAATAAACTAAAATTTAAAATTTTTACTATACGGGGTTTTCAGTGAATCGCCTACCTTTAGCTTCTGATCTTTTGAATATTTTTGTTTCTCAAAGTATTCTCCTGCTGCACATAGTGCTCCTGGTTTTTCTCTCTTGCAAATCACTCCCTTGAAATTTTGGGATAAATAATGACATAATGAACAACCTTTTAATATTTGAAATACTATGAAATTAGATTTTGAAAAATCAAATGTTGCTCGTTTTTGAATTTTAAAAAAAGAAAAAAATCATTTTTTTTTAAATTTATCGGAACATTTGTGCATTTGATATTCAAACACACCAGTGCATTTATTATAAAAGCACACCGACATTGTCGGGGCACTGGTCAAATTTTTTCAACGCGTTGACATAATACAAATATTTTTTTTTCAAAAACTCGAAACAATGCAATTATTTTGTTTTACCACAATGATGTTGTTTTTATTTAAAAGCATCAATGCTCTAATTTTTATAAGAGCACCGAGCTGGATGAATTCATTTTCATTTTCTAAAATATAGAAACAAGTGCATATCAATGTTGTTTTTTTTTAATGCATCATTGTGTTTTTGTGCAAGAGCACCGATATGATAACATAGTTATTTTCAAAATGTCAAAAACTAGTGCGAGTATTATTTGATTGCATCAGTGAATTTATTCTGATATGTGCACTAGTAAGGTTTAAAAGCTATCTGAAATTTTATTTTCACATAAAATGTCATATTAATCTCAAATTATCCTTTAAGATGCATCCACATTAATTAGTAGTTCATAGCATACATTTTCCACTTAAAGTCGTTGTATTCTTGAAAAATGGCTTGAAAAATATATTGAAATTCAGATTGTGGTTATATGGTTCTCGAAATTAATTCTAGATATGTAAACAAAAAAAATATATCTCTTATTTTCTCAAATGCAGGGACAAAATTTCAATAATATCAAATGGTCAATTCTTCAAATTCCAACCCATTTCATGCTATTGGTCAAAATCCTCCACAGATTTCTCCCTTTCCATATCTAGTAAATTCATATTTTATTTTTATTTCGGTTATCTAATTGAATTTATTTTTTTAATCCATGTCAATTTGAATAAAATGTATCCAAATTTGGAGGATCTTGATTCAAAATAAATTTTATATGTAGAAAATATTCCTCCATTTCAAAAACTTTGGAAGCCCTTATCAGGAGCAACATATTACAAACAGTTGGTAAATTAAAATGGAAAACCTCTTCATCCTACCAATTGGAACATGGCATCTTCCAGCCTTAATCTTGCATCAATGACTGTAATAATTTTTTGGCATAAAGAAATTTCAACAAAGCAATTGCATTGATGTGCTTACTAATATCATTGATATTGTACTAATGGCGTTCAATATTTTTTGAAATAGGATTATAGTGATGATGAGCGATTCACCTACCACATTCTAGTGCACCTCACTACAATGTCAACTCGAGAGAAAGCTACATTAAGAGCAAGACTCGGAGAGGAAGAATACAAATAATGGTTGAATCAACCACCTATTCAATTCCCACTGCTTCTAGATTCACTAATTAGGAATGACTACAACAATAGGAGTTCTTAATCACAAGTTGTCAATGGAGGAAATCAAAGAGAGGTTCGTATGGCTGATTACTTATAGGATACGACTACCATGGAGGAAATTTTGTTAGATGCATTCCAGAACAATGAATTAGGGGATGATGCTCATATCACTGATAACTTATTCGAAATCCTGAAATCTTCTTCCACCACCCCTCTCTTTGGACCTAGAGGCAAGTTAAAGTCAAATCAGTTGGGGACAATGATGTTGTTGTATAACTTGAAAGAAAATTTTGGCATGTCAAATGAATTTTTCTCGGAAATATTGAGTTAATTCACCTACATGATCAATAAAGTCCCTTATATTTTGAGAATTTTTCGCACAATCAACATTAAAAATGGTCAATATTACAAACATTAAATATTGACATTATACAATTATATTCCCCACCAACTGCAGGTTATTCAAATATAAGGTTCCTCCGAGTGATAATGTCTTGTCGGGTAGCTACAAAGAGGTAAAGAATTTGTTGAAAATGTTGGGTGTTGATTACATATCATATGATGCATGTCAAAATAATTGTATATTATATAGAGGAGAATATACATACAAAGAGATGTGTTCCAAATGCAGTCATGACAACTACCATAACAAAAAACAAGGGTAAATAAAATAGTTCTCCTCATAAAATATTGAGGCACATGACTATAATCCCAAGGATTAAAATACTCTTTTGTTGCATAGAGTTAGCTATGTTGTGAGGATGGCATGCCTCACATAGAAGTGAGTCTGGAGTTATGTGAATCCTAGCATATTCAATAGCAATGAAGCGTATAGAGGATACATGGCCTGAAAAATTCAAGGATGAAGTACGAAGTCTACGACTCAGCATAACCATGGATGACGTCAACCCATATTCCCTCTAAAACACCAACTATTCTATTTGGCATGCAGTAGTGATCAATAGCAATATCACCCCTCCCTCCCCCCCCCCCCCATGGTTTTCCATGAATAATGAACATCTTATGTTGGCTCTCATAGTCCCTAGTAGAATACAAGTGAAGTATATGGATGTCTACTTAGAACCATTGCTAGATGAATTGAAGGAATTATGGGAAGGGATACATGTGTACGATGTGTGAATACCCATGAAAACAGAGAGGAGTTTTACATTGTACAGTATATGTTCTTACACCATACATGATTATCCATGCTTAGGATTTTTCTCTGGTAAATTACATTTTTATTGATTTTTTATATGCGTAACAATATTGTTTCACATATTAATTTAATTCACTACAATTGTTTTGATATTCATGGTCGCTAATGTGTCGGAATGTATATAATAATTTCATAGATCTTGTAACAAAATGGTATAATGGATGTACTTGTTGTGGACCTTCTCTAAATTATTAATGGTCGAACCACCTATGAAAGTTATTGTATGACTGCTCAAGGGTATTCCTCCAAGAAGAACACCCTTCCTAAAGAGAAACATCCTCTTTCAATGCTAAAACAAAGAGAACCAAAAGGCCTGCAATAATGACACCAATTGAATGGCCTAGAGCATATGAGAGAGAGAAAGAGAAGGAGTTTTTATAATGTTCGATTCAAATGGAAAGCCTATGTTCAATGATCTAGAATTGTTCGACGCCTATGTGAGAAATTTCCCATTGGGATGAGAATTAAATCTATATTTACTGAGCTCCAATATTGGAAGAAAATTAATATTTCCCATTTACTATATCCCATGCATATATTTGAAAAATGTTTCATATTCTTAATTAAGGAACATATCATCGAAAGAAAGTGGCACATTAGTTGGTAAGAGATATCGTGTTTCTTCAAAAACTAAAAAGAAACATTGGCCAAGACAAGGAACTAGAGGAGAGGTTGGTCCCTCTTGGTCATTGAAAGAAGGTGATGTCCCATGGATTTTAAAGAAATATTATCGTTCTTTGGAAAAAGAAGTTATAATGAGTGTGAGGGTGCCTTATTTATATGGGTCTTCACTACATTGTTGCTTCAGTGTGGAAGACCATTTCTCAGAGTTGAGATCGCATGACCATTTGATCCTTCTAATATTAAATATGTAAAAAACATGATTGTATTATTTATTTTTATTTTTATGTAATGGGATATTTTATAATTATTCTTTGTATTATGTACTATTTACTTTGGAGTGTCATTATCCTCTGCTCATGCATGGGTGTGTGAACCATGAATTCACCAAATATCTATGGCATGCCATATCTAAATTATCTGCATTTTTATATTAGATAACATCAAAGGAGATTCATATAGCTAGCATTTCATGGTGGCGTCAAGAAATAGCTAATATTGTTTGTATGTTTGAGAAGGAACTGTGGATGAGTTTCATGGACTTGCAGATTCATCTTCTAATTCACCTAGTAGATGAGGTTGAATTAGTTGAGGTCATTTATTATCGTTGGATGTTATTCTTAGAGAAGTACTTGAAGAAATTTAATGGTTTGGTTCGAAAAATTGAAAAACCAAAGGGGTCTAGGGAAAATGGGTATATATCATATGAGTCTTTCTATTATACCAATGAGTACATCAATAAAATCGGCAACACACCAGGTGTGGTGATTTGGGATGATGAAAGGGATGAAGGCAAAAGAGAAGGGGAGCTTCTCAAAATGAATGGAAAGAAGTGCATGATAGAGATTAAGTGTAGGCTTATCATTTTCCAAACTAATACACAATAACTATTCAAATTTAACTTCATATTAATGCATATTTTGATCTTATACTATATATATATATATATATATATATATATATATTTGTGTGTGTGTGTGATTTCATCAACGAATTCATAAATTGAAGGCATTAACAAATTCATTCTTTACAATATGGAAGCAACACAACCATGGGCCGCATTATACAAATAGAAGAGGAGGAAATAGGACAGTCAAGGGAAAAAATTAAAATAGTTGAATGGTAGAAGTTTTCCTTATCCTGATCATTTAAAAGAAAATATGCCAATGACATGCCTTAATAATTGCGTTGTTAATCAATTCAAAGAGAAATATGGTGCTTCTGGCCATTACCCACGTGCTAAAGAGGATGAACTAAACATAGGGATTGGGTGCAACAAATCAGTAATTATAATATCTTTCTGTAAAGTTTTAACTTCATATTACACCTTTGAATTGTAACATATATATATATCTGTGTCTATGTGTGTGTGTGTGTGTTGAATTATGATCGGGTTATTAGACACATGACACTATGTTTTTTTAAATTTTTTATAGGTTAATTTGTTCCCATATATGTGGGCATATGGAAATCATTTTTGCAGAGAGGATGTCGATGATGGATGCATGACACAAGAGTGTGGAATTGAATTCAAGTTCGACCAATCTAGTCATGCTAGCTAACGCAATCAAAACCTAATGTAAAGGAAGTTAGGTTACATTGGAAACATACAAGAGATCATTCAAGTGGACTTATATTCATTCCAATGTATTATTTTTAGGTGAAAGTGGTGGAACACCTTTTATCGGAATAATGTTAAGTAAAATCCCAATAGTGGACTGATATCTATCAAATCTAGAAAGATGTGGAATGAAGCTAGGGAGCATTATGTTTTCCCAAAACACTTCAACCGAGTGTTTTTTTACCCATATGTGTTGGATAGGGATTGGTGGTTCATATTAAGACACAATCCTAAATCAAAATATTATTTTGACAAACAACGGTGTTATCATGCAAAGCGAGGAAGATAATAAGGGTGATGAGAATGGAGAGTGATATGTACTTGTGTTATTTCATCATTTATACTATTGTTGTATTTTTCTTTATTTCTCTAATTATTTTATTTTTTTAGTTGTCTTGTTGGCATTTTATAATATAATTTATAAGATTCACAAATTTTTTTGCACATTTTTTTTTGCAGTGGAAATATTTTTACACTTAAAACTAAGTATTTCCAATTGTGTACAATATTTATGATAATAAGGACTCAAGGTCACAACCCTTATCAAATAGAAAAATGAGAACATAATAGTGAATTTAGAAATAATATTGAATATTTAGTCTCGATTTAGATACTTATTGGTTTATTAATTAGTTCACATGTTTTTTCTTCTTGTTTAGTTGAAAATAAATATAAATCATCATGTAGTGATAACTCTATGAGGACTTTAACAATGAAAAAATTGTGTATTAATATGTAAGATTAAATTATTGACATGAGAGGTAAATTTATGTTTATTATATTTAAATTACAGATCTTGTAACATTATGTAAACTAAAAGGAGGTATTATGCATGTATATAATGTTTATTACATCTTTTTATGGACCATAAGAGAAACAAATAGGCTTACATGGCTACATGAGAGGTGTTAATTTTTTCTTCATGGATAATGGAACAATTTTTACATTTCTTTTCAATGGTAATTATAAATAAAAGTTGAATTAATAAATATTTTATGGCTAAGAATTAAATGATAAAAAATGTGATGGTGATTAAGAGACATTTATTTGACTTTCAAATAGACTTGGTGATACATTTTTCTTTCCTATTTAGATTATGTAAAATAAATATCTATTTTTATGTATTTATAAATAAATTATTTAAAGTAGACATGCCTTTATCATTGTGAACATGATGTAATATTAGCTAGGATAAATGTGAAAACATGAATTTTAGTGACTATCTCGTGATAAGTATGTGGAAAAAATAATATTTTTTGAGTTGTTCATTAAGAAATAATGAAATATATCATTTTTCAAAAGTTTAAATCTAATATAGTATCATTTTATATTATTAACTCGTATTTATTATTAAAAATAGTTAAAATTAAACGAGTAAAATAGCGAATAAAGATCCCTAACTACACGTAACTTCTCAAGCCTTATTTTAAATTTCTTGGCAGAGAGAAATTTCTAATTTAAATTCATAAGAGTTTCTATAAATATTAAATTTAAATTGCTTGAAAATATCATAACTTTAGTAATAAATTAAATTTTACAAAAATATAATTTTTTATGTTATATTCAATCTAAATTAATTATAAGAAAATTATGACTTTAGTTTTTTAAATTTAACAATAGATTGAATTTTATAAACCAAACTTGAATTGGTTAAATTGAATTTTTGATTAATTTATTATTATTATTATTATTTTATATTAAAAATTGAATGAATTCATCTTATGAAGAACTAAATAAATTATTTTACCTTTAATTATTTTTTCCTTGTGAGTATTGAAATATTTTACTAATTAAGTTAGATTGAATATGAATGAACTATCCAAGAAATAGAAAAATATTTATTATAATTTTACAATCATAGTTTCAGCCATACTAAACTTTGTAATTTATAAAAATATCTTTGCAGTATTTTAAAGTAAGTAATTTTGCATGAAATTTTATATATAAAAGTTTGATATAAGTTCACCAATACGAAATATATAATAAATATTATTTCATAAAAATAAACATCATGATGATAACCATCTAACAAACATAAGCATCATCTCAGCTACACATTCGAATTCACTGCCATCATCTACTTATATACACCTCTAACACATATAACTATCATTAGATAGCACACAAATCATGTTAATCTAATAGGGAATCATGATCAGGATCACATCTAACAAAACACAAACATTGTAATTTTACATCATCACCACACACATCCTCAAATTAATATACATCTCATGTCAAATAACTGATATCACATACATATCTCTCTGCAAATACAATAAATGAACATATCTAACATGACATAACAATATACACATCTACACTAAAATATAAATTAAGTAGATAAACATGAAAAAAATAACTACATGATCAAGTCAAATAACTAGAATCAAATATTTGATATAACAGATATAGTAGTTCCAACCTGGTTTGTGGTATAAGGCAATGGATGGTCAACAAGTTCCTCAATGTTTGTCGAGTTGTAAGGTGGAGGAGGAGGTATTGGATGGTCTGAAACAGAAGACGATGCATGGTCAACTATTATCTCAACGTGGTTTGCCGAACTTTGAGGTGGAGGAAGTGGTGGTTGGGCTGCTCTGTTAGGAGAAAAATAAGGAACATCCGCTAGCTCTAGCATCTCTTCATCAAGTGACTGAGGAGGTGTAATAACAGATGTATCACCGAAACCTTAATGGACACTATATGATGGGGTATTACTGGTGATCTCTAGTATTGCACCAAAAGCGTTGCAACTCTGAGAGGTTACTCAACTTTACTTTATCAACCCAGGGTTCATAAAAACTTGAAGGTGAAAGTGCTATATTCACAACAAACCAGATCTACTCATGTCATCCTCTTCTTAGTTCTACAATGAGGTGTTACTGTTAGGGTTACTTCTAGGAAAGGAACTTTGTCACAATTCTGAATGGAATCTAAGACTGGAAATAAATCATGACCATTACTCTATAAAGAGGGAAAGAAACTAGTCTAGATCATAATGATTCATCTATCTATTTGTAATAAAGAGAAATTCACACTCAAGCTAATGCAAGAAAGGAAATTAAACTAAGTGGAATTCATAATTTAGATTTTTGAATTGAACCTGCATAAATGGAAACTAATATTGGCACACATGTTGAACCTACTTGAGATCTATTTATATTATCCTTAACTATTGTGCTTAATAATGCATCTACCCATGAGCTAATCACACTTTTAAATGACTCTGTTTTGCAGCAAAAGGAGGAGACATTGAGGTGTCCTAAGAGTGTCCCTAACTCAAGTTTCAAATTTGAATGTGCATTGGAGGCTGGGCTAGGCTTAAATGAGGTGAAATAATGATTTTGGGCTGAAGCAGTGAGTGGTTGGCATTGCTACAAGATCTACTACAATATTTCTTGTAGTGCTACAAGATGTCCTGTAACGCTACATGAAACATGGCGAGGGTAGTTTGAGGCCATACATGGTGAGGAAAGGGTTAGGATAGGTGTAATGAAGGTGGATATAGGTAAATTAAGGGTATACAACACCTTGTTCAAGCTCATAACTCTTCACAAATCTTGTCTTGCACCTCCAAGGTGGCTCTCAGTGTTGTGGTGGAGATTTCAAAGAATAGGGCTGAATGTGACTTGGATGGAAGTTGGTTGATGAAGGGTGGAGACTGAAGCTAATGGTTCTGGGGAAGTCCTCCTTTGTTTCTCTATTTAAACATGCAAGAAAACTACATGTTCATGCATTCATCATTGACAAATCTATTGTAACAATGGTGTAAGAGATTAGTTGAATTTAAATAACCCTACCTGTGCACTTGAAACAGAAATCTAGCTCTGCATCTACAACATGTCCATGATAAGCAAATAAACCTAACTAAAATTTCCAAGAAATCATAAAATAAAAGAAATTTTGGCCTGTGTTGAAGGTCTTCCCTCCTCAAGCTCCAATGGAAGAGGTGAGAGAGGGAGGATTTAGCACACAGTTTCGAGATTTTATAAGCTGCTGAACATGAAATGGAAATATATTAACTACTTCAACATGAAATAACACACAAGTACATAAGAGAGACTGAGGCCAATGGAATGGGACATTACCCACAAGCACAACTCCCTGAAACTAACTCAGTGAAGAAGAAACCAAATGGTCATTTTATTTCATAACCAGTCTTGTACATAACATATGAAAATCAGAAATGTATAATACAATAGCTAAGAGTGCTCTAGCTACATCCAAAAATTGAATCCTTGTGAGCTCTTGATCTAGATTATTTATACTAGAGGGTAGCTACAAACAGCTCCCTAAAAAGTAAGTGTTTGTCCCCTTGGGACTCGAGATAAGTGGAGCTTGGCTCCCCTTGATCTTCCACTTACTTGGCTGTCTCTGATTTCGAGTTGTTGGAGGAGAATATTGAGGAGATATTGGCTACATTTAGGAGTTAAGGAGGTGTTCAACCCTCCTATAATCACTCCTTGTTGTATACTTCAAGCCCTGAATGTGTAATCTTCCTAAAAAATGGCATATTCTTCTGATTTTCCCGCATTTAAATCACATTAGGCTTCAAAGTATGACAACCCTTAATAAACCATCTTCAGTAAGAAAAATATGATGATAATTCAATTAAATGTGAGAAAGAGAGAATAATTAGGCTAAAAATATGAAATTTAACCCCTTAAAATGTACCTAATGATGGTGCTCATCATCACACCCCTACCAAATGGTTGCTCAACTTCTGAGCAAATCAGTCCTCTTTCTTCATTTCTTTTAGTGCCCTTGTGGCCTGTCTGACATCCCAAGGAATCATGGAAGGAGTTCCCTCCGGAGGGTAGAATCCTACATTCTTTTCTGCTTCCTCCCATTCCTTGTTCTCTTCAGCTTAATATTTTCCTTCACCCAGTCCCAGCAGCAAAGGTGTACTGAGTTTTAAGCCAATCCATTGGATATTCATTTTCTGCATGGTCCTCTTGTACAAAGCTTCCCTTTCTATGACAGCTTTCAATCTTTCTGGAGTATGATACTCCATTTTTCTTAGGCTAAGTGCGAGGTCATTCCATATTATCTGATATACCATCACACACTCCTCTCCCAATAATCTAGAAATGAAATCATAGTGTGAAGTTTCATGTTCTTGGTTGTCGAGGTATTTAGCTGCAAGGTTGGCATCATTGGTTATCGATATGTGATTGTTTATGACCCCTCTAGGGCTTAATAGATCTGCCCTGATATGGAGAGGCTCTTTTCCTTCCCTCCTCATCACCTTTTTGACTTCCTCTGCCTTGAAATCTTCATTTATCATCCAAGAGGCTAGGGTCATCAATTTCATATCCCCCAAAATACAGTTAGGATCCCAAATTTTTAGATCAGTCAAGACAAGATTATGCATATAAATTTTTTCCAATTTGGCCTTATCCTCTATGCTAGAATCATTACAAAAATCAATGAATTTCCTGTAATTTTGGAAAAGTAATGACCCATATGAGGCTAGTGCTTTAATCTGAAACTACAACCATTGTTCCTTCAGGTATATGGCATAAGAGTTGGAGGGATTTCTATGTTATATTTCCTCCATGCTTCTACCATGATAGCAATCTGCTTGTCCCTCTGCTACAATTGGTAATTTAATCTTGCATTCTTTGCTTATGCCTCTTGTAGTTTCACCTTTAACACTTCCTCCATAAGTCTCACGTCAACCAAATATCTTCCCATTTCAGTGAGTTTCTCTTCCATGATCCCTACATCTTGCACATTTTTAGTTTTGGAAATATTCATCTAGTGGTGTGTGCATGATCTCTCTTTTTCTAGCTCATAATATAGGGGGACTGAGAGATTTTGAGGGAGGATCCTTTCTTATTCAATGAATTTGTAATAAGAGCTCAGGTTTGGTTGTGGTCTAGTATGTGGAACTACTATAATGTCTTTTGGGATAGTTTTTGGAGAGGTAGGCTCTTCCTTTGGCTCCTCCTCTTTCTTTCATTTGGCATCATATCCTTCATTTTCTACCTATTTTTCATCGCCTTCGGTCTCCTACTCTTCCAAGGGTGCCTTGTTCTCTTCCCCATGACTTTTTTCTCTTCCTGTAGCACATTTTTCATTTCTTGTAGCATTTTCTCAGTTTCCTGTAGCAAACTCTATTTTTCCTGTAGAAAACCCTCTTTTCCTTGTCACCCCTTCATCTATTCCTCTTGAAGGTTTGTGGGGGTTGGTTATTTTTTGATGGATGCTAGCCTTGAGGAGTGTCTTCTTATATAGGTCACGTGAGTCTTTTTAGGTCGAGTGACTTCTTCAATATTTCCCTCCTCTATCCATATTTCTTCTTTCTTATTGGGTGATTCTTCCATTGTGATTGGGCTCTTGGTTTGAGTTTGATGTCTCCCTTTTTTCACCCTAGCACTCTTTCTGGTCTTGAAGTAAATGGGGGTATGTATTTTTATCTTTTCCTTCAGAGGGGTACTTAGAGTGGCTAAGGTGGTAGCCAATTCCTTTTCAGTGGTTCCTAGTGAAAGGTTGTTTTTTTGAGGAGATATATTAGTGCTCAGCTTAGGGTCTAGTATCTCCTACTCTTATGAATTTCCTTCCTTTTCTTCTTCTTTCTCTTCCTCCTAATTTTCATCTTCTTCTCCTTTTTCATCCTTATTTTTCTCCTCCTTTTTTCCTTCATCTACTCCAATATTTTCTGTGGGTTCTTCCTCTATTTCCACTTCCTCTTCTTCCTCTTCTTCCTCTGTCTTTACAGTCTCTTCCTCTTCTTCTTTGATACCTCTTTCTCAAAGGCTAGAGGAAAGGGTATGTCTAGGAGTGATAACTTGTGTCCCAATTAATGTTTCTCTGTCCATTTATATGAAGGTGGACCAAAATACAGGGATGTTGAGGCTGTTGAGAGCATCTCCCACTCTTATTTTAATGAGACAATGGTCAGCTAGGTGTTGATACTTTCTCTCCCTTACCCTCTAGCTCATATCCCTGATTGAATGCATGAGGAATTATGGGATGTTTAGTCTCTGTTCCAGAGGAATATCTCCTTTTAATATAATCTCATGCAATAATCTAAAATGGTATCCATACACCATTCTTAGTCTTCCCTCACAAGAAATATATTTCAGGATATGATATGCTACCTCATCCCATGGGTAAGGGAGCCTTTCCCTTATCACCCCATTCTTATCTTCAATGTATTATTCATTAGGAAAGAATAAAATATTCTTAAAGGTATTTCTAGAGACTATGTCCTCTCTATTCCACTTAACTCCTAGAGGTAAGGTTGTGACTTTGCTAATAAGCTCAAAGGTTATGGTAATTTCTAGCCCTCTAACCACTGTGGTGGCCCTATCGTCTTCTTGGGAGTGCAAGGTTATTTAAAATTCTTGAGCCACTTCATCATTAAAGCCTTTTAGGAGCTTGAAGAACCCTAGCCATTGGTGATTTATAAATATGTCACCAACAAGAGGTTGCAGTCTAATTATTTTTATCTCTGTGGACTCCCTTGTATTAAAACCTCCCCTATCTTTTGATTGTGTTAGAGAGATGGTTGTCTGGCTTGTGTCCAAAAAGACTTGTGATATTGGACCCCAAAGGTTTCAACTTAGCATAAAATATGATTTTCTTACCCCTACTTCTCTGAACAACCTCTTAAATTTTTGAATTATGGCTTGACTATGTGTAAATTTTCATGAAAAACTTGGTGGGGTGATGTCGACTTACCTTTATAACTTTGATGTTTTCTTTCTTTAAGGATGGTGTTGGGGTGTCAATACACTTAGAGGGTGGCTTTCATGAAACTCACTAGCATTGTGTGGCCCCCCTAGAAACTTCATGTAGCACCAAAAAACTTTCCTGTAGCATGGGCTTGCATGAAAAACTCGACCATGGATTGAAGCTCCTCGGTGGCTCATATCTCTTTCCTGCTCTAACTGATCTAGGAATGCACAATAGATGAGGGAGAATGAGCCAAAGTACACATTTTAATATAAATTGAGTGTACTTGGAGCGTAGTGGTGATGTGGATTTAGCATGAGGTTTCCTCATTTAGTCTGTTGGTCCCACTCAAGCCAATCATTCCCATTTGCCTTAGAATCAACTCTAAATCCTCGTGATCTCTCCCTTAATCGATGTGATAGCTCCACGTGGCATGAAAACCCCACTAACTCTTTAATTTAACTCTTTTAGGGTGGCCAAGTTAATTGGACACCTTTTTTCCTATTAAACTCTCTATTCTTGACATTAATTCACTTTAGCCAAATGATTCATAACGAGAGGGTGAGGGCACCATACCTGAGCCTACCTAATGTTGTTGAATGGACGGATCCTTTGATGCAGTGAGATGGAGCATGGTGATGATCACCAGTGATTTGTTTCCTTTGATGTGTTTTTTATTTATATTGTTTTTATTTTCTGAGTGAGAAACTTATTTTTCTAAGTGAGTTTCTTATTGCTTTTTCTTACTGATTCTTTTGCAGGTGCATCATGGAGACCCTCGGGTGCTTCTGCTAGTGTAGCTTCCCTTCTGGAGTCCTCTAGATATCATCTACAGCCATCTTCACCAGCTACCTTGTGCTTACTTGAGGTGTTGGTTGCATGTACAGAATAGCTACAGAAAGTGATCATCTACCTATAGTAGTCCCCTTATTATAGTTTTGGAGTGCCACTGAGCTAAGGAATGAAGAGAAGTAGTGCAAGGATGATAGGGATGGTGTTAGGAAGTTAATGGAGTGGCAAAGTGGAGGAGGATATCAGTGGTGAAGAGGAGAGGCAATGTGTGAGGATTTATCTAAAATATCTCATAGTGGTGAAATAGAGGGTTTAGTGAGTGAATATTTATGCATGGAGTGGAGTGATGGTTAGGAGTGGTAGGTATAGGTAAAAAAAATGATTTTTCATGTCTTCTTGAGGGATAGATGGCCTTAGGTGAGATTTTTCCTCCTCTGATTAATTTTCTGTAAAACTACAAGGTTTCCTATAGCACTACAGGAAATCCTGTAGTAGCCTAGGACATCCTGTAACACTGCAGAGAGTAAGAAAAACATGGAATTTTTACTGCACCTGGAGGGAGAAATGGATGAATGGATGCATATTGGGATTGGAAATGGAGTGGATAGGTAGAAGAGAGAGATAAAGAGAGAATGGATGTTGCTCACTTTACCTAAATTTTCCTTGATCAGCAACCTATAAAACATAAGCAGGTTAGTGCATAGTTGTTGTTTCATTCCTTTTTCTCTTTTTTTTTGTTTTTTTTTTTCTCTCTTTTTTTTTTTTTTTGTAGACAGGTGGGTTGCCTCAGTAGATTTTTTCAACCCATAAGCCTGCCTTGGGTGCCTCAAAGGGGTTTTCACCCAAGGATCTTATATTTCTCTATTTTTTTGCTCTAAGATTGCCTCATGGAGGTTTTCAACCTAGAAGTTGGCCTTTGATGCCTTAGAAATGTTTTCACCCAGGCCTCTTTATTTTTGTATTATTTTTTTTTTCTAGGAAGGTGAGGAGCTAGAAACTATGGATATTCCAATGATATTCACCTCATTTTTTATTGAATTGAAAAATTTAGCCTTAGACAGGGGATTCTTGTACATTTTTAGCTTGTAACCATTGACAAGTAGAGGGATCCCCTCCTCATCTATGGTTCTGAGCTGAACAACCCCATTTTTATGGCATTTCTCCACTTGATAAGGTCGTAGCCACCTGTTCATTACCTTTCCCTTAAATTCCTTGAATCTGGATTCATATAGTAGCAGCAAATATCGTTCCTAAATTTTCTTTTCTTTGATGTGATTTTCATGCCAAACTTTCCTTTGCAGTTGGATTACCTCTTTGTGAAGGATGGGTCACATTATAAATTCATCCAAACCATTTAAATGTAGAAACCTTTCTTTTTGTGCCTTTTTGATTTCCAAGTCTAACTCTGTTTCCATCCTCAAGGTGTTATACTCAAACTCAATGGAAAGCAAAGATTTCTTCCCATAAACTAGATCATATGGAGTAAACCTTGTAGTTGTCTTCTAGGTGGTATTGTAAGAAAAAGTGGCTTCCACCAATCTATCTACCCAATATTTCCTACTGCTTCTCAAAACCTTGGTGAAGATGTTTTCCAAGGATCTATTTGTCACTTCCACCTGGCCATTTTCTTGAGGATGATAAGCAATGGAAGTCTTGTTCTTTATCTTTTGTTGCCTCATGAGGTTCTCAATGAGATTAGATTTAAATTGATCCCCCTGATCAGTGACTACCTCTATGGGGTAACCAAAATTGTAGAACACGTTCTCTCTGAAAAACTCAGGTACCTTCTCTTCTGTTGTTGCCTTCCCAACCCTTGTTTCAATCCACTTGGTCAAGTAATCGATGCAGACTATGATATACCTATTATACCCATATGGTGGATCAATGGGCCCAATGAAGTCCATGCCACACTTGTAAAATGGCTTTAAATACACTTGAGGTTGCAAAGGAATTTCATCCATAGGTGTAGGTCTCCCCATCCTTTGACATTGATCACATCTACTGGTGTATCTCTTGGAATCTTGGTGGAGGGTAGGCCAATAGTATCCTGCTTGTAAATCTTTGAAGGTTGTCCTCCTAGCAGAAAAATTACCCCCACAAGGACCATCATGACATGCTAAGAGGATGTCGAATACCTCCTCTTCCGTCACACATATTCTAAGAATTTGATCCGGACCCAATTTGAAGATATTTCCACCAATCCCAGTGAAAGGGGCACTTCTCATGGTAATCTTGCTCTTTTCTTTCGATGAAAGGTTTGGAGGAAACCTATCAGTGACCAAGTAGTTAGCTATGTCATCAAACCAAGGAGAGAGTGGTGATATAACGAATATATGTTCATTCGAAATTTGATCATCCGCCATTCCTTCCTCATTTGCAGATAAAGTTAGTCTAGATAAGAAATATGCAACATCATTTTCCTTTCCTGGTTTATCAACAATTGTTAAATCAAATTGATGTCATAACAACAAAAACTATCTAATGATTCTATTATTAACATCTGGTTTATTCATTAAGTACTTGATGGTTTCATGCTCAGTATGTGCAAAGGTCTGATAACTGGTAATATAATGCATGAACTTGTTTAAGGAATGGATAAGGGCTAAGAGCTCCTTTACAGTGACAGTATAGTTAAGTTCAGCTTTGGACATATTATTGCTAATGAAATAAATGGAATAAGGTAATTTGTCTTCTAATTTCCCAAAGGTTTCCCCCACATATTTATCTGATGCATCTGTGTGGATGCGGAAGAGCAGAACCTAAATGGGACCTCGAAGAATGGAAGCAGTGGTTAGCTTTTCCTTGATGAAATAAAAAGCCTCCTGATAGAGAATAGACCAGAAAAACTCAGAATCTTAGTCCAACAATATGAATAATGGTGAGGCCACTTTTCTGAAGTCCTTAATGAAACTCTTATAGTAGCCATCCAAACCTAGGAAACTTTGGACATCTCTCTGATTTTGAGGAATAAGAACCCTTTTTTTAAGGTGAATTTTTTTGGGTCTACCTATATTCTTGCTTGTGATATTGATTGGCCTAGGAATATCCCTGCCCTTTTTACAAATTCACACTTTTCCGGACTTAGGGAGAGATTCATTTCAATGCACTTTCTCAACACGTTTCTTGGATTGGAGAGAGCCTCCTGGAAATCATACCCATAAGGTGTGAAATTGTCCATGTATATTTCTATAGATTCATGGAATAGTTCAGTAAAAATGCTCAGGACTTCTCTATTGAAAGTAGTAGGGCCATTTCACAACACAAAGGGAAGGAATTTGTAAGAAAAATTTCCCCAGGGACATGTGAAAGTGGTCTTGTCCTGGTCCTTAGGGCTAATTTGGAGTTGGTTATACCCACTAAACCCATCCAAGAATGACAAAAAATTCTTCCTTGCAAGACCATATAGGACTTGATAGATGAAGGGAAATGGTAAATGGTCCATATTAGTGGCTTTTTTTAGTTGTCGGTAGTCAACACAGATTCGCCACTTTCTATTTTTCTTTGGGACTAGAAGAATAGGAGACACCCACTGACTAACTCATCTAGGGTAGGTGAAACTTGCATCCAACAAATTTTGCAGTTCATCCTTCACTTTTTCCTTTAGAGCTAGGTTCATCCTCATTTGGGGTTGGCGCATAGGCTTTCATTCCTCTTTAATATAAATAGGATGTGTGCACACTGAGGGATGCACCCCTTTCATGTATTTGTAGTCCCAAGAAAAAGTATTTAGGTTTTCCTTCAAGATATAGTATAGTTTCTATTCTTCTTTCGCTGAGAGGGATGAGTTAATATTCAGGGATTTTCATGGGCCAAATTCCAGAACATTGGTGGCTTTAGAGTTTGAATCAATTGAGTGCAGCTCAATCAAAGGGTGTCTTTCAATTTCTCTCATAATTCATCGAGTGGAATGGCAGTGGGGGGTTAGCTTTGAATGATGTGGTTGATGAGATCATCCTCATCGAGTTGCCCCCCTCTAAGAACAGTATCTATGGTACAAATGGAGTAGGGTGTGGTACTGTACACTCCATATCCTTCTTTATCTTTTTCTTCTTCATCCTACAACAACAAGGGTAGTTCATGGTTAATGGAAGGTAGGGTAGGAGGATATAATACTAGCTATTTGGACAAGGGCCCATTCTTTATAGTCATATTTTCAGCTCGACAACTGATATGAGCATCAACAGTGACCAACTAAGGTCTTCCGAAAATGAGAGGATATACATTAAACTTGGTTTTTGGATGGAGGACTAGGAAATCTGTGGGTTACTCCCAGGAGTCGATTGAGACCATAACATCCTCAACAATTCTTTTTGGAGCTACTGTGGATCTATCTGCAAGTTGCAGAACAATGGTGGTCTTTCTCAATGCTCCTTGGAGGTTGAGTTTGAGCATAATTTCCATGGTCATCACATCAATGGAAGCCCCAAGATCAATCAAATTTTGGGAGAATATGACACCATCGATGTGTACATATACTATCAGACTTCTGGGGTCCAGGTACTTCGAGAAGATCACCTTTCCCAACATTGAATTAGAAAATTGTCCCAGAACATTGATGGTGGGGGTATCTTTATTATTTTTCCAAAGTTTCTTAGAGAAATTTTATTTGATGAGCCTATTGTAAATGGGGACATCGTTAATGTCCCGAAGAAGGGGTATTTTCACACACATATTTTTCATTTCTCCTAGAAGTTCAGTCTCTTCTGGAGTTTACTAACTAGGGTGGATTAGGCACTCAATAAAATGAGGTTGGTTGGTCTAAGTATTTTTCTCTTCCTTTTCTTCCTCAACCTCTACAGGTGGATATGGAGTATGATTGTCTGGGAGTACTCTTCTAGACTTGAGGTTGATCTCATGCATCTCCACAACATAAGCTGGCACTACAAGAAAAAAGCACATTGGTGAGGGTCATGCTTGTGACGGACCTTTAAGGTCCGTCACCAATGTCACATATGGTGACGGTCATTTAAAAACCGTCACTGTAAGTGTATATAGTGATGGTCCTTTATGGTCCGTCACCAAAGACATTTTCAGTGACACTTTTGGTGAGGGTCATTAAAGGCCCATCACTAATTCTCTCTTTGGTGACACTTCTAGTGACGAACTTTTAATGACCCTCACCAATGCTCTTTTTGTTACTTTTGGTGACGGTCAAAAAATGTCCGTCATCATTGATCACTAAAAACCGTCACTGTAATTGCATATAGTGATGGTCCTTTATGGTCTGTCACCAAATACATTTCACTTTTGGTGAGGGTCATTAAAGGCCCATCACTAATTCTCTCTTTGGTGACACCTCTAGTGACGAACTTTTAATGACCCTCACCAATGCTCTTTTTGTTACTTTTGGTGATGATAAAAAAATGTCCGTCATCATTGATCATTCCAATGAGTTTTTGATGACGCTATGTGCCTGTTAATATATTTTTTGTCAAAAGAAAGCGATTTAATACCATTATTGTGGAGCATTTTTTATAATATGTCCAATGCCATAGTGGTTAGGGTCAGTCAATTTTTTAAGAAGTAATAAGCGTGTATCATTTCTCTCAAGTAATGACTAGTCGAATAGAGATTTCCTATGATTCAACACATGATTCATATCTATTATTTTTATTATCTAGCAAATTCCATTTAGATAAAGTTCCACTATTGTGTGTAGGAAATATATTATTTAATACATAATCGAGCTCTGACAATTCTATTAATGAGAAAGACCTAAAAATCCTCAACAATCTGGGCACACCTTAAATTAATGCTTTGGCACACACTAACATTTCTTAGCACCCCACATGTCTTGGAACATCTTTGTACCTAGAACATCTTGTGATGACACTGATGCCCAAGCACATGGTGGCATGTGCTAGCACAACATGGAACTCTCCTATCATGTGTTGGCATGCTGCATATAGTCCCTAGCATGCCTTGGAACACCTTCGTTGAATGCATTGACATACATTAGCACTTGGCACACAATGCCACTTGGCATGTATTGGGACCTATTATTAGTGTGCCTAGCATGCCCCTTTTCAAAAAGATAAAGTTTTGACTTATTAACCCTCTTATTGGTTCTTCCTTTTGTTGCCTTGACACATATTGATATACCCTGGCACCCTATGCCACATCCTTAGCACCTAGCATGTATTGGCATATCTTGGCACTATTAATTGGCACATGATATAATTAGCACACCATGGAACTCCCAAGCACACTTTGGGAATTCTTAACATGCCTTGATATTCCCTAGCATGCCTTACCAGTGCTTAGCATACCTTGTCATTCCCTCCTTGGCATGACGACTAACACTAACCATTAACACTAGTCTCTGGCAGTACACGTTCCTCATATTCATTGAATTTTTACCTAGTGCTCCCTTAATGTTTTTTCCTAGTACTCCTTAACACTCATCAACAGGCATTATCACTCTCTAGCACACCTTAGCACTCTTCAACATTCCCTTCCACTTCATAACATGCATAACACTAGTCCCTGACACATATTGGCGCTTGGCATGTGTTGGCACTTGGAAAGTCTTAGCATGTATGGAATACGTTGAAATGCCTTGGTATGATTTAGCATGGTTTAATATTAAATTTATTTGTGATGATCAATTGTTGGAAAGTAGATGAGAAGCAACAAAGGAATACTTGGCACTTAGAATGCACTAAAACTTTGCACTTGCCACCTATTGCCACCTAGTGTTAGTGTGCCTAGCATGCCCCTCTTGGAAAAGGTAAATTGATGACTTATTAACCCTCTTATGTGTTCATTTCCTTGTAGTTTAATTTTTTTCTCCCTTTTGTTGTCTTGACATTCCCTGACATGCATTGACACACCCTTGCACATCTTGGCATGCCTTATCACTTAGCACATATTAGCATGTTTGACATGTATTCCCACTATCTGGCACATCAAGGGGGTGAAGAGAGATGTAGTCCTAAAGTAGGTCGAGTACGAGGGCCGAGTAAGGGTTGATAAAGGGAGGTCATGATCATCCTCCAAGAGCAAGATGATCATGTGAGGGTTCAGAAGAATGTTGCATACCTTAATGGTCGGTTTGCGCTAGGAAGTAGGATGGCATATTGTTGGTTCTCTTATGGCAGATCACGCTTAAGAGAGGTTTCTCATGAGAATCTGGGCATGTGATTTCAATGGTGTCTTTGTGTGAAGGCCACATCAAATTATGAAATGTTGAAATTTTCAACAAGAAACAGTGAGATTGGAAACTAGAAAGGACAAAAAAAAATGCACCCACACTGGTGAGGAATTTCGATGCGCCAGGAGTGAGGAATGTGGGGCGTCTAATTTATTTTTCCCTTAAATAAATTGGACAATAAATTGTAATTTCATCTCATAACAACTTGTGTCAGTTAATTAAGTCATGATGACCGAGTTAGCTCAAGAAATTCGAGTTGAGGGTCTAATATGAGGCCTCTAGAGGGATTCTAATATTTTTGGGGTCCAGTTGAAGTTGATGCATTAGTGGGGTGCAAGTGTAATTAACTCAATTAAATGAGTTAAAATCAGTTAAAATCAGTTTAACTAGTTCTAATTGAGTGATGAGCTAGTGAGAGGTCCAGTGAATTAAATTAGATTTAATTCACAATGAGTGATCAATCAAATAACTGATAATTCACTATTAATAGCTGCATGCATGTCAGTTTCGAGGAATACCCAGTTGAGAAAGAGGTTAAAGGGAACATAACTATCATTTTTATTTAGAGAAAATTTCCCATGTGAAATTATAAAGTCATTGGGATGCCATGATGGATTGCGCAATCAAGGAAGACTGATTTTCCTAATTAATAAGGAGTTAATTCCCTAGGAATTGCATGAGCAAGGCAGGCTGAAGTAAGGATGAGAATTGGCTAAGTACTAGACCGAGTTTGCCTAGATCAACGGGAGAAAATTGACAGAGTGCTAGAGAATCTCACGAGAGATTAATTATTGTATTGTTTCATGATTCCTTGACTTAATACACAATAGAGACAGAGGGGTTTTGATTAGTTGCTTTCCCCAAATACATCATGTTGTTGTGCGATTAATTATTTATTTCTCTTAATTATATATGATTGTGCGATCGTGTTTTGTTTCCGTAAATTGTAGGAAGGATTTAGTATCTTGTCTTAGTAGATTACAAGATCATATTGAATCTCGTTGGTTAGATTTTCTACATGGCATCAGAGCAGGAATTTTTTGGGCGGCGAGTTTGTAGAGAATATTTGAATATTTTGGTGTAAATTTTTCGAAAAAAAATAGAATATTTGGATTCCTTGCGAAAATCTACCCAAATGGAAAAAAAAAATTGTTCAAATCGGAGCTCGGATGAGGGAGATATCATCGATTTAAAATCAACTATTTTTTAGAAACTTTTTGTAACTTCGGGACAATTACACTGTGCGCGAGTCAAGAACCTATATGCACTTGAGGTACCAGATGCATGCAAAGCTTTGAGGAGAAAGGCAAAAGTTAGAGACTTTGTGGTTTAGAGGGAGCATAAATTACCTCTCAATATGCATCCTCATGAGAAGCAGTCTCAGAAGGTTGTGGAGTAACTGCCATAATTGGAGAAGCATAGAGGAGACCGAGTGGAAGCGTCCACTCAAGGAAAGACCTCCATGAGGAGGAAATTTCGAGCCAGATGGAAGGAGGGAGCAGCCATACCTCGAGGTGTAAGGTGGGGTTATGTGTAGACATAATCCCAAGATAAGAAATTTGGGCAAGGTCCATTGAGATGGCGTGTCTCATGGATCGAACCTGGCTACGAGGAGCCCACAATACAACAGTAGTAGGAAGGATCAGTTAGATTGATGTAGTCAGATGTCAGCAAGACAGAAATCAAAGTGACAGATGTCAAATACTGGATCACAAATAGAGTTAGCAATAGTTCAAAGGCCACGGATGCAAATGTCAACAACATTGCAGAGAATCCAGTACTAGACAGGTGCAGTAGCTAGCAGCAGTCAGAAGACTTTGATGACAGATGCATTATATTGATTCAGTTGTTTAGAGGCTATTCAGTTTCAGGATTTGCAGGTGCAAACAACACTAGAGAAGTGTAGCATGCAGAACGTTCCAAAGGTACCAGATTGGGATAGATTGAATTCCTTTCTTGTTGAGAGGGAGTGTTGAAATTTGCAACATGAAACAATGAAATTGGCGACTAGAAAGGACAAAAAAAAAATGCACCCACACTGGTGAGGAATTTTGATGTGCCAGGAGTGATGAATGTGAGGCGTCTAATTTATTTTTCCCTTAAATAAATTGGACAATAAATTGTAATTTTGTCTCATAACAACTTGTGTCAATTAACCAAGTCATGATGATTGAGTTAGCTCAAGAAATTTGATTTAAGGTGATCGAGGTGGATATTGGTGGCCACCTGCCTATTCCACTTGGGCCCTAGCCATTGTCTCTTTTAGTTTTTCAGTTTCCTTAATTATAGCACAATTTACTATTTTTGTTAGTTTTTCAGGTCCTGAACTTTCGAAGCCATTTTGAGGCCCCAAACAATGTTTTTTAGGCATGAAAGGTTTGGTGATTTCATAGAATTCATATTAGCGGTTGTATTCCTCGGAGAGAACTTTCTAACGAGGTATCGTGTGCATCAAACGAAGATCACATGACCAAGTTACGACCCCGGGAAGTTGGCTGCCCAACTAACCCCAACGGGGCCCATAAAATCTTGGTGTTACATCTCCTCAGGATAGGGTTTTGGTTGTTTAGGGTTTTATCTTATTTTAAATAATAAAAATACCCTTGACCCTTGGTTGTTTAGGGTTTTATCAATGAATAGGTGGGAAGTGACCCTTGAAACCCTTTCCCTAAGATAAAATAAAGAGTGGGACTTGCTTTCCTTTTAAGAAAAGGAATTACCTTCTAGGGATAGAGGAGGGGGATTGAAGGATTGAGGGAGAAGAATAAGACTTATGAATGAAGTTCTCAATCCCTAAAATCCTTTGGGAACTTGGATTCCCAAATGGTCCTTGATGAAAGGCCTTTGACACCAAATGGGACCACATAGGGCCAAGTGGACCCAGCCCAAGTTCAGGGATGGAATTTAGTAACCAATGATGTTCCTATCCTAGACAAGGTGACGGGAAAGGATCAGACAAGTGTTTTTACTTCGATAGGTCAAATTGATCCTACTAGGTTCTATCCTTGGGAACACCTAGGAAAAACTTGATCCTAGAGCTAGGGCTTGAGGTATCCGGAGATTTCACCGTCGGAATTGGCCCAAGTTCTGAGGAGAGTGAGGGCACCCAGCAAAGCAACTGCCTATAGGAGATAGAAGTTTTCCTCTAGCTAGATTCATGGGAAATTGTTGCCCTAGGTGACCTAATGGGGCTAGACCTAGGGAATGTGAAAATTTCTTAATCTAAGAAACCCTATTGCAGTATCTTGATTTACTTCTCCTACTTGAATTAATTTACAAGTTAATTTATGAAATATTCAATAAATTAGCGAAATAAATAGTAAATACAACTAGCAACCTACACATACAGATCAAATACTGAATAACATGCTCATAGACAAAGTGACACACGGATTTTCTCGACAGCTATCCCCAGAAAAAACCCAATGTGGGAAAATTGGTGCAGCTAGCTCTAGAGGGTTTTCATTATTATGCATAATCTAAGTACAACAATCTTGGGCACCAAAACTGATTCACCCAACAGAGAAATAAAAACGGCAGTAATATGCTTCTCTGAATCCCTCTACGTCAGCCTAACTGGCCTGCGTCGGCCTCTGCGCTGCTCAATAAGGGCCTGTGTCACACCTGAAGGGCTTACACTTCCCCTGCGCTGCCCTGACTGGGCCTGCGTCAGCCCTGCGTGGCTCCTGCTGCCTTTGCTGGCCTCTGGCTGGATTGCGTGGCTCCTGCTGACCCTGTTGCTTTGGCTGGCTGGAATGCTTAAGAAAAAAAATCATAGGTAAGAAAGAAGGCACTGGCGAAAGGCAACGCATAACAGTAAGAAAATTTGAAGAAATGAAATGAAAATAGATCAATGTCCACAAATAACTAAAATAGATCAATGGGACTAGAGAGTAAAAGCTTTGACAACAACAATAAGTGCTTATAAAATTAGCTAAGAGAACAGAGGAGACTAATTCATGAGGTTAAAATGTTGTATAATTTTTGGCACAGGAAAACTGTAGAATTGTTAGAGTAAATAACTGCAGGTACCATTAGTTGGTGATCATCGATAATCATTTCATTTCATCAAATACCCTGATGAATGGGCCTTACAAGCTATTTGCGTAGACAAACCCCACGGAAGTTGTGTGATGGAAAAATATTCACACTATATTGAAGAAAACGCCTACCAAATAAGGATGACATTTCAAATGGGGCAAGAAACAATAGAGAGATAGACATCGAAAAATTTAAAATGCTACGGAAACAGGAAAGCAACTAGGTAGCATGGTAGAAAGCACAACAAAGAAAATTATAAAAATGGAAAACCCTACAAATTAGCACCCCTCCAAACATCACCACAATTTTTTCTTCAACTCTAAATCTCCAAATTCATCAAATTATATGTTGTATTCAAACCTAATCCTCTCTGTTAGCCATTCTAAAGATAAGACTGAGAACTTACTACAGAACCATCACTTACATGTAGTGACCTTATTCTGTGACCAGACAACCTGCTTTCGTGAAGACACGGAAAGGTAAACACTCTCTGCCAAGATTTTCCATACAACCCAGGTTGAGCAACCACATATACATCACCAGTTTTTTCTCTTCAGATTTGTAACTTAGAAGAGCTTTGTCTGACCACCTCTGGGTTGCTCCCAGAGTCACCCAAGCAAGCCCTCTCAACATCATCCTCTTTCTGTAGTACCTAATTAGTAATTTAATTAACCATAACAGTTTCTTGATCATGCAAGTATTTCAAATATATTGCAAATAAGCATAAAGCTTTCATGTTAAACAATCAGGTCAAAAGACTTTAGACTATGATGCAAAAAATACAAAGAAACCTCACCAACACTCAAAGGACAAACAAAGTCAAACCTCTGCAAAGTATAAATAGATATTTGATAATCTTCATTCCACCACAAAAATGTGCTTAACTAAAGAAAATTCTAATTACTGTGCTTTCAAGACAAAGCTTTCAAGGGCAGTGATTTATAAACATACCCCTACACCTCGTGAACAATCAATGTGTATAAATAGACCATCATAAGGCTCATTTTAAACATCATTATTATCATTTTATAAATCATTTTTATTAAATCGACAAGAAGAAAGCAACAATTGCATTCAGTTCCACTAAAGCAAAGTATATGGCAGTTTCATATACTTATTATGAAGCTATCTAGATTTGCAACTTGATTGTAGTGTCAACCAATCAGTTGTTGAAGCCCAATATTGTCTCTTGTGAGAATCAAAGTTACATCAAGCTCTATGAAAATCCAATGTGTCATGACCATTTCAAACACACTGATATTCAATACAATTTCCTAAGATTCCAAGTTCATTAGGGAGTTAGTAGTGTTGGACCACATTCTAAAAAAAGTTGCATATGGTTAATAGTTTGACAAAGCTCCTAACAAAGGGGAAGTTTGACAAGTTGGGGGAGAATCTTGGGTTGTTGGAAAAAAAATAAATTTCTCAAGAGTGTTAGATTACCTAGTTGGTCCGAGTTGGTCTCACCTCAGCCTTGAGAAGTTGAGCAGCACTAGGAATGCAGAGCTAGATTATGGTATACCAGTCAGAAAGATTCTTAAATACAGCTAGAAGCTTATAACGACACCTTCGAGGAAAGACGAATTAGTTGTTGGGTCACACCCACCAAGTATGGCACACTAGTTTAGGAGATTAACGCCATCATCTCAGGTGCGTTCATGAGTGCACACTTATGGAATGAGGCACCTTCAAGAGAGGAGTTATATCTACTATGATAATGCACTACTCTAAAAGAAAAGCCTTGCATACAAGACAAAGTTATGAGGGAGTTGCTCATGCTCAAGGGAGATGCACCACTTTAAAACTCTTATGGATAAATCACATAAATTTTTTAAGGTACACGCCTTTCGAACCACTCATTGTGTGGTTTGCCATCAATGTTTTTAAAATAAATTTATTAGAATGAAATTGAATTGATTTTTGAAGCTTCCTTTTAAATCAATTGTTGGCATTACAAAGAATCACGGAGTGTGCTCAACATCCATAAGAAAAACAATGGGTATGATATTAAAATTATATTTGAAGGCATAATATTAAAAATGATGTTTGGAAAAATGGAGGGCAGGAGTATTCATGAGCATGGACACTATGCCACAAACTGTCCACGAAAGAAGAACAATAAGAAGGAATGCTAGCTAATGAATGGTGAGCAAAGAAGTTGCACTCAGAAATGCATTGAGCTTAGAAGCAACAAAAAAATTAGCTAAGAGTCTTCATATGAATCCAAGGCACTTTAAGGCATGCAAGAGAACTTTCCTTAACATTGTATTGTCATTCATCCATTTTTGTAATTATAACATTAGGTTGTAAGCCCTAAAGAATGAAGGTGCATGGAATTTAGGAAGGAGGTGTGTTTGAACTCAAGTAGATAGATAAAGAAATGTTCAAGTGAGAGGCAAGGCCTAGAACCACACCATCACCATCCTCCAAATGATCAATATTGTTAGATAACGATGACTAAAATTGGTGTATAGGTGACTCAATTTATAAGGATAAACTTTATACATGAGGTTGGAAAGCATTTAAAAATAATTGAATCAAGAGCGAAAGGGAAAATATATCAAGGGGCACAAATATTAAGGGCCCATGTCAGCCAAAGTCAAACCAATGGCCAAATGATTTTTCCTTGATACCATCTCGACTTAAGAAAATGAAACTAAATATAAACATATATGTCAAACATAATACTCCAATACCTACCATAATTAAAATATTTACCATATTCGATTAACTTTTAATAAATTAAAATATTTATTATATTGTGATAAACGTTTTTGACCCTTCCGATTAAAATGATTTGAGTCATCCGAAAACCATTTTCCCACTCGATTTAAATTTCAAGAGGATATTGTCATGGAGGTTTGGCGAGCAAACTAAACGGGTGCACAGTAAATACAGAGCATTCTGTTACCAAAACAGTAGAGCAGAGCTAGAGCTACATGAGGGGAGCCTTAACACCCTCTCATCGATACTGAATGCATTGAAGAGTTCGACTCGAGCAAAGATGAAGAAGCGATTATTCAGTTTCAAGAAGAAGAAGGCGGCCCCTCCTCCATCTGTTGAGAGGCATACAAGAAGGTAAGAGTTTAAGAAATTATTTCATGTATAATGTAGCTGCTGTGCCATGGAAATCAGAAATCAGACCATCATCTGTGCACTCTCGCAAGACAGGGCAAACTCCACAAGAAATGTTCGTAAATGATGACCACTCCTGAATTTGAACTTGGGAACCTCTTTAGCAGCAGCCTCTGGTTCCCGTGCTTATCGCTTCTTCCACATCACCATTTTCTTGAGCTCTTCAACCTTCAATTCCACCTTTGATATCCCTGATTTTCTCACAAAATCAGCAACACTCTCAATAGTGGCTACACCCTGCTGCAAGGTGAACTGCAAACACTGTTGCTTAACAATGTTATTGAACTCTATATCAAAGTTTAGCCCTATGTACCATGCATCTCCATTTATCTCCTTTGAAGGTGTCAATTCTGCTAGCATATACACCTTCATTGCTCGGTTAGAAACACACTTCACCCCTTTTATTAAGTCAGGAGCTTCTATATTTTTCAATGCTTTGTTAACCTGTGGTTGCTGTAAATTTGTTTCTCTTTTCATATCTTTTGTCCATATACCCATATTTCCAGCATTTTTTATGACTTGATATATGAGCATATCTTCAGATGAGAGGCCCTTAAACCTTACAGATTCTTCTTTCGTCTGTTGGTTCTAAACTATGAAATCACTCTGCTTGAAAACCTGGAGTTGACGATTTTGAAGCAGGGCATTGAGTGCCTGAGATCTAACATTGAGATCAACATCTTTAAGATTTTACTCCATGATTTTATCTGTCAATCCATCAGAGAAAGTATTGAAAAGATCCAATATTCTATTGATGGTAGTAGCCATTTGTGAAGCTGATGTTGCGATCTCTAAGATCTTCCAAACTGTAATGGGCTTCGAACCCTAGAACAGTATGTGCATTTGCAGTGTCTGTCATCCCGATTGCCCATTTAGAGTATGGGCTTCAAACCCTAGCCACAGTACGTGCAATGCGTGGCCTCAAGAAGAAACCAAAAATGTATGTATATATGCTCTGCATTTTGAACATTTGTGTGCGGCTATTACTATTTTTTGATCACAGAAAACAAAATTATGCACAACTGAATTTTGATAATTTGGATACCAAATGTAGAATTGAGTGGTGCCTGAAGCATTGTTTGGTGGGGGACAATTTCTAACCAGTGGATTCAGTTTTGAACTACTTTATGAACAGTCCTAACTTATTTTTCAGTTTTTTTCGTCTCAAACACATCAATGTCCTTTTCCAACATATACTATTATCATTTACTCATGTAACCTGCTGTGCATAGGGTTTCAATGTTTCATTTCCTAGTTGTCACTGCAGAGGCAACCATGCCCTCCTTTTTCCAAGCATATCTACCTGTAAAAATTTTTCCTTATTGTTTACAAAAGGGGTAGGTAGGTGTCATTTATTCGACTCTTTATCATCATTACTCACAAGTTAATTCAATGATATCCTGCATCCCATAGATTTAATGTCTTAGCTTCCTATGATCTATCATAGCCCAGATTCTCATGGTTTGCTTTTAGAGCCAAACATTTTACAAAGATTCATCTTTTGGTGAACATCATGAAACCTTCTTTAGAGATTCTGATGTGCTCTTTTGATTTTGAGTTTGCATTCTTGAATTTGAAGTGTGCTTTGAATTTTCTTTAACTGTTCCTTCACATGAATTGTATTCAATTTCTTATTGTCTGTCCAAACACGAAAGAGCTATAGATAAAAACCTGTTGATGTATGTTGTATTTGGTGCTTCTTTCTAACTTGTAATCCAAGGGACTTAATGCGATAATCCACTGTATCCAGGAACATGGATCTGTGCTTCTATCACCAATGACTGCTTCAACTTACTGTTATTATTTTGGCACTATGAACGGAACTTTTCCAGATGCTTACTTTGAGATTTCTTATGCCTGGCATGTGATACTGATTTGTTTGTCCATTTTTGTCTGGGCCAGGATTATTTGGCAAATGCATCAACTGTGACATTGGATATACTGTACTTTTAGAACACGCGCTCGCGGAGAGGGACCAAAGGTATGTTTTTTCTTCTTCTAATTCTTGTTTTAGTTTGATTCATATCCTTACCACAAGAATAAACTATGTGGTGTTTGAATGAATAGTTGTTTGTGTTTGTATCGAAATATGTGAGATGCTCTACACCTTGCTTGGGGTGGGTGGGTCCTTCAATAGTTTATTTGCATGTAATTACATTTAATCTATAATATGTGTTAGGTGCATCGAATATAATATCCCAAATCCATCTAATTCTGGTTTCGATAGGGTCAATATTGCATATCTTGAGTTCAGAGAAATGACTGATATATTAAACATTGAAATTTGAGATATTCAACCTCGAGCTTTGGAACATTGATGTGCATATCAAACACAATTTTAGATGTGTCTGTGCTAGTGTATACTGATTTCCATTTGATATTAGTGCGAGTAATCTCATTTGTTGTGGAGCTGACTCTGTTTAGTTTGGAGGCTTTGCAAGTTTTTGTCATTTGGGTCAGAAATGCAAGTGTGCATTTTGATATGCAGTTTCGTTTTGCTTTGTATATTTGTTACTCTTTGATGTTATTTATTTGTGGGAAGCATAGAGAATGAATGGAGTTAATGCATGCCATTGGGTTCTTAGTCTATTTCTGATTTGTATACTGTGAAAATGTCTGAGCACAAAAATCCTACTGCTAAATATTGATTTACTTCTCCTACTTGTTTTATTATGCACAAGTTATTTAACTGAAAATATTCAAAAAAACTTCAAGGTAAACACAACTAGCAACCTACACAAATATATATCATTTACTGAACATCACACACATATGACAAAGGACACAAATTTTTCGGACAAATGTCCTCGGAAAACCCAATGCGGGAAAACCGGTGCAACAGATATGAGTGTTTATTATTATTAAGCAACAATATTCTGAGTACATCTAGGGTGCCATAATCCGGCTCACCCAACAGAGAAAACCTTGGTTACAAAGAAAATGTGAGTTTTACCTCACTCCCGCAAGTCCTGGCTGATCTGGATGAGCCACTAGTGAAACCCCAACTAGCTTTGCACAATATATATGCTGCCACTGTGTAAGGTTGTGTGGCGCTAACTGAGGGACTACGTCACCCTTGCTCTGCGCTGATCAACTTCTACCGGAGTCCGGTTTCAGCCCTGCCGGCTCGGAAACCCTAGTCTCTAGTTGAATTTCAGACTTTCCTTGGAGGCTTTGCGCTGCCCTTGCGTGGGCGTCACCCTCTATAGGGATTGCATCACACCCTCTGATGGTTGCGCTGCCTCCACTGCGTCTCTGTTGCCCTTGCTCTGCGTTGTACTCTTGGTCCTCCTGACCAATCACTGCATTCGCCCCTCACTGCTTCTCTAAATCACTCAGATCTGATCTTCGTCTGAGCACTGCTCCGTCAGAAGAATTCGATCTCTTAGATTTTGTGTGTGTGTTCTCCAATTGACCCCAAGCCCTTCCTTTATACTTTTCTCGTTGACAAATCAATGGCTGTGATCTTATCACTAATCAATGGCTAAGATTAAAAGAAGCTTGATCCACGTCACTTAGAATGTTCTCATCACATGTGTAAATTAATTCACTTTAATTTTTTTAATTTCCCTAAGTTACACTTAGGGTCCCCATTAAAAAATTTAATTATTTGAATAAATTTTACACCAGATGGAATTTCTCCAAATGCTTTTTTGGGTCTTGGAGATCTCATGTGTTCTAGCCCCTCCACAAAGTTTTGGAGTTAGAGCACATCCGATGCTACCCCAAAATCTCAACACTCCCTCTTAGCGAGGAGTGTGCTCTAGCAATAGTTCCCCACTGAAGTGTCACCTTGATCTCTGGCATCAGTCTTTGCGCTGATGCTTGGACTGCTGACCTCCATCCACTACGATGCTGCTCTCTGTACTGTTGCCCATGTCACTACCAATGACACAGCCACATCTGTACTGCATCTCCCTCTCAAATTGTTGCATCATGCTGCCCATAGCACCGCCACTGCTAACTGCTGCATTGCAACTCAGTTGCTGAGAAGTAAGCAGCTGAAGGACCACCACCCAATCACTAGACAAGTCAGTCGGGCTGCATCTCATCACTGAAGCACCCTCTGTTGCTACGCTGCGCTGTCTCTCTGAAGCCTTGCGATGTTTGTTGCACTGTACTATGTAAGCATTGCCTTTGTGCTACTGTCTCTCATCTGCGCTACTGTCTCCCAACACTGCCTCTGCTTCTCCATGATTTTCTGCACCCAATGCTCCAGTCATCCTGTTATTGCCTTAAGGCTCTCGTAGCTCGTATGTGATCCAAGAGTTTGGGAAACTCAAGGATCCTGCCTTCCCATCTGTAGCTGCTCTACAGATCTATATCGCCCCACCTCTTCTCTCGAGACATAAGCACTCATGGCCACATCATCCTCACTACCATTGTCCCCTCTAATTGTTGCTGCCTTGGAATCTGAAGCTTCCTTGTCCTTCCTCTTAGGACAAGTGTTGGCGAAGTGTCCAATTTCGCCACATATAAAGCACCAGACCTTGGATAGGTCCTTCTTCTTCCCTTGCCGCCGCTGTCCCTTTGATGCTAGGGCTGCATCTCCCTCCTCCTCTTGTCGAAGGATAGCTCACATGTCACCCCAATTTGGGAGTTGTGCTCTGCCCAAGATGCTTTGGACAAAGGTCTCCCACACATCAGTGACTGCATTCAGGGCAGTCCTCACCAAGAGCCCTTCATCTGGAGTTGTCCTCATGGAAATAAACTGATCTCGGATCGTTTGCAATCTGAAGAGGAAGGGATCAATCTCCTCTCCCTTGTGCATTTGGAACATCCGCATTTGGTTCTCTAGAAGCATCTTCCATTGGACGAAGCTGCCTTGATACAACATGGTCAAAGATTTCAACATATCATGTGTCGTCCTCTTCTCGAAAATGTGTGGTACCACATGATCCTTCACCCCATCCATGATCAAGCGCTTTGCTTGCGCCTGATTTTCGGTGAAATTATTTAGAGCGTTCACATTGGTGGGCACAACTAGGACATTTTTCACGTGGTCTTTGATACCGTACTCCTTTAGGACTGTTAGGATTTTGGCCTTCCAAATCACAAAGTTAGACACACCGTCCAACCTATCCCGATCTCTCAGTTCGTATGGGGCCATCTCTGCTCAAACTGTTGAAATAGATACTCTTCTCCCTTCTACTACTGCTGCACTCAACAAAAGATCGGATCTGGGTTTCTTGGTGTTAGAAACCCTCTAGAGATACTGCTCCCTCTGACAACTGATTTCCCTCTCGAAAATCCTTCGCCAATTCTGCTGAATCAACCCTCTACGATCACCCTCTTGATCGAATCTCAGAGCTTTAAAAATCCAGAAAACTAACTGGTAAGGAGGCTTTAAAAATCCACTTGTCATATTATTGCATATTTTATTTCAAATTTACACAAAAAATATCACTGTAATCTTCTAGAGTTACAAAATCGTAATATTCTTTTAATACGTTCCTGCATACAGGGAATCAACATGATTACTTTTATTTTCATAATATCAAATGTATGTTTGACAAAAGTCTCTATCACTATATCCTTGCTATCCACAACATCAACTATTGTCTGTTGAGCAGCATCTTCAACCACTTCCTTACCAATACAAGACATGTTGAATCCATATACATTTCCCAAAATGATAGGCTAGTTCCACCTTTTCCAACACCAGCCACATACATCTTAGCTATGTTTGGAAGGATTGCTCCACCAAGTTTCAACCAATGATCACGAGCATAAATAACTGAGCTGAGCAATGATTCATGAAACATGCATTATCCCATCCACTCACTCACTATCCCATCTACACTTTGACTTTCAATTGCCATGCAGTTTTCAATATCTTCTATCATGTTGTGGACTACAGTAATAACTCCATGCAAGTTTTGATTTTTGGCATTTTCACTTTCTTCTTTGAGCATGTTATTTTGTTTTCCAGCTTGACAAGCTACAAATTCCATCTTCTCAGTTGCTTCAACTGCAATTACTTTTACAACTCCTACTTAAGATTCTTTTACAACTCCTACTTAGCTAAGATTCTTTTACGACTCCTACCTAATGACCACCTCCAAATGTTTATTTTTCATTAATTTTGGGGGAGAGGGATTTTTTTGGTGTATTGAACGGGGAAAGGGGAAATAAGGGTATCATGGATGGGTAGAAGTGAGAGTTACTAAAATCTATAATCCTAACATTAGGGAATGAGATGGGGCCTTATGACCTGAGGGCAGAGGGGCTAGTGGGCATAGAGAGAAGGCAATAAGAGCAATTGATAGGGGGACCCCCAATAGTTGTGATAAGGGGACTAGGGGCCCTATTATCACAACCCATAAGCCCTTAACCCATAACCACTAAATTCCCTATCCCCGTAACCCCCAAACCATAATCCTTTAACCCTTACACTTATAACTCATAACCCATTAAACCCTTGATCCCTTAAACTAAGCCACTAAACCCTTAACCCCTAACTGCTAACTTAGAATCCCTTAACCACACTTAAAAGTCACGACAATGTAACTTTTGGAAGTAGTTTTGGACAATCCCCCCCCCCCCCCAAATGTCATTAGAATTAAACTTTTAGATGCGGTTGTTAAGTGACCGCCTCCAAATTTCAAATTTTCATAAGTTGTATAAGGAGTAGAAGTCCAGTGCCTAATCTGATACTACTCCATGATAACTTTGATTAGTTTGGACGTGAATTGTGTTTCATGGTCGGTAATGACCTCTCTTGGCACACCGAGCCTGGTAAAAATCTCCTTATAAAGAAAATTGACAATTTCCCGTTCATTTGCTGGAGCCAGTGCCTTGGCCTCGACCCATTTTGTAAAATCGCCAGTGAACACTAGAATATATTTCTTCTTTTGGGACATTGGCGTGATTAGGTCTACAAAATCAAGGACCCACCTTTTGAATGGTTTGACCGATACTTGGGGTTGTAACGACATTTTTTTCACTTGAACTGGCCTCCCCATCCTATAGTAGTTATCACATTGGCTGGTATGGGGGATGATTAATCAAAAGGGCTTGAAGTGCCATTGCATGGGGCTTCATTTGATTCAATTCCATGTTGCGTATTTTTTTATTAAAAAAATGGTACCCATGGTGAGGAGGTCTTTACCTTTTTAATTGCATGAAGAAAATTTCAAGGGAGAGGGCGCCATTAGGTTTTCCCATTGAACCCTAATTCGTCCAAATTCAAATTCACTCCTTCATGTTCCATTGTATTTGATTCTTGGTTGTTTGCTCGGAGCACATGATACACATAAATGGAAGGGAATTAACTATTATATGATGAATAAGGAGTTTAAAATCACCAACAACAATCAAAGAAGAAAAATGATGTTCTTTTGTCAACATTAATCCTTCATTGAACCTCAATTCACTCAAATTCTAATTCACTCCTTCATTTGCCATTGCATCTGATTATTGTTTGTTTTCGCCAAGCACATGATATACATAAATGGAAGAGAATCAACTACTATATGATGAATAAGGAGTTTAAAATCGCCAACAACAATCAAAGAAGAAAAATGATGTTCTTTTGTCAACATTAATCCTTGAAGTAATGCATATGCTTCCACTTGATTGCTTGAGATTGATCCTATTCCCCATACATAAAACAATTCTATTTTTCCTTTGGGACAAAGGATAACCCCTTCTACTACATTATGTTTTCTAGTTTGTGACAATTTCTTCTCCATACTAGGTATAAAAAACCTCACCATTTTTTTTTAAATTGTGGGAAAACTTATCACAACTCAATGGCCAAACCAAGAACAAGGACAATCATCACTGGTTGTTATCTGCTAATGCAGGTTGACTCATCACTATTATTCAAGTAAAACCACACCACCTGTAATTACCCGCTAGTGGTCCATAATGGGACAAACTTTTACTCTTGTGAGATGCCTCTAGGTCATGGGCCATTGACTTGTTTCCTTACATTTGAACAAGATGAGTATGATGCGTAACTAGCTCGTTCCAAACCCGATAAGAGGAGTATGAGGCCCATGTATATAACTAGTCCTTGAATATTTATATGAATATTTTGTTTCATTTCTTCTATCTTTGAAGGATATTGACAATTTTCGAGCAGACATGGCTTCTTGAGCAGTGAAGAAGCATGCACAAACATCAACCCTCAAAATGGCAGTGGTGAAAACCCCAAACAAGACCCTTAAGAGTGTCAAGAAGGCCTTTCTGATGAAGCCCAAGCCAAAAGTTGTTGAAAATGTCGAGAAACTAAAAAACCAACTCCTGTGGAGGACATCAGAATTGTCGAGGTTCCAGTAAAGAAATGGAAAAGAAAAAAAATTGGGAAGTTAAAAAAGCGGTGCCAAAAATTTCGTCACTCCTGAGAAGCCAACCCCTCTGAGTGAATTTGGGCCCAACAAAGGTAGAGTTTTAGGGTCTATCTTATAAACATCTCAAGTTGTTTGATAGGGTTTAAATTTGTGCGTATGAAACGATTAGGATATGTTAATTAGAATAATTTGAGGTTTAATATTTTGTCACCATGCTATTAATTGATTTTTGTTTTATTAAGAAAATGTATCATCTTCTTGTGTTTCAGATTTCCGTATATATAGAAAAATTATTAGCAACACTCTTGGTTTATAGGGTTACACAATTTTTGTGCTATTTTGATCTTGTGCCAAAGTTTGCGCAAATTATCTCTATCATGCACTAGGGTTCTTACATGGTCTTCTTGCAACTTGTATCGACTACCCTCTCGAATCCTGTAGCCAAAACCCCAACTAGGATATGGGCATATATTTTTGATGAGAGTGATCATCAAACTCAACAATATATCATAGGTTTATCATTACTAAAACTGAAAGGAAATTTTTAGTTAATCTAGGTACATGTAAAACACCATTAAGCTCAAAGATATCACCCAATGGCATTTGGAGTGAGATAGATCCCATTCTTGCTGTTGCATATTTGAAATCATCATCAAACATCCACTTGTATGCTTGCCTCATACTCTTGAAGTTTCCCAAAGGCCATATGTTGGATGCTCCACTATCCATGTACCATCTGACACCATCATGGAGAAGTATGTCACAAGCTTGAATGAAAGCTCATCCACTCTAACAAATAATGCTTCTGTTGTTATTGCTCACCCTTCCCCTTCTTTGAGGACACTAATAAGCATAATTGTCAAACTCTTGACACATGAAACACTTGATATGGCCCAAGCATTTCTTACCATTGATTAGAGGAACCTGAATTCTCTTTCTCTCTTGCTGACCTATACTAGGTCCCCTTTTTTTTTCTGGCATTCAATATATTTATAGTGAGGGTTAGAATTTTTCTCTTTCGTCTCTATACCTTCAACTCGCTCTAGTTTGTATTTTCTTGGATAAAATCATGCCATAACTTCTCAAGAGTCAAAAGTGGAAAGCTTTCTCGGGCATAGGCACCTTAGACATAAGGTTTCCATGAAGATGAAAGCCCATTCAAGGTTGTGTACCGAATCTTCATGCTTGAGCTCTTTTCAATTTGTTGCACATTGATCATAGAGTTTATTAATTTTGATCAAAGAAGTGGCTGCAGTATCTATTTTGTTGATTTATGTGGCTCTAAGCTTGATCCTTAGAAGCATATTTCAATTGATGTTCTCACCCTGATATATAGTGAAGATAGCATCAAACAGCCTGTTACTGATGGTTTTACTGATAATGTGTGGGATCCTTCATGGAGTACAAGATGACTTGCTTTGTTTTGGCCATCTTCTTTTTATTTTTTTGTCAACTTTATAGATTTGTAGGTCGTTCAACTTTGGTCTTTACAAATGCCAAAGATCATTATCCTCCAACAACATCTATATTTGCACTTTCATGGTATGAAATTGGAGGGACCTTATAATCTGTCTTCGTATCTAAGATTGAATGTAGTAAAAATAATACTCTTGGATTACACCGTTAGAAAAAATAGATAAAGTACCTAAAGACAAACTATCATAGGTCCATAGTTCTTTTCTCAAGCATGAATCCAAGGCATCCCACTTTTGAAACCTTCTGATAACTTCCTATCCCAAGTAGAAGTCTGGGGTTATTGGAAGGCTTCAACAAACATGCGCTTTAGCTATGAGAATTCCATTGGATTCAGAGGTATCTCACAAAATGTTTCCCTGAGACTATCAGTCTCTTCTCTTGTCTTTGTGTGGTCAGTCACTTCTCTTGTCATTTTTTGGGTCACTCCTTTTAGCCCCAAGTACATCACAGTACTCCAGGTTCAAAGTGTAGGATAAAGAATACAGAGGAGTGGAATTTGTTCCATCTTTTTATGATTACATCCCTTAGGGTGCCAGACAAAAGTGGGCCCCACTCCTTAAGAAAATGTTGAATTCTTTCCAACAAAATGTTGACACCCTCCAAAATGTCACATCAATATCCCAAAGTAATAAAAAATCAACAAGTGGCTCCATTATGGAGAGAAAATATCGACTTGATCACATCAAGCCTCGTGAAGAATGGTAATTCTAATCCAAATTGTCTTTTGAAGTTTGCCACTAAAGACTGAACCATGGAAGATAATTTTGTCCTCGTTTCTACTAATTGTTTAAACATGATATAGTCAAATTCAAATCTGGTTTCTCCAACCTTTAGAGTTGAAGATCAGCAAATTGTCGGTATACTGCTTCAGCATGTTGGTGGGTAGCAATAAAAATTTGAATTTTTATTCCATTTTCACTCACAATTTTCATCCCTTGAACTTCAACAACGATATATTTCATAGGAAAATTTAACCTATGAAACAAACAGGGTCAAAAAAATATGGTCTGTTACTTTGCGTGAGCATTTTCTTTGATCACCTGCATGACATTTGAAGGACCAATGATCTTAATTGCTTCTGATATTTTAGCACCCCAATCAATTGCCTTCTCCTCCCCTGCAGTTGCTATAGCCCTCAAGAAGTATGGACCTGCAGGAGATAGAGTCATATTGGTCTAACCATCAGAAATATAATGGACAAGCCATTACAACTCCAACAAGTACCAATCAGTTCTAGAATTCTCTATAGCTAATCTCTACTTTAGAAAGAGTAGTGTGTAGTTTCTCGAAGTTTGGTCCCTTGTACCTCCTAGGTGCTTCATTGACCACTTTAAGCATGTCTTGAAAACACATTGACCACACTATATTGAAGGGTATACCACATGAAAATTCAAAGCCATTACAACTCCAACAAGCACGGATTGGTCTTAGAATTATCTCTACAGTGAATCTCTCCTTTCATAAAATAGTAGTGAATACTTTCTCAAATTTTGGCCCCTTGTAACCCCTATTTTCTTAACCACCTTCAGCATGTATTGCCAATATTTTGACCACATTACATTGAAAGGTGTTCCATATGCAAATATGGCCCTGGAAACTCTGTTTTCCGTCTCATCCTTTCACCAATATAACATTTTTTTCCAAGGGTCCACTATTAAGTCACTTGCAGGGATCTTCAATGGTTAAGGGAACATGTTATCCCTGTTTTGGGATTGCTTGCTTGCTTGGGGAACTTGGACAAATAGGCTTCATCATGTTTCCTTTGAAATTAATTTCTTTTTAGGAGACAGCTTCACAAAATTAAACTCGTTCAAAGGGTGTTTTAAGAAAATGGATTTTAACTCTAGTGTCGGACACACTATAAGCCAACTTAATTGCTGCAATTCTGCAAGCATCTTCCACCAAAGGCTTATTTTCCTTCTTCCCTATCTTTGTCATATTGGTCTAACCATCAGAAATATAATGGACAAGCCATTACAACTCCAACAAGTACCAATCAGTTCTAGAATTCTCTGTAGCTAATATCTACTTTAGAAAGAGTAGTGTGTAGTTTCTTGAAGTTTGGTCCCTTGTACTTCCTAGGTGCTTCATTGACCACCTTAAGCATGTCTTGAAAACACATTGACCACAGAAATATTGGTCATATTGGTCTAAACATTAGAAATATAATGGACAAGCCATTACAACTCCAACAAGTACCAATTAGTTCTAGAATTCTCTGTAGCTAATCTCTACTTTAGAAAGAGTAGTGTGTAGTTTCTCGAAGTTTGGTCCCTTGTACCTCCTAGGTGCTTCATTGACCACCTTAAGCAAGTCTTGAAAACACATTGACCACACTATATTGAAGGGTATACCACATGAAAATTCAAAGCCATTACAACTCCAACAAGCACAGATTGGTCTTAGAATTATCTCTACAGTGAATCTCTCCTTTCATAAAATAGTAGTGAATACTTTCTCAAAGTTTGGCCCCTTGTAACCCCTATTTTCTTAACCACCTTTAGCATGTATTGCCAATATTTTTACCACATTACATTGAAAGGTGTTCCATATGCAAATATGGCCCTGGAAACTCTGTTTTCCATCTCATCCTTTCACCAATATAACATTTTTTGCCAAGGGTCCACTATTAAGTCACTTGCAGGTATCTTCAACGGTTAAGGGAACATGTTATCCCTGTTTTGGGATTGCTTGCTTTCTTGGGGAACTTGGAAAAATAGGCTTCATCATGTTCCCTTTGAAATTAATTTCTTTTTAGGAGACATCTTCACAAAACTAAACTCGTTCAAAGGGTGTTTTAAGAAAATGGATTTTAACTCTAGTGTAGGACACACTATAAGCCAACTTATTTGCTGCAATTCTGCAAGCATCTTCCACCAAAGGCTTATTTTCCTTCTTCCCTATCTTTTTCATATTGGTCTAACCATCAGAAATATAATGGACAAGCCATTACAACTCCAACAAGTACCAATCAGTTCTAGAATTCTCTGTAGCTAATATGTACTTTAGAAAGAGTAGTGTGTAGTTTCTGGAAGTTTGGTCCCTTGTACCTCCTAGGTGCTTCATTGACCACCTTAAACATGTCTTGAAAACACATTGACCACAGAAATATTGGTCATATTGGTCTAACCATCAGAAATATAATGGACAAGCCATTACAACTCCAACAAGTACCAATCAGTTCTAGAATTCTCTGTATCTAATCTCTACTTTAGAAAGAGTAGTGTGTAGTTTCTCGAAGTTTGGTCCCTTGTACCTCCTAGGTGCTTCATTGACCACCTTAAGAAAGTCTTGAAAACACATTTACCACACTATATTGAAGGGTATACCACATGAAAATTCAAAGCCATTACAACTCCAACAAGCACGGATTGGTCTTAGAATTATCTCTACAGTGAATCTCTCCTTTCATAAAATAGTAGTGAATACTTTCTCAAATTTTGGCCCCTTGTAACCCCTATTTTCTTAACCACCTTTAGCATGTATTGCCAATCTTTTGACCACATTACATTGAAAGGTGTTCCATATGCAAATATGGCCCTGGAAACTCTGTTTTCCGTCTCATCCTTTCACCAATATAACATTTTTTGCCAAGGGTCCACTATTAAGTCACTTGCAGGGATCTTCAACAGTTAAGGGAACATGTTATCCATGTTTTGGGATTGCTTGCTTGCTTGGGGAACTTGGAAAAATAGGCTTCATCATGTTCCCTTTGAAATTAATTTCTTTTTAGAAGACAACTTCACAAAACTAAACTCGTTCAAAGGGTGTTTTAAGAAAATGGATTTTAACTCTAGTGTAGGACACACTATAAGCCAACTTATTTGCTGCAATTCTGCAAGCATCTTCCACCAAAGGCTTATTTTCCTTCTTCCCTATCTTTGTCACATACTTATATAGAGGGAAATCAACATGAGATTCTGAAAACTATTCAGCAAATCAGCAACATAAGTTGGGTGGAAAATCATAGAAAATATGCACTTAAACGAAATCAGCAAAATAGTTTTGGAAAATTACAGAACCAAAAGAACTAATTGGAGATGGAAAATATGCATTTAAACGAAAGAGGGAAGCCCTTGCCTTACACCATATGTAGCATGGATCTGAGCACAAATGTTGTAGACCCACATCAAGGCTGATTTGTAACTAACATAACATATATGTGGGTTTGGTGATAGTGGCAGATTTTTCATTTTTAAGAGCCATGGAATGAATTATGAAGGATTCAGTTTTGAGACCATGCAGTCTTCTAAACAATTCCAGTAAGAACTAAATAGTGGATTATAAATTGCAAATAACCACAGTCCACAAACAAAAGAGAAACATGCATATACCACATGAAAACCACAACTACCAATAGAAGAAGTTAGATATAGTTCTTCCGCTGTCCCATCCAATTTTTGAAGACATATTTTGGATGGAAATCTCATTTATTTATGTAACCTGTTATAATCCTTTCATCTTGCCTCGGAAGAACACCACAAAAGAGTTATAATGAAGTAGTCTTACACCAACATTAGATAGAGACAATTTTCATTGAAAACTTTGGATGAAAATTCGAATAAATTATGTTATATCCTTTTCATAAAATCTTCTAACATAACACCAGCAGAGTTTGTAAGGAACTATTATTACACCAACATAAAGAAATGTGAACTATGGTACATCAACATATAGAAGCTGCCTGTAGTTCCTGAGTTGTTCCCTCTGATTCCTGAGTATTGAAGAAATCTTGTAATGGAATCATCTTCAAGGAATCCTTCTTCATGCTCTTAATAACCTGAACAGAAGTTAAAGCTCTGGAAACTGTGGTTATGATAGGAATTTTATATGCTAATGCCATTCGTCTTAACTTCTGCCCATCTATTTGATCTAATGCATCTCCTAAATTTGCAATCACCAGTAACTGAATCTGACCATTTGCAATCATGTCATCTACATGTGGGTGCTCTTCATGGAGTTTCAAAACTCTTTCCACTGGAATTCCTTCCATTTTCAACAAACTGGCTGTGCTAGTTGTTGCAACAATTGTAAAACCAAGTTCAATGAATCTGTTTGCAATTGCTGGGAGTCTTGGTTTGGTGAAATCACTTAAACTTAAAAACACCGTGCCTACAAGAGGCAATTTTTGATTTTCTGCAATTTGTGCCTTGGAAAATGCCATAGGAAATTTAAATTCTATGCCCATCACTTCTCCAGTGCTTCGCATTTCAGGACCAAGAACCACATCACAGCCTTGAAAATTTTCAAATGGAAGGACTGCTTCCTTGACAGATACGTGACTTGGAATAACTTCCTGTATAAAACCAAAGTCTCAAAGATATTTTCCTGACATAAGAAGCACGACATACTTTGCTAAGGGGTGGCCAATTGCCTTTGAGACAAAAGGTATTGTTCGTGATGCTCTAGGATTTTCTTCAAGAAGGTAAACTTCACCAGCAGGTGTGATTGCATATTGTCAATTCATCAGTCCACAGATGCCAAGCCTCTTTTCCAATTTAGATGTCCATGATCTAATGACTGACAAGTATACAGGTGACACTGTTTCCTTAGGAATAGAACAAGCTGAATCACCAGAATGCACAACTGCTTGCTCAATGTGCTCCATGATACCACCAATGACCACACTACCTTTAGAATCTGTCAAATAATCTACATCGATATCACAAGCATCTGCCAGGTACTTATCAACGAGTATTGGCCTTTCTGGGTCCACTTCTACTGTAGTTTCTAAGTAATGCATCTATTTGTCATCACTGTATACAATTTCCATTGCATGACCACCTAAAATATTAGAGGGCCTGACAAGAACAGGATAGCCAACCTTTCTTGCTATTGCCAATGCATCCTCATCACTCTTAGCAATACCACCTTGAGGTTGCTTGACTTTTAGCTCATCCAACATTACATTGAACTTCTCCATATCTTCAGCAGCATCTATTGAAGTGGGAGAAGTCTCCCAAATTCGCAAAAGACCTTCCCCACTTGCACCCACGGGCTTAAACTCATCGAGGTATTGTTCTATGGGTAGAGCTAGATTCAAAGGTGTTTGCCCTCCAAACTGTACAATTATACCATCGGGCCTCTCTTTGTCAATGACATTCAAAACATCCTCTACTGTAAGAGGCTCAAAGTACAGTCTAACACTAGTATTGTAATCTGTAGAGACAGTCTCAGGGTTTGAATTCATCATGATGGTTTCATATCCTGCATCCTTCGAAGTGCAAGCAACCTTAGAAAAATTCCATAGAGGTCAATAATTAGCCATTCAGATAGAGGAAAATACTCTAGCGAATAATGTAGATGAGTTCAGCCACAAAACCAATCGAGGTTTATCCCTCAGGTTATCTGAATACCCTCCAATTCTAGGGCTGAAATAATATCAAAAAGGTTGTTCTTCTGTCTCAAATAAGCCAAAGAATAGCCATTAGGGTCGAGACTCAAATAGCCATAATTCTTAAGTGAATAGTGCTAAAGAATGTCCAAAAGAATCCATAGTCATTAGTCCTCAAATGTGCATGTAGTAGACCTTGGAACAGTGTGTAATCGACCTCAGATTAGCCTGAGAAAGGGTCAAAATTCAGCCTCTTAGGTTGCCTTAGATGACACAGATGCAAGCCTCAGAAAAACACAGAAATTTACCTTAGACTTAACATGAATTCAGCCTCTTCTCCTCTGAATCTCCATGCAAAAAAAAACATAAAAACGAAACCTAAAATCACAAGTAGAATGGCCTCTTTCTTCTGTTTTGCGCTCTGCCCCAGGCTTAAAAAATTTAGAGAAAACAATCTACTTGCCAATTCTCTCTTTTGGAGAGCAGACACGTTTCTTTTGATAGTGGTCGTGGATTATTTTTTGATATTATTGAGGACAAATGTGCTTCTGAAAATCATAATCAGTATGCCTTGCTCATGTATGTTATGGATGAGATTGCCTTAGAGAATATGACATGGATCTAGGTGATGGACAAATTGGAACCTTGTAGATGGCATGTGTATGCCAATGGCCACTAGCAACCTGAGTATGCATCTTACGTTGCAACCTAGAAACCTAGAAGCTGAAATTTATCAATTTATAAGATTTATAACCATCTACTAAGACTTGAAACATAAGATTTGAACTTTATCAATTTGACAAAACTTATAATATGACAGTCTTCTCTACATGGGCTACATGCTAGATGTCACCGTACACTACTTGAAGGTTGGAAGGACAAGTTTTTCATTCACAGTTTTGTCTATACCTAATTTTTTCTTGTCCATTTTCTTCTCTTTGTAGTTTGATCTAATGTTAACTTTTAAGTGTTGTACTTAACAAATATGCAAACTCTCTTTAACATGCCCCTTTTGAGAAGTTGTTTTTTGTAAACCAATCATGCACTAATATGGAAATTGGAACTGATAATATGCTTCCCTATCTTTCTTGTAAATATTAGTTAGGGATCAACCATAGGATAGTTGTTTCTTGCTGGTAAAAAGGTATTGAGTTTGAAGGCACAACTCTGAACTTAAAACACCCTTAATTGTAAATATTTCTAGCTTTAATGGGTACCTTATGCCCTATTATTAAGGTGTTGCAAATTATGATAGAAATTATGATTATGGGTTTAGTTAATTCTATGGTTGTCTCATAGTGGTTTTTTCTCAGACACCACATATTCATTCATTCCAAAAACTAGGAACAGGATTTCGAATGCATCATAGTTTAGAGTATGAATATTATACTTGATTGTTTTAGTTAACTGGTTCTTGTCACACGGTGATGTTTGCTCAGACACCATTTGTTCATTCATTCCAAATAGGAATGGGATTTTGAATGCATATTAGGTCAGCTCACCTTGTTGAGCCATTAGATGATCCTAAATTCTTGGTCAATTGGATATGTTAATTTTCTTTTCAATTGGTGTTGTTGGGGAGGTTAATTGGGATGGCTAGAAAATTTGTTTGAAAGGACTGCAGTGTGAAGAGTAATGGGCGATAGTGATGTTGGACACCTTAATCCCCATAAAAAATTCTGGTAGAATAATCACCGCTAGAGAAGCCAACATCACTAGAGGTTTGTTCTATCACTGTCATGCTGATAAAGGGTTTGGCTTATTATTTTGTAGCTTCTAGTGGGTAGTATTTTTGTTTTTGGGATATCAATCTGCCATTTGCTGAAATAAGCCATTCTAGGATTTGCTACCTCCATGCAGACAAATCTTAGTTATGCATTCCTAGTAATCCATCTTCTTATGTTTGTAAATACGTCTTTCTTGTTTCCTCGGTGGAAATATTTTCTTCTGTATTTACATTAGTTCATGACATGGGTTTTATATCTAGAATTTTTCACTTCCATGACGTTTCAGTCTTTCATCTTTAGAAATTGAAGTCCCAGTATTCTGCTATTTGCGTAAATAGGTAGTTATGGATTTTGCTACCTCCCAGTAATCTTTCAATTTCTTCTATATGTATTCACAATAGTAATATTTTCTTGTCTCATCGGTTATTGTAGCATATGCATAGATTAATAGAAGACTGAGATTTAGTGAATGTTTTTAGTTATAATGGTTGTTAAACTATACGATTTAAATTGGAAATGGTAACTAACTTTTATTTTCGTAAAAGTGTTTTTAGTCTTCTTTATCTTTGTAAATGTGTTGCTCTTGTTTCACAATAGGAGCAGTTGCTTTTAATAATTGTCTAGTTCGTTTGAGCAAGGGCATCCATGGTTTTGTGAAATTCCCCATTTCTAACGCTTATGCGTCTCTGGACCTTACAAATATAATTGGAGACATATATGGAGCTGGATTTAAAGATTTTATGGTGCCAAGCTAGATTTATTAAGCTGTGATGTAATCATCAGCCTCTATGCATCCATGGTTTTTTGAAATTTCCCATTTCTAGCGCTTATGCATCTTTGGACCTTACAAATATAATTGGAGATATATATGGAGTTGGAGTTAAAGAGTTTATGGTGCCAAGGTAGATTTATTAAGCTGTGATATAATCATCAACCTCTATCTTTTGAATTTATGTGCCAGGGCTTATGTGATTGTCACCAAATATTTTGTTTGTAAGCCTGTAAGTATAACATTAAGTCCGTGCTTGGACAAGGCAAATACTCAGAAATGTTTTACATTGTGATCTCCTTCTTGCATATGTCTATAAGCTGGTATTGTTTACTATCACTCTTAAAGTGGGGCTACATATGATGTCATAGTTCAGTACATTTTTGTAGGTTTAAACTCTACAGAAATTGCCAATAAGAAAACAAAATTTGCATTAGCACATGCTTCAACTACACTTATCTTCCTCCTTTGTTGGTGGCTAATTGAGATCCGAACCAAACACTGTCCATTTTGTCTCCAATTCTCATGACTATAGTCACTGATTTTGGTGTTCAGAAGTTGGACCTGCTCCTGCAGCCCCACTAACTGACTGCAAAGAGCCTCAGATTCATTTTGTTGCATGGCGAAATTGGCTTTCAAAGCCTGTGACTGCCTCCAATGATTGTACACTTGTCATCATTTGCTCTTTGAGCTTCAAATTAATCACTATAACGATACTTGGAGTACATCCAATTTCTTCATTAGCAGATTTACCTTCTCATTGCAGCTGCAATTAAAGTGCCATGCACAACTATTGGTGCTTTCTGTTCCAGCTTGGCCTCCCCACATTGTATTCAACTTTTTCATTGCCGTGCCACACCAAATCACTTACCCTCTGTTTACTCCATGACCAACATATACAATTACTTGCTCCCCAAACCAGCGTGAAAAGCTCAGTGATGCTCAATCTAGGGACACATAATACCTCCAGATTGACTTTTGCTCTTGCACTTATTTGCAAAATTCTTGCACAATTGAGTCATACCAATATGCAAACTAGAAACTATATTTGCACCAATAACTATCAAGCATACGGGAAGTACATTCCTAGGCTCACTTGTGGCAAATTTCTTTCCACGATGTTGCTTACGAGGTTGAGCCCCCAGTCACTGTTGTGAATTAGCTCTCCACATATTGCCAACAGAGTAGTAGTTAGGAACTAGTCAACCTCCAACTAAAGCCTTTTGCATTTAGACATTTTTCCAATTGCTAGCTCATGACAGGAGGCTGAATTAACATTGAATTTGCGGCTTTAATTTAATTTATTGAAAGTTGTAGAATTTACAATCTATAAAGGTTTCAAGATATAATTGTTAGAAGTCTAATTTAAAGGGTGCTAGCTCAATGGAAGAGCACTTGCTTTACAAGCAGGAGGTTGGTGGTTCGATTCCATCGTGCCCTGATATTCATATGGAATGGCGACGATCAATTTTTGGTGACGGAGGCTCTTTTGACCATCACCAATGAGCTTATGGTGACATTTTTCGACCCTCACCAAAATATTAAATGGTGACGGCCAACGAATGCCACCGTATATATGCATCAATAGTGACGACCATGAAAGAATCGTTGTTGTTGATATGAAATGGTGAGGGTCATTGTTTGTCATTATAGTCATTATTCGTGATGGACTTTGATGTCACCAATGAGCTTATCATGACACTTTTTGACCCTCACCAAATATGAAATGGTGACGGTCAACGAACGTCACCATATATATGCACCAATAGTGACGGCCATGAAAGGTCCCTCACAAAAAATCATTGTTTTTCATATGAAATGGTGACGGTCACTATCCGTCATTGTAATCAATATTCGTGACGGACCTTGAATGTCACCACAACACATACTTTCGGTGACGCCACCTTTGGTGACGTTCAATTTTTTGGTGACGGAGGCTATTGTCCGTCACCATTGCTCATATGAAATGGTGACGGTCACTATCCGTCATTATAAATCATTATTGGTGACGGACCTTGAATGTCACCACAACACCTATACTTTCGGCGACGCCACCTTTGGTGACGTTCAATTTTTGGTGACGAAGGCTCTTTTGACTGTCACCAATGAGCTTATGGTGACATTTTTCGCCCCTCACCAATGTCTCTTTTTCTTGTAGTGTGGATAGGATGTTTCCCCACTGTAAACCTGTTATGCATCCTTGTTGTTCAGTTTCAGATTAGGCTGGGCAGACATCTAAGGCAACTTAGGTGGAGCAGAGTGGGTGATCTAAGGTTGAGTTTGGGGTTGAGGTAGTAAAGCAAGTGTTTGGTTGTGTTGGGGCCTCCACCATAGTGATGGGTTTCTCTACTGAGGTGGTTGAGGAACATACTATTGGAATGGTTGGTTCATAGGATGAGGGTGATATGGAGGGGTGTGAGGCCAAGTAGGAGGTGTAGGCCATGATGGAGGAGTGGATGTCTTCCAATAATTCATAAGTGCATTCTGTTTTGTATGATAGTAGGAGTAAGGTGCACCTTTCATGCCCTACTGATATGATCGAGGCCCTTGAGGGCTTCTCTTATTTATGAAACAAAGTTGCTCTGGTCCTCCTTCCCCACCTTGATATACAACTTTGAGCCCAGGTAAGGAGGGACACTCATCTGTGGCATGATTCTCTTCACAGACTAAGAAAACCTCTATGACATTTAGTGAACATTCATTTCAAGAGTGTTTTTTAGTACATCTAGGGCAGAATATAGCCAAGGCCCTTTATGCTTCTTGTTGATATGGATTGTGTCCATTTTCAAAGAAAAGGTTTGCTAAATCTCACATTTGAAGTCCTCCAACACATTCTCAATCTCATGCTTGATGGAGGTGGAAGAGGAAGGGGTGTTGGTCATGCTTTGTTTGGCTCTACCTTTCTTCCTAGCTACCCTAGAGTGGCTTCTAAAGATAATTTTGATTTCCTCGTAAGGAAGTTGGTAGATGTCTCCTCACGAAAACATATTAAGGGTTTCTATCACCTCTTCCCAGATCCCTCAGAGAAGTACCAATTTGAGTGATCGGGGATCAAGGTTGTAGTTGGTTCTTTTATAGTTCAGTTGGAATCTTTCTTCATAATCTTCTAGGGATTATCAGGTCCCACATTCATCCTAAATATCTCCTCTTTGGTTTCTTTAGATCTGAAATATTCTCTATATTTTTTGTTGAAGGACTCTTGCATCTGTTCCCAGGTAGTGATATTGTTCCCAGGAAAACCCATGAACCAGTGCAAGGTTGCATCCTTGAGGGTGGATGGGAATAGTTTTAGCTTCTATTCATTTGAGGCATAGTCATAGGTCCTACAGACAATAGCAAACTCAAACATGAAGGTGTCAGGATCCTTAGAAGTAAGGCCATGGAAATTTGAAAGGCTCGAGGGAGTGATGTTAGTCATTCTAGTTTCCCCATCCGTTTCTCTAATGGGAAAGACTCCTTGGGTCCTAGTTTCAGCCATGGCTTGAATTGGTGAAGCAGGTTCCTTAGGTGAAGAAATTTCATCTTCTCCTCCAATAGGTTCTTCAAGTTTTTCAAGTGGTTCACCTATGGTGTGTTCAACCTCACAGTCACTGAAGAAGAGTGATGGGTGACTGTGTGGGGATGTGGGGGTTTTTGGTAAGAATTTTCCTTGGATATCCCTATTCCTAAGAGGCATGAAAGTCAAATTGTTTTTTTTAATTTTCAATATTTTTGAACTGAATGTAAATGAAAAGCAGAAAATAATTCTAAAGCAGAATCAAAATATCTACTTAGACACCTCTCCGGCAATGGTGCCAAAAATTTGTGAGCCCTAGTATTGCACCAAGAGTGTTGTAATGCATAGAGGCTACTCAACTTTACTTTATAAACCTAAGGTTCGTAAAAACTTGGAGGTGACAATGCTATAGGCACAACATATGGGTTCTACTCATGCCATCCTCTTCTCAATTCTACAATGAGGTGTTACTGCTATGGTTAATTCTAGGAAAGGAAGTATGTCACACTTCTGAATGAAATCTAAGACTGGAAATAAAGCATGACCATTACTCTATCAACAGGGAAAGAAACTATTCTAGGTCATAATTATTCATCTAGATATTTGTAAGAAAGAGAAATTCACACTTAATCTAATGCAAGAAAGGAAATTAAACTAAGTGGCATTCACAAATTAGATTGCTCAAATGAACTCGCATAAAGGGAAACTAATCTACACACACATGTTGAACCAAATGAATAATTGAGTTCTATTTAGCTTATGCTTAACTATTATGCTTAATAATGCATCTATACATGAGTGAATCACACTTTTAAATGACTCTGTTTTGCAGCAAAAGAAGGAGGCGTTGAGGTGACCTAAGAGGGTCCTCGACTCAAGGTTTCAAAGTTAAAGGTGTGTTGGAGGATGGGCTAGGCCTAGATGAGGTGAAATAGTGATTTTGGGCTGAAGGAGTGAGTGGTTGGAGCTGCTATGGGATATTCTAAAGGATTTCCTGTAGTGCTACAAGATTTCTTGAAACGCTACAGGAAACAGGCCAAGGGTAGTTTGAGGCTAGAAAATGGTGAGGAAAGGGTTATGAGAAGTTGAATGAAGGTGGATCTAGGTAGATGAAGGGTATCCAACCTCTTGGTAAATATTAGAACTCTTCACAAATCTTGTCTTACACCTCCAAGGTGGCTCCTGGTGTTTTGGTGGAGATTTCAAACAAGAGGGTTGAATGTGACTTGGATGGAAGTTGGTTGATGAAGGGTGGAGACTAAAGATAATGGTGTTGGGTAAGTCCTCTTCTACTTTTCTATTCAAACTTGCAAGAAAACTACCTGTTCATGCATTCATCATTAACAAATCTATCATAACAATGGTGGAAAATATGCATTAAATTTAAATAACCCTACCTATGCACTTGAGACAAATATATACCTATGCATATACAACATGTCCATGATAAGAAAAGAAACCTATCTAAATTTTCCAAGAAATCATAAAATAAAATCATTTTTTGTCTATGGTGAAGGTCTTCCCTCCTCAAGCTCCAATGGAAGAGGTGAGAGAGAGAGGCTTTAAAACATAGTTTTGAGGTTTTATAAGCTACTGAACATGAAATGGAAATATATTAACTATTTAAACATGAAAGAAAAAACCAGTACATAAGACAGACTATGGCCAATGGATTGAGCCCTAACCCACAAGCTTAGCTCCCTGAAACTAACTCAGTGGAGAGGAAACCAAATGCTCATTTTATTTCATAGCTAGACTTGTACGTAACATATGAAATGTAGAAATGTATAATACAAGAGATAAGAGTGCTCTAGCTACATCCAAAAATTGAATCCTAGTGAGATCTTGCTCTGGACTCTTTATCGTAGTGGGTAGCTACCAAAAGCTCTCTAAAAAGTGAGTGTTTTTCCCCTTGGGATTTGAGAGGAGTGGAGCTTGGCTCCCCTTGATACTTCACTTATGTGGTTGTCTCTGATTTCAAGCTATTGGAGGAGAATATTGAGGAGATATTGGCTTATTTTAGGATTTAAGTAGGTGGTCAACTCTCCTACATTCACTCCTTGCTATCTACTCTGAGCCCTGATTGTGCATTCTTCCTAAAAAAGGGCATATCCTCCTGATTTTCCTACATTTAAACCACATTAGATTTTGATGTATGAAAACCCTTAATACACCATCTTCACTAAGAAACATATGACAATAATGAAATTAAATGTGAGAAGGAGAGAATAATTAGGCTAAAAAATTGACAATTAACCCCTTAGAATGTACCTAATGATGGTGCTCATCAATTACTACCAGAAGTATCATGATCACCACCCTCATCATCATGTTCATGATCATCGCGCTCATTATCATGATCATGATCACCACCCTCATCCACGTATCTATCGATGCATGCCATTCATCCCTCATCGTTATCAGTACCCTATTGGCTCCGATGATATGATGCATAAGAGACATCCTCTTGCACGAAAAATCCCTGTAGATATCCATGAACTTCGGATCTACACTGATATCTCGATCCCTCACAGGGAATACTCTCTCCTCAACTAAAAGTCTGGCCAATCTGTCCCAATAGTCCATCTGAAATCGTAGACCATCCATGCATACCTAGATGCCCATTCCTCACTGAGGATGTGCCTCACCTTCTTAGGCCTTGCCCATCTCCTCATCTCCTTCATCCAGTGGGGGAGGAGGCATGTCCCCATCGCATCTGTTGATATCTACAAAATATATAGTACACAACAATAATTAGACAATTTCATTAAATATTTTAATAAAAAAATTTAAATAACGTTAGAACAAATTTTATTCTAATAAATTAAAACAATAAAATGAAACTAGATTAATTTAAATAAAACTCTAATATCACCTCTATCATCTAGAGGCTCATATTGTGTGAAGAGGATGTTGGGACACTGTCTCTAATCAATACCCGTGTATCGAAATTCCAACATGACAAATGCATGGCCATCCTCACTGGCTAGTAATGATAGTTCCTCAGAGGAAATCTTGGTCTGATACTTCGAAAGGAACCTCTTGGGCATCATCTACTCCCACATGCACATTTTTACCTCAGTGATCAGCCTAGGAGGAAAATAGTAAAATTTAGGCCTCATCTCTAGAAATATCTCAAAAAATAAACAAAAAATATATGAAGCGAAAGGGAAGGTCACCCTCCCATGTCTCAACGCACGACACATATCTAAATCCATGCAAAAATGCTTCAAACAAATGGCATACCATATGATACAATGTGACACTTGAATAAAAGAATCAACATAATACAAAATAGAGAAAATAATGTGCTACCCATAACTAATAGAGTGTGCAATGGTGGTGACTAATAATGAGAGGTGCCTAAACTCATGTGCAGCAAAAGAAGAAATCCATAGTTGTCCACCATGGACCTGAAAAATCTATTAGATAGACCACATGAGGTTTGGCATATCTATGAGTTTAGGAAGGTTGACTCTCAACTGAAAATCCATGGGGAACATCATGGAACTGGGGAAAATCCTCCCCTCTCCTAGATAGGCCAGTGATAAAGTATATTTCCTCCTCATAGCGCCTATACCATGCCCCAAGACCAACAAGAAACCCCGCTCTAAGGCACTCCATTGATGAATTAGATGTGCCAATAAGAAAAAGTGCACCTTGAAGGATGTATCATCCTCACAGTACTTGAGGAGGCATACATTCCTTAAGAGCACTCAATTCGTTGCACTAATAGGGTGAAGGTATAAATCCCTCTCCCTCTCTCTAGCCTCCCATGGTCATACCATATTGTATTGGTCCATCATTTTCTCTTTCTCCTACGAATGCTCCATATTGAAGTATTTGTTACATGATTGACATATAAAATACATCAGCCTAATACATAAAATCCATTTTTTTATTATGAAAATTATTTTTATAAATATGGAAACATAACTTTCAATTAAAAAAAACAAATTCATCGGTGCACCAAAAGCACAGTCATGCACTAGATTCGGTGCACTGTCAAACACAACCACACTGGAATTAGTGCACACATATGTATGGTGTACTTTTTTTGGTTCACAAATTTAAATTTTCATTGCAGTGCATCACACTTATGCACTAGTGCACACATATAACCTTTTCATATCGATACAAAATGTTCAAATTATCGAACACACTAAGCTATAGCTAGGGAGAGAGAAAATGGATATTATTTTTGCACTATAGAAACCCACAGGCTAGAGGCCATACTTCTTTGTACTCACAACCATTTTATATGTAGAAAAATAGAGTAGAACCACCTCACCTTCAAGTTGGGTTGTTGGCTTGAGGGTTCCTGAACTAGGTTCGAAATTGAGGTTAACCAACAAAACCCTCTTACCACTGGCCCTTTCGGCAGTGACCTCCTTGCGCAAGTCAAAGTCTCAACCAAAGTAGTATGGGGGGGGTGTTGGAACCAGGTTTTCGCACCCTGTGAGATTTTTGAATGATATGGGTGCCTTAAGATCCCAAATAGCCATAAACATACCTTTGCAATCACAACCCTAACCAGTAAACCCTTTTAGACAGATTTAGGTAGAATATATTGCACAAGTTAAAACAAAAATCATAAATAAAGTAATAACCTTTAACACATCATATCAAAGCCTTATACCCTCTAATCCATCCAATAATCATTCATATAAACCCAACCATAGTTACGCAAGAGATCTAAGTACAAAAATCAGAAACAAGACGCCGAAACATTCATAACATAACCAACAGATGCACATATAACTTAGATATCCGCAACAACCTTCCTTTATTACTTAATAGTTCAGATCCTTCATAAAAAACACTTCAATAGCTCGCACACAGCAGTACTAAGTTCTCCGCTCACACAGCAAGCGAGATCCTTCTACCTAGATAAATCCAGACAAAACTATCACAAAATATCCAAATCTACAATTCACGTTCAGAATTATCCAGAACTGACTTCTTAGACTCGATATATCCATCTATTTATATTATTAGCCTACGCTACTCTATGGTCCAAAAAATGTGGTTTGCGGCCCCTTGATCTACCCTTTGACCCATTACAATTATGAGGGGTTTTGACCCACCCCAAAACAACTGCGCAAGACTAAACTATTACAAAATATAAAAAAATTGCTCAGACTTAGGGGACCCCGCTCAGACTCGAGTCACACTGGTACTGGATTCTTCATTTTTTTTTGGAGCTCTTTTATGGTAGTTGAAAATGGTGCCAGGACACCTGCGCTTTGATCTGCTGCATTTTTCACAGTCTCCACCATTTTTTTTTACGTCGACCCTTCAGTGGCCAAAGTAACGCTCTGTAACGTCTGCTTTAAATTCCGAAATTCCAAGTCAAGATCATTGGAGAGCTTCATGGCCTCATCCTCCCATGATTTCATGTGATCTGTAACGATTTTATTTTTTCTATGGAACTCCTCCACCTCTTCCCGCAATGCCTAGCTGGTCTGAAGGCATGTCATTCTCTTAGCAGGGATGAATGTAGGCAATGCCTCCTGCAAGTCATCGAACTCCTGCTCCTTCGCATGCATCTCCTGAGTGATTTTATTGACTAATGGGTCTTGTTAGCATGGGATAAATTTTAAATTTACACCTTGGCATGCATATTTTTAAAATTCATTACTGAAGGTGGGTCAAATTTGAAATCGCTTTATTAAATTTTATTTCGAATGAAATTGAATGTATTTAAAATATATAATTAATTAATTGATTCTATATTTTAAATAAAATGTTAAACCGATGCATATTTCGCATATCCTGCTTATGGACGATGGTAGTTGATTAAAATCAATGGTTCCAATCTAATTTCGGACCCCCTCAATGTTTCGAGGTTTAATGAAGGAGGGGGGCATGAAATGGGTTGTTTTCATTAAACACGTGGTAGGCGTAGGATAGTTCGCACCCCCCCTCATAATACTACTCATTGTTGATGTACCCTTCTGAAATTCAGTTTCAAATTTTTAAGAATAAAGAAGAAATTTTGGGTCAAGTTTTTAAAGCTCGCCTAAGATACTTCGATTAAGCGGTTGTTGTTAAAGTGCAAAGTTTCTACTTTTTTAGAGCTCGTAACCAGGCCATGCTTGACTTACCCAATTGAAGTCGCAACTCTAATAGTGAAATGGCAATGATCAGGCGGTGTGGGTGGATTTTTCCATCGAAGTTACATGGCATTTATTTGCAAACTAATTGTTCAGCGTGAAAAATGGGGCTCACATTCCAAGCGCCCAAAAATATCTACTACCTATTCCTTACTACCTATTCCTAGAACCGAGACATATCAGACGAGATATAAGATAGGATTGGAAAACTTCCGAAGATGGTTGAAAATGCAGTTCAAACTTCTGTCAATACTTGGCCTAGGGAAGTTATATTCACTAGCGCAATAAATTCAAGTAGCAGGGGTTGGGGGTAACAACATGAATCCCATCTGGAAACCTACAAAGAAACACAACCTCTTTACTTGTTATTCTGATTATAGCAATGCAACATTCAACATATATGACCCTAGTGGTGCTCGAATTTCAGGATATATTGCAACAAATTTATATAAATTGGCAGTTAATTCTGCTAATCTTGCATTTTCCATTGAAGTTGTTTCCACCATGGCGGATGGCAGGGCACTGGCTAATTCGGTTTCGCCATTCGAAGACTTGAAATCTCGAGAATTCGTTTCATCAATGTCACTTGGACTGTCCATAGATTGTATGTTGCACGATTTTGAGATAGCAGAAGTAGAGCCAATCCTGACATTCACTGAATTTGGGGGAACATGAATTCTTAGTTGATGATGATCGAGGCTACGAATTTTTTATCCATAAATTGGCTGCAGAATTTCTCAAATATTCTGACAGTGGACATGTGATAGATGAACGACTAAAATTGTGCAAGTCCATGGTGCCAAATTAAGAGATTTTCGAAAAGAAGCTGTGATCAAGGTTTTAAGGCCAGGAATTGAGGATTTTCTAATTATACATTGTTGCACAAACTTTGGAGTTTTTGAGTCCCCAAGTCAGCTGTACATTGCTATTAGGTATTCAGATATCATGGCTGATTGAAATGAAAGTATTCATAACATGAAGCATGTTTGGGCCTACCCCCAAGCCTTTGTACAGATAATGGAGTTATGGTGGCTTGGACTTTATATAAGGAAGGTGGTGGTCCAACTCTAGAAGAGCTCGCGCTGGAAGGTGATCCACATGCTATTTTGCTTTCGGTACCCATGCAACAACACAAGGATTGTAATTTCTCATATGCAGATTTGAAAACTTGAATTTTCAAGAGGGATCGTGGATTTTTTTTCTAAGACAATGAAGGAGGAAGGTATCGTTGCATTATGGAGAGTAAAAACTGCATTTTTTATCTTGAAAATTTTATCCGTTATTTTTATACTCAGACTTTGAACTTTTCTCTCAAGGATTACTCCGAGAGCTATTGATCATCTTTTAACATTTCCATTTATGGAAGGCTCGATCAAATTGAATGTTTTAAGGGATTGTTGGCAGAGCTTTAAGAAATAAAATCGGGTGAATTTTCAACTCCATATTATGTGCATTAACTCAGGTCATTCAAATAGCACAAGAGTCAGATCTGATTGGAGTGGACACCGGCAAACATATAACAAACCAGATTTCAGGCACCAAATCAACAACTACAAGTTATCAAGTAGCGTTATTAGAAGTATTTTTAGGGAGATCATACACAGTGGACACATCAGCACAGCCACTGATTAACTAAAAGTGCTAGCACCACATTATAATTAAGGATCCAACAAAGGCGGTATGAATGGCAGAGCCAAATTTCGGAATCATTTATTTTTTCCTCTTCGAGACCAACCCAGGGGCCAGCTAGTTTTTGATCTGCTTTACCATCCATGAAAGGTTTCCAAAGTAAATACACCAAGCGGTGATTGTCAAATTTATCTTATTGTGGCCATTTCATGGTTCTATTTGTCTAAATCTTCTTAATTGAAATTAATTAGAAGTTGTCAAAGTAGATAGGGAAACCAACTTAGTTTTTAGTTAAATACTGCATGTAGTGGCAGTATGAAGGGTTTGACCTTGTTAGACTCTGCGATGTAAGAACCATAGTATTGGAGCACTATAGTTTTTGAGCTGGGCATCAATAATACTAGACCGTTCACAGGATTCTTGAGCTATGTTAATGGTGATTTTTTTCCCTCTATGTTAATGTTTTCTGTATATTTCATGTCGTGCATCGATTTATCTGATTGTAAAATAGAAATTTTAGATTAAGATTTGTTGGGAGAGCACCTTAATTCTATCTGTGTTTACTATCTTAATGTTTTCTTCTGAAGTATGGTTAAATAATTATGAATTTCTCTTTATCTATTACTGAACTCACTGCTCTATTTCATTTCATATTCACACTGCTAGTAAGATCCAGTCTGCATAGTTAGCTTGCACTGTGAATGCCCTTAAAAATTTGATGCACAATCCAGCCTTTTATGACTCCATAGTCCAATGGATTAAGTTTCACAGCTCTATCTTTCCAATCGCACAATCAATCAAAATAACCATCCCTCATAATTTCTATCACTATCCTAATATCAAAATTTATAACCATCAAGCTAAACCATAAAAAAAAAAGAGCCCTCTATGAGTCTAGGAAGGCTAGGTCCTGGATTCCAAAGAGGTTTGATGGTGTCCTCTATGGTTTATTCTTGCCAATCTTATAAATTGTAGGGCCACAACAGGTCTATCTAGACAAAATTCCATAGTCCCAGGGATTTTTCTAGGAGCGTTGAACCCTTCTCAAAATTTGCAGAGATGCTGGCAAATGTTGTCTTGACTTGCATGACCCATTGCATGCGCACCTCCGGGGGGGTCTCAGGCTGCAGCTTCACTTGCAATGCAGCAATCTGCTGCTCAAAATGTGCCTTCACAAACTGAATTTATGACCGGGAAGCTTTGAGAGCTACGACCATGCTCTCTCCTTTGGCTTCCGGTGCTAAGAAGGCCAGCATAACTACATATGGAATCTCACCGCATAGCCTGTCAATGAAACTTTCCAACTCCGTGCACTGAGCTATGACTACCTATTGTGATGTCTGAGCCTGAGTAGACTTTGTCGTTTTTGTTGCTGTGGTTTTCTCAGCCTTGTTGATCTGCTGCTGGGCACACATCTCTCTTCTCTAAAGCTCTGCTGAGATGAAGATATGTATCGCATGGAGTTGCCCACTTGGCAACTTGGAAAGGTTGATGTCGACCTCGGAGCAGGTTCGGATATGCGCACACAATTCTTCTTGATCTAAAGATACTGTTGCACTCGAGAAGGGGCATATTATGTTTCCTCTAGTTGCAACGATCGATGTAGGCGGTAGGCTCACTTGCACTAGCCTTGCTTGATCCACGCTCACTTCCAATTTATCAGTATTTAGCTACAGAACCTGTAAGCTGGACTACAAGGCTTCCACCACAACCTTTTATTGGGTTTCCATGGAGTTCCAGCAGTCCTCTGATGCAGAAGCGACTACATCTGTAATTTTTTTGAGGTCCTCCTCTGTCAAAGTAACGTCCTCCTCACCTCCTGCCTTGGACCTTATCCTCTTCTTGCGCGGCCCCTTGGATGTTTTTCCACCGCACTTGGTGTCGTGCGGTGATTTAGAACCATCGCCATCAAGCCTATCCAATCTGCCAAGGTCCACCTCTTCGTGGTCACCTCCTAACTCTTGACCCTTCTCTTATTCAGCTTCTCGGTCCTTCTTCGCTTCTGCTCTAGTGTCTTTCCCACCTGTCTCCATGCGTGGCTCTGATGTATCCTTAGGAGCCATATCTTTTGGGGTTGTGTCTTTCGGAGCTATTTCTTTCCTAGATGTGGACAACGTGATGGGCTTTGTGAAGCCTAGCCCAATCTTCCACGAATTTGGCCATGTTGCAACGACATGGTCAACTTCTGCCTCCGTGACCATATAAGTCAGTGTGTACCAGTTCGAATCCTTACACGCCTTGATCATGACGTTATGCATAATCACCTAAAACTATATAACACTCTTCTATTTTTCATGGATTGTTAACAAGAGTCACGGTCTGGAGTGGATAGCTTGCACCATCGCGCCTTCGAACAGTACCCAGAAAATTTTGTTCTCTTCGACTCACCGAGCGTTTGATGAGTCCCATAAATTGCTGTAGTGCACCCCCTCGCATATGCCTAACTCAATTTCAGGAAGGACTGCATCAGCTGAGGTTTCCCATGCCACCAGCGCAGTCAGCAAGAGAAGCCATGAGTAGCATAAATTCTTCCCCAGTTCATGTGCCTCGCGCACATTCTCCAAAAAATCTTCACACAAAAATTGCCACCAATTGTACAATATACCCCTTTTCACACTACCCTGCCAGGGAAATGATGTCTTGTGAGAGATGTTTTGTGACACTTCCTCAGCAGGCTTACATCCAAGGACAAGGGTGCCCCACATGTGCATCGTCGAATTCGGCGATGGTGTTGAGCTAATTTATAACACAATATTTATTATCAATCCGAGTTGTTTATGCTTTGAGGCAAGATCACTATATGTGAAGATCAGATATAATCAACCTTGAAAGATATGCTGAAAGTAATATATTCTACAACTCCAACTCAATTAGTTTTAAAAAGAGGATTAATATGGAAATGGTTCTTGACTCAAGAAATTCATTTTCACCTCAATTATTACTTAATGAATCAGAGATTAAAACTAAGAACTTAAGATGGATAAATTATGAATGAAAGAAGCTCTTAACTTAAGAGACATGTAAAGTGTTCCATTATAATTCATTCATCTTAATATCAAAAATCTCAACAAGAAACTGCTTGCACACAAACACCAACTTTAATTCATCATTTTCATAGAAGGGATGCTCAACTTGATACATCTGTTTTTCCAACTTGATAAAGTGATGAATAAGTTATAAACTAATGACATCAATCACTGCACATGAATCATTAAACAATCTGAAATAAAGCTTTGAAAACCAGTTCTACAATCATCAAATTACAAGGAAATAAAACTAGTTAACAAGAAAGTGTACTTAGCTTGGAATGGGGGCCCTTCCACCCTTGCCTTGCACACTTGATAAATGATCTCAGAAGCTTAAATTCAGTCACACATCCATAACATTGAACAGAAAATTGATAACAGCACAAGTCTTCAAATTAACTTCTCAATCCAAAATTGTCACAATATAAAAGTATATAAGTCAATAATAATCCTAATACATAAGCCAACAAAGCTTTGGCTTTAAATAAGAAGTCTCATGAACAAACTGATCTATTTTTACTCAAACAAACCCATCTACTTCTCATCCACCTATCCAAGTCGAATTCATTGTTCTTAGCCCAAGAAATATGGTCAATCCCATAGAATCTCAAAACTGCCCTATTTCTATGGGATTTCTGAATGACTAGTCATGATTGACTAGAACTAAATGGGCCTAATAAAGCTTGTTCTGTTTGAACTAAGCATAGGTGGCTTAGTCCTAGTTGACAAGCTGTCCATCCATGCATTCAAACCGTGCCCAAGTGTCCTGCAACCATATCAACCATATAGCTATTACGGGAATTTCTGAATTAGCCAATTTTGCACTAAAAATCAAACTTTCATAAAAACTTTAGAATTTGAAAAATTAAAATTAAATACCTGAATAGATATCAAATATATGTCAAAATGGAATAAATGAAATGAAAATAGATGGAAAATAGATGGATAAATAAGTTTCTTTGAGCAAAATAAGACCAAAACTAAGGCCCAACATCTCTCCCTTGCTTATCATCAAGCATGTCCCCATGCTTGCCTGTTTCTCTTTGACCTTCTTCTTTCTGAAGTAGATGTTGTACCTGTTGATGCTTCCTGTTGTGCTGCCTTTGCCAAACAATCTAAACCTGTGTTATGTCGTTCTTTAAACAAAGTTGCTTTAACCTTCTGCTTTTCATACTTGGCCTGCCACATGTTCTTTTCCTTCAACCATTTAAATGCTTGTTTAGAAATTAGATCATTCTTCCTTTTTAATTTCCCCAAGTCTTCTTTCAATTTTTCATTTGTTTTGATCAATTTAGCATTTTCTTTCTTGTTTGCTTTGTTCTCCTCTTCTAACTGTTTTTCCACAATTTTACTAATTTCTAATTGATCAGTTAAATCCTTGATTTTCCCATCTTTTTCAAAATCCTGAGTTGTTTTCATTAATGATGCAGCTGCTTCATCATCATAGGCAGAATCCTTATCAAATTCTTCTTGTGGAATGTTATTTTCTTCTTGTGGTCTTGGAAAATATGTTTCTTCTTCCCTGTCTAAATTGATGGGACTTTTGTTTGTAAATCTTTTGGGAATAGACATCACAGATATTTCATAATCCATAGCCATGTTATTTTGCTGTTTGGCTCTTGTTCTAGGATACATGGGTGAATTCATCACTCCCTTAATTTCCTGCTCTGTTTTCTCTTGCACCTCTGTAATCTGTTCAGTAAAATGATTTTTAACCATGAATTCTCTCCACACTATGCCCTGCAATCTTACTTGATATTCAACTAGGATTTTAATCAATCCTTGATGATACATTTGTCCTGCCTTAGGCCTGTTTTCATGTCTTGCTGTTTCAATCATTCTTAAGAGGATTTTATATAGGAAATAAGGTAAATTAATCCTATCTTCCCCCTTAATGTGTTGTAGAAGTTTAACATGATATAAATGGGCAACACTATATCCTCGGTCACAAGTTAAAAACTTTTGAATAATCAAGACCAATTCTCTCCATGGCTCATTAAACCATTCTTTGGGTATACCTTTTGTCCTATCAAATGTTCCCTTCCGGTTTTTCTCAAGGAAGAAAGTCCATGCTTTCTCCTTGAAGTGTAGCCCTTTGTAATACTTCTCTCCTAACATTGGCAAATCTAAGGCTTTGGACAAGTATTCTTGGGTTACTGGAACAATGATTTCTCCTATTCGAGTTTGGTCCTGATTAAAATTCTTTATAAAATCTTTGGTTATCTCCTCAGAATGGCCATTAAATTTCTGTAGGAAGCCTATCATTCCTGCCTGATAGATTTTTTCTATGGTCTCTTTTCCCCAGCTTTCTATTTGAAATTTTGGCTCTACCCTGTTTGCCATTGTTTCTGTAAACCAATCAATGTAGGCTTCTGCTGTTACTAACTTCATTTTAATAAAAATTATGACTATTTTTTTAAAATGAAATTCAGTAAGCAAAGAAGCTTACCTTCCTCTTCGGACTCAACTCAACTCTGCACTTTTAACCTCTGATATATTCCCTTGCAATAACACTCTTCTGAATTCCCTGTTGAATACAAGCAACACCTGTATACTCTGTTAATACACTGATCTCTGTTTTTTTATTAAATACACACAGTATCATAAGCCACACAATCATGATTTACTTGTGTATATATATAAAAAATAAGAAAAATCAAAGAGTGCTCTCGGCCTAATCGAAATTTTTCGCACTGTTTGGACTTAAGCAAAGGTGTTTGCAAACAAAAATTTCGTGCAGACTCATCATAAAAATGCAACTATGCAACAAGCTCTCGGCCTCAACATGGCTTCAACGAACCCGACTTTCTTTTTCAACCATAATTCAATGTGACCATTAAGCATTCGATCCCTGACTGTCAAAACAAAACAAAACGCAGTGGCAACAAAATGTTTTATGGCGTTTTTTTAGTTTACACGCTAACTGTTTGTGAAAATATTGGTGCGCATAGTTTACTCAGAGGATCACGGCTTAGTGCGCAATTCAACAACCCTCCGCCATACTACTTCACTTAAAACTTGTTACTCATGCAACGGATTTTCCTCAAAATGCTGCGCTATTAGCAATCCTTAAGTGCTGTCGATCTGGAGATAATCACGGGTTTGAAGTTACCTGACTGTCAACGAACGCGTGGAGTGTAATCGGGCGCTCCAAATCCCTATTGTTTCGGTTAACTGAGCTGGTGTCAAAAATACAGGATCAAAAATTAATGTCAAACGATATTCCATAATCCCTGAGTGTTAATGAACTTCACTTGTTACCTGACTCAATCCTGGAAATCTGTGATCTCTGATCGTCGAATCCGGAGCAATTTCTTACCTTAAATCCGCCTTCTTGCTTTCCTCGGAGCGATTTTCACTATTCCGCTGCTTCAACCGCCTTCTCTTCTCTCCAGATCAATGTTTTGTTTCAAAACGCCTTCCTTCTGAGCTCTGGAAATGAGGAATGAGGTTGAAAGTCATGAATGGACCGAGTTCATGGTTGTACCGTGTCTGATGGCGTTATTATGTGAGGTTGGTATGGCTGTCCTCTTTGACCAGTCGACCGACTATGTCATGAGGATACCACCGCCTTGTTTTATGTTCAAACTATATACACGTACACCATCACCTGTGCACGCTATGTTTGAGTGACATGGTTGTGTTATCACACCACTGTGCACGCTATGTTTGAATTATCACGCTGTATTGTCACCACCGTGCACGTTGATTTCCCATCGTCGTGTGCTATGATATGCACCAACGCATTTCACTTTGAATGATACACCCGTATCATCACTACCTTCTGCATGAACTGATTACTTCCGCCGTGCCCTTTCGTGCAATGATACTCCTGCGTTGTATATGACATTATCATTATACCTTACTCTGTCAAGTCTGTCAACCAAATCATAACCATTATACTCATCCTTCATTTTATATGCGCCATATACCTTTGCCTATGTTTATACCATATGCGCATTAATTATATGCCATTGACCTTATCTCTTATGCGTATTAACCTTATATCCTTTCCTTTGCGTTCAATTCGCATTCCTTATTTACACTTATGGTATATAATTTTCATATAGCGCATTATTTGTTTTGGTTTTTATGCACATTCTTATGATTTTAAAATGACCATCTTAGGTCATGTTTAAAATCATCACCATATTAATGCTTGATTTGTGTATGCAGGTGGAGAAAGTTGTCCTAGCTTGTTCTTTTGCTCAAGAAAAATATTTAGGATTATAGGGAATATGTATGAGAAATGTGTATATGAATGAAAATGGAATATGTATAGGATATTATGAAGATAGGATATGTATAGGGAATTATGAATATAGGATATGTATAGGGAATATTGAATATCCTCAGGTACTAACTTTAACTTAACAAAACTAAAAATTCCTAAGAAAAATTTGAATTTCAAGCACAAAATGACTATATATATACTTCCCTGGATGATGTTTGTACAGGTGGAATGAAGTCAGATTTTGTCGATGAATCAAAAAGTGAATTTTATTGCTGCTCCTTGTCCTTCATGCTCTGGTTCTTGAATTGAAAATCAGGTCCCTTTGTAATGATTCTTTGTTTCAGGTCCCTCTGCACTGCTTACATAATATGCACATGTTGTTTTGACATTGACAGGTCTCTCAGGTCCCTCTGTATTGATTTCCTTTTTTCAGGTCCCTCTGCTGACAATACAAGTTCCTTCTATACTTCAGCTTTTCAGCTAAAGATCTAATACAAGTCTCCCCCTTGTTTAAGATATGACTTGTCCTCAAGTCAATTGTTGATGGAGAGTACCGGTATTGAAATTATGTGAGAACAGTAGAACAAGAAAAGGAATTCATAGAGTCCAAGTTGCCTTGATTTTCCCCTATGAATTCATGTTTGCATAGTGCCAGTTGCCTGGTTTTCACTAGCAAACAAATTATTATTTTTTATGTTTTTTTTATTTTTTTTTTATATTTTTTATATTTTTATTTTTTTATATTTTTTTTTCATTTTTATTCAACTACAGGACTGGAAGATGGCTGAACTTGGTGTGCCATGACTTCCAGTTCTGTATCTTCTGTCAGTTGTTTCATAAATGCTTCTTTACTGATAGGCCTATTGTAAACTTTGAGTCTATGTCCATTCACTATAAAGGAGGTGGAATCCTGGTCAATTGTCTTGATCTTTACTGCTCCATTGTCGAAGATTTCATCAATTTCATATGGCCCTAGCCAGTGTGTTGTGAACTTTGCTTTGAAATCTTTGAACTTGGAGTCAAAAAGTAATGCCCAATCTCCCTTGCGAAATGTCTTTGTCTTGATATATCTGTCTTGCCACTTCATTCTTTGTTGTTGCACCAATGTAGTATGTTCTATGGCTTGTTGACGATGCTCATCTAACTGATTCAGTTCCATGATCCGCTGCTGTTGTGCTTCTGTCAGGTCTAGTCCTAATTCAGCTCCTAGTCTGTATGTTTGTATCTGAAACTCTATAGGCAATAAGGCCTCTTTTCCATATACTAACTGGTATGGACTAAAACCAGTTGTATTCTTCCATGTAATTCTATAGGCCCATAGTGCATCTTGTAATTTTTCAGACCAATCTTTTCTGTTCAGCTGTACTGTTTTTGTCATGATATTCTCTAGGACTTTATTTGTTGATTCAGCCTGCCCATTTGCTTGAGGATGATATGGTGTAGATGTTCTGTGTTTGATCTTGTACTTCTCTGTTAGATCTCGTACCAGTTTTGATGTAAATTGTGTTCCTTGATCTGTTACAATTTGTCTAGGTACTCCATATCTGACAAAGATTTCTTTAAAAAGAAAGTTGACCACTATATCTTCTGTTGCTCTATGCACTGCTTTCGCCTCTACCCACTTGGTTACATAATCTGTACATACTAAGATGTACTTGTTTCCATTTGATGATGGATTGATGGGTCCAACAAAGTCAAGCACCCATTGCTCAAATGGTTCTATGAGGACCTGTGGCTTCAGCGGCATCTCATCTCTTGTTATTGGTCTCCCTGTTCTTTGGCAACTGTCACATTGCTTGACATATTTCTTAGAGTCTTGGAAGATGGATGGCCAGTAGTAGCCTAGTTGCAGCACCTTATATGTTGTTCGTTTATCTGCAAAATGACCACCACATGGTTCATCGTGACATGCTTTTAGAATATCTAATATTTCATCTTCTCGCACACATTTTCTAATTATCAAATCTGGACCAGTATAAAATAAATCACCATTTACCCAACTATACCTGGAACTTTCTTTAATAGTTTTGTGTCTTTTCTTTTTAGTGAATTGGTTTGGTAACTTTCCAGAAGATAAATAGTTTGCCATGTCTGCAAACCATGGTGTTTTTACTGTGATAGCAAACAGATGTTCATCGGGAAAGTTATCTGCAACCGGATTTGGATCATTGGGTGAATGTATGCGGGACAGAAAGTCAGCCACTTGATTTTCCTTTCCTGGCCGATCTTGTATTGTGATATTAAATTCTTGCAGTAACAATAACCATCTTGTTACTCTTCCATTGGTTATAGGTTTATTCATCAAGTATTTTATTGCTGAATGATCTGTATGAATGAAAACTTGATATCCTGTTATATAATGTCTAAATTTGTTTACTGCATGTATAACGGCTAACATTTCTTTCTCGGTGACTGTATAGTTCAATTCTGCAGGTGTTAGATTCTTGCTTATAAAGTATATTGCATAATTGAACAAGTTCTCTTTCTGTCCAAGGGAGGCACCTATTGCAGTATCAGATGCATCAGTTGATATATGAAATGGCAAAGACCAATTTGGTCCATGGAGAATGGGTGCAACTGATAATTTTTCTTTCAGATTTTGAAATGCATTTTGACAGTCATTTGTCCAGTGAAATTCAATATCTTTTGCTAATAATTTAAACGGAGGTTGGGCTATTTTACTGAAGTTTTCAATGAATCGTCTATAATAGCCTGCATAGCCTAAGAAACTTCTTACCTCTTTTTGTGTTGTAGGAGGTATTAAGTTTACTAGGACTTGGATTTTTGCTGGATCCACTTTAATTCCTGAAGCAGAAATATGGTGTCCCAGAACTATTCCTTCTGTCAACATTATATAGCATTTCTCATTGCTTAATGACAAATTTGTTTCAATGCATCGTTTCAACACTTTCTCAAGATTATTTAAGCAATCATTATATGTGTTTCCATAAACTGTAAAGTCATCCATATAAACCTCTACACATTCATGGATTAGATCAGCAAAAATTGCAAGCACTGCTCGTTGAAAAGTTGCAGGTGCATTACATAAACCAAATGGAAAAACATTATATGCATAGGTTCCCCATGGGCAAGTGAATGTTGTCTTGTCTTGGTCTTCTGTTGCTATTCTAATCTGGTTGTACCCGCTAAACCCATCTAAGAAAGAAAAGAATTTCTTTCCAGCTAATGAGTCTAACACTTGATCGATAAATGGTAGAGGGAAATGATCCTTGAGTGTTGCTTTGTTTAGTTCTCGATAATCCACACATACCCTCCACTTTCCATTTTTCTTTGGAACAATAACCAGTGGAGAAACCCATTGACTATCTGAAATAGGATAGATGAATCCAACATTTAACAATTTTTGCAGTTCATCTTTCACTATTTCTTTCATCATAGGATTCATTCGTCTTTGTGGTTGTCTTACAGGTTTTATTTGTTCATCTGTATAGATGTGGTGGACACATCTGTTAGGATGGATTCCTTGCATGTCAGTATAATCCCAGGCAAAAGCTTTTGAATATTTCTGTAATAATGCAATTACCTCTTGTTCTTGTTCTGATTGCAACTCATTTCCAATGTTTAAATGTTTTCCAGGACTTACCTCAATTGTTTTTATTGTTGGATTGGAGATTGTGTTTACAGGAAAGATGTCTATAAAAAAATTTCGCAAAGTTTGAATAGTACAGGTTTCCTGAAAACATTGATTCAAAAGGTTATTTGCAGCTTCATATTGCACTTCTCTAAGCTGCTCTGAAATACTTGGTTCTGAAATGAAAAGATCCATTAAGTCTTCATTCTCTTCTTCTTCTCTTAAATAAAAGAATTTATTTATACTTAAAACTGATTTAGTTTGCTGTTTTTCTTGAGCTTCAAGTACTGATTCTAAAGAAGTTGACTGTGTAGGTGAATAAAGAGCAATATGTTTCCTTTCTTCTCCATGTGAAATAATCATGCTTCCTGATCTGCATCCTATAAAGGCATCAGCAGTAGCTAACCATGGTCTGCCTAAGATTAGAGGATGTCCTCCCAAATTTGATTTTGGTTGCAGAATAAGGAAGTCAACAAGATACTCCCATGAATCCAAAGAGACTATAATATCTTCCAATATTCCTTCAGGGACAACTTTAGATCTGTCTGCCAATTCTAAGATTGTAGAGGTTGATCTAATGTTGTTCAAATGCAAAGTTTTTATGGTCTCCATTGTCATTACATTTATAGCTGCTCCCAAGTCTATTAATGTGTTTGGTACTGAGAAATTATTTATTGATATAGTAACCATAGGGATACCAGGATCAATATATTTTTCTATTTTGGTTTTTGTAGACATGAGACTTGCTAGTTTACCAATGACTTGGATTGTAGTAGGATCCTTCTTCTTTCTCTGAGTTTTCTTAATGCACAATTCCTTTATTGTTTTAGCATATATTGGTATTTCTTTAATTGCCTTCAACAAAGGAATTTTTACATAAGCATTTTTTAACTCATCTAAAATATCAAATTCGGGAAGGGTTATTTCTTTTTGTTGTTCCACTAACCTTTCAGGATAAGGTGGTGTTTGTGTTGTAATGTTTGTTCCTTTCTGAATTTGTATCTTAGTTTGTGATGTTTCAGGTGATTCTCCTTGTTCGGTTGGTTCTTCTATAATTGGAGGAGAATCCTTTTTAAGCACTTTTCCAGACCTTAGATGGACTTCATTAAGAGGAAGAATTGAATATGTGGGAAAACATGTTGCTTCCTCTACAGTATATGCAGCTTTTTCCACCTTATTATTCGGATTTGCAAATGGTTGTGCTGGTAATTGAGTTGTTCTGGGTTGATTTGTGGGTAGCTGCAACTGTTGTGGTTGGGTCAACAACGGTGGAGGATTCTGCTGCGGATATGGCATGGATTGTGGATATGCAGAATGTTGTTGTTGAAATGGTATGGATTGAGGATATTGTGGATATGTAAATGGCTGTTGATATTTTTGCTGGTATTGTTGAGGTGGCTGGTTTCCATAACCATATCCCCTCCAACCTTGTGCAGGTTGTTGTGGATATTGTTGTGGAGGCCAAGCTTGCCATGGCATTGGAGGGGTCCAAGGATTTTGAGGTGGATAAAGGTAATTTTGTTGAGGGAATTGTTGCTGATTTTGTTGAGGCATTCTAGGTTGCCATGGTATTCGTGGTGCTACATAATAAAAACCTTCCATTCCTGGCACTTCTTCCATTGAATTCATTTGTAATTCTTTCAATTTTGAACAATTTTCTGTGGAATGCTTTTCCGTACAAAGACCACAAACCTGAATACTCTTAACACTATCTAAAGGACATTCTCTTAATGGATGTTTGTTTCTACACTTGGGACAAAAGATTGCTAAAGCTTGGTCTTGTTCTTCTTTCCTCTTATTTGCCTTTAACACATCTACTTGTGTCCCTAATGTACTTAAAAGATCTGTTTTGAAATTTTCCAATAAACTTCCTATTTCAGCTCTTGTTATCCCTCCTGCAGCTGACTTTGCTGCTTTTGAACTTACTTCTCTTCTTCTTGTTTTTGCTCTTCCTCTAGAATATTTTTGACATAAGTCAACAATTTCTTCGAATGGTAGGTTTGAGATATCTCCTTTACCCATCACATTCAAGATGTCAAGGTATTCATCCCTTATACCCTTGAGAAAGATTGTTCGAATGGTTTCTTGATTTAAAGAGTGTTGTTTAGATTTCTGTAGATTATACAAAAATCTTTCCAAATATTCTTCTAGACTTTCATCTTCTTGTTGTGTCATTCTAAAAATATCTTCCTTTGAATCTCTAGATATGCAATAAGCTTGATATTTTTTAAGGAAGACTGATCTCATATCATCCCAAGAAGCTATTGTATGTTCTCCTAAACCCATAAACCATTTCAAGGCTGCTGCTTTTAATGTTGCAGGGAAAAGACGAAGTTTATGGATGTCATCAGTATATCCATATGTTCTACATAAAATATCAAATTCAAACATAAATGAATCAAGATCTTCTGTTGACATTCCATAAAAATTTGGCAATACAGAAGGTGGAATATTTTTCATTTTCACTTCTTCTCCTAATATTGCACTTGTGTCAATTATTGGAAAGCCAAAGGTCGTCTCATCTTCTTGTCTTTTCTGATCATTTCTTATTTTTCTATCATTTTCTTGTTTTGCATCTTCCTCTCTCTTTCTTCTCCATTCTGCTTGTTGTCTTTCATATTGAGCTTGTTGTTCAGGAGTGAGAATAATAGATCCATGTCCTTCTTCTGCCATTGGTTGATTTGTTTCAATTTTAAGTGGAGTTTCAGGTTGGTCACAGATAAGAGGATTTATGGATGGAAATAAAGATTGTTTTCCTTTGATAATTTCTTTTTGTTTTCCAGAAGTTGAAGATTGTTTTTGCTTTGCTTCCCAAGCTAACAAAGTTTGTCTCTCAATCAAAGTTAATCTTTGTCCACTTCTTTGTTTTTCTTCCAATTCCTCAATGATTGGATTACCAGTAACTGGGGTGTTTGATGATCCTATCTTTATTTGTGGGGGGTTTTTAATAAATCTACCATGAGGATCTCTATGTCTAGGCATAAAGAAACATAACTAAAAATGTAACTACTGTTTTTGTGTTTTTTTTTTTTTCTCTCTATTGACTATGCCGATATTTGCCTCCCCGGCAACGGCGCCAAAATGTTGAGCTAATTTATGTACCTAAACTAACACAATTATTTATTATCAATCCGGGTTGTTTATGCTTTGAGGAAAGTTCACTATATGTGAAGATCTAATATAATCAAACCTTGAAAAGATATCTTTGAAAAGTAATATGTTCTACAGCTCAGCTCAATTAGTTTTAAAAAAGGACTAATATGGAAATGGTTCTTGACTCAAGAAATTCAATTTCACCTCAATTATTATGAAATATCGAGAGATTAAAACCAATAACTTAAGATGGATAAATTATAGATGAGATAGATGAAAGAAGCTCTTAACCAAAAGACATGTAAAGTGTTCCCGTATAATTCATTCATATTAATATCAAAAAATCTTAGCTTAAACCCTTTTCATTTTCAACTTTAATTCATCATTTTCATAGAAGGGTTGCTCAACTTGATACATCTGTTTTTCCAACTTGATAAAGTGATGAATAAGTTATAAACTAATGACATCAATCACTATGCATGAATCATTAAACAATCTTAAATAAAGCTTTGAAAACCAGTTCTACAATCATCAAATTACAAGGAAATAAAACTAGTTAACAAGAAAGTGTACTTAGCTTGGAATGGGGGCCCTTCCACCCTTGCCTTGCACACTTGATAAATGATCTCAGAAGCTTAACTTCAGTCACACATCCATAAAATTGAACAGCAAATTGATAATAGCACAAGTCTTCAAATTAACTTCTCAATCCAAAATTGTCACAATATAAAAGTATATAAGTCAATAATAATCCTAATACATAAGCCATCAAAGCTTTGGCTTTAAATAAGAAGTCTCATGATCAAACTGATCTATTTTTACTCAAACAAACCCATCTACTTCTCATCCACCTATCCAAGTCGAATTCATTGTTCTTATCCCAAGAAATATGGTCAATCCCATAGAATCTCAAAACTGCCCTATTTCTATGGGATCTCTGAATGACTAGTCATGATTGACTAGAACTAAATGGGCCTAATAAAGCTTGTTCTGTTCGAACTAAGCATAGGTGGCTTAGTCCTAGTTGCCAAGATGTCCATCCATGCATTCAACTCGTGCCCAAGTGTCCTGCAACCACATCAACCATATATCTATTACGGGAATTTCTGAATCAGCCAATTTTGCACTAAAAATCAAACTTTCATAAAAACTTTAGAATTTGAAAAATTAAAATTAAATACCTGAATAGATATCAAATATATGTCAAAATGGAATAAATGAATGGAAAATGGATGGAAAATAGATGGATAAATAAGTTTCTTTGAGCAAAATAAGACCAAAACTAAGGCCCAACATGATGGTTTGGACTAGAAAACCCTGCTTATCTCATCCCACCTTGTACTTTTCCTTCACCTCTGTTGCTACCTTCATCTTGTTGCTTTTCCCAAATCCCTTCATTGGATGGGGCCCCTTCTTGGGTAGGCTGGTGATCATATAGATCAGCGCATCATCTATAGGTATTATCCCTTGAATCCACAGCGAGCCTTCATGGACCAAGGCCAACAATTGGCATGTGCAAATGCCTGTGATGGGGTACCACTCGAAATAGGGGATCCTCAACAGATTGAGGACTCCCGCGTTGTGTAGCCCGCGCGCCTAGTGCAACGACTCTACCTTTGGTACATCATTGTAAAACTCCCATTCGAAGTAATTTTTTGGTGCCAGCTCCGGGAACGTTGCTTCATTGGCAAGATCATAATCATCAAAATTTACTTGAGGGATCTTTCTGAACATTTTGTCATTCAGAGGGACATCTTGAGGAATCAAGGCATATGCAGATACTCAAGCACAATATCAATGTTTTGTCGCTTGTGCACCAAGGGCTTTTTCGGCTTAACATAAGGTGGCCACCATGAAATTGGTTCTACAAACATTTCTTCTTACGTAGCAGTTATCGGTCTCTTGGACGGATCACCAATGGGGGAGTGCTCCTTGGAAACTTGTCTAGGGAACGTGAAATTCTACGTAGAGGTGTGTGGCTTAGAAGTATCCCACTTCGACATATTTCCCTTGCCCTTCTCTTTCGCCTAAGTGGATAGAACTTCTTCTACGTCCGTGACTACTTCTCTGACCTCATCTGAACCCATCTCCATAGAAGCAGTGAGGGGCGCCGAATGTTCCTCCGTATGGTTGGTGGCCATCATTATCGCATGAAATATGAACTCAGCATTACTAATTTCAGAAGGGGATTCACGACTAGACATACAAAACTCACAGATGATAGGATGACAGAGATTACAGACAATCACAGGGCACCAAATATTCAAATAGAAAAGGAACCAATTGAGACCCTAGCCCACCTTTTTATAAGCCACCCATGGTAAAAATGGTTGGATTATCATTAATTTCCACTTACCCTCAAGGAAATGGTAAAATTATTTTCCAAGATCACCTCATTAAATGCTAGAAATCCACTCCATCCAACTGTAATTTCACTTTTTCATCCAATTGCAATGTTCCAATACCTAGTTTCATGACTTGTGCGTCACCCCTGCACGTTTGTCACACCTGCTTGCACCCTCCTTCTCTGATGCGCGCAGACCCTTCGATTCTGATGCTACAGACATATAGTCATTTGGTCGGCACCAGATTGTCTTTATATGGATTTAGGTGGCTTCCATTGAAGTATCCAGGAAGGTTCTCTCCGCGCAGCATGACCAAGCACGCTACACTGCCGTCAGTGATCTCCTTCATAACATATAGCCCCAACCAATGATTTCTGAACTTTCCTGGATGGCATGCAAACTGATTGTCATAGAGAAAAAAACAAGTCTTCCTCCTTAAACACCTTCTGCCTGATGTTCCTGTCATGCCCAGTCTTTTTCACACGCCTTCTGCACTGGATGGTGGAAGTTAGAAATGAATTGATCTTCCTCTAAACCAACGAGTTGCACTAACCATTCCTCCATAATTTCAGGCCCGACCATATTAGTGAAAGCCATAATGCGTAGACTTGGGACAATATACTCCATTGACATGATGGCTTCCTGCCCATAGACCATCCTGAACGGTGTCTTTCCCGTCAATTTTTTTCATGTTGTAGAAGGGATGTGTACATCCCAATCATCCTAGTTGGCATTACAGATCTTTGTGAGCATGTTCTCGAAAATCTTGTTGAAAGCTTCTATTGTGTCATTTTCTTGTGGGTGATAAGGGGTACTCGTCTTGTGATGGATCTGGAATTCCTCTGTTAAAGCTTCAATTCTTTCAGTAAAAAAAAGTGTACCTCTATCACTAATCAAAATCTTTGGGCACCAAAACCTGGTCAAAATGTGCTCGAAGATGAAGTGTGCATCAGTATCTATAGTACAATCCTTAACCGCCTTTGCCTCTGCCCGCCTAGTCACATAATCAGTTGTAGTAATGATATATTGTGCCCCAGTCTTCCTTCCAGGTGGGTTGATTGGTCCAACAAAATATATGGCCCATTTTTCAAATGCCTACAAGGCAAAATGCGGTTGCACGGGCATTTTGTCTCTACGCGAAGGCTTCCCAATTCGCTGAAATGCATCATAGGCTCGATAGCACGCATGTGCATCACTATACAATGTGGGCCACCATAACCCAGCACACAGTACCTTCTGCACAGTGGCTTTTCTAGCATAGTGGCCTCCTGCCACTCCTCCATGAGCCTCAAGCAATATAACATGTCTTTCATGTTCCAATACATCTCTCCTTAATACATCATCTACTCCTAATTTATAAAACTGACCTGCAATCAGGGTGAAATCAACTGCGCGCGCAACCAAATCCTTCTTTTGATGGACTGAATATTCTGCAAGCATTGTTCTCGTGGTCAAAATATGAATAATGCCAGAAAAGTGCTCATCAACCACCTTGATAGAGAAGATTTGTGCATCAGGTAATCCCTCCTCCATACTGGTTGGTTCTTCCCCATTCTCATATTTGTGACAAATGATCAGGCCCAACATTCAGTCTTCCCGCCTTCACAATGATCTCAAAATCATACTCCTGAAAAAACAACAACCATTGGCAGATCTTTCCCCCCAACACAGGCTTATTGATTAGGTATTTCAAAGCAGAATGATCATTGGACATTTTGAAATTCCCCCCTAGAAGATAGTTTCTATATTTTTCCAGCACGTATACCATGGCTAATCATTCCCTTTTTGTAGTGGAGTAGTTATGCTCTATGCCTGAGAGCTTCCTACTAGAAAAATCTACTGGGTGATCAATGTGTCCTTCTCCTGGTTGCGCTAAAACAATCCCAAGTGCTATACCAGATGCATCCACATGCACATGAAAAACCTTAGACCAATATAGGAATATCAAGATAGGTGCAATGACCATTTTCTCCTTTAGCAGCTCAAATCTCTTCTGACATTTGTCATCCCAAAAAAATTCTACATCCTTCTTTAGAAAATTCTCCATCGGCATAGTGATCAAAGCATACCCTTTGATAAACTTCATGTAATAACCAGTGTTTCCTAGGATGGAGAGTAGTTGTTTCTCATTGGTAGGAACTCCTAAGTTGATGATAACTGCGATCTTGGCTGGGTCTACCATCAATCCTCGCTGACATACTATATGCCCCAACAAAATCCCAAAAGGTACGCAAAATATGAACTTTAGGTTGAAAGAAATCTGGTGCTTCCTACAGGTGTCAAACATCATGTGCAAGTTCGATACATTTTTCTTTACCAATCCAAATACTGTCCAGTCATCAAAGTATACCTCCAATAATTTATGCATGAATTCTTTAAACATGGCCGTGACCACGCGCGAGAATATTGCAGGTGAATTTTTCAATCTGAATGGCATGACAGTATATTGGAAAGAACCCCATTTAGTGGCGAAGGTGGTTTTGCTACGATCTTCTAGCACAATTTGGGTCTAATGATATCCTGAAAATCCATCAGTAAACGAATATGCTTCTTTTCCTCCTACATTATCTAGGATTTCATCAGAAAATGGAGTAGGGAAGGGATCATGCACACTGTCATCATTCAACTTGCGTAGATCTACACAAATCCTTATTTATCCTTTGGTCTTTTTCTCCTGAACCACCATTGGGCTTACCCAATCAAATTGTTCAACCAATTCAATGATACCCACAGTTACCATCTTCTATAACTCCTCCTTTACCTTATGATTATATTTTGGGTTTAATCGATATGGGTGCTGCTTGACAAGGCGTGTATCTAGTTTTAATGTGATCTTCATGACACCCAAGTCCTCCACAATTCCCTTCAACTCAGAGAAATTTGCAGGAAATAGATCCTGACATTCTGTCAGTAGATCTACAACCTTTCCTACTATATCATCATCCTGGTAGTCCCCAATCTTGGCCAACTTGGGCTTCTCTTTTGTCCCAAAGTTGACTTCCTTCAATTTTAGGGGTTTAGTCATGTCCACCATCCTTAATGTAGGTCCTGCAACTGCGCGCTCTCCTTCTGATTCCAGGATATTAACATTCCTTGGGTCATCATCATTATCCTTGATCGAAATATTTCTATATGTGATGATGTCTTGCATCTATGCATCCCAGGCCCACAGCGCGCTCCCTACGGGGCTGAGATTTGTCAAAGACCAGAGCATCTATGTCCTGAAGGGCTTCATCCAATTGTTCCTAGCCACCTATAGAGCCAAATTTTTCCAGTAAATATTCAGTCATTGTATACCAGTCTCGAGTACCTCGGTGTAGCTCAAATTCTAGATACCAGGTAGCGATCCCAATGAGTGGATAAACCTATTAACCCATTCATTCCATGTCTTTTCATCCCATACCTCCATCCACATGGCCAGGTGCTTACGCAGATCTACCCGACCATAGAATAATTCAATTGGTGAAGTGGCTGGAGGTTTAAAGCATAGCATCATAATTTGTTTACATTCCTCCCAGTCCTAAAAATTTCCCTTGTGAGTCTCCCAACACCACGTTGAAGTTCCAAGCATAGCCAAATCAAGTGCCCAGAACCTTCGTTCCTCTGGGAAAACTTTTTCCAATGATTTCAAAAATTCTTTGATACTACCATAACCATCAAAGTAGGGTAGTTCTCTTACCTCAAGTGAGATGCACCATAATTTCTTTATAATCTTGAGGCAGCGCAGCGCATAGACATTGTGTAACCGGTTCTGTGAGTTCTCTATTTCGCCATTAGAATTAGAAAAACAGGAGTTATCCTTCTCCCAGTTCAACATGTTTAAGTTGTAGGGTTGATCCAGTCTTTGTCTCGCACCGTCATCTTATAGATATGGTCAACCTCATCCCCTTCACGCACTAGTTCTGTGTATCGTTCTCCTTCTGCTAGATCCAATGGGACTATGACTCATGTACCATTATTCTCAAAAGTCATACTTTTTTGTTTCAGATTGATGAAGCCTCCCATATCAATGGCCCAATCCAATCCTAATAGAGTAGGGTAGGGGTCTGCATCATCCACAATTTTTATAACCTCAAATTCAATACACACCTTTACTCGTGATGTCTACCACGACTTGCATAAGCTTGCCAAGTGGAATGATCTTTTGTTGATTGGCCATGCATAGGTGAATGGTTTACCATTCCAACTTTGTCTCTTCCATATTCTACCAGGTTTTTTAGGTAAGACACTTGCATCAGACCCCAGATCCAAGATGACCTCGTCCATCTTATAGTCTCCAATCTGCACAATCATATAAAACCAGAATTCTTATGAAGAAATAAATCATAAACTCAATCCACACTTTGCTTGAATAAAATCAACACACACACCTTTATCTGAACGAAAGCACAAGAGGGAAAAAAAGTTGGGTTGGTTGGGCCCTATCCAACTAGATCGTTTCCTGTTTTAGGAAGCGTAAAGCTTCAGCACTCAAATACGCATCAGTGACAGATTAAAATGCAGAATGTAAACAACATGGCGTAGCTGCTTGTATTAATTCGAATCAACAAAAATACATCATAAGTATTGATCCAACCCTGAATGAGGGCGACAACACAAAATTATAAAATTTCCAAAGTTACAATAGCATGCCTATCACTCCCTAATTTCCTATATGAAATATATATTTATACAACCCTTTCGGCCTATGGCCATAACAAAATTACATACAATCATTCTAATTCCATCCTTTTGGCTGAACGAAATAACAACCACCATTACAAAATAAGCCAGTGCTATAACCAGACACTAATCTACTCGTTGGTCGGTGACCCAATCTTTGATCATACCCCTGACTATCCTCCTGCTCCAAATTCCACTCAAGATTACCGCAATTGAATGGGTCAAGCTGGAACCAAATGCCCATGTTAGGTAACGAGCTGTTGCAGAATTTTAGGAGTGGTTAGCTGCCAACGGTGCAGGAATCTGCCTGTACTATATCATGTTGATTCAAGATTAATACATTTGCTTATAAAAATACTTTAGGAAGAGAAATATTAGTTGCAAGAATATAAAAGGCACAAAATCTATTAAAAATGATTACTTAAGTACTTAATAAACCTTAAGTATGAAATATAAAACTAGTGCAGGGATAGGATATGATTCTTGGACTAGTGCAGGTGTAAGGAAGTTTATGAGGACAAAATAAACGTTTATGATTGTGATTTGAAGGTAGGAAAGGAGTTAAAATGAGGAATTTTATGCTACTAACACCCTCCCATCCCTAAGTTGTTATGTGTCCACACACAACCTTTACCTGCTCCAAAAATTAAAAAAATGGAAGTCTCCTTTTAGTCCTGAACTTGTATACTAAATCCTGCTTCCATTGTCTTTATTATTTTACCTTGGGCCTTCTTAAGATGTTGGGTCACCCTTTTAAGCCTTTTATATCACTTTGAGGCCCGATGCTTCCATACCCTGACTTGTCTTTTTTTCTCTTTAACTTCTTCTGTCAATTTTGTTTTGCCTTGCTTTTGCACTGTGTCCTGCTCCTTCATGGTTTGGTTCAATTCTTCCAAGTCATAAATTCACTGCTCGAGCTCTTCTATACGATTATTCATATAGAGGGTGTTTTCCTATGTTTCCAACTCATCTGGTGTAAGAATATTCTATGCAACTGACTCTAAACATGTACCATCATTGTTGGGGTCAATGTTATCTTAGCTGCCCCATTTTTGTATTTAAATTTCATCCGGGGTTTCAGTGCATGGAAATTCGATATCAACAAGGATCTCAGTATCCTCCACATTCATCTCACCAAGGGCTTAAATATCCTGAGCATTTATCTCCTTAGTGGTTTTGGTACCCTGTACATTTATCTCATCAGGCGTTTCAGTACCCCGTTCCTCAAAATTATCGAGGGTTTCCACATGTTGTTCCTCGCCATCTTGACCCTTTGCCGGTTCTCTTCTTGCACTCGATGTAACCTTCCTTTTCTTTAATGTATGAAGGAAGGCCGACAAGGGTATTTCTTCCTCCGTCTCTGCTTGACATTTTTTACCCTTAGTATGAGCTTCTACCTCTGTAAGAACCAATATATTATGATCTCCAGGTGAAGCCAGTAGTGACTCATCCAACAAAATCGGGGAGCTTGACTGATTATGACTCGCCCTCAAAGAGGCAGTCCATCTCTTCATCGAGTTTTGGGTTGTTCTTCTTATTGTGGATGGAGTGACTTTGACAGGGCACTCCTCTTCTTGCACTAGTGTTTTCTGGCTTTTTTTCTTGGTAGGGCGTGGCATCAGAGCTTCTCATGTTATTTTCTTGCCTGCATTCTTCTTCTCAGACGATTTCCCTGTACTTTTTCCCTAGAGTTCCTTCAAAAATACCTTCCAGTTCATTCCTTTAGCCTCCAGCTCCTTCCTAACTAGAATCGCAATTAGCCTATGATGATATAGTTTGCATGTGACCTGACTCACCTTCTCCCATTGAACACCTTTCGCCATATTATCCAAACTTCTGAGCAGGAAATAGGGAAAATTAATGATTTTCCCTGACTGAAAGTGAAACAGAAAGAGGATATGGTAAGGGAATGTTAACGAATAACGTCCCTCGTAGGTAAGAAATTTTTGCAGTATGTATAGGAGGTCTCGCCATTTCCCAAATATGGCACTATGCGGAATCCCCTTCTTCCAATCAACTTTCAACTTCTAGTCAATCACAAATCTGCGCCACCTTTTCTTCTCTATTTTCTCCTTTTTGAACCATTGTTCACCTATGATGGATAGGCCCGTAGTGTGAGCTATGGATTCTTCTGTGACCTCAAACTCTAGTGAGCCAACCTTGGTTCGACCTCCCTCAAATGTCCTTACAATTCCAATGCCACAGTTCTACCGAATCCATAGAACTTTTGCAAAAATGGGAGAAATCTTGATTCTTGCAATAGTGCATGACTTTTCCGATACTCAGTTTTCTGCTCCATTTCCTTCACAAAATACGGTTCATTTCTCACAGGCATCATCTCTTTCTAAATTCATCCCAATTCTCTATCAGGAAAAAAATATCACACTAAGGAGCTCAAAGGGGTTGTCAAGAATTTTATGATGATGGAGTCGTTCGCCCACCACCTTCTTGGCCTCTTCCATCCAATCACACTCCATCATTATTCCTTCGGGACTAATGTACACACGAATCGATCCAGTACACGTAGGCAATAATGATTGGAAGAGGCAGAGGTAACGGTCATGCATGATAAGGTTATGAGGTAAGGCCATTATTGATAGGTGATGCAAAATCTTTTCAAAAAGAGGTAAGTGTTGGGTTTTGGATGGGTTCGTACTATCCCACATTTTCTTCATAATTTCACATAAGGCGCACTTCAATAATCATTAAAAACATACGACTTCAGGACATAAAATTTCTTGTACTTAAAATACTTTCTTCTTGCATTAGTAAATGACAAAGAAAAGTCTTAACCATAATTCAAATAATTAGATGCTATGGTCCATTGATGGGGAATTCATTCTATCTCCAAAAATATTAAGAGATAGAATTTCTATTGCACATTTTTGCATCAGACATCACTACATCATATTAATCTTCTTGCATGTGTTTTCACCATCGGGCGCGTGCCTGCATTGATCATGCTTGCACTAAATCTGCCTGCACCGCAATGTTCCTACACTAAAACGTGCTTGCACTAAGACGTGCATGCACCAGGGATCTCTGTAATATCGAAGAGAAAAAGGGACAAAGAGAAATTTTGATAGAATAAAATTCTTTGGCTGGAAAAAAAATGGCTCATTATACAACGAAATTTTGATTCGCCATTCTTTGGTGTCAAGCATGCCTTCTGAACTCACCTAAAAATTCATATAAGATCTTGTAATCGATCCATGAGGGAAAAAAAGAAGTGGGAAAGGGTAATTTTTAGAATGGGAAGGAATATCATAGCAGGGATTCTAAGAATGAAACCACCAAGAGGGATAAACGAAAAGGGAATTTGGGGGAAAACATTTAGGGGGAAAAAGAGGGAAATATGAAATCAGATCGGGATAGTTTTCTTAGAAGAAAAAGGAGGGTAATTCATTGCAGGATTAGAAGAAGAAAAATAGCAGGAAATTACGAAACAGGAAATATAAGAAGGGCATAATTTACCTTTAAAATTTGCCTGCACTGGTGCCGGAAAAAGTAAATGCAACGGGAATTGAGTGTTTTTTAAATAAAAATTTCCATGCTAGCTACCGAAAAATTGGGTAAGGGCTTGGTTCCCATTTGAACCTGCTTCTTCTTGGTGACAACCAATATATCTAAAAATCAAACAACATTCCCTTTTTGTTGAAATTTTGATCTTCCTTCCAACATCCTGGTTTTGAGGTTGATCCTTCTATAATCATGTCAATCAACTAATTTTCATAATTACAGGAAAAAAAAATATTTTTCTTTTTTCTTTTTGTTTTTAATTTTGTCATTTGTTTCCTTTTTTATTACATATTTTTTTTTAGGAAAAGAAAGAATCATATTTTCAATAGGTTGGTGTTGCCACCTACCATTTCCTTCTCAGATTGTTGTTGGACTTGCTGCATAAAATTTCCTTTAGTGAGGGGATGAAAATATACCTTCAATCTATGCCCATTCACGAGGAACACTGAATTTCGTCCATCAATAGTTTCGATTTCTACCACTCCATTTTCAAACACTTTGACCACCTCATAAGGTCCCATCTAGCATGTATGGAATTTCCCTTTAAAATATTTAAATATAGAATCGTAAAGGTGTACCCAATCACCTGGTGGGAACTGCTTCTTTCGGATGGACTTATCATGCCACTTTTGCTCTGTTGTTGAACCAATATGTTCTACTGAACAAAATCCCTTCAAAATTCATCTAACTCATTCAGTTGTAGGAGACACTGTTGTTGTGCTTTAGAGAGGTCTAGTCCCAGTTGGACTGCAATCCTGAAGGTCTTGATCTAGAATTCTATCGACAAAAGGACTTGTTTCCCGTATACCAGCTCATATGGTGTATGTCCCATGTTGTTCCTCCAAGTGGTGCGGTATGCCCACAAGGCTTCTAGTAATCTGTTAGCCCAATCCTTTCTATGCATGAGGATGGACTCAATTACCTTTTTTGTGGACTCCACCTGATCATTTTATTGCGGGCGATATGGTGTGGATTTCTTATGCTAAATTTTGTACTACTCCATCACACCCTGTACCAGATTAGAAATAAACTGTGCACCATTTTCAGAAACGATCTCTTTAGGCACACCAAACCTAGTAAATATTTCAGTTAAAATAAAATCAACAACAACTCTTTTAGTAGCAAAAGAAATAGCTTTAGCCTCTACCCATTTTGTAACGAAATTTGTACAAACCAAAATATGCTTTTATTTGATGATGTCGGGTTTATTGGTCCTACAAAATCGATAGCCCATTTTTAAAAAGGCTCAATCATAACTTGAGGTCATAAAGGAATTTCATTGGTTTGATTGGGTTGTCCCATTCGCTGACAGCTATCACATCTCTTGACATATTGTTTGGCACCCTTAAATAAGGAGGGCCAAAAATAGCCAGCTTGTAAAATTTTGTATGTAGTCTGCTTATCAGCGAAGTGACCTCCACAAGGTTCGTCATGATAAAATTTTGAGATTTCGAGCACTTCCTCATCTCTTACACACCTTCAGATAATGATATCTGGCCCAATGTAAAATAGTTCTCCTTGAACCGAAGAATATGCAGCTCTTTTCTATATAATATTCTGCTTTTCACAAGAAGATAAGTGAGGCGGTGTCTTTCCGGTGAATAAATAGTTAGCTATGTCAATGAACCATGGAGATTCCATTGACACATCAAAAAAATGTTTGTAAGGGAAATCATCATCAATAGGAACTACTTCACCGAGACTATTTAATCTTGAAAGATAATTTTCTACTACATTACATTTTCCTGGTCTATCAACAATAGTAATATTAAATTCCTGTAATAATAGTAACCATCTAGTCACTCTACCGCTAGTTAGTGGTTTATTCATCAAATATTTTACTGAGGAATGATCAGTATGCATAAATAATTCATACCATATAATGTAGTGTCTAAATTTATTAATAGCAAAAATTAGAGCTAAAAACTCTTTCTCAGTAACTGTGTAGTTTAGTTCAGCGAGTGACAATTTTTTGCCGATGAAGTAGGTATCATAGGATCATTTTTATTCTTCGTGTCCTAAAGCTGCGCCAATGGCAGTGTCTGAGGCATCAAAGGAAATATGAAATGGCAGGGACCAGTTCGGTCCTCTAAAAATTGGTGCTTGTACTAATTTTTCCTTCAATGTCTCAAAGGACTGTTGACAAGTTGTGGACCAAGAAAACTCACTATCCTTAACTAAAAGTTGGAAAAGGGGGGTAGCTATCCTAGAGAAGTTCTCAATGAACCTCCTATAGTAGCCCGCATGTCCTAGAAAACCTCTCACTTCCCTTTGAGTTTTGGGTGCAAGAAGACTTAAAATAATTTATATCTTTACGGGGTCAACATGGATACCTTTGTCAAAAATGAGATGGCCAAGAACTACACCTGCCTTGCACATTAATCTAAAATTTTTATCACTCAAGGAAAGATGAGCATCTTGGAAACGAAGAAGTACCATTCTAGATTTTTGAGGCCCTCCTAAAATGAATCACAAACAAAGAGAAGTCATCCATATAGATTTCCACACACTCAAGGTCAGCAAAAATGGCCAAGGCTGCCCTTTGAAAGGTATTTGGGGCATTACATAGCCCAAAGGGAAGCACTCAGTAAGAAAATGCACCCTATGGACATGTAAAGGTGGTTTTGTCTTGATCCTCATGTGTGATCTGTATTTGGCTATAACCACTAAAGCCATCTAGAAAATAGAAATACTTCTTACCAGCAAGGGTATCAAGCACCTGATCAATTAAAGGAAGGGGGAAGTAATCCTTCAGAGTGGATTTGTTCAATTCTCTATAATCAATGCAAATGCGCCATCTCCCATTTTTTTTCGGGACTAACACCAATGGGGAGACCCACTAGTTTTCAGAAATAAGATAGATAAAACTAGCATCAAAGAGTTTTTGCAATTCTTCTTTTACGACATCTCTTAGAGCTGTGTTCATACGCCTTTGGGGTTGTCGGACAGGTCGAACTCCATCCTGAATAGAAATATGGTGAGTACAGGTTTCAGGAGGGATGCCTTTCATATCTTAGTAACCCCATGCAAAGGCACCAATATGGTTTCATAAAAAAATCACAAGTTTCTCTTGTTGGGATGAATCCAAGTCTGAACTGATATGAAAATATTTACCTGGAGTGATCTCAACAAGAGTGGTATCAAGCTCAAGAGTAAACATACTCATTTCTAGAGATAGTGATGAGGGATTTCGAGAATTGTGACTTTCCTGAAAATCCAGACTAAAAATTTGGCTCAATGACTCAAAATTAGGCATGGTGTCTAGATTGTTCAGGAAGTCATGTATCTACCTTCCTATGAGGACTCAACACAATGATGTAACATAGAGACAGACTGAGTCTCCTCGTCACTACTATAATCTAGCCACAAGGTGTCTCGGAGCTCCTGAATGGATCTAGCAGGTGTATATAAGGTGACATTTTTCCTAGAATACCCATGGTAAATATACATGTCACCAGAACAGCATCCAATGTAAGCATCAGCCGTATGAAGCCATGGTCGTCCCAAGATCAAGGGATTTCCTCCCACAAGATTCTTTAACTGAAGCATAATTAAGTCTAAGGGATATTCCCAAGAATCTAATGAAACGATCACATCATCCAACACCCCTTCTGGATTGATTTTAGATCTATCTACCAATTCAAGCATGGTGGTAGTAGGACGAATATGGACCTATCTAAGTTCATCCATGGTTTTCTTGGTCATAACATTACTAGCGACCCCCAGGTCTATAAGCACATTAGAGACAAGGACATCACCTATCTGAACAAAGAAAATAGGGTTTCTGAGGTCAATATATTTTTCCATGTGCATACATCCCATCATTAACTCTACTGCTCTTCCAACTAATTGAATGGTTTGGGGTTCCAATATTATCCTTCCTAGCTTCTTGAGAAAGAGATCCCTAATGATTTTTATACATATGGGGATCTCTTTGATAGCTTGGAGAAAAGGTACCTTTATAAAAATATTCCTAAGCTTAGAAGCCAAGCTAGACTCAGGAACGAGGTCATTCCTCTCCACAACTAGCCTCTCTAGATAGGGAGTCTGGTTTGAAGAGGATGGAAAAGGCTCTAAAGGTATAGGGATGGGCTGAATGGTGACATCTCTCAATGAATGATCAAGAGTTTCCTCCTCACCTTTCTCTTTGATAATCACCATAGCCTTCTTCTGCTTTTCCGAGGTTACTATCTTCCCCGATCTTAATTGGAGATCATTGACTCCAACTGGCATTGACTGATATCTAGATGGAAAAAGCGGGTTCATAGAATGGATCATTTGTATCGCTTTGTTATTTGGATTTGGTATGGGCTGGGCAAGTAGTTGAGGAGGTCAAAATGGTGGAGGTAAAGGTAATGGTGGCATAGGTTGACTCAGCTAGGGCAATGATGGTTGTGGCATTGGGTAAGGTGCATATTTAGGTGGGTATGATTGCATAGGTGCAGGATAGGAATGGTGTGAATGGTTTGGCCCTCTCCATCCTTGTTTCCAAGATTGGGAGGTTTTTCCAGAATGATATTGGTTCCCATGCTACCAATGTTGACAATGATTAGTGTTAGGATAGGAATATGGATGTGCATTATAACCAAAAAAATGTGGTGGAAGTTCAGGAGCCATAACTGCACTTACCTGGGGCCAGTTTCTTCGTGCTCACATAACATGCAATGATTCAACTTTAGGTTTTCCTCCCTCAAATACATATTTCAACCCAGGTATGGAAGGAAATTTCTCCGTGGCATGGTTCTCTACACAAATTGCACATTTATTAGTTATTTTAACATCAAGAATAAATTCTCTTAAAATATGTTTTTTTATACATTTTGGACAAAAAATAGATAATGACTCTTTTCCTCTACAAGTTTTTTGCTGAAATTTCAAAGAGTCTATTTGTTTGCTAATGGTATTCGTTATTTCAATTTTCATATCATCCATTTTTTTCTCCAATCCAATGATCATAGCATTAGTAGATTCTGTTTTCTTATTTTTGTTTCGAATTCCTTTACTGGATCTATATTGATTCCTTGAGAATTTCCTACACAAGTCACATATTTGATCAAAAGGTTTCTGGGCAATATCTCCTTGTCCTAAAAAATTTAAATTATTCCTAGCATCATCAGTAAGTCCACGTAAGAACAAGGTCATAATGATACTTAGATCAAATTTTTATTTTTACCTTTGGAGGATATACAGTAATCCCTCTAAGTAGTCCTCTAGGTTCTCATCATCATTTTGCACAATAGTAAAGATTTCATCTTGAATATTTCTAGTTTTACAATATTCCTGATATTTTGATAGGAACACTCTCTTCATCTATTCCCAAGAAGCTATAGTGTTTCCCCCTAGTCCCATGAACCAACATAATGTTGCATCCTTGAGAGTTGCAGGAAACAAATTTAATTTCTGAGCATCAGATGAATAATTATAGCTCCTACACAAAATTTCAAACTCAAATAGAAAAGAGTCTGGGTCCTCATGTACCTTACCATAGAAATGAGGAAGAGCTGATGGTGGAATATTCTTCATTTTCACAATTACGTTAGGATCCACAATTGGGAATCCAAAAGTGGATTGTTCCTCATTTACCTTATTTTCGCCAGTTCCCTCGACATGGTACTCATGATCTGCCATTTTTGTTCCTCCAATCCAACCGCTCTCAACAGACTGAGAAGGTTGAATATGGGTTCTAATAGTCTCCTTATTCCCCATTCGTGAGCTGTGTCACCCCTGGACTATTGTTACTAGAGTCCAAGTGGACAGTTCCTGTGTGATGAGTCTGGGTATGTTTGGACTTTCTGCCTCCAAAAGAAGGCCCAATATGAGAATTTTTTTCAGATTTACTAGTATTTCCTTAGCCCTTAGTGGGCTTCAGACCCCTACCCCTTTTAGGCATTCATTTAAAAATTTGACAAAACAAAACTCAATAAAATGACGCAAATTAAGGAAATAACTCAACACCTATAAATTCCTTCAATCAATAGAAGCACACTGCAAAAAAAATAATAGTAGACTTACCCCTATTAAATAAAAACGAAAAATTTTTACCAATTCAAATCGCCTTCTCGACAACGACACCAAAATTTTGGGTGCGGGAATTGCAGTTTAAGCAAACTCATTTCAACACTTAATTGTCAACCCGGGGTTCGTAAACTTAGAGACGAAGCACAGTAAATTCCATAAGTGGTATGAAATTTTCCTATATATTCCTACTTCTTAAATCAAGATCTTACAGAATCGAAAAGAAAGATCACACAACAATTTACACCAAAGAAGTTCTAGTGTGGGAATTTGAAAGAAAGTATCTTGCGAAGAAATAAAATAAAGGAACTTTCACACTTTTTGTAAACAATCTTGATTTCTGAAATAAAATTCTATGTTTATCTCCAGTATGGGTGTTGGCAGGTTCACAAGTGGGCCCTTGGAAAGATCTACCTTCTTAAGGATTTTCCTTCCTGCACCAAGCTGTTATTCCTGTACTCCTGCAATATGCTTGCACTAGTACAGGTATATGACTTAGGTGTGGGAAGTATATTTTACACTTTGCACTAGAGATTTATGTCTTTGTGCAGGGGCTCTAAGCTCTAGGCTACGAGCACTCTGTTCCTGTAACAATATATTGGTTCCTGTACCAAGACAGAGATTCTTGCACCAAGTTTTCCAATTACTTTCAAGAAAGGAAAGGGTGTGCTAATCTATGAAAGAAATTTGCAAAGGCGAATCAGAATTCTCAAATAAATTTCATACGTAAAAGAATGCTTCAACCAAAATGAATCTTGCAATGAAAATAAAATTTGAAATAGAACAAATTCAAAACTTAAAGCACACTTTCTTTAATGCAATGAATGAAATAACTCAAGTATGACAACAGGCTTTTATCCCTGTGATAGTCACTCACATAAACCAAATCTTCCTTTAATCTTTGTTAACTCGGAAAAATTTCACTTTAATTTTTCATATTTAAGTTTTAATTCTTTCCTTTTAGAAATATGAAGTGCAGGCATAGATCGATGTGTAGTAACAGCGTCCGTTCATTAGTTAACAAAGCATCTTTTAATTTCTAGGGTTTTAACTCTTGGTATTAAAAATACCTCTATGTACTAATGAACATTCACTTGCAAAAATAAATCGAATTCTTACGAAGGAAAGAAATTAAAAAATCTTGTTGTAATGATCGAAAAAAATCAAGTTGCAGAAATTATAAATGCACTAGTGCAAGAATGTGCTTGCACAATTCCAGGCAGTAATAAACTAAGATTCGTAAAAGTAAATGACTAAGAGTAAATATAACTTTAATTAATAAACACGCCATGGATCCATCACACTTAACTGTTAGTGAAATAAAACCAAAATTCTTAGGAAGAAATAAATCATAAACTCAATCCACACTTTGCATGAATAAAATCAACACACACACCTTTATCTGAACGAAAGCATGAGAGGGAAAACAAGATGGGTTGGTTGGGCTCTAGCCAGCCATCTCATTTCCCATTTTAGGAAACGTAAAGTTTCAGCACTCAAAGAAGCATCAGTGACAGATTAAAACATAGAATGTAAACAACATGGCGTAGCTCCTTGTATTAATTTGAATCAGCAAAAATACATCATAAGTATGGATCCAACCCAAAACGAGGGCGACAACACAAAATTATAAAATTTGCGGAGTTATAGTAGCATGGCTATCACTCCCTAATTTCCTATCTGAAATATATATTTATACAACGCTTTCGGCATATGGCCATAAAAAAATTACATACATTCATTCTAATTCCAGCCTTTCGGCTGAACAAAATAACAACAAACATTACAAAATTATAACAAGTGCTATAACAAAACACTAATGTACTCGTTGGTCAACAACCCAATCTTTGATCATATCCCTGACTATCCTCTTGCTCTGAATTCAACTCAATATTACCACAATTGAATGGGTCGAGCTGGACCGAAATGCTTGCGTTAGGTAACGAGCTATTGTGGAAGTTTAAGAGTGGTCGGCTTCCAACAGTGCAGGAATTTGCCTGCACTAGACCATGTTGATTCAATATTAATACATTTTCTTATACAAATACTTTAGGAAGAGAAATATTAGTTGCAATAATATAAAAGGCATAAAATCTATTAAAAATGATTAATTAAGTATTTAATAAACCTTAATTATGAAATATAAAACTAGTGCAGGGATAGGATAGGATTCTTGGACTAGTACAAGTATAAGGAAGTTTATGAGGATAAAAAAGAGGTTTATGATTGTGATTTTAAGGTAGGAAAGGGGATAAAAATGAGGCATTTTATCCTACTATTAGGTTCCATGGGCGTTCTTGAGGTGGATGCTCCTTCATCAACAAAATCCTTTCTGGCTTCAATGAAAATATCATTTTCTTTCTACAAGTTGAGGCTTTCCTTCTTATCAGACGCCTTTTTTATCAGTGTTTCTATGGTATCCTTCTTCTCATTTCCTCCAGTGGAAACACCCCTGCATGTAATTACATTTACACTTGGACCGTCGTCATGTGGTTCAGCCTTAACCCTCTGTATGTTTTGTGTTGGCGTCTGTTGTTTTTCCTGCATTTTAGCTATTAAGACAAGACAATCTTCAATTACATGATCAAATTTCCTACAATACCTGCAAGATTATCGTGCAGGGTTCGGGCAGTCTCGTGCATAATGTCTAGCGTCTCCATAGTTGGAAAAAATTAGCGCCCCCCTCCCTTGACCTATGCCTCTACCTCTCCCCCCTCCCTGTCCTCTTGTTAGGGATCCTCCTCGTTTAGAGGGAGATGCTGGTGACGAAGGTTCAGCCTGTACTCTATAAAGGTTCGCTCTGTCAATCATCAAATCATACGTTCTATAGTTGTGCTCATTGTGACCCACCGAAGAGTAGATTCGACACCACTGTTGCTTCAATTCTAGGACATAGGCTCCTAACCGCAGGGAGGGGTATGTACCATGTCTTCCATCCACCTGATAGTCGACGCACCAAAGTGTGGAGATATTAGGTCCAGCAATATCTCTCAAGCGGAGTGGACTTGGTCCCCCAGCTTTCATATAATCTGACAGCAGAGGGAACTGATCTTTAGTGTGGCCAGCTACCTTGCATCGTATGCACCATACATCTGCGCTAGCTTCCTTACCCCGGTCTCTTCATAAATTCTAAATTTCTAAGTGCATCACTTCTAATTGGATCTGAATCTACAACGCTACAAATTGAGCATCGTCCCTCGGCGCAGCTTCTAACTTCATACAAATTTCCAGGGCCTATTCCCGTGAGTCAATATTCTACTGACCCATGGACCTACGCAGATGTGGTAATAGAATCGCGATGAACCATAACTTATGTTGTTTGTCATTGTAAGCAAATCCTCCGTCGTTGATGACTTTCTTTAGTCGTTGATCAGCCTCCCAAACTAATTTGTAAGCCCTTGTTTAATATCTTTCAGTTCTACTACACATTGAGAATAACATTTTGTCTTCTGGAACAGTTTCTTTAGGGCATCCTTCATATTATGAATCGTAGGATCCACATGCTTAGCAAGGAATTCCATGAACCAGTCTAAAGCACGACCTTCAAAGGCCATAGCTAGTTTTTCTCTCTTAACAACATCATTAGTGACATCTGCGCAGTCCACACCATATTTGCTACAAACCAAAATTGGTCCATATCCTCATCCCCTACACCATTAAAGGTGGGAAAATTCATCTCCATGGCCATATCTTCTGCAAGTGGGGGTGGTGGTGGGGTAGGAGGATTCTAACCCCTACGCGAATTTAATGGTGGCCTAGTCAGAGGGCTAGTCTTAGTGTGTGTATCCTCGCTTCCATTTAGATCAGGGAAGCCACTCAGAGGACTATATACAGATCTACCCCCTTTCTAATTGACCTGATAGTATTTACCGTTGTGCGTAGTGCTTTCGCTTTGATCATGGGTCATTCATTCGGTGTGGCTGCACAAAATACCCTTTTCACACAATAGCATATTAATCAGCAGAGGAAAATTTTGTAATAACTTACCCCTAAATCCCTTGAAAAATCTCCTATCAGCTTCAAAGTATGACACATACTTATCGACTGCAAACTCTATTACAAACCCACCCAAGATTCAATCAACCTAGTGATCTACAGTTCGGGTAATGGAACTATCACTATTTTCCAATTGTTGGATCAATTCAGGGGTCCACTGTGTGACCTGGTCGTCCTTCCAATGGGTTTGGAATTCTGCTAACCTTGCCAACCACTCCTGCAACTCATGCACAAAGGTTACGAAGAATATCTCGTGTACCTCAGTGAACTTATTCTTCCACTCTTTAGCAGACAACTTTTTACTTATGTTTTCTTTTAGGGAAAATTCTTGAATCTATTTTTCAAACCAGTATTCAAGTTTAGGCTTTAATGGTTGCCAATGACCTCGCAGCATCACCAAAACTCTCTCAAAATTCTCATGGTCTCAGAAACGGAACCATTTGTTGGCTTGAGGGGTCCTGACCCAAGTTCGGAATTGAGGTTAACCAAAAAAACCCTCTTACCACAGGCCCTTTCAGCAAAGAGCTGCTTGCTTAAGTCAAAGTCTCACCCAAAGTAGTATGTGGGCGTTTTGGAACCAAGTTTCCACACCCTGAGAGAGGTTTGAATGATATGGGTGCCTTAAGATCCCAAATAACCATAAACAATGTTCGCAATCGTAGCCCTAACCAATAAACCCTTTCAGATAGATTTAGGCAGAATATCTTATGCAAGTTAACAGAGCAATAATAAATCAGGTAATAACCTTTAACACATCATATCAAATCCTTATACCATCAGATCCATCCAATAAGCATTCATATAAACCCAACCACAATTACGCAAGAGATCTAAGTATAGTATTGGAAACAAGATGCAGAAACATTCATAACATAACCAACAAATGCACATATAACTCATATATCTGCAACAATCTTCCTTTATTACTTAATAGTTCAGATCCTTCATACAAAACACTTCAACAACCTGCACACACAGCCAGTGGGGTCTGCACACAGCAAGACTAATCTCTTTGTGCACACGGCCAGCAGGAGCCTTCTACCCAGAAAAATCCACACGAAACTATCACAAACTATCCAAATCTATCATTCAAGTTTAGAACTATCCAAAATTGACTTCTTAGATTTGATCTATCAATCTATTTATATTATTTTCCTACGCTACTCTATGGTCCACAAACCGTGGTTTGTGGCCCCTTGATCTACCCTTTGACCCATTACAATTTATGAGGGGTTTTGACCCGCCCAAAAACCCCTGCGCAAGACTAAACTATTACAAAATATAAAAAACTTGGTCAGACTTAGGGGACCCTGCTCCAACATCGGTTTTCTCCCAAAAGGGATTCCTAGTTTATATCTTGTGTCAAATTGTGGTTTTTGAGTTTTTGTTTTTTTTTCTCTATTTTCTACATCAATATAATTTGCATGGATGTGCATTAAACAATAATTTATAGTTCTAAAAATTTAAAGAGAAATATATGCTCATAGCGTAGATTTCACATTACTAATTATAATTTATCAAATATGTCATGGCGAATAGTCCAGAGGAAAATTCATGGTATTTTATAGATCATACTGGTATTTGAGTAGGTTTATATAGCTATATTGTGGATATTTTTATGGGATCTATATCGATGAAGCCACAAGTCCTGAAACCCTAGTCGTGGCCAACGAATCTATGTATATTCCTTGTGATCCTACAGAGGAGAGGATTTTGTGGCTAGAAGCACAAGTTACAAATACCAACCATAATGTGAATCTCCTCCTTTCAACCCTGAGAAATAAGATTGGACTATATAGGGATGAATATGTGAGTTGAAATGTATAGGACCTGTCAAATGGGAGATCAAGAGATCAGGAAGAAATAGAGAATGAGATAAGGAAATGACCTCAAAAATATCAACTATGTTCAAGTGTCATGAACCATTCACAGTCCCTGTTCAAAATGGAAGGAAAGGTTGATATCAAAATGTACTAAGGTAATATTGATGCTCAAAATATATACCACTACTTGTAGCAATTAGAATTGGATTTCAGTGCTCATCATATTGAGGAAGAACATACTATTTTATTTGCATGGCTAAAATTAGATGGCCATGGCCTGACCTGGTGGGAAAGCAACATGGATACCTTGAGGTTCAATGGGGATCCTCTAGTGACTATGTGGGGGGGATTTAAAACCATCATAAAGTAAAAAATTTACCCTATCAATTATGTAGAAGACTAATGGATTTGATTAAACTACTTTAGGTAGAAGCAGGGGAAAAGTGTATAGGAGTACACCACAGAATTCATAAATATGGCTTTAATTATATATATCTCCCCAAGGAACCAAAATTTTCTCTTAAAGTATTTTTGGGTTCTACAAAGCCATTTTTGGAAGTAAGTGTTGTTGTATTGGCCCATATTGATGGGCGAGGCTTGTATACTGGCACAATACCTAAAGTATGCCAAAAGAAATGGAAATCGGGTGGATTAAAGTAAAAGGAGAACCAAGATGCTTCTAAGGAGGGAAATAAGAATTGGAAAGATGGAAAAGATGAAAATATGACAACCACAAAACACTAGTGCATGGATCTCAACAACCAATAAAACCACTATAATATTGATGGTTATACATAAGAGAAGTGTTGAAAGCTTCATCCATAGATTAACCCAAATAAAAATAATAATAATAATAATAATAATAAGAATCTCATGGCCACTAATTCAAGAAACCATAATTAAAGTAGATTATACATGGATGAGAAGATCATATGTACATTAGTGTAGAAGGAGGTGAATCTGAGTATCCTTCACCAACAGGAAGAGAAAAAATGACAACAATCTTCCACATAAATATACAGGTGAAGAAGACAAAGATTGATGTTATGTTTGACTTTGGATCATAGGTAAATCTCATTATAGTATATATGATCAATAAATTTGGATTCGAGGTTCGTGACCATCTAATCCCATATGCATTGCAATGGGTAAATAAGTATGTAGAGTTAAATGTAACAAAAAACTGAAAAATTAGGTTTACTACCAATGTTGATTTAATTGATAAAGTAGAAATAGATGTATTTCCCCTTTATGTATGTGGGTGGTGATTATAAGTCCCTACATTTATATACATGATGAAATCTTCATGTGGAGAGCCAACTCGTACTAGCTCATCAAGGATGGAAAATCGTTCACTGTCAACATCCACAAAGGTAAGTAAAAAATTTCACTAGTAAGTTCCAACCAAGCCAAGAAACTGGTCAGTTCTAGGGAGAAGTATATTTTACACTTTTTAAAGATAAAATCAGTCTATAGAAGCGTCTGTAGGAGGAAATTCAACCATAGAGGGGTTTACTAATAGAAACAATAACGAGAATAGTTGCTACATGCATATAAGGATGTGTTCTGGGAGCCTAAAGGGTTTCCAACCAAGAGGGTAGTGGAGCACACAATCTATTTATTGCTAGAACCCCCATTTCCAAACATTTTTCTAAAAAGGAAGTCTAATAGAGAAGCAAATGCGGTGAATAAATAGTTGTTACTACTACTAGAACATGGTTTCATTCAAACAAGTAAATCACCATGTGGGTCACCCATCATCATTTTTCCAAAGAATTATGACACTTGGTGAATGTGTACAAATTATGGGGTGTTGAATGAAATTACACTTGATAATAGATAGCCCCTTCCCATGATATTTGATTTACTAGATCAAATACAATAAGTGAAAGACTTCACTAAGATGGAGTTGAAGTTTGGATATCACTAATTTTGAGTCAAATAATAATACACCTAGAAGACTTCCTTCAAAACCATGAAGGGTTTGTATCAATGGTTGGTCATTGCATTTGACCTTTGCAATGCACCAACTACATTTATGAGGTTAATGAATGATATATTGTGACATGTTTTATAGATTCATTTGTAGCATATATTTTCAACAAGATGTTGTTTCTAATTCCCTGTCAAAATACCATCAATGGGAAAGAAGCAAAAAACGTGTTCTTTGGAAAATTATAGGTGTGCTTTGGGATACCAAGGAGCATCATTTTAGATAAGGACATGAGATTTCTTAGTGAATTTTGGAATACATTCTGGGTGAACAAAAGTAGTCAACATGAATTTGGTGCAACTTTTGAAGGGTTAAAATCAGAAAAATCCAAAGACCTAGGATGAAAATATGGTATATATGCAACAATATTATAATAGATCAATCTAAACTTGTACTGGTAAGCCTCGATTTAAAACTAGTCTTGGATAATTTCCATCCTCACCTTTTGATATTGCATATGTGCATCAAGTAGTAGTAATGGAGGATATTCCAGGGGATGACGTGAGGGCTGAAGATTTTTTATAAAATATCAAGAAAATCCATATATAAGTACAAGATATGATACAAAAGTCATAGGAAAAATACAAGGCTATGAAATTATCAACATAAAACATAGAATTCATTCAATATGTGAGATAGAGTATGTTTATAGTTGAACAAGGAGTGTCTATAGGGTCCCTGTAAGAAAATCAAGGATCTTCAATATGGACCCCTTGAGATACTAGAAATGGTGGGATACTATACCTATAGACTCAATGTACCCTCATACATGTGCATCTACTTAGTTGTGAATGTAGAGAATCTTTGATCTAGCTGAAATCTAGATCTATTCATTCTCTTGACAAATTCCTATAAGTTTTGATGTAGCTAAAATATAAATTTATTCATTCTCAAAAAAAATTTCTCCGAAATCATAAAAGATGGAGTGGAGTCTAAGGAGTTACAGATTCACCATGGTCTAGCTAAAATCTAAGTCGAATTCCTCCAGGAACTAATAAAGTCTAAGGAGTTACGGATTCACCATGGTCTAGCTGAAATCTAAATCTATTCATTATCCAAAATAATTCCTCTAGGAACTAAGAAGAAATTTGTTCACTCAAAAGTTGTAGTCCTCGGATAGATCTTTCTAATGAGGTATTGAGCACGTCAAACAGAGATCGTATGACAAAGTTACGTCCCCGGGAAGTTGATGTACCAATTTACCCAAACGGGGCCCATAGTTTTGGCGCTTCATTTCCTAGGGTTAGGTTTTTGGATGTTAATGGTTTTCCATTGTTTCTCAATAACAAATAGGCCCTCGAGCCTCATTGTAACACAGTTCAGAGGCATGTAGCCGCCACATCTCTTCTCAGAGATAAGCTACCAGTGCCCTAGCTAGTTTATATCCATTATGTCTGTAAACAAATTTCAGTTCTTTGATATTACTGAAATGAATTGTTATTTCCGATGCATTTTTGTATTTATGGATATATGTGTATTATGCTTCGTTCCTGCATAAATCTAGATCAATAAGTCCCTACATGTATATATAGTATGAAATCATCATGTGGAGAGACAACCCATACTAGTTCATCAAGGATCGAAAATCGTTCACCATCAACATCCACAAAGGTAAGTAAAAAAATTCACCAGCAAGTTCCAACCAGTATATTTTACATTTTTTTAAGATAAAATCAGTCTGTAGAAGCGTTTTTAAGAGGAAATTCTTCCATAGAGGGGTTTATTAAGAAATAGAAAAAATAACGGGAATAGTTGCTACATGCATATAAGGATGTGTTCTGGGAGCCTAAAGGGTTTCCAACCAAGAGGGGAGTGGAGCACAAGATCTATCTATTGCTAGAATCCCCATTTCCAAATATTTTGCTAAAAAGGAAGTCTATTATAGAGGCAAGTGGGGAGAATAAATAGTTTCTACTACTACTAGAACATGGTTTCATTCAAAGAAGTAAATCACCATGTGGGTCACCCGTCATCATTGTGCCAAAGAAGTATGGAACTTGGTGAATGTGTATAGATTATGGGGTGTTGAATAAAGTTACACTCAAGAATAGGTACCCCTCCCATGATAGATGATTTACTGGATCAACTACAATAAGTGAAAGACTTCACTAGGATGGACTTGAAGTCTAGATATCTCTAAGTTTGAGTCAAATATGAATATACCTAGAAGACATCTTTCAAAACCATGAAAGATTTGTATTAATGATTGGATATTGCATTTTACCTTTGCAATACACCAACTACATTTATGAGGTTAATGAATGATATATTGTGACATTTTTTATATGTTCATTTGTTATTTTTTTATTTTGATGAAATACTGATATATAGTTCTACATGGGAGGAGCACATCTCACATTTGATACAGGTGTTAGAGACATTAAAGAAGTACCAACTACTATAAAACATCAATAAGTGTGAGTTTGCACATCATTATTAAATTAGTGTATTTGGAGTATTTGGTAGGTGGATGAGAGCTAAAGATATATCCTTCCAAGATAGAGGCCAACATGAAATGATTGGTACCTACTAATGTTTTTGAGATTAGCAGTTTTCTTGGGGAAACATAGTACCAAAATAAATTCATAGTTTTTTTTTTCAGCAGTAGTAGCACCACTCCATGCCATAAAAACAAGTGGGGAAAGGGTCAATATAGGGCCTTTAAGGAGCATCAATTCTGGCATTACCAAACTTACAAAAACTCTTCGAAGTGGAGAGATATACCAGTGGATATTCTATGGGAATGATCTTCATGCAAGGAGGAAGGCTTATATGCTACCATTGTGAAGTATTTCATAGGGAAGTTCTTAACTAATTTACCTACAACAAGGAGCTCTATTCCCTAGTGCAAGATGTGAAAAACTAGAAGCACTACTTGATGGGAAAAGAGATGGTAATCCACACAAATCAACAATGACTATAGTACCTGCATGCCCAAAGTAATCTCTAACAGACTAGGCATTACAACTAGATGGGGAAGTTTCATTTAGTGACTTAAGTATAAGAATGGCAACACAAATAGTTTTGATGACGTGCTTTCAAGGCCACCCATATCAAATATCAGAACTCTGGGAACTATGATGCACATGGATCCTGTCACCCATGATGCATCTAAAGCAACATATTTAGAGGATGAAGAATTCAAGGAGGTGTTTCAATAGTTGCAAAGCTATAGTCATGTGCACAATAGTGACATCACAGTTGAATACCATATCTAGGATGGGTTACTCTACAAGTTGGATAAATAATGTGTTCCTAAAGTTTAACGCTTATAGTTGATCAATGAAGATCACACCTCCAAGGTTGTAGGGAAATTTGTTGTGAATAAGATAATGGCAAATTTACAAAGGTATGTGTATTGGCCCAAGATGCAAGAACAAGTAGCTAGGTTCACAAGAGGATGAATGCTTTATTTTTTCAGCATGCCTAATAACAAGAAATAGGTTTTGTATCATCCCTTACCTGTACCCACTCATCCCAAGGAAATAGTTTCCATGGAATTTATGGGAGGTTTACCAACAACTAGGAAGGGAAATGACTACTTGTGAGTGTTAGTTGACATGTTCAACAAGATGTCCTTTCTGATTCCCTGTCAAATACCATCAATGGGAAAGAAGCAAAAAACGTGTTCTTTGGACAATTATAGGTGTACTTTGGGATACCAAGGAGCATCGTTTTAGATCAGGACATGAGATTTGTTAGTGCATTTTGGAATACATTCTAGGCGAAGTTGGAAATGAAGTTGAAGAGGTCTACAACATTCCATCCATAGAAATATGGGTAGATAAAAGTAGTCAAAATGAATTTGGTGCAACTTTCGAAGGGTTACAATCAAAAAAATCCAAAGACCTGGGATGAAAATATGGTATATATTCAACACTCTTATAATATAGCAGTCCACACTTCTACTGGTAGGCCTCGATTTAAAACTTGTCTTGGATATTTTCCACCCTCACCTTTGGATATTGCATATGTGCATCAATGAGTAGTAATGGAGGATATTCCAAGGGATGACATGAGGGCTGAAGAATTTTTATAAAATATCAAGAAAATTCATATACAAGTACAAGATACGATACAAAATTCATAGGAAAAATACAAGGCTAGCAATTATCAACAAAAAGCATACAATTCATTCAAGATGCGAGATAAAGTATGTTTATAGTTGAACGGGGAGAGTCTATAGGGTCCCTATAAGAAAATCAAGGATCTTCAATATGGTCCCCTTGAAATACTAGAAATGGTGGGATACTATACCTATAGGTCAATGTACCCTCATACATGTGCAACTACTTAGTTGTGAATGTAGAGAATCTTTGATCTAGCTTAAATCTAGATCTATTCATTCTCTTGACGAATTCCTGGAAGTTTTGATGTAGCTAAAATCTAAATTTATTCGTTTTCCAAAAAAATATCCCCGAACTCATAAAAGTTGGAGTGGAGTCTAAGGAGTTGAGTCACTGATTCACCATGGTCTAGCTGAAATTTAAATCAAATTTCTGAAAAACTAATAAAGTTTAAAGAGTTACTGATTCACCATGATATAGCTGAAATCTAAATCTATTCATTATCTACGAGGAACTAATTAAAAAATGGACTGGAGTCCAAAGAGTTACAAATTCATGGTTTTAAAAAGAGAGACGGTAGGTTGAGAGAAGAGTCAAAGCAAAACTGATAAGAGAGGGACTGGATGTTGGGAACTTGTGGAAGAGTCAAAGTAATGTCGACTGACAAAGGAGAATTGAGCAATATTGTCCTTTCGAAAGCACATCAGTAAGATAAGGATGACACAATTTTAGCATTACATTCCGTGCCAAAGGATCTTTGCTCCTCCACCTATTGTTCAGAGAAAGAAACAAAGGTCACAAATTATTGGGTATTGGTCATACAGGGCGGCTATCGATAACCCTGTTCCCGGACAGCGACAGTCATGGAAGAGTCATCCGCTAGGGTTTATTGCAGGTTTCCTCCTGCCCTTCCAATATGGCTGGGTCTGGGTCTGCTGTGTTTGAAATGGAGAACATGGAAGGACCAGCTAACACGGGCGACGAAAGATTGCAATCCCATGTGACCAACACAAAGAAAAGCCTAAGGCATCGGCTGCTCCTGCTCCTCAACGTCTTGGCCTTGGGTATGGGTTCAACTGCAGGACCTCTGTTGACACGATTTTATTTCCTGCACGGTGGATCCAAACGATGGCTATCTTCTTGGCTCGAGACAGCGGGCTGGCCTCTTCTCATACTGCCTCTCTATTTATCGTATAGAAAGAAACCCAACAGAGAGAATCACATCACCCTGAAGCTCTTCCTGGCTTGCTGTGGAATCGGGATTCTCACAGGCGCTGATGATTTTCTATACGCATATGGCCTTTCATTTCTCCCCCTTTCGACTGCCTCTGTTTTGATTGCCAGCCATCTGGGCTTCACCGCCGGTTTCGCGTTTCTGTTAGTCAGGCAAAAGTTCAGCCCTTTCTCTGTAAATTCTATAGTTTTGCTTACTGCGAGCTCCGTTTTGTTGGCCTTCCATACAAGCGGTGACAGGCCTGTAGGAGTAACGAGTAGGCAATACGTGGTCGGGTTTGTCTTAACGGTGGGCGCAGCTGCTCTCTATGGTTTCGTTATTCCGTTGATTGAGCTCACCTACAAGAAAACAAAGCGCCCAATAACGTATACGCTTGTTATGGAGATGCAATTCGTAATGTCTATTTCGGCCACTGCTTTTTGCACAGTGGGCATGCTCATTAATGGAGATTTCCAGGCTCTCCACAGTGAGGCCAAGGGATTTCGTCTGGGGAAGATCGATTACTCCATGGCTCTAGTGTGGGCCGCAGTGGCGTGGCAGCTTTTCTTCATTGGGGTATTCGGCGTGACGCGCATGGTGAGCTCTCTGTTTAGTGGTGTGATCATTGCTGTTGCGATTCCGGGGACTGAGGTGCTGGCTGTGGTTTTGTTCCATGAGAAATTCAGTGCGGAAAAGGGCATGGCACTGGTGCTCGCCTTGTGGGGATTCGCGTCTTATCTCTATGGGGAATACTATTGCTACTTGAAACTGCGGCCTACTAATGTAGCCAAGCGGCACAATATGCCAGAAAGCCCGAGGGAAGCTGCAAATACACACCAGCCCATGAATGATCTGTGAAAAGACAAATCCATTAACGATGTTGAAGACTCCGGTAAAGCTCCATGACCTCCATGGTTGAAGGAAATCTCCCTGCATCAAATTGCATCAGTATTCAGTTTAGATTAACAGCTTATTGAAATTAAAGCAAAGAGCCCCCATCTGACAGTGCTTTAAGATGGGTTTTTGTTGGAAAAGCATCCCTAGATGGCAGGGTTCTTGTGTGGAGCTGTCGTCTCTAAGCATCAGCGTAATGGAAGTTTACCGTGATTAAAATGTTGTTTAATTCATTATCATGACTAATTTATTTATGCATTAGGGAAGAAGCGAGTCCTTGTCACAACAGTTACAAGTTGAAGCTCATAATACCAAGAGATTCAAAATCAGGCGGAGGGTATAACATTCTATTATGCTAATTACTTAGTTATTTTATGATGAGACAAAAATTCTTGACAATATTAATAATTATGATAATCTAATTTTCATTGTTACGGGTTAAATCTAATTGGTGGGCTAGATCTTATTGGGTTGTTTTCCATTTTTTATAACTATGTAGTTGATAATGTTCACTATTGATGTCGGTGAAGAAGATTAGTACATTTGTGCTTTAAAATATCAATATAAATATATTTATAAATCTCAAAGGTCGTACCTCTTCATGTTATATAATGTTGTTTACATTAATATAAACGTATCAAATCGAGGTCCAAGAAGGGAAGCTCAATAGGTGATTGAAGTGATGTGAAATCATACAAATCAAGTGATCCAAGGTTCAATCTCCCAATCGTGACCCGGTCTATGGAGAGGAGGATAAGTCATAGGCCCCTAGAGATATAGTGGTAGCAACCATAATCAACCTAGTGTCACGTGAGTGCGAGACTGGCCCAGATTCCTATGGGTTACCAAAAAAAAAAACATATCAAATCAAGAATTATTTTCCTTGGTTTGACATGAGAAATAATGTAGGTGTTTGTCTATTACTAATGGAATTTTTTTATTTTTTATGAATTAAGTTTACATTATGTTCATACTCCTTTGAAATTTCAAACTCATGGTTACAAACAATTCAATTTATTATTGGAATCTACTACTTAATTGCCATTTTGCTCACTCATGGTTTAATTGGATGGCTCCATAACAGTGCACCTATAGCCATCCCTTCAAGTTGCTCAACAAAATAACACACTTCTTATGAATTTATAGTTTTTGGTTAGGTTTCCTAAGTTAGTTAACACTACACCATTGGTTTCTTTGTTCTATTGAGTAACCATATCATATTGACATTAATTTCTCTATAATAAACTTTCCAAAGGAATTGGTTTCTTTTTTAATTAAGTCATGTATTTTCTTGGTTTGGATTATGTTTTCTTGCCCATTTGGTATTTTTGCATGCCCTTATTCCATATATATCTCATTTTTCTAATGAACCCAATAAGTATATGGAGCATCATGACCTTCTCTATTGCTTCGGTTCAATATGGAAAGCATTAATTTGTGATTTTGGCTTGATCTTATAAGAGGGTCAAATTTAGACCCACATATAGCAATTTACTAATCCGTATCTGGAGTTCTTGTACAAGGAAAGTCATATCATCATTCTTAGCATCTTGGGTGTAGAACTTATACTTTTCGAAAATAAGTTGTACTTGTATTTACACTATAAATGGGTGCATATTTAGTTGAAGTTGACACCTTTCATTTTATGAGTTTGAATTATTGCAAATGGCTCAAATTAATAAGGTATTAGAGTTATTGAATAATCTGATACTATCTACATTTTATGATACAATCAAAATCACCCTCACTAGTATTCTAACTTGTTTACAAGATTCACAAGATAAAATTGACTTTCTCTAGCTTGGAGAACAACTCGTGACATGATCAACTATGATAAAGGAATCAAATTTCTGAACTACTTCTTGTTTAGAACAATTCTATGTTTGAATTTGAAAAAGTTTCTTATCAGTAGCTAACACACTATCATATTAGTGATGTCATTTGACGAGTAGATTCAAATGAAGATGCAAAATTTCAGCATGAAATTCCCAAGCCCATCGTCATAACTTGGGAAGAAGTCATCAACAACAAGTAGAGAATCAGACTTGGACATAAAAATGAAAAAAAAATAACATTTCTAACTATTCCAAATCATTCCAATTCCAAAGTGTTGGGTTCCTTCAAACAATATCATCTTCACCTACTCCACGAGCCACATGATATTCTCAAATGGAAACATTGCCATCAAGTTGGCCACATGAAAGGTCAATATGTTGATCTTCACCCTTGTAAGCATTGTGGAAAACATACTCATCATTCAGAATTATTTTCCAGTCACAAGAACCTTCCAAGAGAAAGGATTTATCTCAGATGTTTTGCTTCTTGGTAATGGTCTTCAACAACCAAGAATATATATTGATCATACAATAGAATTCTAAATATTTTATCTTCTCACCTTGTATATAATAGGGGAAGAATTGATAGTTAGAAACTAGTTTTGAATCCATATTAAATGAGCTTGAGTCAAAGCTAGAACTAGAGCCAATAGCGAGACCCTAGAGCTAGATTCATCCAGAGGAAAAATTGGAGTTGTAGCTAGAGAAAGCCTCATGTTCTAAGAGAATGATCCAGTTTGTGGTCTTCCTTAAAGATCCACTAATTCTTGTAGACTATAGATTGTGATCATCTTTAAATCGTCATGAGGGGACACTTCCATTTCATAGAAGATATCGGTTACTTTCTAGATTTGGAAATTTTCTAGAAACTACTTTGAGCCAAGTTCCAAAGATGGTGGTTAGCTTTAAACCAACACCAGTAAAAGACTTCAGTTTCTACTACACTTTTGGTTTGTGGTTTTTCTTAAGCCACCACTAGTAGAAGTTTTAATATTTTGCTTCCCATTTGGTTTGTGGTCTTCCTTAATGCACCATATTCACAGAACAAATCCAATCATTGGCTTCTAGCCACCTCTATATTTCAGCTCTCTTCTTGGATTTGCATATTGTAATTTCCCTTTCCAAACCATAACAACAGAGAAAAATGAAGTCATATCCTACCATGATCCTTATATATTATTGGAATGAAAAAGTGGGTCAACTAATTAATTAGTAGATACTATATTAATAGTTAAATAAGAGGTGGTAAATTCACTTTAGAAAAATAAGTGATCCATGGTATTATTTTTGTATAACTTTAAAGTAGATTCAAAACTACTCATGTAATTTACGAAAGCATAAGACTCAAATCTACTCTACTCATCTGCGGAAGCAAATTCATGATCGAGAACACATATCAAAAACATGCATCATGATTCAACACACATACACAAAGATTTATCTAGGGGAAAGAAACTGCACAAAACCCCTTCCTATATGTGTTGCATTAGTCAAAGAATATTGATGAATACAATATGTTATGCTCAACTTTGAGCTCAACGTGCACCTATATATTCTATCATCTTCCTGACTGACTGAACCTAACCAATACTTAGCCAAAATTTCAAGTCTCCAAGCTCCTAATTCCTTGCATTGTTCCTCAAGGAATTATACCCTATTATTTAGGAAATTCCTCAATCTGGATTGTGCAATTCCTTTAGGTCCTTCTCTAACTGCATGCACCACTTATACAACTTGGAATAGTTTACAACTGATAGTACATTTTCCTTGAACTCCAATCTCAATTGGGTAACATGAATTATATGCACACATTAGTTAATTTAGGTTTATTGATCAGTTAATTAGTTAAATTCTATTGAAGTTACACCCCACTGCTAGATTTCCCACTAGTTCCTCCAACAATTAGAACTAGTTTAACTGACCATAACTCAATTTATCTAAATTAAATTGTTACAACTAAAATTAAATCAACCTAGGCTCCTCAAAATTAGGAATCACTATGCACAACTCAATTTCATTCCCCCAACTCGAATTAACTAATATAACTATATCTGACACCTCGGTTAACTCATTCAAGTTGTATATTGATGTGGAATTTTTAATTTCTCCTAATTTAATGAAGGGAAAAGTAAATTAGGAATTTCTTGTTGCATTTTCAACACTCCCTCTTAGCAACAAATGGATTATTAGATACCCCAATCTTGCCTATATGGAACTTGAATTTTCCTCTTGACAAATCCCTTGTCAAAATATATGCATCTTGTTCCTCTATAGGAATGTATTCCAACAACATGATGATCATCTACACACAATCTCGTAGATGGTGATACCAGATGTCAATCATGAAAAACTGGATTCTCAGAGAGTTTGATACAAGTCTGATTATCATAGTAAATCACAGTAATATCCATCATCTGACCAAATAACCCAACAAGAATCCTTCTCATCGAGATAGCCTCACATGTTGCTTAACTGGCAGCCATGTACTTTTCTTCTGCTGAGTTGAGTGCCACAAATCTTTGCTTCTTGTTGTACCAGGAAACTGTTGTTGACACAACACTAAAAATTCCTCCTGATGTGATCTTCGTATTTGATCGATTCCATTCCCAATCTACATCTGTGAATCCTTGCAGCTTCACTCCCTTTGTTCATTTGTATGAAATATCAAATTGAGTAGTGCCTCTGAGGTATCTCAACACATGTTTTGTCGCCTTCGAATATAGTTTGGTTGGCTTAACCATTTCTTGACTAAGTTGATTAACTACATAACACATGTTTGGTCTTGCGTTAACCAAATACATAAGTGAACCCACAAGCTTCCTTTAAATAGTAGCCTCCACTTCCTCACCTAAAGTGGCATCCTCTCTCCTCCAACTACCTACTAGAGGAGTGTCCATGGGTTTGCTACTCTCCATGCAAAACTTATTCAATATCCCATTGGTATATTTTCCTTGAGAGGTAAATAGCTCCCCATCTCCTTGTCATACTTCCAAACCAAGGAAATAATACACGAGTCCCATGTCCTTCATCTCCAATTCTCTTGCAAGATCCTATTTACAAGAACTGGTCAACTTCTCATCACCGGTTAAAATCAAATCATCGAAATATAATACTATAATAAAAAATTTACCTTCAAAATCAATATGGTAAAGGTTTGCATCTTCTTCACTTTTGGTGAATCCAAACCAGGTGAGATAGTTGGCGATCCTGGTGTACCAAGCATGGGGTTCTTGTTTCAATCCATACAATGCTCGCTTGATCCTACACACATGTGACTCTCTGTTGAAGGTATAAAATCCTTTTGGTTGTTCAATGTACACCTCCTCCTCAATCATTCCAATGAGTAACTTTGTATTCACTTCCATCTGATGGATCTTCCATCCCATCTGTGCTGCAAGTGCTAGAATTGATATTATAGAAGAGTACCTTGGCACTGGAGCAAAGGCCTCCTCATAGTGAATTCCCTCCACCTGAGAGAACCCCTTGGCCAAAAATATGCCCTTATGTTTCTCAACGCTTTCGTCTACTGCTTGTTCAACCTTGTAGATCCATCTCGAACCCACCACTGATTTGTCCTCTAGTCTTGGAACCAATTCCCAAACATTGTTTCTGACAATGGAATCATATTCATCTACCATGGAATTGACCCATACTAGTTGTTGCACTGCTTCCTTGAATTAGGATGGTTCTTTCTCTACTACCTCACTCATCATAGCCATGTAGCCAGTGTATCTATCTGGTGCCCTCTTCTTCCTATAATGTGATGTGGGTGCTCCCACTTTCTCTCTAGCATCATGCAATAATCTATCATCTTCCCTACTTTGTTTCCTTCCTTCCCTGGATCAACATGCTTGAGTGGCGTTCTCCACTCTCTTCTCCTCTACATGTGGCTGCTCCACATCTTCCTAAGGTTCTACCTTTGGAGTCAAAGTCTCCTGATCTCCATGCAATTGAAGCTCCCTCTCAATGGAACACTTCATTTCCTTTACTTCATCGAACTTCACATCTATACAAAGAAATATCACCCTAAGAGATGGCAGGTTCACCCGAGAGTTGTGAGGTGTATCAGTGTACCCCACAAATATTCCCAACTCTTTTATTGCCTCTAGATTTTTCCTTGATTCCTTGGAAACATGATAGTAAACTGATGATACAAAGATCTTGAAGTGTGACACATCTGCTTTCTTCCCTAAAAGACATTCTTCTGGGGTACTCATCCCAAGAATCCAATGAGGACTTCTATTCCACAAGTATATTGTTGTGTTGCATGCTTCAACCCACAACTGCAGTGGTATTCCTTGGTCCTGCAACATAGCCCTTTCTACTCCCATAATACTTCTATTTTTCCTCTCAACCACCACATTCTACTATGGGTTGTCGTGTGTTTTCAACTCCTGTAATATTTCTTCCTTTGTACATAATTTTTTAAACTCATTAAACACATATTAATCACAATTATCACTCTTGAAAGCCTTCACTTTCTTGCAAGTTTATTTATCAACAAGTGCTTTAAATTCAACAAACTTGGAGAATGTTTGATATTTCTTCTGCATGAATAAAATACATCACTTACGTGATAAATCATCTACAAATATAACATAATACATGTGCTTGGAAAGAGAGGTTTTCGAGAAAGGTCCACAGACATCAGAGTGGATCCTTTCAAGGGTTGCATCTGCCCTGCTATCCCGATCATTGAAGGTGTATTTGTGGTACTTCCCCAAGGTAAACCCTTTCAATGTATTCTACTGCTCCAGTGCTCCATTGGGGAGGCATGTGCTGATGTTCTGCATGATCTTCAAAGCTCCACGATGCAAATGGCCAAATATTCTATGCCATAATTCACTGACATCTCATTTATCCACCTTCTCTGCCTTTGTTCTCAAAGAAACATAGTCTTCCACATTCAACTTGTAGAGCTTCTTCAATCGAACCCCGATCTGCTTCACTTGTCACATGACGATATGTCTTAGGAATTCCTTTCCTTTGTTTAATATCACACCGTAGCAATGATATTCCAACACCGCGATGGAAACCATATTCTTCTTTAGACATGGAACAAACATCGCATCCTTAAGCCTAATAGGGGAGCCAGACCCCCTCTAAAAAGTAACTGTACCAATATCAGTCGTGTTATACCTCCCATCGTTTCCCATCTCAATGCGCATCTAGAGGTTTTTCTCCTCCAAGTCACTGAAAATTTTGCGATTTCTCATCAGATGGAATGAGGCACCACTATCCAAATACCACACACTACGCCTCTCTATGATTTCCATGCATGCAATGAGGGTTAATTCCAACTCAAATTGTGAAGCCAAATATTCACCTTCTACTCATCCTAAGGGATTCTTTCCCACCTTATTCGGTGTACACTTTGTGGCACAATGTCACAGTTCATGACAATGAAAGCACTTGATTTTGGAAATGTATTTCTTCTTGCCCCCTTGACTGAAATATCCTTTGGATTGGGATTTATTCCCTTTCCATTTCTTTTACTTTTTGTCCAAGTCACAATTATCCTCATCATCACACTTGGATAAGGTTTCGTCTCTGGTGTTCCACCTTATTTCTTCTTGCACCAAATCGCACCACAATCATTCCTAATTTGGTAACTTCTCCCTCCCATTTACTAAATCTTGGTAGTTGTGCCAGCTCTTGGGAAGGCCTAGAAGTGATAGGCTTACCAAATAATCTTCTACAACGGTAACACCGACACTCCCAAGTTCATTAATACATTGTGTGAACCTACTCAGGTACTATGGTATTGCCTCGCCCTTCTGCATCTTGATATTTCGAAGCTTGTCCTTAAGTTATAGCTTCCTATGGTCACTATTGTTCTAGAACAAATCTTTCAATGCTTTCTACATTTCATATGGAGTATTTTTCTCGTGGATATTTGAGACAATATGGTCTTCTAATCCCTCCAATATGAACCTCCTTGCCTTGGCTACACATTTCTTCCATTCTTCTAGATTTTGAGTATCAGTTGCTGCTGGTTTTGGGATATAATTATCAATGAACTCCTTCAACCCATTATCTTCCAGCACTGCCTCCATGCGGTCCTTTCAAGAAACATAATTCGAGCTTCCCTAGAGAGAATACTTGAGTCTTAGTCCGTCCTCCTGCAAAGACAACTTCAAAATATCTTCTCTATTTTGAATCTAGCTCTCACACCCTGTATAAGTGTAATGTAGATTCAAAATTTCTCATGTAATTTACTAAAACATAAGACTCAAATCTACTCTACTCATCTGCGGAAGCAAATTCACTATCGAGAACACATATAAAAAACATCCATCATGATTCAAGACACATACACATATATTTATCTATGGGAGAGGAACTGCTCAAAATCCCTTCCTCTCTTTATTGCATTAATCAAAGAATATGGATGAATACAATATGCTCTACTCAACTTTTATCTCAACCTGCACCTGTATCTTCTCTCCTCTACCTGAATTACTAAACCTGACCAATACTTAGCCAAAATTTCAAGCCTTCAAACTTCTGATTCCTTGCATTGTTCCTCAAGGGAGTGGCCCCTATTATTTAGGAAATTCCTCAATCTACATTGCACAATTCCTTTAGGTCCTTCTCTGACTACATGCACCACTTGTACAACTTGGAATAGTTTACAAATGATAGAATACTTCCCTTGAACTCCAATCTCAAATTCTAACTTGAATTCTATGCATACATGAGTTAATTTAGGTTAATTGATTAGTTAACTAGTTAAACACTGAAGTTACACCCCACTTCTAGACCTCCCACAAGTTCCTCCAATAGTTGGAACTAGTTTAAAAGACCATAACTCAGTTTAACTAAATTAAATTGTTACAACATAAATTAACTATACCTAGGCTCCTAAAAATTAGGAAGCATTGTGAAAAATTCAATTTCATGCCCCCAACTCGAATTAACTAAGCTAACTGAGTGATAACAAATTTATCACATTAGTTAACTCATTCAAGTTATTTTTTGATGTGCAATTTCAAATTTCTCCTAATTTAATCAAGGGAAAATTAAATTAGGAATTTCTTGTTGCATTTTCAACTATTTTTACGCCCATGATATTTTGGATACGAAAAATTATAAAGAATAGGAGACTCAAGGAGAAGGGTATGTGAGATTTGATTAGTGGATTTACAAAAATTTCAAGTAGCTTATGAGAGGGAAACCCTCAAGTATTCCTACTTTCAGTGTTTAGATACACTCCCTAGTTGGTGGTGGTTGGTTTTGTTGGTATCTTGACCACCAAAGCTAATAAAAAATATTTTTATCTGTAGGATAGGTTTAATTTCTAATTTAAAAAATACTTTATAGATGGATGAATTTCTAGAATTGCAAGGGAAAATTTTCTCTTCAAGTTTGAGAAAAAATTTATGTTGCTTTTGGGGCCAAGTTTCTCTTGTGTTTCAAAAGATAAATTTCTAGTGTAGCTAGGGCCGAGTTTCTCTTGTATTGCAGGGGCCAAATTTCTAGAGTTATTTGACCAATTTTCTCTTGTATTGTAGGGACCAAGCTTTTTCTACAAGTTGGAGGTTAAATTAATAATTATGCGGGCTGAAACAATATTGTGAAGGTGGTTGAAATTAATTTCTACCAGAGAGTTGAGTCTCTTATCTCTTGGTAGATCGATTTGTGGGTTCCTAAGGATTGAATTGCAAATGACTGAATTTCTAGTGGAGTAAAAAACAAATTAACCATAAGGGCCAAAATTGATGTCTCTTAGAGGCTTGAATTGAGGGCCAAAATTATATTGTTCAAGAAGGGCGAAGTGTGTAGGTTCAATTGCATTTTCTAGAAGGGTAGAACACCCCATGGAAGACAAGTTATAGATTTAAGGATTCAAGCCAATGGTTTTTGAAATATCCCCACCAGGTTTCCTTCCAAATCAATTAATGTAGCTTCCTTCCAATTTATAAATAAATTAGTTGTATCATGCAGTGTTTTCTCTACAATTTCTAGAATGATTTTTGAAATTTATTGTTGAATCTTCTGGAAAATATTTATATTGAACTTCTTGAATTTAAATTTATATAAATTAATTCAATTATATAATAGGTATTTTACAATGGTATCAAAGTTGTGCATCCTTCTAGCCTGAAGGGTTACCATAGTTAATGACCCCGGGAGATAGAAAATTTGTGACTTTACATAAGGAAACAAAATGAAGAGAAATCCCTTATATAGGATCAAAGGAAGAAGAAGGAGGAATGGGAGATAGCGAGGATCGTCCTTGGGAAAATATCAAGCACATTTTGAATGATTTTTCTAGAGGACAATAGGAGATGGTCTAGACAATGAAAACTCTCACTCAAACTTTGGCGGCATGGAAATCAACTTAACAGTTGTGCAGGGGATTCGAATAAGAAATTACTTGGAGGATCCAATAGTCAAAATTCTAAATAAATCATTGAATCTAATCCATTTCCCACACCAGTAAATAAAATCATATTCATGGCCTTTATGCCAAATTTTTTGAGAGAGCAAGTTGGAAACTAGTAGAGGTGAGATAAATATTTCTCATATTATCTAAGGGAATATGAAGCACTAGGGGAATATTTTCATGCAGCCATGTCACTTCAATATTATTGCACCATCAAATATCAAAATAGAACTAAATATCAGAATTAGTGGTGGAATAATAATGGCGATTCCAAGAAGGTGAGTAAGATAAATATTCATATTTTTGATGGAGCATCCAGTGGTACAACTTGAGATTGTGTTCAAAAGTTAGACACATTCTTCTAGCTTAACCCCATGAGATATTCTAAGGGTATTGAGTACGTTACCCTACACTTGGGAGGTGAATCACACCAATGGTGGCACCATAGTTTCACCACCCTAGGGCACTCCAATATCACTTCATACTTAGAGTTCATAGAGAGTCTGATTCATAGGTTTGATAAGAAAAACCCAGAGCTAAATTTTAGGGATCTAGCGTAGATTTGGAAAATAGGGATTTCAAACATATATATTATTTAATTCCAGATACTGGAAGTAATGGTGAATGATATATCCCAAGATCTATTGGTGATGTTGTTCTTGGAAGGGCTAGTTGAACCATTGTGTGGCTAGGTCAAATAATTTAAGCCCAATACACTTCAAAATACTATATCCAATACAAGGGATATATAATATGTGGTGTTGAAGAAAATTCCTACCAAATTCATCCCTCCCCACAAGAATAAGGAGAAGAAGCCATGCAAATAAAAGGAAAACATAGAATAAAAAAGGGATCAGATGAGGAGAAAGAAACTTGTTTCAAGTGAAAATAACCATGGGTTCTTGGGAATAGGTGCATGGCCAAGGGAAATTCCACCTCATATAAGTAATCTCATATAGTGAAGAAGAGGAAGAACCAGAAAAAACTCATGAAAAAGTGCATAACAAGAAAAATGAAGAGCCTCCACAGATGGAGAGAAAGGTGGCCACTCTAGCCACACTCTTTTGTGTTCCTAGATACAATACCTCCTGAATTCGTAGAGTCTCTAAAGGGAAACGAGTTACCATCCTCATTAATCGTGACTCTACGCATAATTTCATAAATTTAGCATTGGTATCCAAAATGTGCTTTCCCACTAGAGACATAAAAGGGTTTGATGTAGGGGTGGTTGGAGGACATAAGAGGGCATGTTTAAGGAGTATTACTCATATGTAACTAAGGATGGGGAATTACACCCTCATTAATAATTTATGTGTAGTAAAAATAGCCAATACCAATGTGGTTTTGGGGGTCTAATGGCTCATTTCCATAGGAAGGCACTAAAAAATTAGCCACGCTATGGAGATGGATTTTATTACACCCACAGCACAATAGGTACTATTTAGAGGAATGACAAACAATGCTCCAAGTGTGCTCATGGAAAAAATGATGGAGGTTATAATCAGGCATCAGGACATATCATGGGCTATGAAATGTATGGTGATGAATAAAAAGCTTCCAAATGAGGGGAAGCATTACCCAACAAATATTCAAGCATTATTAAGTAGGCTTCAGAAGGTGTTCAGAGATATCCCACTAGGGAGGACACCAAACAATGGATTCGAGCATACAATATAATATGAATAAGGGACTAAGTTGATTATCACAACTCCATATAGGCATCCCAAATGATATATGAGGAAATATAAATATTATTAAAGAGTTGTTAGATATGGACCACATAAGGCCAAGATCTAGCCCATTTTGATCCTCCATAGTATTAGTTAAGAAAAAGGATGGAACACAAGATGTACCAATTAGATGCCACTATGGGTGCTTTGAGTTCCCCTGTAATTCCTTTTTGGATTACCTATTCCCTTGTTGCCTTATAATCATGCATGAACCATATTTTCAAGAAGAAACCACAGATAATTTTATTGGTATTTTTTGACAATCTTCTCATCTACAACAGAACATGGGTAGAGAATTTGAAGAATTTAGAGGAGGCATTTTTCACATAGGAGGAGCGATCTATTTTTTCAAAAAAATATAAATGTGAGTTTGTGATGAGCAATATATTGTACTTGGAAAACATTATCAGTGCAAAGGGGCTACAAGTACACCACGAAAATATATATAAACTATTCTTGATTGGCCAAAACCCAAGAACATTACTACAATTACTATAGTTTATTTGTCAAAGGATAATCATAGATGGTGGAACCTTTAACAAACATGACCAAAAGGGGGGCATTCAAATGGCCGGAGGAAGCATAACACACCTTCAAGAATTGTAAAGAGGTAATCAATACTTCTCCTATCATGGCACCTCTATATTTCTCAAAACATTTTGTGCGAGAGTGTGATGCATCAAGTGAAGGAAAAGGGGATGTGTTGACTCAATATCAACACCCTATAGCTTTTGAAAGAAGGAAGTTGAGAGAGTTAGAGAAACTGTACTATATTTATGATAAGTAAATGTTAGAAATAATGCATGCCCTAGCGAAGTTCAAGTAGTACTTGGTAGGAGGGAGGTTCATGGTAAATATAGATCACAATAGATTGAGATATTAACTAGAACAAAAGGAGTTGAATGGAAGGTAGAAGAAATGGGTTAGAAAAATTTAGGCATGCGATTTTAACATTGAATATGTTAGAGGGAATAAGAATGTGGTGGACAATGCTCTCTCTAGCTAGGAAACCAATGACTTGTTCACTCATGGAGGTTAGCAGTGATTGGAAGGAAGTACTAGTAGTGGAGTATTCAAATAATGAATCTACATGTGAGCTGATGGATGGAATGATATAGGATGACAGGTGCAGGGTCATCAATGATGTTATATTTTACAAAGGGGTTATTTTCTCGGTACCCAAGTCACAACTCAAGGATAGAATTATGAAATCCATCCATAACTCATCCTTAAGAGGGCACCATGGATTATTCAAGACCTATAGGAAAGAAAGAGAAATATTCATGTGGAAAGGCCTCAAGGAGGACATTTAGAGACATAAATGGCAAATAATTTTTTTGGATTTTACTACAGGGCTTCTGAAGGTTCAAGGGAGAAAATATATCTCTATGTTCATGGATAGGCTAACTAAATTTTCACGTGTCATGACCATATATTATGACTAAGACATTTTTTAGGAGGCATTTAGATTGTATAGGGTTCCCAAACATATTGTTAGCGACTGAGATAGAAACTTCCTTAGTTCATTTTGGTATTATGTTTTTATATTTACTAGCATGGAATAAGCCCCAACCATTAGTTACCATCCACAGACATACAACCATACATAGATCATCAATAAAGATTTGGAAGTATATTTGAGTAACTTTATGGTCAATCAACAAAGGACATGGATTAGGTGGTTTCACATGGGATAATATTGCTACAAAAATAATTATAATATATCTATTGACATGATTCCTTTCAAGGTACTATATGAATATGATGTTCCCTCAATTATTGAGATGGAAATGGGTGAAAACAAGGTACATAAGGCAAAGGATTGGTTACATGGGAGTTAGGATATTATTAGAATCCTTAAAGAGAACTTGTAGATGTCTCAAAATCAACATAACTTGTATGTAAATTGTCATAGGGTGGAGCACATTTTCCTGGGGAAAGACCTCGTCTTCATGAGGCTTCAACCACATAGGAAATCCTCCTTGAAAAATATTGGCTCTGAGAAATCAAATACATAGTTTTATGGGCCTTACATGGTGATGTAGAAAATTGGGGAAGTGGCTTATAGACTGCAACTACTAGAAGAAAGAAAGATTCCCAATTTATTACACGTATTTTTCCTCAAAAAGGTACTTAGGCAGCAAGTTTAGGTGACACCATAACTTCCACCATTAGATGAGGAGGGGAAATTGGTCATGATTCCATAATAGGTCATGGATACAAAAGAAAGGAAGTTGAGGAGTCAGATTATCAAGCGGTAATTAATCTATTGGTAGTAACTAATAATAGAAGATGCCACATGGGAAGGTGAACATTTATTATAACATCCTACCTTATAGTTTCTTAAGGACAAGAAAAATTTCGAAGGGAAGATTGTAATGTCTATTTCAAAACCATAGAAATAGAGAAAAACAAAGTCTTAGCCTACCTTGATCCTTGTAGGTTATCGACAAGGAAATGGGGATCAACAAATTAATTAGTAGATATTATCTTAAAAATTAAATAAAGGTGGTAAAGTCACTTTAGAAAAATAATTGAATCATGGTATTATATTGCCACCCATGGTATTTTCGAGAGGGAAAATTATGAAGAATAGGATAAATGAGGAAAAGGGTATATGAGGTTTGATTAGTGAACTGAAAAAAAACTTGAGATATTGTGAGAAGGAAACCCTTAAGTATTCCTAGTTTCGGAGTTGAAATACACACCCTATATGTGTTTAATTTTGTGGCTATGGTTGGTCTTCATAATATACAATTTTAACTTGTAAAGATAAAACATAAATTATTTTTGTGATGAAAGAAAAAAATATATTTAGCATTTTCTTAATGCTTGTGATAAAAGAGAATTTATATATTGATTTGTCAAAAGAATACTTTTATAAGTCATGCTCTTCATGGCCTTTTCAAAAGAAGGAAATTGAATTTTTAAATTTTAATTTTAGACATCATAAGATGTCAAGTTGACCTACATGTGATCAAGTCATCTGTTCTCCAAGAGACACCCATTCTGACCCCTTCCAGTGTATATAAATATGTGATTCATTCTCCATCAAATGAACCAATTTAGAACTCTCATAAGTCAAGCTTATTTCTAATCTAAAGTGAAGAATACTAGAAGAGAAGGCTGAGAACAAGAATAAGTAGCTAGACGAGATATCTTGAAATAATATTCCCCTTGCACGTGTGAAGAAAATCCTGTTGCAGGTTCAAGATTTATGAGATCAAGTCTGAGTTTCTGACTAGAGAAAAAGTCTATGATTACGTCTAAAGCTTTTATGGTGATCCAGGTGGATATTGATGGCCACCCTCCTATTCCACTTGGACCCCCACCATTTCTTTTTTTAGCTTTTCAGTTTCCTTAATTGAAGCACAATTTACTATTTTTGGCGTTTTTCGAGTCCTAAACTTCTGGAGTTATTTTAAGGCCCTAAATGAATTTTTTTGGGAAAGTTAGGACTAGCATGGGTCTTCAACCAATGTTGGCCACTCTAAAGTTTTAGTCCTATAATATATATTTCTAATGACATTTTTATGCACATCAAATGGATATCGTATGCCAAAGTTGATCTACCAATTTACCCAAATGAGGCCCATATTTTTGGCGCTTCATTTCCTAGGGTTAGGTTTTTTGATGTTTAGGGTTTTCCATTTTTTCTCAATAATAAATAGCCCTTTGATCCTCATTTTAACATATTTCATAGGCATGTATCTACCACATATCTTCTTAGATATAAGATACCATCGCCCGAGTTAGTTTATTTTCCATTATGTCTGTAAGCATTTTTCAATATTTGATATTAATGAATTGAAGTATTATTCCTGCTGCATCTCTGTGTTTATGTTTAGTTATGCATTTTATTTCGTTCCTACATAAGTTTAAATCGATGGTATCAGAGCGATCTTCTCTTTCTCGATCTTTATTTGCATGTCCCCAATGAGGTCGAGGTATAAGGAGTTAGAGCTCGATTTTGTTGAACCTTTGCAATATCAGCCTCGAAAACCCTGATGGCGTACCATGGTGGAACAAAATAAAGATGAGGGAGTAGGATATCCTATCAAAATATTTCTCGAGAAGGCCCTCGAGAAAAAAATAACATGATGATGGATAACTTTGCCCATATCCTTCAATGACTACCCACTCGTAGTGCATCTTCATCCAACAATCACTCTAGAGGAAACACTCCTTTTAAGGTAAAGTAAACTTTGACATTCCAATATTTGAGGTCCAAATAGATGCAGACATTATCCTCGTGATGTTTGGAATTAGATTAGATCTTGCACTACCTGTGCCATTTACAAACTGACCATCAAGAAGCAAGGCCTATATACTCTACTGCCTACCCCTAGTCTACCTTCGGAATCCATCTCCATGGATTACATGTCGGGCTTTCCTTCTACCAATCATGGAAACAACTGTGTTTTTTTTGTCGTTGACACATTCTCTAAAAAGTCCATTATGGTGCCCTGCAAGAATAATATCATAGTAGAAGCCACTGCTAAACTTTTCTTTGAACAAGTGTGGGTACACTTTGGGATCCCACAGTCCATTATCTCAGATTGGGATAGAATTTTCCTCAGTATGTTTTGGTCAAGTATCTGGTCGATGTTGGACACCAAGCTCACTAAGTCCACAACTTTCCACCACCAAACTGATGGCCAAATAGAGGTTGTCAACACGATGATCATACACATTCTGTGCATGTATAACTCGAACCATCCACACACATGGCTTGAAATCCTCCCCTATGTCCAACGCAACTATAACTAGGATCTCCATAGCTCAACTAGACACATCCCCTTTCAGGTTGGCTTGGGATTCCAACCACTATGTCCCATTGATGTGGCCATATCATTTGTAGCTACTGAGGCAGATTCGACTCATGTCTAGTCCGAAGCTGATAAGGTGAACAAATTCATTGAATACTTTCATCGTATCCACCAATAGGTCCATGATATATTGGGCAGAGCCAATGCTAAGTACCAGCTATGACATGATTAGCATCAGGTGCCACACAAGTTTCAAGTGGGCGACAAAGTTTGGCTACATTTGCAAAAGGAGCGCCTCATTGGGCCCCACCGCAAGCTTCACCCACTCCAATATGGTCCATACACCATCATGAAGTTGGTAGGGGACAATTCCATCGAGCTCAATATTCTACTATTCCTTGGTCTTCGCCCTGTGTTCAATGTGGACCACCTTCAGCCCTACTTTCCACCATTGTTGGACACATTCGACATTGCAGAACAACTCACACAAAAAAAGTTAAAGCCAGACTACATGGAAAAATCCACAACTAATCAGATCATGGACACACAGATCAAGTATACTCAACATCAAAAGATCCAATTTCATCGGGTTGTTAAAGTTGGCCAACTCCTGCACCAAGGAAAGTGGCTTACTAGGGACCAAGTTCAGTAGAAGTTTCCTCATCTCATGGAATAACTCAACACAATGGGGAACATTTATTCCTAAGGGGGGAGGAATGATCCAGGTGGATATTGGTGGCCACCTGCCTATTCCACTTGGACCCCCACCAATGTTTCTTTCAGCGTTTTAGTTTCCTTAATTGTAGCACAATTTACTATTTTTGGCAGTTTTTCGAGTCCTAAAATTCCAGAGATATTTTGAGGCCCTAAATGAAATTTAGTTTTATTCCTCAAATATATATTTCTAACGAGGTATTGTGCACATCAAATGGAGATTGTATGACAAAGTTACGTTCCCAGGAATTTGATGTACAAATTTACCCAAACGGGGCCCATAGTTTTGGCGCTTCATCTCCTAGGGTTAGGTTTTTGGATGTTTAGGGTTTTCCATTGTTTCTAAATAATAAATAGGCCTTCGAGCCTCATTGTAACATAGTTCAGAGGCATGTAGCCACCACATCTCTTCTTAGAGATAAGCCACCATCGCCCAAGCTAGTTTATTTTAAATTCTACCTGTAAGCATTTTTCAGTATTTGATATTAACGAAATGAAGTATTACTCCTAATTCATCTTTGCGTTTATGTTTATTTATGTACTTTATTGTGTTCCTACATAATTCTGGATCATATGGTGAGAATAAGGTCAATTCTAAACCTTTTTGTGAATATAAGTAGGTAGAAACTCGTCCCTATTATAGACCTTAACTAAGGTACAAAACGAGGATATTTTGAACAAGTGGCGGAGGTCTGACTTGGCATATTTGTGGTTTTATGGTGATGGAATTATGATTTTTAGTGTGACCACAAGATTGAATTTTATGCATCGCTTGTTGAACTAAATATTTCTCTAAGAAGAAGGTTGTTGGGTTTTCCCCCAAGTGGGTTTTCCTAGGGTAAAAATATTATGTTTTTTGTTTGGATATATCTTCTTTATGGTATTATCACAGATTATATAATGTTTATGTCTTCTATGTAATTTATTAATGATGGAATTATAAATAATATTGTGAAAAAGAACTAAACCATTCGGAAATGATTATCCATATAGAAGACAATATGAAAAATAAACATGGTATTCGAGCTATGGTGAAATAGAATCCATAAAGAAGAAACTATCTCTGTCTCAAATCATCATCTAGGGCTCAATTTTTGAACTAGCCCTTGATCTCTCTCCCCTTTTCCAAGCCAATGATGAAATTATCTCTACTATTTAGGCTTATTTTTTTTCACCAATGCATTATAACTCATTCCCGAACCAAGGTATGTTCATGCAATGAGATGGAGCATAAAAAATATGTTTATTCTAAATAATAAGAAGGAAACAAGAGACCCCATAACTAAAGTAACAAATCTAAACCAAAGGAAAGAAACCTCAAAATTTGTGAAGGTTGAAAATATCAAAAAATCCACAGTCAATACAATTTTTTTTTTTATGTTACTTAAAGGAGAATCCATGAGCATAAATTAATTTTGACTAAGGTTGGGGATCTTGATTATAAAAAAGAGTCATTAACATGAAAAACATTAAAATTGTCCATAAAATTTCATTGCAAAGAAGGATTACTTTTGAAATAGTAAGAACGAAAAGGAATTAGAAGAAATACTTCAATATCAAAGGATCTCATAAGACAATTCAACTTTCCTAATTCAGTGCCAAAGTTAACGATGGTTTCCTTCTTCAAGAAATATACTTAAGTCTTCCTGGAGGGTATTTATTTGTTTGAGTTTCGTTGAGGTTGTAAATACAAAACATATCTCCCTCAATCTAAATTCCAAGAAATATGGGAATACATCTCAAATTTTGTGCCATATAATGATTTCTAAGTGTCAAGCTTCTACTCATAATTCAAAGATAGTATTATTGGATTTGTTACACCTATACCAAGATGAATGGAGATAGATTTATATATTGGTGAAGATCTTGGAAATTTTAACAACAAAATTAATAGTATTCATTTATCCCTTGTTATCAATGTGATTACAACAAGAAAGTCTATAATTTCCTAACCTTAGAATACCTAAAGGATATGAGTAAAAGAAAGGTATTGATAAAACTTTGATCATCTACCAGCATCCTAATATACAATGACAAAATTTCCAAGAATATTTTTACATCATGAATATACTACATGTAAAATAATAAGTCACCTTTGTGGGAATATCATATCAAGCATACATGAAATGTCCTTTATTATGAACGGTAATCTGATCTTTGAAGTTCCCTTATGTTGGATCCCTATGATTTACAAGAATGGAAAGAATAAACGCTGCAAGGGGCCACATCAGAACCACTTTGGAATCCTAGGACCTAGCCTTCCTGGATTCAGAGAGGGATCTATCTATATAAGTGTATTTGGAAGATATATATTTGTGTTCTGTTTAAGATATTAGGCTAGTTATGAAGCTCTTAGGAACTTGTTTGTTTGTTTGGTTGGGATGAATATCATTAACTGAAGAGGTCAGTTGAAGGGTGAAGGTGAGAGTAAATTGAAAGAATGTTTCAGCTAAAAGATAGGTCATGAAACAATATTAACCCATTGGGCTATGGAGTCACAAAATATTTAATTGTACAACAATTCTTCAAGGGTTTCCATAGGGAAAGTAATCTATATCAAAGTATCTTTAGATTGAATTTTGATATGAAACATTAAGATATTGTGAAAGAGGCAAAGCTAATAATCAACTAAGAATATATTAACTCCACTAAACAAGAAAAGCCTTTCAATCTAACTGTTTGAAGCAAGCCAAAGGATAGGGAAAACCATAGACTTCTTTGGATAGACTTGTAATAAATTAAATTTTAAGACAACAATCCAGTAATCCTAATACTACTTTTAGAAAGAAGAAAACATATAAGAGAACAAGGAAAATAGCCTAATATCAGACAAAAACTATGAATCTAGCCTGCTTTTGGCATACTCTCAAGGGATCTTTCAAAACAACTGTTAAAGATTAACCAGAGGATAGGGCTAACCATAGACTTCCCTAGTTTAGACTCTACTTAGCAAGCTTTGAAAAAGATCTTTAAAAACAATATCCCAAGTTGTACTCAGACAAACATGGGCTCACCAACATTTCTCCCTGGTTATACTCTATTGAATCATTCTTAAAACAACAAGCTGGATAAACCTAGAGGGCAATTAAGAATCCTCCAAATGTACCTTAGCAGAAGAAACCATAAAGATAAAGCTTTCAGACAGAAATAGGGTACTTTTGACAGTAAATCCTAATCTAATTTTTCTATTCTTTATTAGAGAAAATGGACATTTTGTAAAACAAAAGGAGAAACAAAAACAATGAACATCACCATTAACATAGACTAGGTTCCCATGAATCAACTTGTATTACTGATGTTCAAACCAGTTACATACTTCAAGTCCAACAGGTCTTTACAGCTCAAAACTTCTCTTCTCAGCCTAGTATTCTTCAACTACTCAACAACACGTCAATAGCTTCAGCAACTATCTTACACTTCAATAATAATCCAACCAACAACTATAAATAGCTCCTCATATGATATTTATAGATGAAATGAGGAGGTGGGGTGAAGAATGGGTCCTTAAATGTTTCATAAATGACAGAGTGAATGTCTTTGACCTTTGAGACCATGCAAGGCCCAAGGAAAAAAATTGTATTTAAGTCTAACTCTGCATAATGAATATTACATTAACTCTTTGAACTACTCAGTTTCTTTTGTTAACTTTTAGGCTCATTTGGTAGGCTAGGAATAAATTCTGAGCTGTCTATACAAAATATCTCTATTTTGTAATAACTTTGTGTATCTTAGGGGAAAATAGGCTGGCAGGTGGCATTTTAATCATTTGGAGGAGTAACTGCTTCTGTGGATGTGGCATTTGAAGCTTTCTTTCTTGCTGATCTATTTGATTAACTCTTTAAACTCTGTTTAGGCCTCTGATAATGATTTTTGGCCTTCCTTTATCATCTTTTGTTTCTGTCACTTTGCTGACTGTTTTATCCTTTAAGTAATTTATCTTTAACTATGTTTTTTTTCTTTAATATATTTGGTTAAGCTTTTAATCTTCTGGCTTATGTTTTAACCTTTAATATTTGATTTACATACTTTAATATTCACTATTCTTCTTTTTTTTTGGTGTACAGGTGGCTTCCTTCAGTGCTCGAGGGTTTCATTACTCGAACAATGTTCATGAGGCATTGATCAATCATTAAAAATTAGACCTTGAATCTCCCTTTCTACATCTTAGAACCAAGGATCGTCATCTCGGGCTTCTACCACTGGTATATGGCTATGGGAGGGACTCCAAACTTAAGGCTGTCATTAAACCTGTAACTAAAACATAAAAACGTTAATAAAACCTGTGCTTGTGGGTAAACTACTTTCAAAGGTTTCGAGGAAGGCGGAGGAGCGATGCAGAGGAGGGAAAATGCAGAAGGGAAGGATTCCATGGGCGAAATCATGAAGAACAACAGCGGATTTGAATGTTGGTGCGAAGATAGAGGGAAGGTGGTTTTGGAGCAAAACCAGGGCAGTTTTCATGTAAGATATGGGTGGTTAGTGGTTTTGACTTCAGCGGTCGCGATACCATATAGGATGTGACACTTGTCCGTAGCGAAACCACCCATTTCGCGTTGAAACGAGGCGCTAAATTTTTTTGGTGAGATGAGCGCGAAATGGATTGCAGGATGTTGGATCTGGGGGATCCAGATCTACGGTGGTGGGTGATGTTGGAAATATTGTCATTGATGGCAAAGGCGGAAGCACTCAGGCAAAAGAGGCAGCGCTGAAGCAAAGGAAGGAAAAAGAGGCACAGCGAAAGCAATAGAGGCAGCAAGAAGACAGTCAAAATGTAACAGTCATAGAAGCACAGTGAGACAGAGGCAGAGTGACAGAAGCAGAGACAAAGGCAGAGAGCAGTTACAAAATTCTGGGAATCGCACACTCCAGCGAGCATTATACATATAATATAACACGAATATTATTCCGAGAATCGCAGACTCCAGCCGGGCGTTACACATATAATACAGAACCATATTCCAGGAATCGCACTCTCCAACCGGCGGAGCACATATAATATATAAACCATATTCCGGGAATCGCTTAACCCTTTGGCAAAGTATACATATATGTTCGTTATATTATGGAGCGCACAAAACGAAGTTTTAGATGGTGGGACCTCTCCCCAATCGCAATCGGAACTTTCCGATTGATCGCAAGTCTTTTGTTATATGCTCCAATCGAAGGCCGGACCTGATCGAGTTATATGCCACAGTTTATGAGCCAATCGCATCCGAGTTCCCAATCACAATCGGAACTTTCCGATTGATCGCAAGTCTTTTGTTATATGCTCCGATCAAAGGCCGGACCCGATCGAGTTATATGCCACAGTTTATGAGCTAATCGCATCCGAGTTCCCAATCGCAATCGAAACTTTCCGATTGATCGCAAGTTTTTTGTAATATGCTCCGATCAAGTGGCGGACCCGATGGCGATTATACGATGGAATTAATTGGTTCAATCGCGTCCGGAATCTCAATCGCAATCGGAACTCTCTGATTGATCGCACGACTTTGTAATATGTTGCGATTGAAGTGGCGGACCCGATCCTGTTATATGCGGGAGTTAATTTGTGCAAATCGCATCCGTGTTCTGATCGCAATCAGAACTTTTCTATAATGTGTCTCGATTACATGTGTTCAAAGTTCGGACCCGATTGCAATATGAACCATGCTTTATGTGGTCATCGCGTCCGTTTGATCAATCGCAATCGCAAGTTTTCGTTTGACACCACCGATCCGCCGACGGAGATGTGGGGCCCGACCCTTTCATGTATTAGTGGTTGTGATTCGACTTATTGGATTGTAATATAAGACCAAAGGCTTAAGGTAGAGGGAGATTGCTTATATATAAAAGGATTGTTGTTAGATATATAAAACACGGTTGCAGTTGTATTAAAATAAGTCACATGGGCTGTGAACCCACGGGCCTCGGCCTAATGAGAGGGCGATTATAAATATACAATGACTGTGATATATGTCTGTTCCATTTGCGAAATGTTCCACATCAACAAGACACTTGCTGCAAGTCAGCAGTCACGCATTTTTCTAAGAGGCACTGATATAAAAGCACTATTACACGTATGCAAAAAATACACTACAGCAGAGGACAGAAAAGCATACAGAGAAGAAAAGAGTCAAAACACAGTCACAGAAAAACAAATGTGCAGCAAACCAAGAGACAAAATAAGTGAGCTGGAATTCATATTGTAATTCGAATGTAAATGTTTTAATTGTTTTTATTGTTTGTGATGCATTGGCAAGTCTCCGAGAGAAAACAAACTCCCACTGTAATGTTAAAATTGACACCTACAGTTATAATTTCTAAGTAAGCTGATAAAAGGAGTGAGAAGGCAGAAGGCAAAGAGACATGACTTTCCATTTTGAATTCCAAGCAGAATACAAACAGTCATGTGAGGAAATCTATAAATAATATCATCTTGATATGCAGAGAGAGTTTTTTTTTTAGAGCAAGGGAGAGAGCATATATAGAGAGAATGCAGAATATAGAAGGCAGAGAAGATTAAGAGAAGCTACAGAACAGAGATGATATCTGAGGTAAATCAGCAAACATTCAGTTTTAGAAAATGAGGAAGTTGGAGCTTCCCTATCAAGTTGCAGCCTGATAGCTGTCAGTTGTAGCTGACTGAGGTTGGAGCCTCCTGTAGGTTGGTGCCTGCAGAAAATTGAAGGGAGTTGGTGCTTCCTTGCAAGTTGTAGCTTTCATAATTGAGGTAGGAGCCTCCTGTAGGTTGGTGCCTGCAGAAAAACAGTGGTGAGAGGGAGTTGGAGCTTGCCTTTGCATCACAACAATAATAAGATGTGGTTTCTCCCTTTATGGGTTTCCACTTATATCTGGTGTCTCTGTGCATGATATTTATGTATTGATCTGATATGTATCATTTTCTTAATACCTGCTGCTCTCATATTAAGTCTACTTCTCTATTAAACTAATACTTTCTGATTACATTCTAAAATTACTCTCACATCAAATAGAGTTTGAAATGAAGGTGTAAATAAGTTTAATGAAAAGTTTAAAAGATCAGGAATGTATTAAACTGATTCACCCCCCCCCCCCCCTCTCAATTTAATTAGAGATTCAACAATTGGTATCAGAGCAGGTTCCTTTGTACAATTCTAACAACTGAAAGGAGATCCTAGGTTCCCAAGATGGCTAGTAAAGAAGGATGCTCAACCAATAAAGCCCCTTTCTTCACTGGTGAAAATTATGCTTTTTGGAAAATCAGAATGAAGACATACATAATGTCTCTAGGAATAGAAGTCTGGGCTGCTGTGCAATTAGGATATGCCCCGAAGGCAACTGACTCAGAAAAGGACTCAAAACAAGATTTTGTGGCTAATGCAAAATCCATGAATGCCATCCTGAATGGATTATGTGAAGCAGAGTTTATTAAAGTAATGCACAAAGACACTGCCAAGAAAATATGGGATACTCTTGAAGACATACATGAGGAAGACCAGAAAGTAAAAACTGCCAAACTTCAAGTATATAGAGCCCAGTTTGAAAACTTAAAAATGAATGATGATGAAGATGTTGGCAGCTTCTTCTTAAAAGTTGCAGAAATTGTTAACAATATGAAAGCTCTTGGAGAAACCATACCGGAAAGTATAGTTGTGCAAAAGATTCTAAGATCACTCCCACCCAGATTTAATCCCAAGGTATCTGCAATAGAAGAGACAGCGGATTGGGAGACTTTGACCATGAACCAGATACTTGGAAATCTAACAGCCTATGAAATGAGGCTCCCACAGAAGAAACCAAGTTCGAGGGAAGCAGCTTTTAAAACAGAAAAGAAGAAAGAATAAGAGGAAGAAATATGCTCTTGCTCAGATGAAGAAGAAGCAAAATTTGTTAAGAAACTGGATAGAGGTTCAGGTAAATACAAAGGTAAAATTCCTTTCAAGTGCTTTAACTGTGGAAGAGTTGGACACTATGCTGCTAAGTGTCCTCACAAGAAAGCAAGGAATCAGGCTCAAGAGTCAGAAAAGAATAAATCAAAGAACTGGCAGAAGGGAAAGAAGTTCAACAGAAAATCTTTCTATGCTAAACAAGACAGTAGTACATCTGAAGATTCAGATGAACCCTCATGTGAAGAAGGAACCTCAGATTTTTTATTGATGGCCATAGAAGATCTTGAGGGACTCCTACTAGAAGATGAAGAAGAAGAAGGGGAAGTCGACCTCGAGGGGGAGCTAAGAAGTGCTCTGGAGGAGATTGAGAGACTCAAACTAAAATGCAGAAAACAAAAAGAGATTCTCCTCAAATGTGTGAAAGAAGAGCAAAATTCAGAAGTCCTCATGCTACTGAAGGTAAGGCTTGAAGAAGCCAAGAACATAGAAGATATGTTACTTCAGCAAATCAAGGATAAAACCCAAGAACAAGAGAAGTTGGAGGAAGAAGTGGTAGGTCTCAGGAAGAAACTAGAAAATGCTCAAAGGACAGTGGTTATAAACTCTTCTCTACCAACAAGCTCTAGCAAGTTGAATGATATCTTGGTTGCTCAAAGATCCCCAGTGATAAAAACAGGAATAGGCTATGAAGGAGAATCGAGTAAAGGCAAAGAAAAGGAAGACAAAAATATAATTTTTGTAAAAGCAATGAAAACTGATGAAGAAGCCCAGACCATTCCTATAAAAGAAGAAACATGTAATAAGAATGACAAAGATCAGAAGAAATATCTAGTAACAAGGAATATAATGAATACTAAGATGGCAGAAAAAGAATCATATGCCCCTAAGTATATCAAATTTGGAAGTCATCAGAGGAAATTCTTCCCTCCTATGAAGAATGCCACCTGCTATGTCTGCCACAAGCCAGGACACATTGCTGCATATTGTTATGCAAAGAAGAGTAATTCAGACCTGCAAAAGATGCAAACAGTGAAGAGGCTATCTCAAACAAACAAATGGAGAAAACAATATTACATCCGGTATGCAAATAATTTCTATGGTTATTGTTTTTATTGTAAGGAATTTGGCCATAAAATTATTGAATGTAGAAAGTATGGACAAAGACTGATGTTCAATACCTCAAGGAGGTTTATGAGTCAAAGAAATTTTGTTCATGCTCACAATTCTACAAAAACTATAATCAAATGTTGTATATGCAATCAAATTGGGCATATATCTTCCAAGTGTTCTCTAAAGGGATATAATTCATCACCTCACCAAAGATACCAAACAAAAAGGGGACTCCAGTGGATAAAGAAAGTGAATAAATGTGACCTGGCTCTAACTACTCAAGATCTGAAAAGCCAGTGGTACTTGGATAGTGGCTGCTCCAAACACATGACTGGAGACAGAAGCAAGTTTATAACTCTTGATGAAAAGAAATCTGGCAATGTTATTTTTGGTAATGATAAATCAGGAAAGATCAAGGGAAAAGGCTCAGTCAGCATAGACAATGGCAGAGGAAAAGCCCAAGAGGTAATATTTGTGGATGGACTGAAAGAAAATTTACTGAGTGTCAGTCAGATGTGTGACAAAGGCTGTGAAGTTCTTTTTAGAGCACAATATTGTGTAGTCAGGTCAAGCACAACAGGAAAGACTCTGCTCAAAGGTGTTCGAATAGAGAACAATGTATACATAGTGAAAGAGGAAGATGAAGCCTGCCATCTTAGAAAACTTGAGGAGTCATGGTTGTGGCATAGGAGATTGGGACATCTCAGCTTTGACCATATCATCAAATTGAGCAAGAAGAAAGCTGTCAAAGACATGCCAGAAATAAAAAGCCCTTCAAGTACTATATGCAAATCTTGTCAATTGGGGAAACAGACTCGCACATGCTTTAAATCTAAAGAGGAGTTGTCAACAAGAAGACCACTCCAGCTTGTGCACATGGACCTGTGTGGACCTGCTAGAACTAGAACACCAAGTGGAGAATCCTATTTCATGCTGATAATAGATGACTTCTCCAGAATGACATCGGTTGCCTTTCTCAAAAATAAATCAGAAGCATTGGAAAAATTTAAGATATTCAGAGCATTAGCAGAAAATCAAACTGGATGCAAGCTGAAATGTATCAGATCATACAGAGGAGGAGAATTCACAGATTATGACTTTGCAGACCTATGTAATGAACATGGAATAAAGCAACAATTTACTATTGCAGGGACACCTCAGCAGAATGGAGTAGCAGAGAGATAAAATAGGTTTGTACAACAAATAGCTAGAGCTATGATGCAAGAGAATAATATTGCTCAAACCTTCTGGGCAGAAGCAGTACACACAGCAGTACATATCCTTAATAAAGCTCACTTAAGGACAAGCAGTGAAAAGACTCCATATGAACTATGGCATGGAAAGCTAGCTTCAATAAAACATTTCAGAGTCTTTGGTAGCAAGTGTTACATAAAATATAAGGATGAAAACCTTGGTAAATTTGATGCAAGAGCAGATGAAGGGATTTTTCTAGGATATGCTTCCAAAAGCAAAGGGTACAGGTGCTACAACAAGATCCTTCGGAAGATAGTTGAAAGTATTGATGTGAGATTTGATGAAGAAATTCCAAACAATACAAGAAATACAGACTGCTGTAGTCCATCAGACAACCATGAAGAGGAAGACAAGGATGATGATGAAACAAGAAAGACAACAGATGATGCAGAGCTGAGCTCGAAAACCCCCTCAAGATACACTCAGAAGAATCATCCTGAAGATCAGATCATAGGAGACAAGAAAGCAGGAGTCCAAACAAGAAGGCAGCTAACAGAACAAACAGAAGAAGTATACATAGCCATGTTATCACAAATAGAGCCAAAGAAATTTGAAGAAGCCGGCAAGGACAAGTATTGGGTAAAAGCAATGAATGAAGAATTGGACCAAATTGAGAAGAACAATACCTGGGAACTAGTTCCTAGACCTATTGAGAAAAATATCATTGGTTCAAAATGGGTATTCAAAAACAAAATGAATGAGCAAGGACAAGTAATCATGAATAAAGCCAGGCTGGTCTGCAAAGGATACTCACAAATTGAAGGACTTGACTATGATGAAACATTTGCACCTGTAGCCAGAATGGAGGCTATCAGAATGTTCCTGGCATTTGCATGCTACCAAGACTTCAAGGTATATCAAATGGATGTAAAGTCTGCTTTTCTTAATGGAGATCTAGAAGAAGAAGTGTATATGGAACAACGAGAAGGCTTCTCATTGACAGACAAAGAAGACTATGTGTGCAGACTGAAGAAGGCCCTATATGGACTGAAACAGGCTCCTCGTGCTTGGTACTCAAGACTGGACAAATATTTGCAAAAACAGGGTTTTAAGAGAGGTGGAGTAGACAAAAATCTATACATAAAAGCGCATGAAAATGAACTCCTAATTGTTGTTGTATATGTTGATGACATTATGTTTGGAAGCAACAAAGATGAACTAGCAAAAGGGTTTGCTGATGAGATGAAAACAGAGTTTGAAATGTCTATGATTGGAGAACTCAGTTTCTACTTGGGACTGCAAATTCAGCAAAAGAACACGGGCACATTCATTTCTCAAGAAAAATACTTAAAAGAAATGCTGAAAAAATTCAAAATGGAGGACTGCAAACCAATGACAACCCCCATGATCACGGGATGCAAGTTGTGTGCTGATGATAGGTCTGCAGATGTAGATCAAAAACTCTACAGATCCATGATAGGAAGCATGTTGTACTTGACAGCTTCAAGACCAGACATCATGCTAGCAGTAGGACTAGTGGCAAGATATAAAGCAGCACCTAAACAAAACCATCTTCTGGCAATAAAAAGAATACTCAGATATCTACAAGGAACTGCACAATATGGGCTTTGGTATCCTAAAGGCAAAAGCTTCACCTTGACAGCATACACAGATGCAGATTGGGCCAGCTGTGTGGATGATAGGAAGAGTACAAGTGGAGGTGCATTCTATCTAGGAAAAAGTCTGGTGGCATGGCTAAGCAAGAAACAAACATCCATCTCTTTGTCTACAGCTGAAGCAGAATATATAGCAGCAGCAGCATGTTGTACACAAGTCATGTGGATGAAGCAAACTCTTCAAGACATGAAGGTAAGCATTGATGAACCTATCTCAATCAAATGTGATAATACAAGTGCTATAAGTATATCTAAAATTCCTGTACTTCACTCAAAAACTAAACATATACCAGAAAATATAGAGTCTCCCGAGAACAAGTGGCTCGAGAAGATAGTTAAGCCCAGGACTATGTATCCATGAAGAACATATAGCGAGATATATTTACCCAAACCCTGCTTGCCAGAGAACCATTCGAATACTTGAGAGACAAACTAGAGGTGATATCTGGCCAGATACTATTCTCTAAAGGTTGTTGATAGTCTGGGGGGAGAACAAAGCTGCCTCATTCCGGGAGAACAGCCAGCAAGATAAGCATAAAACAAGTCCACAGGATCAGCATTATCAGTATTATCAGCATTATCAATATTATCGGCATTCATAAGCAACAAGAATCTTTCAATCGTAAAATGCAGCATCTCTGTCTGCAATATAGCACATATTATAGGCACTACAAATGAAACACAACATAGTCCAATTTCGGCGGAAGAGGACCTAAACGTAACTCAGAGAAAGGAAATACAATGACAGAACCCCTACAGAGAGATGAGGAGTCATCCTTTGCCATTGATGTCAAGGGGGGAGAGAGACAAAATAACGGGGAAGGGAAGAGCAAGCAACAAGAGAAAGAGAAGAAAACGAGAGAAAGTGGATTGCCATCGATGCCAAAGGGGAGAATATTTGTTGGAAATATTGTCATTGATGGCAAGGCGGCTGACACTCGGGCAAAGGGCAGTGCTGAACCAAAGCAAGGCAAAGAGGCACGTAGCTTATCAGGGGCAACAAGAGAAGACAATCAAAATGCCAACGATCATAGAAGCTTGATGAGACGGTAAGTGACGAGCGAACGAGCGAGAGCGATTGCAAAATTAGAATCGCACACTCCAGCGAGCATTATACATATAATATAACACGAATCTTATTCCGAGAATCACAGACTCCAGCCAGGCGTTACACATATAATATAGAACCATATTCCGGGAATTGCTTAACCCTTTGGCAAAGTATACATATATGTCTGTTATATTATGGAGCACACAAAACGAAGTTTTAGATGGTGGGACCTGTCCCCAATCGCAATCGGAACTTTCCGATTGATCGCAAGTTTTTTGTAATATGCTCCAATCGAAGGCTGGACCCGATCGAGTTATATGCCATAGTTTATCAGCCAATCGCATCCGAGTTCCCAATCGCAATCGGAACTTTCCGATTGATCACAAGTCTTTTGTTATATGCTCCGATCAAAGGCCAAACTTGGGAGGAGTTGTATGCCACGGTTCAAAGTGTGATTAATTCGAGTTCTCCCCGTATAATCGGAACTTTCCGATTGATCACAAGTCTTTTGTTATATGCTCCGATCAAAGGCCGGACCCGATCGAGTTATATGTCATAGTTTATGAGCTAATCGCATCTGAGTTCCCAATCGCAATCGAAACTTTCTGATTGATCGCAAGTTTTTTGTAATATGCTCCGATCAAGTGGCGGACCCGATGGCGATTATACGATGGAATTAATTGGTTCAATCGCGTCTGGAATCTCAATCGCAATCGGAACTCTCCGATTAATCGCACGACTTTGTAATATGTTGCGATTGAAGTGGCGGACCCGATCCTGTTATATGCGGGAGTTAATTTGTGCAAATCGCATCCGTGTTCTGATCACAATTGGAACTTTTCTATAATGCGTCCCGATTGCATGTGTTCAAAGTTCGGACCCAATTGCGATATGAGCCATGTTTTATGTGGTCATCGCGTCCGTTTGATCAATCGCAATCGCAAGTTTTCGTTTGACACCACCGATCCGCCGACGGAGATGTGGGGCCCGACCCTTTCATGTATTAGTGGTTGTGATTCGACTTATTGGATTGTAATAGACCAAAGGCTTAAGGTGGACGGCGATTGCTTATATATAAAAGGATTGTTGTTAGATATATAAAACACAATTGCAGTTGTATTAAAATATGTCACATGGGCTGTGAACCCACGGGCCTCGGCCTAATGAGAGGGCGATTATAAATATACAATGACTGTGATATATGTCCATTCCATTTGCGGAATTTTCCACATCAACAAGACATTTGCTGCAAGTCAGCAGTCACGCATTTTTCTAAGACGCACTGATATAAAAGCACTGTTACACGTATGCAGCAAATACACTATAGCAGAGGATAGAAAAGCATACCGAGCAGAAAAGAGTCAAAACACAGTCACAGAAAAGACAAATGCGCAGAAAACCAAGAGACAAAATAAGTGAGCTGGAATTCATATTGTAATTTGAATGTAAATGTTTTAATTGTTTTTATTGTTTGTGATGCATTGGCAAGTCTCCGAGAAAAAACAAACTCCCACTGTAATGTTAAAATTGACACATATAGTTATAATTTCTGAGTAAGATGATAAAAGGAGTGAGAAGGCAGAAGGCAAAGAGACATGACTTTCCATTTCGAATTCCAAGCAGAATGCAAACAGTCATGTGAGGAAATCTATAAATAATATCATCTTGATATGCAGAGCGGTTTTTTTTTTTTTGGAGCAAGGGAGAGAGCATATATAGAGAGAATGCAGAATATAGAAGGCAGAGAAGATTAAGAGAAGCTACAGAACAGAGCTGATATCTGAGGTAAATCAGCAAACATTCAGTTTTAGAAAATGAGGAAGTTGGAGCTTCCTGTCGATTTATCTGAAGGCTTCGTCGGTTGTAGGCGGTGGATCCTCACGTAGGTTGGTGCTGCAAGCGGGAAGTTGGTGCTTCCTTGCAAGTTGTAGCCTGCAGAATTGAGGTAGGAGCCTCACATCAGGTTGAATTACCTGCATAAAACGGTGGTGAGAGGGAGTTAGACTTTCCTTTGCATCACAACAATAATAAGATGTGGTTTTCTCCTTTATGGGTTTCACTTATATATGGTGTCTCTGTGCATGATATTTATGTATTGATCTGATATGTATCATTTTCTTAATACCTGCTGCTCTCAAATTAAGTCTACTTCTCTATTAAACTAATACTTTCAGATTACATTCTAAGATTACACTCTCATCAAATAGAGTTTGAAATGAAAGTGTAAATAAGTTTATTGAAAAGTTTAAAAGATCAGGAATGTATTAAACTGATTCACCCCCCCCCCCTCTCAGTTTAATTAAAGGTCCAACAATTGGTATCAGAGCCGGTTTCCTTTGTACAAGTCTAACAACTGAAAGGAGATCCTAGGTTCCCAATATGGCTAGTAAAGAAGGATTCTCAACCAATAAAGCCCCTTTCTTCACTGGTGAAAATTATGCTTTATGGAAAATCAGAATGAGGACATACATAATGTCTCTAGGAATAGAAATCTGGGCTGCTGTGGAATTAGGATATGCCCCGAAGGCAACTGACACAGAAAAGGACTCAAAACAAGATTTTGTGGCTAATGCAAAAGCCATGAATGCCATCATGAATGGATTATGTGAAGCATAGTTTATTAAAGTAATGCACAAAGACACTGCCAAAAAAATATGGGATACTCTTGAAAACATACATGAGGGAGACCAGAAAGTAAAGACTGCCAAACTTCAAGTCTATAGAATGAGTTTGAAAACTTAAAAATGAACGATGATGAAGATGTTAGCGACTTCTTCTTAAAATTGCGAGAAATTGTTAACAATATGAAAGCTCTTGGAGAAACCATGCAGAAAGTATAGTTGTGCAAAAGATTCTAAGATCACTCCCATCCGATTTAATCCCAAGAGTATCTGCAATAGAAGAGGCAGTAGTTAGGAGACTTTAACCATGAACCGGATACTTGGAAATCCTAACGGCCTAACGAAATAGAGCTCCCACGAAGACTCCCAGTTCGAGAGCGACTTTTTAAAACGAAAAGAAGAAGAAGAAGAAGAGGAAGAAATATGCTCTTGCTGAATGAAGAAGAAGCAAATTTGTTAAGAAGCTGGACGGAATCTCGGTGAAATGCAAGGCAACTTCCTTTCAAGTGCTTTAACTGTGGAAGAGTTGGACACTATGCTACTAAGTGTCCTCACAAGAAAGCAAGGAATCAGGCTCAAGAGTCGGAAAAGAATAAATCAAAGAACTGGCAGAAGGGAAGGAAGTTCAGCAGAAAATCTTTCTATGCTCAACAAGACAGCAGTACATCTAAAGATTCAGATGAACCCTCAAGTGAAGAAGGAACCTCAGATTTTTTATTGATGGCCATAGAAGATCTTGAGGGACTCCTACTAGAAGATGAAGAAGAAGAAGGGGAATTCGACCTTGAGGGGGAGCTAAGAAGTGCTTTGGAGGAGATTGAGAGACTCAAACTAAAATGCAGAAAAGAAAAAGATATTCTCCTCAAATGTGTTAAAGAAGAACAAAATTAAGAAGTCCTCATGCTGCTGAAGGTAAGGCTTGAAGAAGCCAAGAATATAGAAGATATGTTACTTCAACGAATCAAGGATAAAACCCAAGAACAAGAGAATTTGGAGGAAGAAGTGGTATGTATTAGGAAGAAACTAGAAAATGCTCAAAGGACAGTGGTTATAAAATATTCTCAAACAACAAGCTCTATCAAGTTGAATGATATCCTGGTTGCTCAAAGATCCCCAATGATAAAAACAGGAATAGGCTATGAAGGAGAATCAAGTAAAGACAAAGAAAAAGAAAACAAAAATATAATTTTTGTAAAAGCAAAGAAGACTGACGAAGAAGCCCAGAAAATTCATACAAAAGAAGAAACATGTAATAAGGATGACAGAGATCAGAATAAATCTCTAGTAACAAGGAATATAATGAATACTAAGATGGTAGAAAAATAATCATATGCCCCTGAGTATATCAAATTTGGAAGTCATCAGAGGAAATTCTTCCCTCCTATGAAGAATGCCACCTGCTATGTCTGCCACAAGCCAGGACACATTGCTGCATATTGTTATGCAAGGAAGAGTAATTCAGACTTGCAAAAGATGCAAACAGTGAAGAGGCTATCTCAAACAAATAAATGGAGAAAACAATCTTACATCAAGTATGCAAATAATTTCTATGGTTATTGTTTTTATTGTAAGGAGTTTGGCCATAAAATTATTGAATGTAGAAAGTATGGACAAAGACTGATGTTCAATACCTCAAGGAGATTTATGAGTCAAAGCAATTTTGTTCATGCTCACAATTCTGCAAAAACTATAATCAAATGTTGTATATGCAACCAAATTGGGCATATATCTTCCAAGTGTTCTCTAAAGGGATATAATTCATCACCTCACAAAAGATACCAAACAAGAGGGCCTCAGTGGATAAAGAAAGAGGTGAATAAATGTGACCTAGCTCTAACACTCAAGATGCGAAAACCGATGGTACTTGGACGATCGTACACTCCAAACACATGGCCAGAACGAGAAGCAAGTTTATAACTCTTGATGAAAGGAAATCTGGAAATGTTACCTTTGGCAATGATAAATCAGGAAAGATCAAGGGAAAAGGCTCAGTCAGCATAGACAATGGCAGATGAAAGGCACAAGAAGTACTATTTGTGGATGGAGTAAAAGAATTTCTTGAGGTGTCGATCTGGATGTGTGACAAGAAATTTGTGAAGTTCTTTTTTTTTTTGAGCCTGGGTTTGTGTAGTCAGGTCAAGCACAACAGGAAAGACTCTGCTCAAAGGTGTTCGAACAGAGAAAAATGTATACATAGTGAAAGAGGAAGATGAAGCCTACCATCTTAGCAAACTTGAGGAGTCATGGTTGTGGCATACGAGATTGGGACATCTTGGCTTTGACCATATCATCAAATTGAGCAAGAAGAAAGCTGTCAAAGACATGCTAGAAATAAAAAGGCCTTCAAGTACTATATGAAAATCTTGTCAATTAGGGAAACAGGCTCGCACATCCTTTAAATCTAAAGAGGAGTTGTCAACAAGAAGACCACTCCAGCTTGTGCACATGGACTTGTGTGGACCTGCTAGAACTAGGACACCAAGTGGAGAATCCTATTTCATGCTGATAATAGATGATTTCTCCAGAATGACATGGGTTGCTTTTCTCAAAAATAAATCAGAAGCATTGGAAAAATTTAAGATATTCAAAGAATTAGCATAAAATCAAACTGGATGCAAGCTGAAATGTATCAGATCAGATAGAGGAGGAGAATTCGCAGATTATGACTTTGCAGACCTATGTAATGAACATGGAATAAAGCAGCAATTTACTATTGCAGGAACACCTCAGCAAAATGGAGTAGCAGAGAGACAAAATAGGTCTGTACAACAAATAGCCAGAGCTATGATGCAAGAGAATAATATTTCTCAAACCTTTTGGGCAGAAGCGGTACACACGGCAGTACATATCCTTAATAAAGCTCACTTAAGGCCAAGCAGTGACAAGACTCCATATGATCTATGGCATGGAAAGTTAGCTTCAATAAAACATTTCAGAGTCTTTGGTAGCAAGTGTTACATAAATAATAATGATGAAAACCTTGGGAAATTTGATGCAAGAGCAGATGAAGGGATTTTTCTAGGATATGCTTCCAAAAGTAAAGGGTACAAGTCCACCACAACAAAGATCCTTCGGAAGATAGTTGAAAGTATTGATGTGAGATTTGATGAAGAACTTCAAACAATACAAGAAATACAGTAACATGACCCATCAGACAACCATGAGGAGGAAGACAAGGATGATGATGAGACAAGAAAGACAACAGATGATGCAGAGCTGAGCTCGAAAACCCCCTCAAGATACACTCAGAAGAATCATCCTGAAGATCAGATCATAGGAGACAAGAAAGCAGGAGTCCAAACAAGAAGGCAGCTAACAGAACAAACAAAAGAAGTATACATAGCCATGTTATCAAAAATAGAGCCAAAGAAATTTGAAGAAGCCAACAAGGACAAGTATTGGGTAAAAGAAATGAATGAAGAATTGGACCAAATTGAGAAGAACAATACTTGGGAACTAGTTCCTAGACCTATTGAGAAAAATATCATTGGTTCAAAATGGGTATTCAAAAACAAAATGAATGAGCAAGGACAAGTAATCAGGAATAAAGCCAGGCTGGTCTGCAAAGGATACTCACAAATTGAAGGACTTGACTATGATGAAACATTTGCACCTGTAGCTAGAATGGAGGCTATCAGAATGTTCCTGGAATTTGCATGCTACCAAGACTTCAAGGTATATCAAATGGATGTAAAATCTGCTTTTCTTAATGGAGATCTAGAAGAAGAAGTGTACATGGAACAACTAGAAGGCTTCTCATTGACAGACAAAGAAGACTATGTGTGCAGACTGAAGAAGGCCCTATATGGATTGAAACAGGCTCCTCGTGCTTGGTACTCAAGACTGGACAAATATTTGCAAAAACAAGGTTTTAAGAGAGGTGGAGTAGACAGCAATCTATACATAAAAGCGCATGAAAATGAACTCCTAATTGTTGTTGTATATGTTGATGACATTATGTTTGGAAGCAACAAAGATGAACTAGCAAAAGGGTTTGCTGATGAGATGAAAACAGAGTTTGAAATGTCTATGATTGGAGAGCTCAGTTTCTACTTGAGACTGCAAATTCAACAAAAGAACACAGGCACATTCATTTCTCAAGAAAATTACTTAAAAGAAATGCTGCAAAAATTCAAAATGGAGGACTGCAAACCAGTGACAACCCCAATGATCACGGGATGCAAGGTGTGTGCTGATGATGGGTCTGCAGATGTAGATCAAGAACTCTACAGATCCATGATAGGAAGCCTGCTGTACTTGACAGCTTCAAGACCAGACATCATGCTAGCAGTAGGACTAGTGGCAAGATATCAAGCAGCACCTAAACAAAACCATCTTCTGGCAGTAAAAAGAATACTCAAATATATACAAGGAACAACACAATATGGGCTTTGGTATCCTAAAGGCAAGAGCTTCACCTTAACAGCGTACATAGATGCAGATTGGGCCAGCTGCATGGATGACAAGAAGAGTACAAGTGGAGGTGCATTCTATCTAGGAGAAAGTATGGTGGCATGGCTAAGCAAGAAACAAACATCCATATCTCTGTCTACAGCTGAAGCAGAATATATAGCAGCAGCAGCATGTTGTACACAAGTCATGTGGATGAAGCAAACTCTTCAAGACATGAAGGTAAGCATTAATGAACCTATCTCAATCAAATGTGATAATACAAGTTCTATAAGTATATCTAAAAATCCTGTGCTTCATTCAAAAACTAAACATATACCAATCAAGTATCATTTTCTCCGAGAACAAGTGGCTCAGAAGATAGTTAAACTGGACTATGTATCAACGAAAGAACGGATAGCAGATATATTTACCAAACCACTTGCCAGAGAACCATTCGAATACTTGAGAGACAAACTAGGGGTAGTATCTGTAGATACTATTCTCTAATATGAAGAGAAAGTACAGTCTCAAGGGGAGAACAAAACGAAGATATCATTCCAGGGGGGAAATAGCCAGCAAGATAAGCATAAAACAAGTCCATAGGATCAGCATTATCAATATTATCAGCATTCAGAAGCAACAAGAACCTTTCAATCGTAAAATGCATCATCTCTGTCTGCAATCTAGCACATATTACAGGCACTACAAATGAAACACAGCATAGTCCAATTTCGGTAGAAGAGGACCTAAACGTAACTCAGAGAAAGGAAATACAACGACAGAACCCATACGGAGGGATGAGGATTCATCCTTTGCCATTGATGTCAAAGGGGGAGGAAGAAAAAATATCAAACAGGAAGAGCAAGCAACAAGAGAAAGAGAAAGCAAACAGAGAAAGTGGATTGCCATCAATGCCAAAGGGGGAGACTGTTGGAAATATTGTCATTGATGGCAAAGGCAGCAGCACTCAGGCAAAAGAGGCAGCGCTGAAGCAAAGGAAGGAAAAAGAGGCACATCGAAAGCAATAGAGGCAGCAAGAAGACAGTCAAAATGTAACAGTCATAGAAGCACAGTGAGACAGAGGCAGAGTGACAGAAGCAGAGACAGAGACAGAGAGCAGTTACAAAATTCCAGGAATCGCACACTCCAGCGAGCATTATACATATAATATAACACGAATCTTATTTCGGGAATCGCAGACTCCAGCCGGGCGTTACACATATAATACAGAACCATATTCCGGGAATCGCACTCTCCAACCGGCGGAGCACATATAATATATAAACCATATTCCGGGAATCGCTTAACCCTTTGGCAAAGTATACATATATGTCCGTTATATTATGGAGCACACAAAACGAAGTTTTAGATGGTGGGACCTCTCCCCAATCGCAATCGGAACTTTCTGATTGATCACAAGTTTTTTGTAATATGCTCCGATCAAGTGGCAGACCCGATGGCGATTATACGATGGAATTAATTGGTTCAATCGCGTCCGGAATCCCAATCGCAATCGGAACTTTCCGATTGATCGCAAGCCTTTTGTTATATGCTCTGATCGAAGGCCGGACCCGATCGAGTTATATGCCACAGTTTATGAGTCAATCGCATCCGAGTTCCCAATCGCAATCGGAACTTTCCGATTGATCGCAAGTCTTTTGTTATATGCTCCGATCAAAGGCCGGACCCGATCGAGTTATATGCCACAGTTTATGAGCTAATTGCATCCGAGTTCCCAATCGCAATCGGAACTTTCCGATTGAACGCAAGTTTTTTGTAATATGCTCTGATCAAGTGGCAGACCCGATGGCGATTATACGATGGAATTAATTGGTTCAATCGCGTCCGAAATCTCAATCGCAATCGGAACTCTCCGATTGATCGCACGACTTTGTAATATGTTGTGATTGAAGTGGCGGCCCCATCCTGTTATATGCGGGAGTTAATTTGTGCAAATCGCATCCGTGTTCTGATCGCAATCGAAACTTTTCTATAATGCGTCCCGATTGCATGTATTCAAAGTTCGGACCCGATTGCGATATGAGTCATGTTTTATGTGGTCATCGCGTCCGTTTGATCAATCACAATCGCAAGTTTTCGTTTGACACCACCGATCCGCCGACGGAGATGTGGGGCCCGACCCTTTCATGTATTAGTGGTTGTGATTCGACTTATTGGATTGTAATATAAGACCTACGGCTTAAGGTGGAGGGCGATTGCTTATATATAAAAGGATTGTTGTTAGATATATAAAACACAGTTGCAGTTGTATTAAAATATGTCACATGGGCTGTGAACCCACGAGCCTCGGCCTAATGAGAGGGCGATTATAAATATACAATGACTGTGATATATGTCCGTTCCATTTGCGGAATGTTCCACATCAACAAGACACTTGCTGCAAATTGACGATCACGCAGATTTCTAAGAACGCGATATAAAAACAGCGACACACGTATGCGGCAAATACACTACGGCGAGAGGACGAGAAAAGCATACGAGCCGAGAAAGAGTCAAAGCTCTGATCATAGAAAAGACAAATCGCGGCAGAAGCAAGAGACAAAATAAATTGTTGGAATTCATGTGTAATTGAATGTAAATGTTTTAATTATTTTAATTGTTTGTGATGCATTAGCGAGTCTCCGAGAGAAAACAAACTCCCAGCAATATTAAAATTGACACCTACGATTCATAATTGCACATCGTGATAAAAGAGAGTGATGAGAAGGCGAAGGCAAAGAGACATGACTTTGCATTTGGAATTCAAAAAGAGAATACAAACAATCATGTGAGGAAATCTATATATAATATCAACTGGATATGCATAAGAGAGGTTAGAGAGAGCAAATATAGAGAATTCAGAGTATAGAAGAGTGAGGAAGAGAAGATTAAGAAAAGAAGAGTAGAAAGAGATGCTACATAACAGAGCTGATATCTGAGGTAAATCAGCAAACATTCAGTTTGATAAATTGAGGAAGTTGGAACTTCCCTATCAAGTTGCAGCTTGATAGATGTCAGTTGTAGCTGACTGAGGTTGGAGCCTCCTGTAGGTTGTTTTCTGCCAATGAAAGGAAGTTGGTGCTTCAGCACCAAGTTGTAGCTGCAAAATTGAGGTAGAACCTCTGTAGGTTGGTACTACTTAGAAAGCAGTGGTGAAGGGAGTTGGAGCTTGCCTTTGCATCACAACAATAATAATATGTGGTTTTCTCCCTTTATGGTTTCCTTATATCTGAGTGTCTACATGCCATGATATTTATGTATTGATCTGATATGTATTATTTGCTTAATACCTGCTGCTCTCATATTAAGTCTACTACTCTATTAAACTAATACTTTCTGATTACATTCTAAAATTACTCTCACATCAAATAGAGTTTGAAATGAAGGTGTAAATAATTTTTAATGAAAATTTTTAAAATTCCATGAATGTGTTAAACTGATTCACCCCCCCCCCTCTTAGTTTAACTAAGGGTTCAACAATTAGTATCAGAGTAGGTTCCTTTGTACAAGTCTAACAGCTGAAAGGAGATCCTAGGTTCCCAAGATGGCTAGTAAAGAAGGATGCTCAACAAATAAAGCCCCTTTCTTCACTGGCTGGTGAAAATTATGCTTTCTGGAAAATCAGAATGAATACATACATAATGTCTCTAGGAATAGAAGTCTGGGCTGCTGTGGAATTAGGATATGCCCCGAAGGCAACTGACTCAGAAAAGGACTCAAAACGAGATTTTTTGGCTAATGCAAAAGCCATGAATGCCATCCTGAATGGATTATGTGAAGCAAAGTTTATTAAAGTAATGCACAAATACACTGCCAATAAAATATGGGATACTCTTGAAGACATGAGGGAGACGGAAAGTAAAAACTGCCAAACTTCAAGTATATAAGAGCCAGTTTGAAAACTTAAAAATGAATGATGATGAAGATGTTGGCAGCTTCTTCTTAAAAGTTGCAGAAATTGTTAACAATATGAAAGCTCTTGGAGAAAACATACCAGAAAGTATAGTTGTGCAAAAGATTCTAAGATCACTCCCATCCAGATTTAATCCCAAGGTATCTGCAATAGAAGAGACATCGGATTGGGAGACTTTAACCATGAACCGGATACTTGGAAATCTAACAGCCTATGAAATGAGGCTCCCACAGAAGAAACCAAGTTCGAGGGAAGCAACTTTTAAAACAAAAAAGAAGAAAGAAGAAGAGGAAGAAATATGCTCTTGCTCAGATGAAGAAGAAGCAAAATTTGTTAAGAAACTGGACAGAGGTTCAGGTAAATACAAAGGTAAACTTCCTTTCAAGTGCTTTAACTGTGGAAGAGTTGGTTACTATCTTTTGCTAAGTGTCCTCACAAAATATGAGAATCGGGCTGCAAGACTCGAGAAAAGAATAAATCAAAAGAGCTGAAAAGCGAAGGAAAAGAGTTCAACGAAGAAAATCTTTCTATGCTAAGCAAGACGACGATACATGCGAAGATTCGAATGAACCCTCAAGGAAGAAGGAACCTCGAGAGATTTTTAGTAGTGGCCATAGAAGATCTTGAGGGACTCCTACTAGAAGATGAAAGAAGAAGAGGGAAATCGACCTCGAGGGGAGCTAAGAAGTGCTATGGAGGAGATTGAGGGCACAAACTAAAATGCAGAAAACAAAAAGATATTCTCCTCAAATGTGTTAAAGAAGAACAAAATTCAGAAGTCCTCATGCTGCTGAAGGTAAGGCTTGAAGAAGCCAAGAAGATAGAAGATATGTTACTTCGGCAAATCAAGGATAAAACCCAAGAACAAGAGAAGTTGGAGGAAGAAGTGGTATGTCTTAGGAAGAAACTAGAAAATGCTCAAAGGACAGTGCTTATAAACTCTTCTCAAACAACAAGCTCTTGCAAGTTGAATGATATCCTGGTTGCTCAAAGATCCCCAATGATAAAAACAGGAATAGGCTATGAAGGAGAATCAAGTAAAGGCAAAGAAAAAGAAAACAAAAATATAATTTTTTTAAAAGCAAAGAAGACTGATGAAGAAGCCCAGACAATTCATACAAAAGAAGAAACATGTAATAAGGATGACAAAGATCAGAAGAAATCTCTAGTAACAAGGAATATAATGAATACTAAGATGGCAGAAAAATAATCATATGCCCCTGAGTATATCAAATTTGGAAGTCATCAGAGGAGATTCTTCCCTCCTATGAAGAATGCCACCTGCTATTTCTGCCACAAGCCAGGACACACTGCTGCATATTGTTATGCAAAGAAGAGTAATTCAGACCTGCAAAGATGCAAATAGTGAAGAGGCTATCTCAAACAAACAAATGGAGAAAACAATATTACATCAGGTATGCAAATAATTTCTATGGTTATTGTTTTTATTGTAAGGAATCTGGCCATAAAATTATTGAATGTAGAAAGTATGGACAAAGACTGATGTTCAATACCTCAAGGAGGTTTATGAGTCAAAGCAATTCTGTTCATGCTCACAATTCTGCAAAAAATATAATCAAATGTTGTATATGCAATCAAATTGGGCATATATCTTGCAAGTGTTCTCTAAAGGGATATAATTCATCACCTCACCAAAGATACCATACAAAAGGGGGCCTCCAGTGGATAAAGAAATTGAATAAATGTGACCTGGCTCTAACTGCTCAAGATTTGAAAAGCCAGTGGTACTTGGACAGTGGCTGCTCCAAGCACATGACTGGAGACAGAAGCAAGTTTATAACTCTTGATGAAAAGAAATCTGGCAATGTTATTTTTGGTAATGATAAATCAGGAAAGATCAAGGGAAAAGGCTCAGTCAGCATAGACAATGGCAGAGGAAAAGTCCAAGAGGTACTATTTGTGGATGGACTGAAAAAAAATTTACTGAGTGTCAGTCAGATGTGTGACAAAGGCTATGAAGTTCTTTTTAGAGCACAAGATTGTGTAGTCAGGTCAAGCACAACAGGAAAGACTCTGCTCAAAGGTGTTCGAACAGAGAACAATGTATACATAGTGAAAGAGGAAGATGAAGCTTGCCATCTTAGCAAACTTGAGGAGTCATGGTTGTGGCATAGGAGATTGGGACATCTCAGCTTTGACCATATCATCAAATTGAGCAAGAAGAAAGCTGTCAAAGACATGCCAGAAATAAAAAGGCCTTCAAGTACTATATGCAAATCTTGTCTATTGGGGAAACAGACTCGCACATCCTTTAAATCTAAAGAGGAGTTGTCAACAAGAAGACCACTCCAGCTTGTGCACATGGACCTGTGTGGACCTGCTAGAACTAGAACACCAAGTGGAGAATCCTATTTCATGCTGATAAGAGATGACTTCTCCAGAATGACATGGGTTGCCTTTCTCAAAAATAAATCAGAAGCATTGGAAAAATTTAAGATATTCAGAGCATTAGCAGAAAATCAAACTGGATGCAAGCTGAAATGTATCAGATCAAACAGAGGAGGAGAATTCACAGATTATGACTTTGCAGACCTATGTAATGAACATGGAATAAAGCAACAATTTACTATTGCAGGGACACGTCAGCAGAATGGAGTAGCAGAGAGACAAAACAAGTATGTACAACAAATAGCCAGAGCTATGATGCAAGAGAATAATATTTCTCAAACCTTCTGGGCAGAAGCAGTACACACAACAGTACATATCCTTAATAAAGCTCACTTAAGGCCAAGCAGTGACAATACTCCATATGAACTATGGCATGGAAAGCCAGCTTCAATAAAACATTTCAGATTCTTTGGTAGCAAGTGTTACATAAAGAATAATGATGAAAAACTTGGGAAATTTGATGCAAGAGCAGATGAAGGGATTTTTCTAGGATATGCTTCCAAAAGCAAAGGGTACAGGTGCTACAACAAGATCCTTCGGAAGATAGTTGAAAGTATTGATGTGAGATTTGATGAAGAACTTCCAAACAATACAAGAAATACAGACTGTTGCAGTCCATCAGACAACCATGAAGAGGAAGACAAGAATGATGATGAAACAAGCAAGATAACAGATGATGCAGAGCTGAGCTCGAAAACCCCCTCAAGATACACTCAGAAGAATCATCCTGAAGATCAGATCATAGGAGACAAGAAAGCAGGAGTCCAGACAAGAAGGCAGCTAACAGAACAAACAGAAGAAGTATACATAGCCATGTTATCACAAATAGAACCAAAGAAATTTGAAGAAGCCAGCAAGGACAAGTATTGGGTAAAAGCAATGAATGAAGAATTGGACCAAATTGAGAAGAACAATACCTGGGAACTAGTTCCTAGACCTATTGAGAAAAATATCATTGGTTCAAAATGGGTATTCAAAAACAAAATGAATGAGCAAGGACAAGTAATCGGGAATAAAGCCAGGCTGGTCTGCAAAGGATACTCACAAATTGAATGACTTGACTATGATGAAACATTTCCACCTGTAGCCAGAATGGAGGCTATCAGAATGTTCCTGGCATTCGCATGCTACCAAGACTTCAAGGTATATCAAATGGATGTAAAGTCTGCTTTTCTTAATGGAGATCTAGAAGAAGAAGTGTATATGGAACAACCAGAAGGCTTCTCATTGACAGACAAAGAAGACTATGTGTGCAGACTGAAGAAGGCCCTATATGGACTGAAACGGGCTCCTCGTGCTTGGTACTCAAGACTGGACAAATATTTGCAAAAACAAGGTTTTAAGAGAGGTGGAGTAGACAACAATCTATACATAAAAGCGCATGAAAATGAACTCCTAATTGTTGTTGTATATGTTGATGACATTATGTTTGGAAGCAACAAAGATGATCTAGCAAAAGGGTTTGCTGATGAGATGAAAACAGAGTTTGAAATGTCTATGATTGGAGAACTCAGTTTCTACTTGGGACTGTAAATTCAGCAAAATAACACAGGCACATTCATTTCTCAAGAAAAATACTTAAAAGAAATGCTGAAAAAATTCAAAATGGAGGACTACAAACCAATGACAACCCCCATGATCACGAGATGCAAGCTGTGTGCTGATGATAGGTCTGCAGATGTAGATAAAAAACTCTACAGATCCATGATAGGAAGCCTGATGTACTTGACAGCTTCAAGACCAGACATCATGCTAGCAGTAGGACTAGTGGCAAGATATCAAGCAGCACCTAAACAAAACCATCTTCTGGCAGTAAAAAGAATACTCAGATATCTACAAGGAACAGCACAATATGGGCTTTGGTATCCTAAAGGCAAGAGCTTCACCTTAACAGCATACACAGATGCAGATTGGGCCAGCTGTGTGGATGACAGGAAGAGTACAAGTGGAGGTGCATTCTATTTAGGAGAAAGTCTGGTGGCATGGCTAAGCAAGAAACAAACATCCATATCTCTGTCTACAACTGAAGCAGAATATATAGCAGCAGCAGCATGTTGTACACAAGTCATGTGGATGAAGCAAACTCTTCAAGACATGAAGGTAAGCATTAATGAACCTATCTCAATCAAATGTGATAATACAAGTGCTATAAGTATATCTAAAAATCTTGTGCTTCATTCAAAAACTAAACATATACCAATCAAGTATCATTTTCTCCGAGAACAAGTGGCTCAGAAGATAGTTAAACTAGACTATGTATCAACGAAAGAACAGATAGGAGATATATTTACCAAACCACTTGCCAGAGAACCATTCGAATACTTGAGAGACAAACTAGGGGTAGTATCTGTAGATACTATTCTCTAATATGAAGAGAAAGTACAGTCTCAGGGGGAGAACAAAACGAAGATATCATTCCAGGGGGAGAACAGCCAGCAAGATAAGCATAAAACAAGTCCATAGGATCTGCATTATCAATATTATCAGCATTCAAAAGCAACAAGAACCTTTCAATCGTAAAATGCATCATCTATGTCTGCAATCTAGCACATATTACAGGCACTACAAATGAAACACAACATAGTCCAATTTCAGCAGAAGAGGACCTAAACGTAACTCAGAGAAAGGAAATACAACGACAGAACCCATACGGAGAGATGAGGAGTCATCCTTTGCCATTGATGTCAAAGGGGGAGGAAGAACAAATAGCAGGAGGAAGAGCAAGCAACAAGAGAAAGAGAAAGCAAACAGAGAAAGTGGATTGCCATCAATGCCAAAGGGGGAGACTGTTGGAAATATTTTCATTGATGGCAAAGGCGGCAACACTCAGGCAAAAGAGGCAGTGCTGAAGCAAAGGAAGGCAAAAGAGGCACAACGAAAGCAATAGAGGCAGCAAGAAGACAGTCAAAATGTAACAGTCATAGAAGCACAGTGAGACAGAGGCAGAGTGACAGAAGCAGAGACAGAGGCAGAGAGCAGTTACAAAATTCCGGGAATCGCACACTCCAGCGAGCATTATACATATAATATAACACGAATCTTATTCTGGGAATCGCAGACTCCAGCTGGGCGTTACACATATAATATAGAACCATATTCCGGGAATCGCACTCTCCAACCGGTGGAGCACATATAATATATAAACCATATTCCGGGAATCGCTTAACCCTTTGGCAAAGTATACATATATGTCCGTTATATTATGGAGCGCACAAAACGAAGTTTTAGATGGTGGGACCTCTCCCCAATCGCAATCGGAACTTTCCGATTGATCGCAAGTCTTTTGTTATATGCTCCGATCGAAGGCCAGACCCGATCGAGTTATATGCCACAGTTTATGAGCCAATCACATCCGAGTTCCCAATCGCAATCAGAACTTTCCGATTGATCGCAAGTCTTTTGTTATATGCTCTGATCAAAGGCCGGACCCGATCGAGTTATATGCCACAGTTTATGATCCAATCGCATCTGAGTTCCCAATCGCAATCAGAAATTTCCGATTGATCGCAAGTCTTTTGTTATATGCTCCGATCAAACGCTGGACCCGATCGAGTTATATGCCACAGGTTTATGAGCTAATCGCATCCGAGTTCCCAATCGCAATCGGAACTTTCCGATTGATCGCAAGTTTTTTGTAATATGCTCCGATCAAGTGGTGGACCCGATGGCGATTATACGATGGAATTAACTGGTTCAATCGCGTCCGGAATCTCAATCACAATCGGAACTCTCCGATTGATCGCACGACTTTGTAATATGTTGCGATTGAAGTGGCAGACCCGATCCTGTTATATGCGGGAGTTAATTTGTGCAAATCGCATCCGTGTTCTGATCGCAATCGGAACTTTTCTATAATGCGTCCCGATTGCATGTGTTCAAAGTTCGGACCCGACGTCATGTATATGAGCCATGTTTCATGTGGTAATGTTATCCGTTTGATCAATCGCAATCGTAAGTTTTGCTTTCGACACCACCGGGTCCGTCGATTTTAGATGTGGTTCGAATTTTCGTATTAGTGGTTGTGATTCTACTTATTGGATTGTAATATAAGACCAAGGCTTAAGGTGGAGGAAGTATTGCTTACATAAAAGGATTGTTGTTAGATATAAAATACTAGTTGCAGTTGTATAGAACTATGTCACATGGGTCAGAACCCATCGCTCGGCCTAATGAGAGGGTTAATATAATATACAATGACTCGTGATATTATGTCTGTTTCATTTATGAAATGCTCCACATCAACAAGACACTTGCTGCAAGTCAGCAGTGACGCATTTTTCTAAGAGGCACTGATATAAAAGCACTGTTACACGTATGCAGCAAATACACTACAGCAGAGGACAGAAAAGCATACAGAGCAGAAAAGAGTCAAAACACAGTCACAGAAAAGAAAAATGCGCAGCAAACCAAGAGACAAAATAAGTGAGTTGGAATTCATATTGTAATTCGAATGTAAATGTTTTTATTGTTTTTATTGTTTGTGATGCATTGGCAAGTCTCCGAGAGAAAACAAACTCCCACTGTAATGTTAAAATTGACACCTACAGTTATAATTTCTGAGTAAGATGATAAAAGGAGTGAGAAGGCAGAAGGAAAAGAGACATGACTTTCCATTTCGAATTCCAAGCAGAATACAAACAGTCATGTGAGGAAATCTATAAATAATATCATCTTGATATGCAGAGTGGTTTTTTTGGAGCAAGGGAGAGAGCATATATAGAGAGAATGCAGAATATAGAAAGCAGAGAAGATTAAGAGAAGCTACAGAACAGAGCTGATATCTGAGGTAAATCAGCAAACATTTGGGCTTAGAAAATGAGGAAGTCCAACCTCCCTACTGGTTGCAATTATTAGCTGTATGGGTTCGAATCGAGGCTGAGCCCTGTAGGTTGGTGCCCTAAAAACCAAGGAAGTTATGCTTCCTTTGCAAGTTGTAGCCTGCGTAATTGAGGGAGCCTCCCGTAGGTTGGTGCCTACAGAAAAACAGTGGTGAGAGGGAGTTGGAGCTTTCCTTTGCATCACAACAATAATAAGATGTGGTTTTCTCCCTTTATGGGTTTCCACTTATATCTGGTGTCTCTGTGCATGATATTTATGTATTGATATGATATGTATCATTTTCTTAATACCTGCTGCTCTCATATTAAGTCTACTGCTCTATTAAACTAATACTTTCTGATTACATTCTAAAATTACTCTCACATCAAATAGAGTTTGAAATGAAGGTGTAAATAAGTTTAATGAAAAGTTTAAAAAATCAGGAATGTATTAAACTGATTCACCCCCCCCCTCTCAGTTTAATTAGAGATTCAACAGGTGAGCACAACGAGAGAAGGTGCTCGGTGGTGGGACCGGGTGCTGACATCAGCTGTCTTGTCAGGTAGCGAAAAGTTTGTCGGCGGAGTTGAAATCCTTCAGATTAGCGAAGACCGTTAGATTTGGAGGATCTATGGTTGAGATCCATTTGTGGGAGTGGAGGGATAATGATGGGTGGTCAGAAGAAAGGGTGATGGGGTTAATTGATCAGTGTTGGATCAATGAGATCGACAGTGGAGATTTTTTCGAGGAGAGAAATGGCGCGAGGTGAAAAATATAATGAAAAGGGGATAAAGTGAGGCGGCGAAAAGGTTCTGTGGGAAGAATGGGACCCGGGTTAAAAACAAGAGGGCTTTAGGCTTAGCCCACGGTCACACCCTCAGGTCATTTGAGGAAAGGGCAGAGGACTTAAGCTTGAAAGGGCTTAAGGCCTAATTGTAAAAAGGGTCAAAGATAGGACTAAGAAGTGGGTTTTGGGCACTTTTAGTGGTTCTGATAGGTATAAAAGAGGGTTTAAACCATTATAAGGGAGTTTTATAAGGTTTAAAGGGGTTTTATGGGAAAATTAAGGGTAAACGAAGGGAAATGAGGGATTTTTCAGAGGAAGAAATGATTAGTGAAGAGAGGTGAAAATGGGTGAAATGAGTTTTACGAAATGTGAAAGAAGCTTGAGAACAGTTTATTTTGTTCCAGCAGGGTAACTTAGAGGCTCTGAGTGAAGATTTATAATGAAATTGTTCTTTGTAGATAATGAACATAGCGAGGTTTCAAGAACTCACAGATTTTTCATAAAATTTGTTTCTTGAAACCTAAGGAACCTATTTAGCCTTCATCAGGTATAATAGAATTTATAGATGGCTAACACCTTATAAGCTAAATGAGGTTGAGGAAATTATGTTGTAATTGGTTATCAAATTAGAAGGAATTTCCTTGAAGTATCCTATTTAAAGTAGAATGTTCTCTCAGAACATTCATGCTCAAAAGAAAGCTGAGACACTTGAAGAATCAAGGATACTATGATATTGACTATAAAAAGATAAATTTCTATTGAAACACTACACTTGTTTCTACTACAAGAACTGTTGAATAATGTGTGAAACTTCTGAAGAAGATTTCAAACTCTTCTTTCAAATTGGAAGCCAAGTAAAAATTGTTTTTAGAACCTTTCATTACTGTAATGAGAATAAATGCTTGGAATACTCTTGATTTTTTACTAAATCATGGGGATTGTATGCATATGTTGGAGGCATATTTGATGAACTAGAGTTTGGAAGATTGAAGAACTCTAGGGCTTATAAAACCTAGATAGAACCATCACTTGTGTAAAGAGAACATTTATTCTATGTTTTTGTACATTTGATATATATGGTTTGTAAACCCTAGTAGGAAAAAAGGGCAAGGACAATAAATCCCTAGGGGTTATAAACAAAACCCTAGGATGCGACATTTCCACTGAAAGAAGAAACCCTAGCTCATGCAAGGAAGGAATTAAATCATACTGAAAAGGTTGATTTGAAATATGGATACAAGAAATATAAGATCATAAGGGAGATGATGCCCTAAAAGATAAGTATTATATATCTCGTTAATCATTATTACTATTAATTTCACTATTAGTTAGTCTCATTTCTTTGTATTCCTTGCTTAGTTGTAATTTTTCTTCCACGGCCTCCTAGTGAGGATTGCAAGTGCATGGTGAAGGTTTCCTAGGTTTTGGTAGTAGATGATAAGATTGATAGAAGAAAATCAAATATTATGACAATAGGACTTGTATCGAGAGATGTCATACTAGAAGAAATATGGATTCAGAGGGAGCAAGTTGATCATAAATATTGAAGTATGTCTTTATCTATTCCAAACAGAAGTCAATCATGACTTCCAAGATGAAGCAACCTAAGAGAATTACAAATCGAAGGATTATCTTAGTAAGAGGGAGAAAACTATGAAGGGACATATTATCAGGGGCACTTTTGTTAAATTTAATTTTGTGATTTTTGAGACTATCATTCTTGATGAAAGAAGAAGTATAATGGATACCTCATAAACTTGAGGTACATGAGAAGAATATTAATGATTGAAGAAGAATTTTTACATTGAAGAATACATTGGGGTTAATATCTTTGATCAAACGACTCATGTTTCAAAGGGAGCAGTTGTGGTTGAAATATTTTATTTTGTTATAGATTAAGAGGGAGTTGTTTATTGAATTTGATATGAAGTATTTTTGTTTGATGCACTACTATTTGGGACTATAATTTTTGAATTATGGACTAAATGATGAAAAACAGGAAGAGTACATCTGGAAGTTTCTTCTATTCTACTATGATTTCTTAAATGAGTAGGAAGTGTAAGTAGAGTATATTGCACCTGATTGGTCAAATCACATTGATAAAAAGTACCAATGCATTCGTTACGTAGTGAAGAAGGGAGTAGTGAGGCTTTGGTATATTCTTACTGGTGAGAAGATAGCTAATATTCAGAAAAAAAATTTGTCCCAAGTGATTTTTTTTGTACTTCAGGGACTAGTTTTTGTTAGTGTCAGTATTAGCATCCTTCCACCAGTGATCAAAATTAACTCTTTCATGTCATTTTAGCGGTCCCACTCAATTTTTTTATCATTCCACTAGGTCATGCAAAAATTTGGTAATTGATTAGGATATTGAGATCATTACTACTCCTTTCACCTCCATGGTCAATGGAAATCATCATGGTCAGGCCATCCATTTTTGAAAGAGTCACATAGTTATCATGGTCATCATTCACCTCATTCTTCCATGTTGTGCCATCTCTAGGTCGTAGGGTAAAAATCATGAAAATTGGTCATTTCACCATAAAATTCATGATTTGAAGGAGTATTAATAGTCAAAGGTCTTCAAAAAATTCCGGTTCCAAACTATCATTTCCAAGTAAGTGGTTTTTTTTTAACCATATTTGCCTCTCAGTTGTGCTTGGAAAGCTCATTTCCCTCTCTTAGGTTTTTTAGGGCATTTATCTTGGTTTCATGACTTCCATGGTTAAATAATAAACAATACTTGTATACTTATGCTCTTGCACATTCCCCTATCCTTAAAATACCTTCCTAAACACTTCCCATCACTCCTATCCCTCAAAATCATCATTTTTCCACAAACCCTGGCCCATTGCTACAATTTGACACTTCTCTAGACTAGGCCTGTGTTTTTCCCTTTTGGACCCCTTCCCCTAACTCAATACTTGAAATTACACTTTCCCTACTTCCTAACATCCCTCCCTACCTCCAAAAATTTTCCTAAGAATTTAGAAGCCCCCTATCCCATTTATGTCCCTTCATTCTTATAATTTTCCCAAATCTCTTGTTTTGCCAACACTAAACCTAAGTTCCTCTCCAATTGAGCTAGGGTTTGATATGGAATCAGAGACATATGAGTAGAGGAGACATAAGGGAGGTCATATCAGAAATTATGAGGCCATTCCAGCTCATAAAAATGATGTCTCCATCATTTTTCAAGAAGTTATTTCAAGGGACAAATCATTTGCTACACATAGGGCTAGTTTTTCTTCAAAGTATATTTCTGGCCAAATGGAGATGAATTTCACAAAACTAAAATAGGTTTTTGTTAAAATTATACCAAGGAATAAAAAAATCCTTCAATTTTTACACGATTTTTATGGTTATGGAGTAATGCTAAAAATACAGTTGTTATAGGAGTGTTGCTGCACTTCTGGAGTAGTCTTGGGAAAATCAACTTTTCCCCCTAATGGAATATCCAAATTAATTAATTGATGCATCAAATGATAACTATGCATCCAAAAATTTCCAATGAGATATAATGAGCTCAATTTGGAGTTTTTTAAGGCCTCCTAAAGTGGCTTGCACAATCACGTTGCACGTTTTTCACCCCCATTCTGCAATGTTTTACCAATCTTGGGAGAATCGATTTTTTAGGGGATATAATTAATCATTTTCAGGGCTTGATAGGTCCATTTTGTAGCTGACAGACAACTATTTTCCATGAGCTATCATGAGCTCAATGTGGATTTCAAGAGGTCATCCAAAAATGGCCTTGAAGTTTGCGTTGCGCATCTGCTTCAGGCATTGCGCTTTCGACCAGTCTTGGTATATTTTACTTTTGAGGGCCTTAGCTTCATCATTTTCAAAACTTAAGGGAATTTTTAGAAACTAGACAGGAGAACCTTTCCAATGAGCTATCATGAGATCAATTTTTACTTCAGGAAGGCCTCCAAAATTCACCTTGAAGTTGGCATTGTGCATCTGCTTCAGGCGTTGCACATTTGCCAATTTCCTGATATTTTCCATTTTTTGAGTTTTTCTCAGTTACTGATAAGATTTATTTGTTTTTACTGATGTAATTCATGGATGTAAATGTAATAATGATTTTTTTGAGTTTACTATGGGTAAATACATTAGGTAAAACTATTTTTGAGGATTGATGAATCAATTTCACTAAAGTTAGGGATGAGTCAGTTTGACCACCCTACACTCTAGGTTTCAGTTCAGACTTTGGTGGATACCCCTGAGGTTGGGAGAAGCTATTTCATGCCTATATATTTCACTTCTTGAATAATTTCATAGGTTGGATGTTGTTGTATTAATCAGATACACTATTGTATCAGTGCTTTTGGAAGAAATTTATTGACATAAGTTGCAACTATTCTTTTGGGATTCATGTTGTATTTTTATTTGACATAGTTTCATCTTCAGTTTGATATGTACGAATTTTTTGTACTTTCCATGTTCATTTCATCTCTATGATATGTTGATTTCTCAATTTTGATAGGAAAAATACATCTCTTATGCTCTATTTTGGTAGAATCACCATAGTTTTTTCAGTTTCTTCAGCTTAAAGGGAATTCATGCATTGTCATGCTCTTTTTAGCACCTCACCAATATGATCCATGTCACCTTGAAACCCTAAAGTGTTATAGTGCTTACCTACCTTGCCCCATTAGATGTCTACAATTCTAATCTTATTTTCCCTTACCTAGGTACCTCTTTGACCTAATTCATTCATCCAGCACTCAAATTAACCAAATTAAAACCCCTGTGCTACTATACCTAGCCTAAAACCTAATTTGATCCAGCCCTCTTGGCTGAGATCCCTTGGAGAGAGCCCTCTCCTACCTAGTAGGCCGAGTTACTTGGCTAAGCTTAGTTTGTAGCTACCTTTGTTGGACTCTTCTCAGCCTCAGAGATCTGATAGAGCGCTAAAAGTTGTGACTTGTTGAAAGGGAGCGATGGTGATATAACAAAGGACGGTCATTCTTCCCAAGTCAAATGTGTTGACACAGATTAGGGAGAATGGTATTCAAGGCAAAATCACTTGAAAGAGTGGGTTCCTTCTGGTTTTTTATCCCAACCACTCTATAAGAGTGTGTGTCTTTCAACATTAGGTTCAGTTACGTATTGAGTGAGCCCATATATCATCATTTCCTACAGTAAGGCATGTGGAATATGTCTTGGAGTGAGGCCTTTGGAGTATGTCTTGGATTGAGGCTGGTGAAGTATGGCCTGAAATGGTGCTTGTGGAATTGGGACATAGATTTCCTTTAGGATTTGATTATGGTGATGGTAAACCTCGTGGAGTGAGGATGTGGATGTCCTATAGGTTTTTTCCAATCCCGTAAAGTTGGAACATGGATGTTCCCTAAGGTTTAATCCTGGTGATGGAAAACCTGTACTATTTTTTATACCATGAGGTTGAGGCACTGACCAAATCATGGTGACTATTTGATATTGATGTTGTATTATACGTTAGGTATGCTAACATGGATGATGGTAGGTAACACCCTCCTCCCATATTTACCCAAGTTAACTGACCTATCGGGGTAAACATGTGATTAATAGTTACTATGATATTATTCAACCTCCTAGATCACTTTAAGGAAGTGGAATCGACAAACCAAAACCTTACTAACTTCCCTTAGGTGCTATAGGACCCCCAAGAGCTAAACCACCATTCCAAGTGTCCAAACCCTAAGTTAACATGATTTTTCCCTGATCTAAACTCGTAGTCATGTGTAAAAGCCTCAATCCATGCAACTAAAAGCCTCTAGTCACATGCACAAGTCTACATCCATGCACCTGAAATCCTCTAGTCTCATGCATAAGCCTACGATGGAGAGAGTGAAAAGTTTTTTTCGCATTCTAGTGCTTGCAACTATGAAATTTGTGCCACATTTCTAGGGATAGACTACAGGGAACTGCCCATAACTTAATGAAACATTCCAAAACAATAAATGGCAAAAGGAAAAATCCTCTAACATAAAACTTAGTCAATAACATGACCTAACCAATCTTGACCATCACTACATTCCATCAAATACATCATGAACATGTAATTTACAGGTCATAATTACATATCTAAACATAGGTGTATCATAATTATATGAGAATTGTCAAGAAGGTATGATGCCATCTCACAATAGTTGAATTATCATATATTAGGTCATAAATTAATTAACCATTCATTTACTAATCAAAATATGATGAGGGCCATAACTAGAATCTATCATAAAACCATGCTTATAACTAGCATCTAATCATAATAATAAAATTGATATAACAACCATCAAAGCCACATAATAAAAACATAAATACCCAGGAAATACAAGAGGAAAGGAGCTCTTATTAACATATGCAAACCCAACTCAATCAGGGACTTCCACGTACCACTCAATTATAGATTGGGTTGAACCAAATATTTCTTTCATCAAAACACTCTCGTGCCATATTCCAAGCGTGAATGTGGGATAAAAAAAAACTGACTAGGTCTTCCTCATGATTTACCATGTATCTCGCCATTACCGGTCAAGGGATTCCTAGGCCAAACAATAAACATACACTTCTAGGATTTACTACAATACTGCCATTAGCAATTAAGGGGTCACTAGGCCTACAAAAGCGTGGATGCCTCTAGATTTATTCACCAATACCTTGAGAAATTTTCCCGTATCCACCCTCAAGCTTTACCATGTATCCTTCCATTATCGGTCAAGGGATTCATAGGCCCTTGGGAATTTTCCTAAGACCACCTCAGCTGGTTCCAAAACCATCCGACAATACAAATCTACCAAATGAAAGAACCCCATCACACCATGGGTATCCGTAAATGGCAAGGCAAGGCTGAAAACCATTTTCACACCTGGAAAAACCCATGCCAATGAAAAAAAGAGAACCAAATACACACATTCATATACCATGCATTCCAAAACTAGCAAGGAAATCATACATGCAACTTGATACCTGCAAGTAATCTCGCTATAGTCGCTTGATCCAACTGTTCTTTGCTTGATATCCGCTTCCCTTTTGCTTTCATTTCATTCATTTTCCTTTCTTTCTCCAATGATAGAGTGCTCAAATAAATCTCTAAGTGTTCAAGAGTAAGAGAGAGAGAGAGAGAGAGAGAGAGAGCTCCAAAATTGAACTGACAAAAAATTAACCATCAAAAGCTGTGAACTAATCCTTAGAAGCCTTTTTATCATTGAGGCCTCTATTTTCTTCAATTTCCATTATTTTCCTTCACTTTCCTCCTCACATACAACCTGTGACCTTTCACCTTCCTTTTCTTCTAGTTTCCTTTATTTTCATAAACCAAATTGAAATCCTTTGCCATTTCCTTTGCCAATTTCCCTTAGCCATAATAAACCAAATGAACACCCACTCGGATTTTTTCCCAACATTCAAGTAGAATATGTGTCTCATGACCTTGGTATTATTTTTTATTTATTAACTTTATTACATGGATTTTTAACCAAGGCTATTACAAAACCATCTCGCTTTGGGGAGCACCATCCTTGGTGTTTAATCATACTTATAACCAACAAAACCGTTGAAAATCAAGACATACTTCCCATGGAGCTTTATAACCTAGCTCGATGCAGTATTTACAATATAAAACTTGTTGAAAAGAAAAACCAACATAACCAAAATGACAACATGACAACCCTATATCTTATTAGAGATTTATAACATAGCTCAATGTGATATTTACATCATACATATTCATATATAAATATACCAAAACACAACACCAAAACATATACCAAAAAACATCTTCTCAATGAGAGAATAAAGAAAGATACATAGTCTGCATATGATCAACCATCTCCCATGTAGCTTCATCAGGCCGAAAGTGCTTCCATTGCACTTTACTTGCTCGATTTATCAGCTTTGAAGCATCAGTTTTTTTTGTTGGAAAATGCACTAAGGTTCCCACTGGAATTATCCTTCTAGATCCACTTGAAATACATACCAATCAATCACATAATCAACATCCTTTACATATATTTTAATCAATGAAACATGGAACACATCATATAATTTCATTTTCAGAGGCAGTGGAATTCTGTAGGTCATTGGTTCAATCCTCTCAAGAATCTCAAAAGGCCCACAATATCGAGGTGCTAGCTTCGCACATGACCCAATCCTCAAGGGTATTTTCTTGAGCTTGATGCACACGTACACCTTCTCTCCAACCTAAAACTCCTTAAATACCCTATGCTTATCTGCATAGCTCTTTTACCTTTCTTGTCCTACCTTTAGATTCTTATTCATAACCTGCATTTCTTATTTCATCTCTACCAACATTTGTAGTCCTATCAACGCCCTGTTCACTAGATCACTCCAACTAATGGGAGTATTAAAACTCCGCCCATAAAGTGCCTCAAATAGACTCATCCCCAGTGACTCTTGATAACCATTTTTGTAAGAAAACTCTGCCAATGGAAAATACTCTTCCCACTTTTGTTGCTGATGCTTAACATACATTATTAACATGTCCTCCAAAATCTTGTTGATCCTCTCTGTCTATGCATATTTCTACAGATGATAAGTTGTGATGAATGACAACTATGTACCCAAGTTTGAAAATAACTCTTTAAATAACCTATAAGTGAACTTATAATCCATGTCTGATACAATATTCTTTGGAACACCATGCAACCTCACTATATCTCTGATAAGGACTTGTGGTACCTCGCTAGCTAAATTTCTAGACTTCACTGTAATGAAGTGAAAAACCTTAGTAAGCATGTCCACCACAACCATAATATAAGCATTCTCTCTAGATGTCCTGGAAAAACCCATAATAAATTCCATGGAAATGACCTCCCATTTCAACTATGGAATCATAATCGACTATATTAACTCACCTAGGTGCTTACACTCTACCTTTACATGTTGAAAAACCAAACATCTAGCCACAAACTATGCTACTTCCTTCTTCAGATTCAGCCAATATTAAGAGTTCTTCACCACTGTCAGTATCTTATGATATCTTAGATGACCTGAATATGGTTTAACATGATATTCTCACAAGACAAGCTTCTTTAAATCACTATTGTCTGGCACATAGATTTTTTCCCTAAATCTCACCAACCCATCTGTCGTGAGATGATAGTCCACATCCTATTCACTTGTACACTTTTGATGTAAATTGTGCCTAACCTATTAGTACATTTCATACAGATATCCTTCCTATAAGATCTGATCCTGTAAATTTGTTCGACAAGAACAACTGCTATATGATTTACCTATATCTGTCTGCTAAGAGAAATGTATGAAACCTTGTTCTCTTTACCCTTAATGTACCTGATATCGAATTCAAACTCATTGATCATAGAAAACCATATATCCTTCCCAGCATTCAAATTCGGTTTGTAAAATAAGTATCTCAATCCACTTTGTTCACTCATCAAGATGATGCCTACCAAGAAGATAGTGTCTCCACATCTTCAAAGCATGAATGATCATTTTCAACTCAATATCATCTGTCACATAGTTCTGCTCATGCTCATTGATTTTCCTTGAATCGTAACATGCCACTTGTCCCTCCTGCATCAATACTCGACCAATTCCTCTCTTACAAGAATATGTACCTACCACAAATTCTTTATGCAGATATGTAATTTTTAAAACTAGAGCATTTGTCAACAATTATTTCAACTTCTCAAAAATCGCTACACATTCCTCTGTCCATTCAAATTTCTTTCCTTTCCTTTGCAATGATGCAACAGGATATCCAATCTATCATAATTTCCTGATGAACCTCCTACAATAACCTACTAGCCCCATGAATGATCTAACCTCATACACATTTCTAGGATTTTCTCATTCCATGATAGCTCTACTCTTTTCTGGATCCATTGTTATGCCTTCCTTGGAAACAACATGCCCCAAGTAATGTACCTTTTTCTGAAATAAATTTCAATTACTAAGATTTGCATACAACTGGTTCTCCCTTATAAATCTCAATAATGTTCCTAAGTTTTCAAAATTCTCTTCCTAATTCTTAAAATATTTCAATATATCATTAATAAATACAAAAAAGAAAAATTCTAGATAAGGAAACAATACATTATTCATCAAGCACATAAAAGTAGATGGAGCATTAGTTAAACCAAAAGGAACTACAACAAACTCATAATTCCCATACCTGGTCTGGAAAGCATTCTTGTAAATTTCCTCTTCTTTGATGTGTACCTAATGATAAATTGATCTCAAATAAATCTTTGAGAACATCGTTGCTACATTCAACTGATAAAACAAATCATAAATCCTTGGGAATGGATATTTGTTCTTCATGGTCATCTTATTCAACTGCCTGTAATCAATACAAAAGCTTAGAGTACCATCCTTCTTCTTCACGAACAACACTGGTGCACAACAAGGAGACACACTTAGCCTAATGTATCCCTTGTAAATCATTTCCTTCAAATGCAACTTCAATTCTACTAACTCTGAAGTGCTCATCCTGTAAGGTTCCTTTGATGTTGGTGCTGCCCCTAGTACCAACTCAATAGAAAATTCCACTTCCCTATGAGGTGGAAATTATGAAATCTTGATGGGGAATATATATTAAACTGTTGTAAAATCTAGTAACTATTCAATAACTCTGTATCCTCGTCATCCTTACCGTTATCACTAGAAATATGTACTACAAATAGAAAACACGCCCTTTCCTACAATTGTGCTTTGCTTGCATAGCTGTAACCACTCTGACCGATGTAGCCCTGTTCTTACCCTTTAAGTTTCTATTTTCTCCATTGTCATCCAAGAACTCAATATCCTTCTCTAAAAATACACCTTTCTCCTGTGAAGATAGAACTAATCCATACCCAAAATCATATTATATGATCCCAATGGAAGTACATTTAGATACGCTAATTTAGGCATAATATTCAACTCAAATGCACAAGCTCTGACCTAATGATGAACTCTCTTCTTAGTACTTGTAGCCAAATGCACTAACCTATAAAAAACCAAACCTGCAATCTTGTAAGCAACCTGTAAACAACCAAACATGCAACCTACAACTTGTAAACAACCTGTAAACTAAACCCGCAACCCTGCAAACCTACAAACATGAAAACTTGTAAACAACCTATAAACAACCAAACATGCAACCCTGAAAACATACAAACTTGTAAACAACCTATAAACAACCAAACCAGAAAACCTATAAACAACCTATAAACAACCAAACCTGCAAACATGAAAACTTGTAAATCTTTAAACAACCTGTAAACATCCAAACCTACAAACTTGTGAACTTGAGGTCTTCTTTGCTTCTGTTTCCATTTACCTTTAGCTTTGTCTTTCCCTTTCCAACCTTGTTTAGACTATTTCTTATGCTTCAATTTCACTTAATTATGTTTCAACTTCCCAATGACTTCTTCCACTGACCGAGGCTCATCATACTCACTTTTATCCTTAAATGTTAATGGAAATCAACTGAAAAATATCTGAAATTTGGCCTTATCATCCTTAAGATATAGTAAATACCATAATAACTCTAAGATCTTAGTCATGTACTCCTCATTTTTCACTAATCCCATCTTCAACTCATAGAACTACTTATCCTTACTATCATAATACCTTTTTTACAAGTAATTATTCCTAAAAATTCTCTTGAATTCATTCCAACTAAACTCCTTTGTCTTGATGTCTCTGACCCCCTTCACATATTCCCACCATATGTCTGCTTTGTCTTTGAGGCTGAAAATATTTATCCTGGCTTTGATGTTCTTGACGTAATCATGCAAGTCAAAGAAATTATCCATCCCTAGTAGCCATGCCTCCGCATGTTCTAGTTTCCTAAACTCTCCTTCAAACATAGGCGGCTTGGATTTCTTGAAATTGTTTGGTAAATATCCACTGTCATTCCTCCTGTAAGGATGATAGCGATGATGACCATGACACCTATCCAAACCAGAACTAGAATAGAACCCATGTCGATCACCTCTCTTATCAGGTGTATCCAAGAACCTTCCATCTCTGATCATGTCATCAATGTCAAACCTATGCGCACCATGAGTCCTATTACCATATACCCCATTAGTCTAGTCCTATTGTCGATAATTGACCCATAGATTTCCATGTATCTTCAATTTTGACAAACTCTGAAGGATAATTGCATTGACCTCTGCTTGTTTCTCTTATGCCTTAACAAGTCTCTCTTGTGACTAAATGATTATGTCAATTTATGCTTTCCAACTTCTTATTTCTTCCTTCAAACTTCTCAAAGTGCCTGTTATGTGAGGGGAGTACTCATCACCATGTTGATCATCTAAACTGTAGGGAGAGTCTCATGAAATATAGTCTACCATATTGCTAGTCATCTTTGATCCTTATACTTCCTAAAAGAATACCATGTAAACTAAACCAAAATATAAAATAATCAACATACCTCAACCAGATTAGCATGATAAATGTATAATCATAATAATAACAATATATCAACATCATCTCAATCATTATCCAGTAACCATGCATGAAAATACCAAATGCATACTATGACCTCATGAATGACAACCATGACCATAACAATGCATTCATAACAAGCATATAGACACAGACATGCATAAAAAATCCATATATGACCGACATGCATTCATGAGAACCACATCCCAACAAAAACATTAGAAAATTATACATGTTAACATAATTGTAACAATGACCACCAACATGCATACATAAGCACATATACAACCTACATACATGCATGACGAACACATTCTGCCCATCCAATCCAAGGTTTTAACCATGCTATGATACCACTTTGTAACACCCTATTCCCACATTTACCCAAGCTAACCAGCCTACCGGTGTAATTTATGATGAAGAGTTACTATGATACGATTCAACCTCCTAGATCACCTTAAGGAAGTGGAATCGAAAAACCAAAACAGTACCAACTTCCCTCAAGTGCTACTAGAACCTCAAGAGCTAAACCACAGTTCCATCTGTCCAAACCCTGTGTTAACCTAATTTTTCCCTGCTTTGAACTCCCAGTAACATGCAGAAGCATGCATCCATGCGACTAAAATCCTACAGTTACATGTGTAATCCTACAAGAGAGAAAATTCAGTCTTTTTTTCACAGTTTTGTGCCTACTACCACAAAATTTGTGCCACCTTTTCAAGGCTAGACTCCAGGTCACTACCTAGAACTTTATGAAACTTTCCAAAAAAATAAATGACACAAGACCAAAGAATGTAACACAAAATTTAGTTAATAACTTGAATTAACCAATCCTGACCATGAACGGCATTCCATCAAATACATCATGAACATGTAATCTACATGTCATAAGTACATATATGAACATAGGGATCTCATGCTTATCAAAGAATCGTCAAGAAGGTCTGATGCCCTCTCATAATAGTTGCATTATCATCTATTAGGTCATACATTCATTAACCATTCATTTAATAATAAAAACATGATGAGGTCCATAACTATAATGTGTCATAAAACCATGCTTATAACCATCATATAATAAAAATGATAGAACAACCATAAAATCCACACAATAACACATATAAATACATAGGAAATGCAAGAGGAAAGGAACTCTTATTAACTTATGAAAAATTCAACCAAGTCACGGGACTTCTACGTACCACCCGAGCATAGATTGGGCTAAACCAATCTTTCTTTCAGCCAATCACCCCAGTGCCATATTCCAAGCATGAATGTGGGACTCATAAAAAACCGACCAGGGCTTCCTCAGGCCTTACTATGTATCCCGCCATTATTGGTCAAGGGATTCCTTGGCATAAAATTCTCATCTATACAACCAGAATTTACCATGTGTCCTCCCATTACTGGTCAAGGGATTCCTAGTCCAAAAAATAAACACACACTACCAAGCTTTACCACAATCTCATCATTACTGATCAAGGGATCACTAGGCCTAAACAAGCATGGATGCCTCTGTATTTCTTCACCAATATATTGAAGATTTTTCTCGTATCCACCGTTAGGATTTTCCATGTAACTCATCATTATTTTTCAAGGGATTCCTAGGCCCTTGGGAATTTTCTTGAGACCACATCACTCAGTTCCAAAACCATCCAACAATCCAACTCAAACAAATGAATAAACCCCATCACACCATGGCTATTTGGAAATGAAAAGGCAAGGCTGAAACCATTTTGACACTATTAAAACCCATGCCAATTACAACAAGACAAAAAAATATGCATATGCATATACCATGCATGCCAAAACCAGCAAGGAAGTTGTTAGGGTCCTATAAATATAGGATTCATAATTTTGAATTGACTTTTGATAGTCTTGTAAAATATGTACATATGTTGCTTTCTACAGGTTGTTTCCCCATATTTTCAAAAAAATTCAAAAATCAAAAAATAAAAAAAAAAGAGAGGGTAAAAGGTCCTACAAGAAAGATCAAAGGACTTAAAAAATATAGACCCCAAAAGAAAAAAGACGAAAATAAAAAATGAAAGTGTGCAAGTCCAAATGCCACTACTTTTTACTTTTTTAAAATGATTATGGCAGAGTGTCAATAAATGCCATAATCCATGATAAGTTAAACTATTTAAACTTGACTTGTCATGTTTTCAATTTCCATGTTTTTATAGTAAATAAAGTTTTGTCAGACAGTTTAATCCTGACAAATCAGTAGATAGGTAAAGAATAATGAGAAGATCATCAGTTTAATTTTAGCCCTCGAATGAAATAAGGTAGAATTAGATAGTTTTATGCTTTCAAAAGAATAAAATGTTTCAAGGTAGCAAGCTTAAATGCACCTGCTAAAACGAAGAAATTTTTTTACAGTAATGTTAGGTAGGTAGAAAGAAGTGGGAAAAGCATGCAATATTCATCACCGAGAAAAAATCACTAATTTCCCTTCCCCTGTAGGTATTCATTATTATATATTTCCAGTCAAAGAGGCTCAGAGCATTTATCTGACTTCTGCTGGGACCGGACCCAAGGCTCAACGACTGGATAGTGGAAAATGTTGAATTCTTATGATAAAATCCCCTTTACCATTATTTATCCCTCATTCATACATTTAAGTCATCTTCATAAGTAAAGAAACCTTCTTTCTTAATGAAACTTAAAATCTCATTTAATTAACTTCCTTCATTCATAAAAAACACAAAAATCCTCAAAAAACACTCTATCCTAAGTAAATGTGTGAAATGATGCTATAATGAGCTTTGCCTTTATTTATTCACTCTACTTGGTCATTTAGTGTATTTTTGTGTATTCCATCTCCCCTTGTCATATTAACTTTTAACTTACGATTATTAATTCCCTAAAAACTACCTTATCCTATCTATATAATTCCCTTTATTTAAAATACCCCCTAAAACCCACTATTATAAAGTTTTTAGACCAAAGTTAATATCCACATGCTAAATTAAAAACCCAAATAATACCCCATTTGGTCTAAAAGTAGCTTTAATTAAATACCCTGCCCCCTATGGTTATTAAACCCTTCAACAAGTCTAAAAACTATATAATAAACTAAAAGTTGCGCCAAATGTGTTTTATGAAGACATATTGCAAATGTTTTTGACAAAACATATTTAACCTCGCTCATCAAACATATATCCTAAGATTTTGAATCAAATCAAGTGTTTTTATATGGGTTCAAAAAAACTTTAACCCTGCTTATGCATTCAAACCCCGATCCCACCATCTTTTTGGTTTCATCTTCCAAGCAAATCATGATCGGTCGCTCCCATTTTTCAGATCCAATGACGCAAAAACGATATCGCGCTCACAAACTATTCATCTGCCCAAAGCCCAAACGGATGTGAAATGGGTTGTTTCATCAATTCCACCTCCTGTGACATGGAGAATATCTATTGGATCGCGTTCATTTCAATACAAACCACTTACCACCATAATTGAATGCGAAAACTGCTGCCGGTTTCGCATTTTAAAATAAAAACCACTCCCACCATATGATAAGACCTGCATTTAATGCATCTATGATAATCAAAAAATCAAAGTTTAAAACCTTTGTTATATCACTTTGATATTTATTTTCACATTCCTGACTGTAAAAAACTTCCGCTTGACTGTGTAAGAACCCTTTACTCAAAATTGTCGACTTATACCTAGAGAAAATCAAAATTTGACCACATATTTCCCATTGAAGATCAGTAAAGCCATTTGCTGCACCAACAATCCGGACCAGTCCTCAGATTAAACCAAATATCTTCTCAAGAACCCTTCAAGCAACCAAATACCTGCATTCAAAGGTATTTCTCGACAATCAAAACCTGCAATTTCAAGTTTAGACCAAGAATTATTAAACCGAGCCTCTAATTAAGGGGTTTTCCAAGACAAGTTACCTAAAAAAGCCCGAAAAAGAGGGCAAACTCTGGCCAATTTTTCCTAGAAAGTTATGAGTCCGAAAGAACCACTTTTTTAGCCAATTTCCTCAATTTGTGACCTCTGAAGATCAATTTCACATACAGAAAAGGGTTTAAAGCCTTTAGATATCTTTAAAACCCATTTTTGCAATCAATATATTCAGGAAACCCTCATTTTTTGTCTTATTCTAGTTCATATCCTCTAAGAAAGAAAAAAAACTCCTGCAAACAATTTAAGCTTGCAGTAGTTAGTCCAAAATGACCAAAAAGCAGATCACAGCTAAACCTGGAGGTTCTAAACCAACCAAGCTTGGAGGATCCAAAACTCCTAAATTTGTAACACCTAAAGCTGTTAAATCTACTCCAACCCTCAGTGATAAATCCACTGTATCAGTGAATCTCCTCTAGCCACCTGTAGTTGTTGAAGAAACACTTCCATTGACTGATATGGACTACAAGATTGTTGATCCTGTTGTAGAATTCAACTTTTAGAAATACATAATTGGTGCTATGATGAGTACTTGGACAAAGATCAAATGCCTATTTGGGAGACTCATTTGCCCAAATATGTAGTTCCATTGACCCACCCTAGACAAGACCTTGTTAGACTGTGTCAAAAGCATTATGAACCAGACCAAAGGGCCATTGTTAATGCAGACAGAGAAATCCTTTTTACCATTACAACAGAGTCAATAAATCAAATGCTACAATTACAGTCTGATCCTCAATCAGTTCCCATATCTATAGAAGCTTTGACTCAGTTGTACTTAGGCCTGGATTTCCCAAAGAAGTTTATGATATTTCAAAACATTTTGCCTTCCCATGTTGACATTCCTAAGCTGAACCCTCCTTATTCCACTGCCAAATTTCCTGAACGGTCTAGGCATATTATTTCAATGCTATCTTTTATACTAGGATACTTTAGAGATGGATTCACTGATGAATACATTCTTGGCTTTCTATCCACCTTATCTCCAGGCCAGCCTCCAGAAATCATTTTTTATTATGCCATATTCATAGCACATAGTATTCATCATCAGTTTACCAAACTACCCACTGAAAGGGTTTTTAGATACTCTTCCTACTTGTTTCACTTGTTTTTAATCTTCTAAGCTCATAATTTTCCAATTGCATTTCAAAATATGGACTTGGAGGGTAAGCCTTTATCTATTGTCTTATGGACTTCCCTGATAAGGAAAGAGAGTAGTGAATTTACTTATACAGATTTTTCAGACCTTTTCCTCCATCCAGCAATGAATATTTTGTACAAAGTAGAGAAGCCCAAATTCAATGAAGAAATGAAAATAATCTTGCAACTATCAAAACAGAATAAAATGGGATACTGGTTTCTTTATGAAAAGCATACAGAGATAAGAATTTTTGGATTCAACTTATTAGCTTATAAGTTGCCAAAATACATGAACATGAGAATTTTTTCATTGGAATATTTAAGACAAATTCTCAATTCTAACTCTATCAACTTCTTAGCTGCAAGGAAAAAGACTCAATTCAAGCTGAAGAATCAGGTTGGTCCTTTCATCATAAATAACAGAGAGGCAGAAAAAGAAATCTCAAAGAGACTAGTAGAGTTCAAATTTCAAGAAAGTTTTCCATGGAACTATGATCCTCAAGGGATCCTGAGAAATTTAAGGGTAAAATGTAAACTAACACCCTTCATACATGAGCCCAAGCCAGAGATTGATAATTTTTCCAATCAATAAGATTGGCTGGAGAACACACTGATAGATACAGTCACTAATACAGAGACAGCGGGAAAAATGGTTACAACACAAGCCCTGGAAGTTGTGAAGCAACCAGAGACTCCTGCCAAAAGAAACAGAGAAGAAGGAACATACACAACAGAAACAACTATAGAAACAAAATTCAAACTGATTTATAATAAAAGGCTTAAATTCAGCTCAATTGGGAAATTAAAGGTAATTGATGTTGAAGATACAAATGAGCCAGAGGTAAATAATGATGAAGCTACAATGATAATCAATGAAACTCTTGTAGAGATTGAAAAAGAGAAAACAACAGGTAAAAATGATACTCAAATGATTGAGAAAAAAAATATGGAGGCCTCTTCCTCACAGACAACTGAGGAAAAAGACTTAGATATCAAGGAAAAATATAAACAGATAAAGAAAAAGAATGAGGAAATTAAATCAGAGATATATTCTCAATTCCTCAAGCAAAAACCAGGGAATCAAAATAGGCTATTGACAGCCTTTGACTATTCTACAAACAAAATGATTATGTCATTTTTACAACCAACTACTTCAGCACCAAAGACAGTGGCAGATTATAAAAAGGTGGAGTTTGAAGTAGACACTGAAAATGTTCATGAGCTAGACCAAATTGAATTTCATAGACATAGCTCTGAAATGTTGTATTCAACTATGGTGACAAAGGCAATGAGTGCTACCAAGTTGCAGAATAATATTCTTAACATACAAGATCAAATGAAGCTAGACAAAGGATCTTTGTATGCAAAGGACCTAAGGATTAAAGCCTTAGAGGATTTAATTTTACCGGTGGGATATGATCCCTCAAATGTTCAGGCAGGAGAATTGTTGATTAATAAAAAGAATCATCATATTGCAGATTTGAGGAAATAGCTTAATCTTCCTCAAAGTGAGCATCCACAGACCAAATAAATCCTTCAAGAGCAAAGTGAAAAGGAAGAGATGTTGAAGCTCATCCTCAAACTAACTGCTCAGATCAAAGAAATGGAATCCCAAATGGACCGGCTTGTCCAAGATAAGGAAACTGTGAAAGAAACTGACACTCCTATCATTCCTTTAGTTATACCAATGATTACCACAACAGTGGCTTCCACATTAGGAGAAAAGATAGCACCAAAGGAACCACTGGGAAATGCAGTGCCAGTGAGTTTAACTACTACTTCAAACACAGATTCTTCTACAACACAGGTTCAACAAACAGATGGAGCAAGTCAAACTGTTAAGGCTATGGAGGAAATGTCCTTGAAAACTGATGAAATCAGTAGCCTAAAGAAGATGATTGACAATCTTGAAGCCACAAATAAGTTAGCCCAGATAAATGCTAAAATCCATGAAGAGAAGTCAATTAGACTTGGGGAACAAATCAAGGGCTTACAAAAAGAGCTAACATTCACTGAAAAAATTCCATTTGTAAGGAATCATGTATGGAAAAACATAATTGAGGCCATTCACAGTCAATGGCCTTCAATTCAGATTATCTATGAGAAAAGAGACTTATTGTTAGCAGCTCAGGCAGAGATTCAAAAGACCAAGGATGAGTTAACTGATAAGCCAACTCAGGCTTTAAAACTCATCACATTCCTTAACAGTAAAATTAGAGCAGAATTGGAAGAATTACAGGTATTGGATAGAATAGAGACCATTTTACAAATTAAAAAGGTGGTAACAAAGAAAATTTTGATGAACTACCTGGAAGAAAAGTGTGAGTCAATGAACATTGCCATAACAAAGTTTATGGTGAAATATACAAACTTAAGACAGAAGGGCTTGCCAGACATTCATGTCTTAAATGAAAAAATAATGCCCCAGAAAGATTATGATAAGAAGATCAGGGAATTTTCCAAGGAGCAAGTCAGCAAACCATTGCCATAAGGCACTCCCACAAGAAAATTCCTCCTTCAGCACTTTGAAGATTTGTTCTTTCTACAACATGAGATCAAACATATTTTTGTGTTCAAACCCAATTTTGCTAAATGCACGGAGGCATATGAGAATTTTTGAAAGCTAAAGAATGTAAAAATTCCCAGTGAAGAACAGTGGCAAACATTTACAGATTTAATGTAAAAATGAGAGGTACAACAGTGAAGAAATTACCTTGAAAACAGTCAAGAAGAAATAGTGAAGTAAAAGGACAGTCTGCTGATTTTTTACTACAAAAAGAAATATTTTTACAAGAGTAAAACAGTGGAAATATCAGTCAAAAGTGTATCAGAGTTAGAGAGCAGTGTTAAAGAGTATCATTTGAAAGAGTATCAGCTAAGGCAACTCAAATGAAGATATTTTTTAGCAACCAACAAAGCAGGACAACTAATCACTCAAAAGCTCCTTGATTAGATAAAGTAGTTCTATTTATTTTTTATAAGAGGACAGTTTGTTGATTTCTTAAGCAGTTGTCCCTGTTATTTTGTAAAGATATTTTCTATTTCCTAAAGATATTCCTAGATTTCTCCTAGGATATTTATAACTACATTTTGTATAAATACTTCTACATTAGAAGTATTGAGTGTGGAATAAAATTGCTAGACTTTAATATAAACTTTTTTTGCTGAACATTGGAGGCTATTATGTGTTGATTTCGAACTAGCAGACTAGACAAAGCTAAACTGGCATCATAATTCAGGATCCCTGTGATAAGCTTATGAGTGAAGTACTTTATTCTTGTCATTATTTTCTTTTCTGAGTTTCATGCAATTCATTATATGTTTGTTTTTTGTGAATGTGTAACTAGGAATATTACTACAGGTTAGTCTAGTGCTCCCTATTTTAACTAGTTACCATTTTAATGTTTTCTGCTGATTTCCGGTGTTAGAAATCCTTGATTGCTCCTACTCCCATTTGACCCCTACTTCATTCTTCCATTTTCTGGATCAAAGGATCCTTCATAGCCTTTTATCCTGATCATACCATTTCACCAAAAAACACTTTTCCAAATCTCTGAGGGTTATCTATCTTGCCCTGAATACATTTTTACCTTTTTGTTCCTGACTTCTAGTGCTGCTAGCTAGATTTAGACTCCATAGCCCAATGGACAAGTAGATTTCTCTCTAGTTTACCTCTAAGTGATTTTTTCCCACCAAAACTTTTAAAAACAAAACCAATTGTTCTATCATAACTAGCCTAAAACATAAATAAAAAACAAAGATAAATCTTAAATAGAGAGCCCTCTCTGAATTTTAGGAAGGCTAGATCCTAGAATTTGAAGTAGGTTTGTGGTTACCTCTAGTGTTCTTAGACTAAAAAATCAAATCCCACAACTTAATAAATTACTAGAGTGATAACATACTAGCAGCCATACTAGGGAACTAACCAATCTCCAGTCTTAAATTTAGTCTTAAAGGAAGATCTTTCAATTATCTTTTTACTTTAAGATTATTTTTATAAGTTGTGGGTATTCAAAAAAGTCATTTTGGCTTCTAGTAAAACCTACTATACTAGGTCTAATTCGGATCCTAAACCTACAGTTATAGTAGATAACCCAGAATAGATTGGAAAAAAGAAAAAAAAAACTGTCAATTTAGAAACTGGAGTTCCATTAAGGAAAGCCAATTCCTTACCCAAAGGGATATTGAGTTTAAATGATATTGATTTTGATATGAAGTTTGAATATTCATTGTTTAAAACTAAATCTGAAACTGAATTGAAAAATATTGTTATAGATCTTGTTTTCCTTTCATTTTTGAATGCAAAATAGAAAAATATTTCAGAAGGAACAAAGTCAAATAAATTTGAATATCAAAATACAATTGAAAAGATTAATGTTTCATTGATTAGAGATATTAATGAAGCTATTTAATTAGCTCATTTTTTGTCTTACATAAAACCTCCAGTTTCTCAATTGCACACAACAATAATACCAACAGAAGATTCATCTTTATATGTTGTCACTTCATTTATAGATACTTCTGCAAGTTCATCTACAGACCATTTCATTCCTAAGTTTCCTTCGCAGCCTAGGATATTATTTCCTTCATCCACTCAATCCACTACATCCACTACTTCGCATTCAAATTTTATAAGCACCACATATTTATTTTCCAACAATTCCATTTACATACCATCTTCATTTCCCAGGTCTACAACTACATTTGTTAATTCATCAGCTACCATATCCAGCACTGCCCCTATCATTATTGTTATACCTCCCAGTTCAACAAAGCTTCAAACCATGGCTGCTAAGTATGCTCCCCTTGTTTTACCCCAAAACCTCCATGATATTCCACAAGATTACCAAAAAAATGTACCACTATTTGATGGCATTTCACAATATACTGCTCAACAACATGTAACTAAAATGACAGATTACTGTGAAATTTATGAAATTGATGAGTCAGATGTGCAGATGAGGTTATTTGCCCAAAGTTTGACAGGAGAAGTTAAAAATTGGTTCAAAAATTTAGATGTTGGTAGTGTAGCTGATTTAGCTTCATTTCATAGAATATTTTTAAATAAATGGGAAAGAAAAAAGAACCCCCTTCAATTTTTTTCTGATTTTTATGCTTTGAAATGATCTCCTACTAAGTCTGTCCAAGACTATTGCACTAGGTACAACAGTGTCTATAATTCTATTCCTGCAGCTCTTAAACCTACACCTTACTCTGTTTTTCTCAAATTCCCTGATGGATTTGATACAGATATGGCCTATCAATTAAGGGAAAGAGATGCCCAAACCTTAGAACAGATGCAATTAGATGTTGTCAGTGTAGAAATCAACATTTTAGCTAGGAAGGCCAGACTTAGAAATGAAATAAGGGTTACAATTAAAGAAGAAAGTTAAAACTCAGATGTTAAATTGTATTTCTTTGCTAAAACATTAGAAAGGGTGGTATAAAGATTAGATAATATAGATAGAAAACCTCAATGGGATAATCAACCTCATATTAGAAATCCCAATTTCAGAAAAAATAATAACCCTAGAAAATCCAAAGAAGCTGCTCCAGACCAAAACATTAGGCCCCCATTTCAGGAGAACTATGCTAAAAGTTCTCAAAGTAATGATGAAGATGAGGATGACATCAATCATCTAATGGGAATAGATGAAAACAACACCATTTTCCTCACTTAGGAAGATCTGGAACTATTTGAGCTTCAACAACTCAAATTAAACTCTAATGAATCCTTTGACTACAAACAAGGTTATGACTTTGATATTAATGAAATTCATAGTCAGTATAACCTTAGAAACAAGAAAAATAATGAGTCTTGTACTAAAACAATTCCGAAAATCAAAATAAGAAAAACGTAGAAGCCTCAAAAACAAAAGTTTTGCAAATTCTCCCAAGGGAAAATAAGCAAAATTCCAATCATTCTAGTCCTAAGAAATCAACAAGTCCCAAAATTGTTGATATTACTGATGAAGTAGCGCAATATTCTAAAGATTCATAGAAAAGTAATACTCCTAAAGACTCTGATTCAGTAAAAACAACAAATTTTGATCCTAAAAAGAATCTTGCTGATTCTAAATTAGCAAATCCAAGAATAGATAATTCCATAACACTTGCTGATAATTCTAAGTCTGATAAAATTTTTGCTGCCACACAAATAGTCCCTGAATAGAAAATTAAAAATAGAAAAACTCAAGAAACTCGACAGAGAATGCCAAAACAATTGAAGATAAAAATAAAACTGTTGAAAATCAAGAAAAACCAACTCAGATTATAGTTACTAAAAATGAATTAGTTCAAATTAGTAAATCCCAATACTCATTCAATATTCAGACTGGAATTTCTAAGTTAAAAATACCTATTCCTTTAACATAATTGGTTAAAAATGACTTATAAAAATCAGCTATAACTGAAACTTTAAATATGAATGATGGTGAAGATGCCATTAATTTGAATGATGATCAACCTGAGTTAATTTTTGGCCCTGATGTGAATGGAAGGAATTTAGATGGATCAATCCCTCATTTCTATATCAGACTTACCATCCATGATCAGATTTTACACAACGCTATGTTAGATTCGGGAGCTTCCCATAATTTAATTCCCAAAGCTATCATGGAAACTCTTAATCTAGAAATAACCAGGCCTTACAAAGATTTGTTCTCATTTCATTCTAGAAAAGTTAAGTGCTTAGGATTAATTAAATACTTGTGTGTGAATTTAGTTCAGTACCGTGGTAAGAGTATGGTAATGGACATTGTAGTAGCTGACATCCAACCAAAGTATGGTATGCTTCTTTCTCGCTCATGGGGAGAAAAGTTGCAGGGATCTCTATAATTGGACATGAGCTATGCTACAATATCGGTGTTTGGTCAACCCAAAAATCTATATAGGGAAACTTTAATGAAATTCATGGTCAGTAGTGCTGAGAGATCCATAAATTACCCCATTTATTCTACACCAACTGACGTTGACTCTTTTATTTTGTGTAACTCTGATAACAATGAAATCCAAACTGAACTGATTGATAAAAAGCCAAAACCAAACAATGACAACATATTTCATGAGTCTCCTTGGCACTTAGACTTTGATGGCTCTATAAATAAATCAGGAGCAGGAGCAGGAGTATGGATTACAAATATGGAAACTAATCATTCAGGATATGCCTTCAGACTCAACTTCAAATGTAGCAACAACATGGAAGAGTATGAGGCACTCATTCTAGGCCTCCAAATCATCAGAAACTTAGGAGGAAAAAGAATACTAATCATGGGAGATTCAAAATTAATCATTAAGCAAGTAAATGGAGATTATTCTGTTTATAACCCTAGACTAGCCAGATACAAAGATACAACAATTGATTTAACTGATAATTTATTGGAATGCAAGTTTGCTTCTATACCCAAAAAACAAAACATTCAAGCACATTGTCTAGCAACTTTTGCTAGTACTTGTAACTTACCATTCCAACCAACTCATAGCTATACTGCTGAGGTTAAACATAGACCAATTATCCCAGACAACCTCAAGTACTGGCAGATTTTCTCTCAGGATGAACAGATTTACCATTTTTTGAATAATGAGGAAAAATTTCAAAATTTCAAAATAGATACAAACTGTAATATACATTCAGATTTTGATTGTGAAATAGATAACATAGATGTACATAAATTTAACAAACCAATTGTATTTACTCAATTTGATATAGATAACTTAGAAAATATAGATATTGAGCAAATCATTGAAGAAGAAATTGACATGTTAGATTTGAAAGATAAATTTTTGCCTAAAGGTTTAACCCCTTTGGAAGACCTTTTTTATTCCAATTATGTGCCTAAAAAGACAAAAATGGAACCAGCTAGGTCTGAAATTGAAGAGCGTAACATTGGGACAGAATTAAAACCAAAAATGATTAAACTGTCTAAATATTTACCTCAACAAGAAAAGGAATAATACATTGATCTTTAAAAGGAATATCAAGACGTGTTTGCTTGGAGTTATGATGATCTTAAAGCTTATGACAAAAACATAATCCAACACAAAATTCCCATAAAATATTATCAAAAACCCTTCAATAAAAAATTGAGAATTAATCATGTTCTATTACCTTTGATAGAAAAGGAAGTAAAACGCATGTACGATGCTCGAATTATTACACCAATTAGATATTCTTATTGGGTTTCAAACCTAGTACCAACAAGAAAGAAAACAGGTAAAATTAGGTTATGTGTTGACTTTAGAAATCTTAACAAAGTGTCTTTAAAGGATAATTTAATTTCAATAAAAGTAAGGACTATATATTTATGTAAGTAGTAGTTGGTTGGACCTTTAGAATTTCTTTTTTAGATGGTTTTTCATGATACAACCAGATCCTAGTCCAAAAGGAAGATCAAGCTAAAACAACTTTCACCACTCCTTGGGGCACTTTCATGTATGTGAAAATTCCCTTTGGTTTGATGAATGCAGGAGCAACCTTTCATAGAGCTATGGACATAGCCTTTGCTAAGGAGATTCATGAATTCTTGGTAATTTATCTAGATGACATTACTGTATTTTCCAAAACAAATAATGAACACTTGGATCATTTGAGACAGGTCTTTATTAAATGTAGGAAATTTGCCATCTCTTTAAATCCCATGAAAACTATCTTTGGACTAGAAGAAGGTAAGTTACTAGGACATATAATCTCAAAAGAAGGAATTAGAATTGATCCTTCTAGGATAGAAACAATTTTGAACATTCGTCCACCTAGAAATATCAAAGAATTACAAGATTTCTTAGGTAAAATTAACTTTTTGAGAAGATTTATTTCAAAATTAGCTGAAATCATTAGAGAATTGAAAAATATGCTCAAAAAAGACTCAACTTTAAAATGGACTGTTGAAGCCAAATAATCATTTGATTCTATAAAGCAGGCTTTAACTAAAACACCAGCCTTAATCAGTCTAGATTTCAAGAAAGACTTTATAATCTTTTCTTTTGCATCAGAACATACCATCGCTACAGTTTTACTGCAGAAGAATGATCAAGGTTTTGAACAGCCTATAGCTTTTTTCAGTAAGACTCTTAGAGATACACCTTTGAAATATAACATAATGGAGAAACAAGCCTTAGCCTCGGTTAAAGCTATAAAATATTTCAGAGTTTACATTCTCTATTCCCACATAATTTCCTATGTCCCTAATTCAGTAGTTAAAGACATTCTTACTGAGGATGGCCCTGATGGAAGAAGAGGTAAGTGGATTTCCACTATCCTAGAATATGACATAGAAATTAAACCAACAAAACTCATTAAAGGACAAGGATTAGCCAGATTGATGGCTGAATCCAACTGCAATGCATTAGACATAAATTTTATTGCTCACATTGATGGCCAAGAAGAGATGGCGACTCCAATGATCAGTGAAGCCTTTCTAGATTCACCTTGGTACTCAGATATTATCTTTGTACTTACAAACTTACAAGCTACTCCTAGATTATCAAGGACAAAAGATAGATTTCTTAAACTTAAAGCAATGAGATTTTGTATTTTAGATAATGTGCTTTTTTGGAAAGAACATAGTGGGATATTACTAAATTGTTTACTAAAAGAAGAAACTAACAAAATTATTGAAGAATTTCATGCAGGTGACCGTGGAGGGAATTTATACTGTAAAAGTACCACAGATAAGATCCTTAGAGTTGGTTTTTACTGGCCTACCTTATTTTTTGATGTTAAGAAATTTGTTACTTCATGTCACAAATGTCAAATTTTTGAAGGAAAAAAGAAATTGTTACCTTTACCCTTAAAGCCAATTTCAACTAAGATGCCATTTCAACAATGGGGTTTAGACTTCATTGGAGAAATTCACCCTCTATCCTCTGGACAACATAAGTGGATTTTGACTGCCACAGATTACTTTACTAAATGGATTGAAGCCATTCCTACCAGACAAGCCACTGACACAGTCATTATCTCTTTCATAGAAAACAACCTTTTATCTAGATTTGGATGTCCTCGGAAAATAATTACTGATAATGTAGCAACATTTAAATCTAATAAAATTATTTCTTTTTGTCACAAGTATCATATTACCCTAGGCCACTCTACTACTTATTACCCTCAGGGTAATGACCTGGCTGAATCTTTGAATACAAGCCTTGTAAATATTATTAAAAAATTACTTGAAGATAACAAAAATACTTGGAATAAAAAGTTAATCTATGCCTTATGGGCAGATATACTTACCACCAAAAAGTCAATTGGAACTTCCCCTTATCAATTTTTTTATGGGATGGATGCAGTTTTCCCATCATCCTTAGGTGTTCCAGTAATGAATATCATTCAAGAATCACAAGTGAAAATCAATGATATACAAAGGAGGATAAATCAAACTATTCATCTACAAAAATCAAGGGAATAAGTCTATGAGAAATCCCAAGTCATTCATGATAAAATCAAAAAAAATTTTGATAAAAGAAGTAAACAAGATGACTTTTACATTGGAGATCAAGTGTTAAATTGGGATTCTAGGAGAGAGGACAAAGGTAAGCATGGGAAGTTTGACTTTCTATGGAAAGGACCTTATGTAATTTATGGATATAGGGGTAGCAATTCTTTCTTCATTAAAGATTTGGATGGAACAGATATTCAAGAAGGACCAGTTAATGGAAGAATTCTCAAACATTACTATTCTTCTGAGTTAACCAATAGTTAGTTCTAGTTACTTTTTACATCATTGTAAAATATCCATTGAAGTTTTTAGATTGGATTGGATATTTTCATTCCAAAGTTGAAGCTCCGAGAGAAGGCCCTAAGCTTTGAAGAGTAAAATATCGTAAATATGAGTTTTTGCAGAAAACAAAAAACAATTACTGGATCATCTTGGTCAAAATTGAAGGCTACTAGTCTTAGAGTTCTTGACATTTCACAAGGAAATGCCATCCCCATGTGAAGCCGCTATTAGGGTCCTATAAATATAGGATTCATAATTTTGAATTAACTTTTCATAGTCTTGTAAAATATGTACATACGTTGCTTTCTGCAAGTTGTTTCCCCATATTTTCAAAAAAAATCAAAAATCAAAAAATCAAAAAGAAGAGAGGGTAAAAGGTCCTAAAAGAAATATCAAAGGACTTAAAAAATATAGACCCCAAAAGAAAAAAGACGAAAATAAAACATGAAAGTGTGCAAGTCCAAATGCCACTACTTTTTACTTTTTTAAAATGATTATGGCAGAGTGTCAATAAATGCCATAATCCATGATAAGTTAAATTGTTTAAACTTGACTTGTCATATTTTCAATTTCCATGTTTTGATAGTGAATAAAGTTTTGTCAGACAGTTTAATCCTGACAAATCAGTAGATAGGTAAAGAATAATGAGAAGCTCATCAGTTTAATTTGAGCCCTCGAATGAAATAAGGTAGAATTAGATAGTTTTATGCTTTCAAAAGAATAAAATGTTTCAAGGTAGCAAGCTTAAATGCACCTGCTAAAAGGAAGAAAATTTTTTAGAACAATGTTAGGTAGGTAGAAAGAAGTGGGAAAAGCAAGCAATATTCATCACCGAGAAAAAATCACTAATTTCCCTTCCCCTATAGGTATTCATTATTCTATACTTTAAGTCAAAGAGGCTCAGAGCATTTATCTGACTTCTGTTGGGACCGGACCCAAGGCTCAATGACTGGATAGTGAAAAATGTTGAATTCTTATGATAAAATCCCCTTTACCATTATTTATCCCTCATTCATACATTTAAGTCATCTTCATAAGTGAAGAAACCTTCTTTCTTAATGAAACTTAAAATCTCATTTAATTAACTTCCTTCATTCATAAAAAACACAAATATCCTCAAAAAACACTCTATCCAAAGTAAATTGGTGAAATGATGCTATAATGAGCTTTGCCTTTATTTATTCACTCTACGTGGTCATTTAGTGTATTTTTGTGTATTCCATCTTCCCTTGTCATATTAACTTTTAACTTATTTTATTAATTCCCTAAAAACTACCTTATCCTATCTATATAATTCCCTTTATTTAAAATACCCCCTAAAACCCACTATTATAAAGTTTTTAGACCAAAGTTAATATCCACATGCTAAATTAAAAACCCAAATAATTCCCCCTTTGGTCTAAAACTAGCTTTAATTAAATACCTCGCCCCCTATCGTTATTAAACATTTCAGCAAGTCTAAAAACTATATAATAAACTAAAAGCTACACCAAATGTGTTTTATTAAGACATATTGCAAATGTTTTTGACAAAACATATTTAACTTCGCTCATCAAACGTATATCCTAAGATTTTGAATCAAATCAAGTGTTTTTATGAAGGTTCAAAAAAACTTTAACCTCACGCATACACATAAAAGCTTGCACCTTTGCAAATACATGCATTAACCTCTCCTCCTCATATTTTATAACCCAAGTTTTATCGAAATAGACTAAGGTTTATTTCAATAAAACTAAGCCCTTTTCTGTATCAATATCTTCACCATGTTATATAAAGCCCCACACATTATATAAAGTTAACTCGAGGTGCTCAAGAGATTAATATTAAAATTTATTTTCATTTAAAATTAAACCTTCCCTTTATACCCTATCCCTACTATGTAAATCCCCAAGCTTTACATAGGCTAAACCATAGTTAAACATACAACCCTTCCTCATACGCCTCCGCCCTTATATATAAAACCATATATATCAATACCATCATTTAACCCTTTTTAACCATATATATAAATGCCGACTTTACATATTTGAAACCTTTGATAAACCCTGCTTATGCATTCAAACCCCGGTCCCACCATATTTTTGGCTGCATCTTCCAAGCAAATCATGATCGGTCGCTCCAATTTTTCAGATCCAATGACGCAAAAACGATATCGCGCTCACAAACTGTTCGTCCGCCCAAAGCCCAAACGAACGCGAAATGGGTTGTTTCATCAATTCCACCTCCTGTGACATGGAGAATATCTATTGGATCGCGTTCATTTCAATACTAACCACTTACCACCAGAATTGAATGCGAAAACTGCTGCCGGATTCGCATTTTAAAATAAAAACCACTCCCACCATATGATAAGACCTGCATTTAATGCATCTATGATAATTAAAAAATCAAAGTTTAAAACCTTTGTTATATCACTTTGATATTTATTTTCACATTCCTGACTGTAAAAAACTTCCGCTTGACTGTGTAAGAACCCTTTACTCAAAATTGTCGACTTATACCTAGAGAAAATCAAAATTTGACCACATATTTCCCATTGAAGATTAGTAAAGCCATTTTCTGCACCAACAATCCAGACCAGTCCTCAGATTAAACCAAATATCTTCTCAAGAACCCTTCAAGCAACCAAATACCTGCATTCAAAGGTATATCTCGACAATCAAAACCTGCAATTTCAAGTTTAGACCAAGAATTATTAAACCGAGCCTCTAATTAAGGGGTTTTCCAAGCCAAGTTACCTAAAAAAGCCTGAAAAAGAGGTCAAACTCTGGCCAATTTTTCCTAGAAAGTTCTGAGTCTGAAAGAACCACTTTTTTAGCCAATTTCCTCAATTTGTGACCTCTGAAGATCAATTTCACATACAAAAAAGGGTTTAAAGCCTTTAGATATCTTAAAAACCCCTTTTTGCAGTCAATCTATTCAGGAAACCCTCATTTTTTGTCTTATTCCAGTTTATATCCTCTGACAAAGAAAAACAACTCCTGCAAACAATTTAAGCTTGCAGTAGTTAGTCCAAAATGACCAAAAAGCAGATCACAACTAAACCTAGAGGTTCTAAACCAACCAAGCCTGGAGGATCCAAACCTCCTAAATTTGTAACACCTAAAGCTGTTAAATCTACTCCAGCCCTCACTGCTAAATCCATTGTATCAGTGAATCCCCTCTAGCCACCTGCAGTTGTTGAAGAAACACTTCCATTGACTGATATGGACTACAAGATTGTTGATCCTGTTGTAGAATTCAACCTTTTAGAAATACATAATTGGTGCTATGATAAGTACTTGGACAAAGATGAAATGCCTATTTGGGAGACTCATTTGCCCAAATATGTAGTTCCATTGACCCACCCTAGACAAGACCTTGTTAGACTGTGTCAAAATCATTATGAACCAGACCAAAGGGCCATTGCTAATGCAGACATAGAAATCCCTTTTACCATTACAACAGAGTCAATAAATCAAATGCTGCAATTACAATCTGATCCTCAATCAGTTCCCCTATCTATAGAAGCTTTGACTCAGTTGTACTTAGACCCGGATTTCCCAAAGAATTTTATGATATTTCAAAACATTTTTCCTTCCCATGTTGACATTCCTAAGCTGAACCCTCCTTATTCCACTGCCAAATTTCCTGAATGGTCTAGACATATTATTTCAATGCTAACTTTTATACTAGGATATTTTAGAGATGGATTCACTGATGAATACATTCTTGGCTTTCTATCCACCTTATCTCCAGGCCAACCTCCAAAAATCATTTTTTATTATGCCATATTCATAACACATAGTATTCATCATCAGCTTACCAAAGCACCCACTGAAAGGGTTTTTAGATACTCTTCCTACTTGTTTCACTTGTTTTTATTCTTCTAAGCTCATAATTTTCCAATTGCATTGCAAAAGATGGACTTGGAGGGTAAGCCTTTATCTATTGTCTTATGGACTTCCTTGCTAAGGAAAGAGAGTAGTGAATTCACTTATACAGGTTTTTCAGACCTTTTCCTCCATCCAACAATGAATATTTTGTAGAAAGAAGAGCAGCCCAGAGTCAATGAAGAAATGAAAAGAATCTTGCAACTATCAAAACAGAATAAAATGGGATACTGGTTTCTTTATGAAAAGCATACAGAGATAAGAATTTTTGGATCCAACTTATTAGCTTATAAGTTGCCAAAATACATGAACATGAGAATTTTTGCATTGGAATATTTAAGACAAATTCTCAATTCTAACTCTATCAACTTCTTAGCTCCAAGGAAAAAGACTCAATTCAAGCTGAAGAATCAGGTTGGTCCTTTCATCATAAATAACAGAGAGGCAAAAAAATAAATCTCGAAGAGACTAGTAGAGTTCAAATTTCAAGAAAGTTTTCCATGGAACTATGATCCTCAAGGGATCCTGAGCAATTTAAGGGTAACATGTAAACTAACACCCTTCATACATGAGCCCAAGCCAGAGATTGAGAATTTTTCCAGTCAAGAATATTGGGTGGAGAACACACTGATAGATACAGTCACTAATACAGAGATAGTGGGAAAAATGGTTACAACCCAAGCCCTGGAAGTTGTGAAGCAGCCAGAGACTTCAGCCAAAAGAAACAGAGAAGAAGGAACATACACAGCAGAAACAACTATAGAAACAAAATTCAAATTTATTTATAATAAAAGGCTTAAATTCAGTTCAATTCGGAAAGTAAAGGTAATTGATGTTGAAGATACAAATGAGCTAGAGGTAAATAATGATGAAGCTACAATGATAATCAATGAAACTCTTACAGAGATTGAAAAATAGCAAACAACAGGTAAAAATGATACTCAAATGATTGAGAAACAAAATATGGAGGCCTCTTCCTCACAGACAGTTTAGGAAAAATACTTAGATATCAAGGAAAAATATGAACAGATAAACTAGAAGAATGAGGAAATTAAATCAGAGATATATTCTCAATTCCTCAAGAAAAAACGAGGGAATAAAAATAGGCTACTGACAGCCTTTGACTATTCTACAAACAAAATTATTATGTCATTTTTACAACCAACTACTTCAGCACCAAAGAGAGTGGAAAATTATAAAAAGGTGGAGTTTGAAGTAGACACTGAAAATGTTCATGAGCTAGACCAAATTGAATTTCATAGACATAGCTCTGAAATGTTGTATTCAACTGTGGTGAAAAAGCCAATGAGTGCTACCAAGTTGCAGAATACTATTCTTAACATACAAGATCAAATGAAGCTAGACAATGAATCTTTGTATGAAAAGGACCTAAGGATTAAGGCCTTAGAGGATTTAATTTTACCGGTGAGATATGATCCCTCAAATGTTCAGGCAGGGGAATTTTTTATTAATAAAAAGAATGATCATATTGAATATTTGAGGAAATAGCTTAAGCTTCCTCAAATTGAGCATCCACGGACCAAATAAATCCTTCAAGAGCAAAGTGAAAAAGAAGAGATGATGAAGCTCATCCTCAAACTAACTAACTGCTGAGATCAAAGAAATGGAATCCCAAATGGACCGGCTTCTCCAAGATAAGAAAATTGTGAAAGAAACTGATACTCCTATCATTCCTTTAGTTATACCAATGATTATCACAGCAGTGGCTTCCACATTAGGAGAAAATATAGCACCAAAGGAACCACTGGGAACTGCAGTGCCAGTGAGCTTAACTACTACTTCAAACACAGATTCTGCTACAACACAGGTTCAACAAACAGATGGAGCAGGTCAAATTGTTAGGGCTATGGAGGAAAATTCCTTGAAAACTGATGAAATCAATAGCCTAAAGAAGATGATTGACAATCTTGAAGCCACAAATAAGTTAGCCCAGATAAATGCTAAAATCCATGAACAGAAGTCAATTAGACTTGGGGAACAAATCAAGGGCTTACAAAAAGAGCTAACATTCACTGAACAAATTTCATTTGTAAGGAATCATGTATGGAAAAACATAATTGAGGCCATTCACAGTCAATGGCCTTCAATTCAGATTATCTATGAACAAAGAGATTTATTGTTAGCAGCTCAAGCAGAGAATCAAAAGACCAAGGATGAGTTAACTGATAAGCCAGCTCTGGCTTTAAAACTCATCACATTCCTTAATAGTAAAATTAGAGCAGAATTGGAAAAATTACAGGTATTGGATAGAATAGAGACCATTTTACAGATTAAAAAGGTGGTAACAAAGAAAAATTTGATGAACTACCTGGAACAGAAGTGTGAGTCAATGAACATTGCCATAGCAAAGTTTATGGTGAAATATACAAACTTAAGACAGAAGGGCTTGCCAGACATTCATGTCTTAAAAGAAAAACTAATGCCCCAAAAATATTATGATAAGAAGATCAGGTAATTTGCCAAGGAGCAAGTCAGCAAACCATTGCCATAAGGCACTCCCACAACAAAATTCCTCCTTCAGCACTTTGAAGATTTGTTCTTTCTACAACATGAGATCAAACATATTTTTGTGTTCAAACCCAATTTTGCTAAATACACGGAGGCATATGAAAATTTTTGAAAGCTAAAGAATGTCAAAATTCCTAGTGAAAAACAATGGCAAAATTTTACGGATTTAATGTAAAAATGAGAGGTAAAACAGTGAAGAAATTACCTTGAAAACAATCAAGAAGAAACAGTGAAGTAAAAGGACAGTCTGCTGATTTTTTACTGCAGAAAGAAATATTTTTACAAGAGTAAAACAGTGGAAATATCAGTCAAAAGTGTATCAGAGTTAAAGAGCAGTGTTAAAGAGTAACATATGAAAGAGTATCAGCTAAGGCAACTCAAATGAAGATATTTTCTAGCAGCCAACAAAGCAGGACAGCTAATCACTCAAAAGCTCCTTGATTAGATAAAGTAGTTCTATTTATTTTGGATAAGAGGACAGCTTGTTGATTTGTTAAGCAATTGTCCCTGTTATTTTGTAAAGATATTTTCTATTTCCTAAAGATACTCCTTGATTTCTCCTAGGATATTTGTAACTACATTTTGTATAAATACTTCTACATTAGAAGTATTGAGTGTGGAATAAAATTGCTAGACTTTACTATAGACTTTTTTTGCTGAAAATTGGAGGCTATTATGTGTTGATTTCGAAGTAGAAGACTGGACCAAGCTAAAATGGCATCATAATTCAGGATCCCTGTGATAAGCTGATGAGTGAAGTACTTTATTCTTGTCATTCTTTTCTTTTCTGAGTTTCATGCAATTCATTATATCTTTGTTCTATGTGAATGTGTAACTAGGAATATTACTACAGGTTAGTCTAGTGCTCCCTATTTTAACTAGTTACCATTTTAATGTTTTCTGCTGATTTCCAGTGTTAGGAATCCTTGATTGTTCCTACTCCCGTTTGACCCCTACTTCATTCTTCCATTTTCTGGATCAAAGGATCCTTCATAGCCTTTTATCCTGATCATACCATTTCACCAAAAAACACTTTTTCAAATCTCTGAGGGTTATCTATCTTGACCTGAATACATTTGTACCTTTTTGTTCCTGACTTCTAGTGCTGCTAGCTAGATTTAGACTCCATAGCCCAATGGACAAGTAGATTTCTCTCTAGTTTACCTCTAAGTGATTTTTTCCCACCAAAACCTTTAAAAACAAAACCAATTGTTCTATCATAACTAGCCTAAAACATAAATAAATAACAAAGATAAATCTTAAAGAGAGAGCCCTCTCTGAATTTTAGGAAGGCTAGATCCTAGAATTTGAAGTAGGTTTGTGGTTACCTCTAGTGTTCTTAGACTAAAAACTCAAATCCCACAACTTAATAAATTACTAGAGTGATAACATACTGGCGACCATACTAGGGAACTAACCAATCTCCAGTCTTAAATTTAGTCTTAAAGGAAGATCTTTCAATTATCTTTTTACTTTAAGATTATTTTTATAAGTTGTGGGTATTCAAAACAGTCATTCTGGCTTCTAGGAAAACCAACTGCACCAGGTCTAACACGGATCCTAAACCTGCAGTTGTAGTAGATAACCCAGAATAGATTGGAAAAAAGAAAAAACAAACTGTTAATTTAGAAACTGAAGTACCATTAAGGAAAGCCAATTCTCTACCCAAAGAGTTATTGAGTTTAAATGATATTTCTTTTGATATGAAGTTTGAATATTCATTGTTTAAAACTAAATCTGAAACTGATTTGAAAAATATTTTTATAGATCTTGTTTTCGTTTCATTTTTTAATGCAAAACAGAAAAATATTTCAGAAGCAACAAAGTCAAATAAATCTGAATATCAAAATACAATTGAAAAGATTAATGTTTCATTGATTAAATATATTAATGAAGCTATTTAATTATCTCATTTGTTGTCTTACATAAAACCTCCAGTTTCTCAATTGCACACAACAATAATACCAACAGAAGATTCATCTTTATATGTTGTCACTTCATTTATAGATACTTCTGCAAGTTCATCTACAGACCATTTCATTCCTAAGTTGCCTTCGTAGCCTACGATATTATTTCCTTCATCCACTCAATCCACTGCATCCACTACTTTGCATTCAAATTTTATAAGCACCACATATTTATTTCCCAGCAATTCCATTTACATACTATCTTCATTTCCCTGATCTTCAACTACATTTTTTAATTCATCAGCTACCATATCCAGCATTGCCCCTATCATTACTGTTATACCTCCCAGTTCAGCAAAGCTTCAAACCATGGCTGCTAGGTATGCTCCCCTTGTTTTACCCCAAAACCTCCATGATATGCCTCCAGATTACCAAAAAAATGTACCACTATTTGATGGCATTTCACAATATACTACTCAACAACATGTAACTAAAATGACAGATTACTGTGAAATTTATGAAATTGATGAGTCAGATGTCTACATGAGGTTATTTGCCCAAAGTTTGACAGGAGAAGTTAAAAAATGGTTCAAAAATTTAGATGTTGGTAGTGTAGTTGATTTAGCTTCATTTCATAGAATATTTTTAAATAAATGGGAAAGAAAAAAGAACCCCCTTAAAATTTTCCTGAGTTTGATGCTTTGAAAAGATCTCCTACTGAGTCTGTCCAAGACTATTGCACTAGGTATAACAGTGTCTATAATTCTATTCCTGCAGCCCTTAAACCTACACCTTACTCTGTTTTTCTCAAATTCCCTGATGGATTTGATACAGATATGGCCTATCAATTAAGGGAAAGAGATGCCCAAACCTTAGAACAGATGCAATTAGATTCTGTCAGTGTAGAAATCAACATTTTAGCTAGGAAGGCCAGACTTAGAAATGAAATAAGAGTTACAATTAAAGAAGAAAGTTCAAACTCAGATGTTAAATTATATTTCTTTGCTAAAACTTTAGAAAGGGTGGTAGAAAGATTAGATAATATAGATAGAGAACCTCAATGGGATAATCAACCTCAGATCAGAAATCCCAATTTCAGAAAAAATAATAACCCTAGAAAATCCAAAGAAGCTGCTCCAAACCAAAACATTAGGCCCCCATTTCAGGAGAACTATGCTAAAAGTTCTCAAAGTAATGATGAAGATGAGGATGACATCAATCATCTAATGGGAATAGATGAAAACAACACCATTTTCCTCACTTTGGAAGATCTAGAACTATTTGATCTTATCCAACTCAAATTAAACTCTAGTGAATCCTTTGACTACAAACAAGGTTATGACTTTGCTATTAATGAAATTCACAGTCAGTATAACCTTAGAAACAAGAAAAATAATGAGTCTTGTACTAAAACAATTCCAAAAATCAAAATAAGAAAAACTTAGAAGCCTAAAAAAAAAGTTTTTCAAATTCTCCCAAGGGAAAATAAGAAAAATTCCAATCATTCTAGTCCTAAAAAATCAACAAGTCCCAAAATTGTTGACATTACTGATGAAGTAGCTCAATCTTCTAAAGATTAATATAAAGGTAATACTCCTAAAGACTCGGATTCATTAAAAACAACAAATTCTGATCCTAAAAAGAATCTTCCTGATTCTAAATTAGCAAATCCTAGAACAGATAATTCCAGAACACTTGCTGATAATTCTAAGTCTGATAAAATTTCTGTTGCCACACAAATAGTCCCTGAATAGAAAATTAAAAACAGAAAAACTCAAGAAACTCGGACAGAGAATGCCAAAACAATTGAAGATAAAAATAAAAATGTTGAAAATCAAGAAAAACCAACTCAGATTATAGTTACTAAAGATGAATTAGTTCAAATTTGTAAATCTCAATCCTCATTCAATATTCAGACTGGAATTTCTAAGTTAAAAATACATATTCCTTTAACATAATTGGTTAAAAATGACTTATACAAATCAGCTATAACTGAAACTTTAAATATGAATGATGGTGAAGATGCCATTAATTTGAATGATGATCAACCTGAGTTGATTTTTGGCCCTCATGTGAATGGAAAGCATTCAGATGGATCAATCCCTCATTTCTATATCAGACTTACCATCCATGATTAGATTTTACACAACGCTATGTTAGATTCAGGAGCTTCCCATAATTTAATTCACAAAGCTATCATAGAAACTCTTAATCTAGAAATAACCAGGCCTTACAAAGATTTGTTCTCATTTGATTCTAGAAAAGTTAAGTGCTTAGGATTAATTAAAGACTTGTGTGTGAATTTAGTTCAGTACCTTGGTAAGAGTATGGTAATGGACATTGTAGTAGCTGACATCCAACCAAATTATGGTATGCTTTTTTCTCGCTCATGGGGAGAAAAGTTGCAGGGATCTCTACAATTGGACATGAGCTATGCTACAATATCAGTGTTTGGTCAACCCAAAAAGCTATATAAGGAAACTTTAATGAAATTCATGGTCAGTAGTGCTGAGAGATCCATAAATTACCCCATTTATTCTACACCAACTGACGTTGACTCTTTTATTTTGTGTAACTCTGATAACAATGAAATCCAAACTGAACTGATTGATAAAAAGCCAAAACCAAACAATGAAAACATATTTCATGAGTCTCCTTGGCACTTAGACTTTGATGGCTCTATAAATAAATTAGGATCAGGAGCAAGAGTATGGATTACAAATATGGAAACTAATCATTCAGGACATGCCTTCAGACTCAACTTCAAAAGTACCAACAACATGGAAGAGTATGAGGCACTCATTCTAGGCCTCCAAATCATCAGAAACTTAGAAGGAAAAAGAATACTAATCATGGGAGATTCAGAATTAATCATTAAGCAAATAAATGGAGATTATTCTATTTATAACCCTAGACTAGCCATATACAGAGATACAACAATTGATTTAACTGATAATTTATTGGAATGCAAGTTTGCTTCTATACCCAAAAAACAAAACATTCAAGCACATTGTCTAGCAACTTTTGCTAGTACTTGTAACTTACCATTCCAACCAACTCAAAGGTATACTGCTGAGGTTAAACATAGACCAATTATCCCAGACAACCTCAAGTACTGGTAGATTTTCTCTCAGGATGAATAGATTTACCATTTTTTGAATAATGAGGAAAATTTTCAAAATTTTAAAATAGATATAGACTGTAATATACATTCAGATTTTGATTGTGAAATAGACAACATAGATGTACATAAATTTAACAAACCAACTGTATTTACTCAATTTGATATAGATAACTTAGAAAATATAGATATTGAGCAAATCACTGAAGAAGAAATTGACATGTTAGATTTGAAAGATAATTTTTTGCCTAAAGGTTTAACTTCTTTGGAAGACCTTTTTTATTCCAATGATGTGCCTAAAAAGCCAAAAATGGACCAGTTAGGTTTGACATTGAGGAGCGTAACATTGGGACAGAATTAAAACCAAAAATGATTAAACTGTTGAAATATTTACCTTAACAAGAAAAGGAATAATACATTGATCTTTTAAAGGAATATCAAGATGTGTTTGCTTGGAGTTATGATGATCTTAAAGCTTATGACAAAAACATAATACAACACAAAATTCCCATACAATATTATCAGAAACCCTTCAATAAAAAATTGAGGAGAATTAATCATGTTCTATTACCTTTGATAGAAAAGGAAGTAAAACGCATGTACGATGCTCAAATTATTACACCAATTAGATATTCTTATTGGGTTTCAAACCTAGTACCAACAAGAAAGAAAACAGGTAAAATTAGGTTATGTGTTGACTTTAGAATTCTTAACAAAGTGTCTTTAAAGGGTAATTACCCTTTACCAAAGATGGATCACATATTACAAAGGGTAGTTGGTTCCTCTAGAATTTCTTTTTTAGATGGTTTTTCATGATACAACCAGATCCTAGTCCAAAAGGAAGATCAGGCTATCACAACTTTCACCACTCCTTGGGGCACTTTCATGTATGTGAAAATTCCCTTTGGTTTGATGAATGCAAGAGAAACCTTTCAGAGAGCTATGGACATAGCCTTTGCTAAGGAGATTCATGAATTCTTGGTAATTTATCTAGATGACATTACTTTATTTTCCAAAACAAATAATGAACACTTGGATCATTTGAGACAGGTCTTTATTAAATTTAGGAAATTTGGCATATCTTTAAATCCCAAGAAAACTCTCTTTGGACTAGAAGAAGGTAAGTTAATAGGACATATAATCTCAAAATAGGGAATTATAATCGATCCTTCTAGGATAGAAGCAATTTTGAACATTTGTCCACCTAGAAATATCAAAGAATTACAAGCTTTCTTAGGTAAAATTAACTTTTTGAGAAGATTTATTTCAAAATTAGCTGAAATCATTAGAGAATTCAACAATATTCTCAAAAAAGACTCAACTTTAAAATGGACTGTTGAAGCCAAACAATCATTTGATTCTATAAAACAGGCTTTAACTAAAAAACCAGCCTTAATCAGTCTAGATTTCAAGAAAGACTTTATAATCTTTTCCTTTGCATCAGAACATACCATTGCTGCAGTTTTACTGCAGAAGAATGATCAAGGTTTTGAACAGCCTATAACTTTTTTCAGTAAGACTCTTAGAGATGCACCTCTGAAATATAACATAAAGGAGAAACAATCCTTAGCCTCGGTTAAAGCTATAAAATATTTCAGAGTTTACATTCTCTATTCCCACATAATTGCCTATGTCCCTAATTCAGTAGTTAAAGACATTCTTACTCAGGATAGCCCTGATGGAAGAAGAGGTAAGTGGATTTCCACTATCCTAGAATATGACATAGAAATTAAACCAAAAAAACTCATTAAAGGACAAGGACTAGCTAGATTGATGGCTGAATCCAACTGCAATGCATTAGACATAAATTTTATTGCTCACATTGATGGCTAAGAAGAGATGGCGACTCCAATGATCAGCGAAGCCTTTCTAGATTCACCTTGGTACTCAAATATTATCTTTGTACTTACAAACTTACAAGCTACTCCTAGATTATCAAGGACAAAAGATAGATTTCTTAAACTTAAAGCAATGAGATTTTGTATTTTAGATAATGTGCTTTTTTGGAAAGAACATAGTGGGATATTACTAAATTGTTTACTAAAAGCATAAGCTAACAAAATTATTGAAGAATTTCATGCAGGTGACTGTGGAGGGAATTTATACTGGAAAAGTACTACAGGTAAGATCCTTAGAGTTGTTTTTTACTGGCCTACCTTATTTTTTGATGTTAAGAAATTTGTTACTTCATGTCACAAATGTCAAATTTTTGAAGGAAAAAAGAAATTGTTACCTTTACCCTTAAAGCCAATTTCAACTGAGATGCCATTTCAACAATGGGGTTTAGACTTCATTGGAGAAATTCACCCTCTATCCTCTGGCCAACATATGTGGATTTTGACTGCCACAAATTACTTTACTAAATGGATTGAATCCATTCTTACCAGACAAGGCACTAACACAGTCATTGTCTCTTTCATAGAAAACAACCTTTTATCTAGATTTGGATGTACTTGGAAAATAATTACTAATAATGTAGCAACATTTAAATCTAAGAAAATGATTGCCTTTTGTCACAAGTATCATATTACCCTAGGCCACTCTACTACTTATTACCCTCAGGGTAATGGCTTGGCTGAATCTTCGAATAAAAGCCTTGTAAATATTATTAAAAAATTACTTGAAGATAACAAAAAGACTTGGAATAAAAAGTTAGTCTATGCCTTATGGGCAGATAGACTTACCACCAAAAAGTCAATTGGAACTTCCCCTTATCAATTTTTTTATGGGATGGATACAGTTTTCCCATCATCCTTAGGTGTTCCAGTAATGAAGATCATTCAAGAATCACAAGTGGAAATCAATGATATACAAAGGAGAATAAATCAAACTATTCATCTACAAAAAAAAAGCGAAGAAGTCTATGAGAAATCCCAAGTCATTCATGATAAAATCAAGAAATTTTTTGATAAAAGAAGTAAAGAATATGACTTTTACATTGGAGATCAAGTGTTAAATTGGGATTCTAGGAGAGAGGACAAAGGTAAGCATGGGAAGTTTGACTTTCTATGGAAAGGACCTTATGTAATTTATGGATATAGGGGTAAAAATTCTTTCTTCATTAAAGATTTGGATGGAACAAATATTCAAGAAGGACCAGTTAATGGAAGAATGCTCAAACATTACTATTCTTCTGAGTTAACCAATAGTTAGTTCCAGTTACTTTTTACATCATTGTAAAATATCCATTGAATTTTCTAGATTGGATTGGATATTTTCTTTCAAAAGTTGAAGCCCGGAGAGAAGGCCCCAAGCTTTGAAGAGTAAAATATCATAAATATGAGTTTTTGCAGAAAACAAAAAACAATTACTGGATCGGCTTGGTCAAAATTGAAGGCTACTAGTCTTAGAGTTCTTGACATTTCACCAGGAAATGCCATCCCCATGTGAAGCCGCTATTAGGGTCCTATAAATATATGATTCATAATTTTGAATTGACTTTTCATAGTCTTGTAAAATATGTACATACGTTTCTTTCTGCAGGTTGTTTCCCCATATTTTCAAAAAAAAATCAAAAATCAAAAAATAAAAAAGAGAGAGGGTAACAGGTCCTAAAAGAAAGATCAAAGGACTTAAAAAATATAGACCCCAAAAGAAAAATGACACAAATAAAACATGAAAGTGTGCAAGTCCAAATGCCACTACTTTTTACTTTTTTAAAATGATTATGGCAGAGTGTCAATAAATGCCATAATCCATGATAAGTTAAATTGTTTAAACTTGACTTGTCATGTTTTCAATTTCCATGTTTTTATAGTGAATAAACTTTTGTCAGACTGTTTAATCCCAACAAATCAGTAGAAAGGTAAAGAATAATGAGAAGCTCATCAGTTTAATTTGAGCCCTCGATTGAAATAAGGTAGAATTAGATAGTTTTATGCTTTCAAAAGAATAAAATGTTTCAAGGTAGCAAGCTTAAATGCACCTGCTAAAAGGAAGAAAAAAATTTATAGTAATGTTAGGTAGGTAGAAAGAAGTGGGAAAAGCATGTAATATTCATCACCGAGAAAAAATCACTAATTTCTCTTCCCCTGTAGGTATTCATTATTCTATACTTTCAGTCAAAGAGGCTCAGAGAATTTATCTGACTTCTGTTGGGACCGGACCCAAGGCTCATTGACTGAATAGTGGAAAATGTTTAATTCTTATGATAAAATCCCCTTTACCATTATTTATCCCTCATTCATACATTTAAGTCATCTTCATAAGTAAAGAAACATTCTTTCTTAATGAAACTTAAAATCTCATTTAATTAACTTCCTTCATTCATAAAAAACACAAAAATCCTCAAAAGACACTCTATCCTAAGTAAATGTGTGAAATGATGCTATAATGAGCTTTGCCTTTATTTATTCACTCTACTTGGTCATTTAGTGTATTTTTGTGTATTACATCTCCCCTTGTCATATTAACTTTTAACTTATGTCATTAATTCCCTAAAAACTATCTTATCCTATCTATATAATTCTCTTTATTTAAAATACCCCCCTAAAACCCACTATTATAAAGTTTTTAGACCAAAGTTAATATCCACATGCTAAATTAAAAACCCAAATAATACCCCCTTTGGTCTAAAACTAGCTTTAATTAAATACCCTGCCCCCTATGGTTATTAAACCTTTCAACAAGTCTAAAAACTATATAATAAACTAAAAGTTGCGCCAAATGTGTTTTATTAAGACATATTGCAAATGTTTTTGACAAAACATATTTAACCTCACTCATCAAACCTATATCCTAAGATTTTGAATCAAATCAAGTGTTTTTATAAAGGTTCAAAAAAACTTTAACCTCCCGCATACGCATAAAAGCTTGCACCTTTGTAAATACATGCATTAACCTCTCCTCCTTATATTTTATAACCCAAGTTTTATCGAAATAGACTAAGGTTTATTTCAATAAAACTAAGCCCTTTTCCGTATCCATATCTTCACCATGTTATATAAATCCCCACACCTTATATAAAGTTAACTCGAGGTGATAAAGCGATTAATATTAAGGTTTATTTTCATTTAAAATTAAACCTTCCCTTTATACCCTATCCTCGCTATGTAAATCCCCTAGCTTTACATAGGTTAAACCATAGTTAAACATACAACCCTGCCTCATACCCCTCCGCCCTTATTTATAAAACCATATATATCAATACCATCATTTAACCCTTTTTAACCATATATATAAATACAAACTTTACATATATGAAACCTTTGATAAACCCTGCTTATGCATTCAAACCCCGGTCCCACCATCTTTTTGGCTGCATCTTCCAAGCAAATCGTGATCGGTCACTCCCATTTTTTAGATCCAATGACGCAAAAACGATATCGCGCTCACAAACTGTTCGTCCGCCCAAAGCCAAAACAAACGCGAAATGGGTTGTTTCATCAATTCCACCTCCTGTGACATGGAGAATATCTATTGGATCGCGTTCATTTCAATACAAACCACTTACCACCAGAATTGAATGCGAAAACTGCTACCGGTTTCGCATTTTAAAATAAAAACCACTCCCGCCATATGATAAGACCTGCATTTAATGCATCTATGATAATTAAAAAATCAAAGTTTAAAACTTTTGTTATATCACTTTGATATTTATTTTCACATTCCTGACTGTAAAAAACTTCCGCTTGACTGTGTAAGAACCCTTTACTCAAAATTGTCGACTTATACATAGAGAAAATCAAAATTTGACCACATATTTCACATTGAAGATCAGTAAAGCCATTTGCTGCACCAACAATTCGGACCAGTCCTCAGATTAAACCAAATATATTCTCAAGAACCCTTCGAGCAACCAAATACTTGCATTTAAAGGTATTTCTCGACAATTAAAACCTGCAATTTCAAGTTTAGACCAAGAATTATTAAACCGAGCCTCTAATTAAGGGGTTTTCCAAGCCAAGTTACCTAAAAAAGCCCGAAAAAGAGGCCAAACTCTAGCCAATTTTTCCTAGAAAGTTCTAAGTCCAAAAGAACCACTTTTTTAGCCAATTTCCTCAATTTGTGACCTCTGAAGATCAATTTCACATACAGAAAAGGGTTTAAAGCCTTTAGATATCTTAAAAACCCCTTTTTGCAGTCAATCTATTCAGGAAACCCTCATTTTTTGTCTTATTCCAGTTTATATCCTATGACAAAGAAAAACAACTCCTGCAAACAATTTAAGCTTGCAGTAGTTAGTCCAAAATGACCAAAAAGAAGATCACAGCTAAACCTAGAGGTTCTAAACCAACCAAGTCTGGAGGATCCAAACCTCCTAAATTTGTAACACCTAAAGCTGTTAAATCTACTCCAGCCCTCACTGCTAAATCCACTGTATCAGTGAATCCCCTCTAGCCACCTGCAGCTATTGAAGAAACACTTCCATTGACTGATATGGACTACAAGATTGTTGATCCTGTTGTAGAATTCAACCTTTTAGAAATACATAATTGGTGTTATGATAAGTACTTGGACAAAGATGAAATGCCTATTTGGGAGACTCATTTGCCCAAATATGTAGTTCCATTGACCCACCCTAGACAAGACCTTGTTAGACTGTGTCAAAATCATTATGAACCAGACCAAAGGGCCATTGTTAATGCAGACAGAGAAATCCCTTTTACCATTACAACAGAGTCAATAAATCAAATGCTACAATTACAGTCTGATCCTCAATCAGTTCCCCTATCTATAGAAGCTTTGACTCAGTTGTACTTAGGCTCGAATTTCCCAAAGAAGTTTATGATATTTCAAAACATTTTTCCTTCCCATGTTGACATTCCTAAGCTGAACCCTCCTTATTCCACTGCAAAATTTCCTGAATGGTCTAGGCATATTATTTCAATGCTATATTTTATACTAGGATACTTTAGATATGGATTCACTGATGAATACATTCTTGGCTTTATATCCACCTTATCTCCAGGCCAACCTCCAGAAATCATTTTTTATTATGCCATAGTCATAACACATAGTATTCATCATCAACTTACCAAACCACCCACTGAAAGGGTTTTTAGATACTCTTCCTACTTGTTTCACTTGTTTTTATTCTTCTAAGCTCATAATTTTCCAATTGCATTGCAAAAGATGGAGTTGGAGGGTAAGCCTTTATCTATTGTCTTATGGACTTCCTTGCTAAGGAAAGAGAGTAGTGAATTCACTTATACAGATTTTTCAGACCTTTTCCTCCATCCAGCAATGAATATTTTGTAGAAAGCAGAGCAGCCCAGAGTTAATGAAGAAATGAAAAGAATCTTGCAACTATCAAAACAGAATAAAATGGGATATTGGTTTCTTTATGGAAAGCATACAGAGATAAGAATTTTTGGATCCAACTTGTTACCTTATAAATTGCCAAATTACATGAACATGAGAATTTTTGCATTGGAATATTTAAGACAAATTCTCAATTCATAATCTATCAACTTCTTAGCTGCAAGGAAAAAGACTCAATTCAAGCTGAAGAATCAGGTTGGTCCTTTCATCATAAATAACAAAGAGGCAAAAAAAGAAATCTCAAAGAGACTAGTAGAGTTCAAATTTCAAGAAATGTTTCCATGGAACTATGATCCTCAAGGGATCCTGAGAAAATTAAGGGTAAAATGTAAACTAACACACCTCATACATGTGCCCAAGCCAGAGATTAAGAAGTTTTACAATCAAGAAGATTGGGTGGAGAACACACTGACATATACAATCACTAATACAGAGACATCGGGAAAAATGGTTACAACACAAGCCCTGGAAGTTCTGAAGTAGCCAGAGACTTCAACCAAAAGAAACAGAGAAGAAGGAACATACACAGGAGAAACAAGTATAGAAACAAAATTCAAACTGATTTATAATAAAAGGCTTAAATTCAGTTCAATTGGGAAAGTAAAGGTAATTGATGTTGAAGATACAAATGAGCCAGAGGTAAATAATGATGAAGCTACAATGATAATCAATGAAACTCTTGCAGAGATATAAAAAGAGCAAACAATAGGTAAAAACGATACTCAAATGATTGAGAAACAAAATATGGAGGCCTCTTACTCACAGACAGCTAAGGAAAAAGACTTAGATATCGAGGAAAAATATAAACAGATAAAGCAGAAGAATGAGGAAATTAAATCAGAGATATATTCTCAATTCTTCAAGAAAAAACCATGGAATCAAAATAGGCTACTGACAGCCTTTGACTATTCTACAAACAAAATTATTATGTCATTTTTACAACCAACTAATTTAGCACCAAACACAGTGGCAGATTATAAAAAGGTGGAGTTTGAAGTAGACACTGAAAATGTTCATGAGCTAGACCAAATTGAATTTCATAGACATAGCTCTGAAATTTTGTATTCAACTGTGGTGACAAAGGCAATGAGTGCTACCAAGTTGTAGAATACGATTCTTAACATACAAGATCGAATGAAGCTAGACAAAGGATCTTTGTATGCAAAGGACCTAAGGATTAAAGCCTTAGAGGATTACCGGTGGGATATGATCCCTCAAATGTTCAGGCAGGACAATTGTTGATTAAGAAAAAGAATGATGATATTGTAGATTTGAGGAAATAGCTTAAGCTTCCTCAAAGTGAGCATCCACAGACCAAATAAATCCTTCAAGAGCAAAGTGAAAAAGAAGAGATGATGAAGCTCATCCTCAAACTAACTGCTCAGATCAAAGAAATGGAATCCCAAATGGACCGGCTTGTCCAAGATAAGGAAACTATGAAAGAAACTGACACTCCTATCATTCCTTCAATTATACCAATGATTACCACAGCAGTGGCTTCCACATTAGGAGAAAATATAGCACCAAACGAACCGTTGGAAATTGCAGTGCCAGTGAGTTTAACTACTACTTCAAACACAGATTCTTCTACAACACGGGTTCAAAAAACAGATGGGGCGGGTCAAATTGTTAAGGCTATGAAGGAAATGTCTTTGAAAACTGATGAAATCAATAGCCTAAACAAGATGATTGACAATATTGAAGCCACAAATAAGTTAGCCCAGATAAATGCTAAAATCAATGAACAGAAGTCAATTAGACTTGGGGAACAAATCAAGGGCTTACAAAAAGAGGTAACATTCAATGAAAAAATTTCATTTGTAAGGAATCATGTATGGACAAACATAATTGAGGCCATTCACAGTCAATGGCCTTCAATTCAGATTATCTATGAGCAAAGAGACTTATTGTTAGCAGCTCACGCAAAGATTCAAAAGACCAAGGATGAGTTAAATAATAAGCCAGCTCAGGCTTTAAAACTCATCACATTCCTTAACAGTAAAAATAGAGCAGAATTGGAAGAATTACAGGTATTGGATAGAAAAGAGACCATTTTACATATTAAAAAGGTGGTAACAAAGAAAAATTTGATGAACTACCTAGAAGAGAAGTGTGAGTCAATGAACATTGACATAAAAAAGTTTACGGTGAAATATAAAAACTTAAGACAGAAGGGCTTGCCAGACATTCATGTCTTAAATGAAAAACTAATGCCCCAGAAATATTATGATAAGAAGATCAAGGAATTTTCCAAGGAGCAAGTCAGCAAACCATTTCCATAAGGCACTCCCACAGGAAAATTCCTCCTTCAGCACCTTGAAGATTTGTTCTTTCTACAACATGAGATCAAACATCTTTTTGTGTTCAAACCCAATTTTGCTAAATACACGAAGGCATATGAGAATTTTTGAAAGCTAAATAATGTCAAAATTCCCAGTGAAGAACAGTGGCAAACATTTATGGATTTAATGTAAAAATGAGAGGTAAAACAGTGAAGAAATTACTTGAAAATAGTCAAGAAGAAACAATGAAGTAGAAGGACAGTCTGCTGATTTTTTACTGCAAAAAGAAATATTTTTACAAGAGTAAAACAGTGGAAATATCAGTCAAAAGTGTATCAGAGTTAAAGAGCAGCGTTAAAGAGTATCAGCTAAGGCAACTCAAATGAAGATATTTTCTAGCAGCCAACAAAGTAGGACAGCTAATCACTCAAAAGCTCCTTGATTAGATAAAGTAGTTCTATTTATTTTGGATAAGAGGACAGTTTGTTGATTTGTTAAGCAGTTGTCCCTATTATTAATGAAGCTATTTAATTAGCTCATTTGTTGTCTTACATAAAACCTCTAGTTTCTCAATTGCACACAACAATAATACCAACAGAAGATTCATCTTTATATGTTGTCACTTCATTTATAGATACTTCTACAAGTTCATCTATAGACCATTTCATTCCTAAGTTTCCTTCGCAGCCTAGGATATTATTTCCTTCATCCACTCAATCCACTGCATCCACTACTTTGCATTCAAATTTTATAAGCACCACATATTTATTTCCCAGCAATTCCATTTACATACCATCTTCATTTCCCAGCTCTTCAACTAAATTTTTTAATTCATCAGCTACCATATCCAGCACTGCCCCTATCATTACTTTTATACCTCCCAGTTCAGCAAAGCTTCAAACCATGGCTGTTAGGTATGCTCCCCTTGTTTTACCCCAAAACCTCCATGATATGCCTCAAGATTACCAAAAAAATGTACCACTATTTGATGGCATTTCACAATATACTTCTCAACAACATGTAACTAAAATGACAGATTATAGTGAAATTTATGAAATTGATGAGTCAGATTTCCAGATGTGGTTATTTGCCCAAAGTTTGACAATAGAACTTAAAAAATGGTTCAAAAATTTAGATGTTGGTAGTGTAGCTGATTTAGCTTCATTTCATAGAATATTTTTAAATAAATGGGAAAGAAAAAATAACCCCCTTCAAATTTTGTCTGAGTTTGATTCTTTGAAAAGATCTCATACTGAGTCTGTCCAAGACCATTGAACTGGGTATAACAATGTCTATAATTCTATTCCTACAGCTCTTAAACCTACAACTTACTCTGTTTTTCTCAAATTCCCTGATGGATTTGATACATATATGGCCTATCAATTAAGGGAAAGAGATGCCCAAACCTTAGAACAGATGCAATTAGATGTTGTCAGTGTAGAAATCAACATTTCAGCTAGGAAGGCCAGACTTAGAAATGAAATAAGGGTTACAATTAAAGAAGAAAGTTAAAACTCAGATGTTAAATTGTATTTCTTTGCTAAAACTTTAGAAAGGGTGGTAGAAAGATTAGATAATATAGATAGAAAACCTCAATGGGATAATCAACCTCAGATTAGAAATCCCAATTTCAGAAAAAAAATAATAACCCTAGAAAAGCCAAAGAAGTTGCTCCAGACCAAAACATTAGGCCCCCATTTCAAGAGAACTATGCTAAAATTTCTCAAAGTAATGATGAAGATGAGGATGACATCAATCATCTAATGGGAATAGATGAAAAAAACACCATTTTCCTCACTTAGGAAGATATGGAACTATTTGAGCTTCAACAACTCAAATTAAAATCTAGTGAATTCTTTGACTACAAACAAGGTTATGACTTTGCTATTAATGAAATTCACAGTCAGTATAACCTTAGAAACAAGAAAAATAATGAGTCTTGTACTAAAAAAATTCCGAAAATCAAAATAAGAAAAACGTAGAAGCCTCAAAAACAAAAGTTTTGCAAATTCTCCCAAGGGAAAATAAGCAAAATTCCAATCATTCTAGTCCTAAAAAATCAACAAGTCGCAAAATTTTTGATATTACTGATGAAGTAGCTCAATCTTCTAAAGATTCATAGAAAGGTAATACTCATAAAGACTCTGATTCAGTAAAAACAACAAATTCTGATCCTAAAAAGAATCTTGTTGATTCTAAATTAGCAAATCCTAGAACATATAATTCCATAACACTTGCTGATAATTCTAAGTCTGATAAAATTTCTGTTGCCACACAAACAGTCCCTGAATAGAAAATTAAAAAAAGAAAAACTCAAGAAACTCGGACAGAGAATGCCAAAACAATTGAAGATAAAAATAAAACTGTTGAAAATCAAGAAAAACAAACTTAGATTATAGTTACTAAAGATGAATTAGTTCAAATTAGTAAATCTCAATCCTCATTCAATATTCAGACTGGAATTTCTAAGTTAAAAATATCTATTCCTTTAACATAATTGGTTAAAAATTACTTATACAAATCAGCTATAACTGAAACTTTAAATATGAATGATGGTGAAGATGCCATTAATTTGAATGATGATCAACCTAAGTTGATTTTTGGCCCTGATGTGAATGGAAAGAATTCAGATGGATCAATCCCTTATTTCTATATCAGACTTACCATTCATGATCATATTTAACACAACACTATGTTAGATTGAGGAGCTTCCCATAATTTAATTCCAAAAGCTATCATGGAAACTCTTAATCTAGAAATAACCAGGCCTTACAAAGATTTGTTCTCATTTCATTCTAGAAAAGTTAAGTGCTTAGGATTAATTAAAGACTTGTGTGTGAATTTAGTTCAGTACCCTGGTAAGAGTATGGTAATGGACATTGTAGTAGGTGACATCCAACCAAATTATGGTATGCTTCTTTCTCTCTCATGGGGAGAAAAGTTGCAGGGATCTCTATAATTGGACATGAGCTATGCTACAATATCATTGTTTGGTCAACCCAAAATGATATATAGGGAAACTTTAATGAAATTCATGGTCAGTAGTGTTGAGAGATCCATAAATTACCCCATTTATTCTACACCAACTGACGTTGACTCTTGTCTTTTTTGTAACTCTGATAACAATGAAATCCAAACTGAACTGATTGATAAAAAGCCAAAACCAAACAATGACAACATATTTCATGAGTCTCCTTGGCACTTAGACTTTGATGGCTCTATAAATAAATCAGGAGTAGGAGCAGGAGCAGGAGTATGGATTACAAATATGGAAACTAATCATTCAGGACATGCCTTCAGACTCAACTTCAAATGTACCAACAACATGGCAGACTATGAGGCACTCATTCTAGGACTCCAGATCATCAGAATATTAGGCGGAAAAAGAATCCTAATCATGGGAGATTCATAATTAAGCATTAAGCAAATAAATGGAGATAATTATGTTCATAACCATAGACTATCCAGATACAGAGATACAACAATTGATTTAACTGATAATTTATTGGAATGCAAGTTTGCTTCTATACCCAAAAAACAAAACATTCAAGCACATTGTCTAGAAACTTTTGCTAGTACTTGTAACTTACCATTCAAGCCAACTCATAGGTATACTGCTGAGGTTAAACATAGACCAATTATCCCAGACAACCTCAAGTACTGGTAGATTTTCTCTCAGGATGAACAGATTTACCATTTTTTGAATAATGAGGAAAATTTTCAAAATTTTAAAATAGATACAGACTGTAATATACATTCAGATTTTGATTGTGAAATAGATAACATAAATGCACATAAATTTAACAAACCAACTGTATTTACTCAATTTGATAAATATAACTTAGAAAATATAGATATTGAGCAAATCATTGAAGAAGAAATTGACATGTTAGATTTGAAAGATAATTTTTTGCCTAAAGGTTTAACCCCTTTGGAAGACCTTTTTTATTCCAATGATGTGCCTAAAAAGCCAAAAATGGAACCAGTTAGGTCTGACATTGAGGAGCATAACATTGGGACAGAATTAAAACCAAAAATGATTAAACTGTCTAAATATTTACCTCAATAAGAAAAGGAATAATACATTGATATTTTAAAGGAATATCAAGATGTGTTTGTTTGGAGTTATGATGATCTTAAATCTTATGACACAAACATAATCCAACATAAAATCCCCATAAAATATTATCGGAAACCCTTCAATAAAAAATTGAGGAGAATTAATCATGTTCTATTACCTTTGATAGAAAAGGAAGTAAAACGCATGTACGATGCTCAAATTATTACACCAATTAGATATTCTGATTGGGTTTCAAACCTAGTACCAACAAGAAAGAAAACAGGTAAAATTAGGTTATGTGTTGACTTTAGAAATCTTAACAAAGTGTCTTTAAAGGATAATTACCCTTTACCAAAGATGGATCATATATTACAAAGGGTAGTTGGTTCCTCTAGAATTTCTTTTTTAGATGGTTTTTCATGATACAACCAGATCCTAGTCCAAAAGGAAGATCAAGCTAAAACAACTTTCACCACTCCTTGGGGCACTTTCATGTATGTGAAAATTCCCTTTGGTTTGATGAATTCAGGAGAAACCTTTCAGAGAGCTATGGACATAGCCTTTGCTAAGGAGATTCATGAATTCTTGGTAACTTATCTAGATGACATTACTGTATTTTTCAAAACAAATAATGAACACTTGGATCATTTGAGAAAGGTCTTTATTAAATGTAGGAAATTTGGCATCTCTTTAAATCCCAAGAAAACTTTCTTTGGACTAGAAGAAGGTAAGTTACTACGACATATAATCTCAAAATAAGGAATTAGAATTGATCCTTCTAGGATAGAAGCAATTTTGAACATTCGTCCACCTAGAAATATCAAAGAATTACAAGCTTTCTTAGGTAAAATTAACTTTTTGAGAAGATTTATTTCAAAATTAGCTGAAATCATTAGAGAATTGAACAATATGCTCAAAAAATACTCAACTTTAAAATGGACTGTTGAAGCCAAACAATCATTTGATTCCATAAAACAGGCTTTAACTAAAACACCATCCTTAATCAGTCTAGATTTCAAGAAAGATTTTATAATCTTTTCTTTTGCATCAGAACATACCATTGCTACAGTTTTACTGCAGAAGAATGATCAAGGTTTTGAACAGCCTATAGCTTTTTTCAGTAAGACTCTTAGAGATGCACCTCTGAAATATAACATAAAGGAGAAACAAGCCTTAGCCTCGGTTAAAGCTATAAAAGATTTCAGAGTTTACATTCTCTATTCCCACATAATTTCCTATGTCCCTAATTCAGTAGTTAAAGACATTCTTACTCAGGATGGCCCTGATGGAAGGAGAGGTTAGTGGATTTCCACTATCCTAGAATATGACATAGAAATTAAACCAACAAAACTCATTAAAGGACAAGGATTAGCCAGATAGATGGCTGAATCCAACTGCAATGCATTAGACATAAATTTTATCGCTCACATTGATGGCCAAGAAGAGATGGCAACTCCAATGATCAGTGAAGCCTTTCTAGATTCACCTTGGTACTCAGATATTATCTTTGTACTTACAAACTTACAAGCTACTCCTAGATTATCAAGGACAAAAGATAGATTTCTTAAACTTAAAGCAATGAGATTTTGTATTTTAGATAATGTGCTTTTTTGGAAAGAACATAGTGGGATATTACTAAATTGTTTACTAAAAGCAGAAGCTGACAAAATTATTGAAGAATTTCATGTAGGTGACTGTGGAGGGAATTTATACTGGAAAAGTACTACAGATAAGATCCTTAGAGTTGGTTTTTATTGGCCTACCTTATTTTTTGATGTTAAGAAATTTGTTACTTCATGTCACAAATGTCAAATTTTTGAAGGAAAAAATAAATTGTTACTTTTACCCTTAAAGCCAATTTCAACTGAGATGCCATTTCAACAATGGGGTTTAGACTTCATTGGAGAATTTCACCCTCTATCCTCTGGCCAACATAAGTGGATTTTTACTGCCACAGATTACTTTACTAAATGGATTGAAGCATTTCCTACCAGACAAGCCATTGACACAGTCAATATCTCTTTCATAGAAAACAACCTGTTGGAAAAATACTGAGAAGGGGGGGGGGTGAATCAGTATTTAGTGCAGACAATAAAACTTTTTCTTTTTCTTTTCTAAAAAACCCATACGCTACTTTCCTGAAGACAACTAGCGTATATACGCGGATATCCTTTACGGAACTCGCGTATGTCCAGAGATCTGATAATGCACTTAATTCTTAACTTAGATCAATGCATTATTCATTCATCAGATGTTTTATAAAACAGTAAACAGATGCAGAAAGAACAGAATAATCATCACACATAAGCAACACACATGAACACCAGGATTTTAGGTGGAAACCCAATTTGGGAGAAAACCACCGCTGTCGTTGTCTCAGCCTTCAATATTTTATTATAAAGAAAAATTCTTACAACCATGTACTAGCGCAAACTCATACCAGCACGCAGGCACCCACCTGCAGAAGGCTACAACCTTCTCTAGTTTACCAGCCTCTCCTGGAAGGGAGCTACAACCCCCTGCTCCTCGTTTACCAGCCTCTCCTGGAAGGGAGCTACTACCCCCTGATATTAGCAGAAAACTTCTACATACATACTGAAGGCTTCAACCCTCAGATCCACTGCAGACCACGTTTCATCAATTTTCAAATTGGATCAAACAGCTCCAACACAACCCTTCACTTATCAACAAACATACTTTTCCCAATGCTTCAAACAGAGCAGTGAAACCACTATAACCAGAATATCAAAGTTAACCCAGACATCAGAATCAATATGCAGAAACACATTCAACCTTGAGCAACCATTAGATCAGATATCATACGCGCTTTTATTCAATCAGACCCGCATATATAGGCGCTTTTCATGAAGCTAACCCGCGTATACATCTGTGCATTTACCAAAATAACCCTAACTGTCCATATGCGCCTTTGTCTAAATAGATCCGTGTATACACGCGCTTTTCACGAAATGAACCTGCATATAGATCTATAAAAGATAAAATTTTCACAACAGACCAGATCTATGAACTTACCTGGATTTCTTCAACTTCTTCAGCAGATTTGCGCCAAGTCTTCATCACTTCTTTTCAGATCATCCAAGAGATTCACCATTTCAAGATCTAGAGATCTTGAACCTTCATCATGTTCATAGACGCAACATAGATTCAGATCTATCAATTAAGAGCACAGTTCAACCATGCAGATATACCTCAGAGTGAAGTATTCATTAAAGCCCAGACCTATGCACCCCCTTTGCACAATGAATTTCTTCTCCTTATATAGATTTAGCCTTTTTCAATACCATGAGTCAAAACCACATTATTTCCGATGGTTTTCCTGGACGGGATCAAATAGACGATCCAGCACTCAATACAATGGGTCAATACCATGGTAATGCCCCTTGGTATTCTAATTTTGGAGTGCAAAATACCATACGCGACTTGGCACGTACTTTTCCGCGTACATACGTGATTTCCATCTACTAAACTCGTGTATGCCTTGTGACATACACTTTTCATCATTTTTCTGGCCCATTCTGGAAATTCTTTCTTCTGCTCCTTCTGTACTGATTGTAGATATATCAGATGTACATCATTCACAAGCTCATCAAGTCAAGAACAACTTCATCAAGTAGGTTGCCATCATCTTCATCAAGTGGGTTGCCATCAAGGACAACACTCTGCTGCATCATATTGCCAACACAACCTTTTATCTAGATTTGGATGTCCTCGGAAAATAATTACTAATAATGTAGCAACATTTAAATCTAAGAAAATGATTGCCTTTTGTCACAAGTATCATATTACCCTAGGCCACTCTACTACTTATTACCCTCAGGGTAATGGCCTGGCTGAATCTTCGAATAAAAGCCTTGTAAATATTATTAAAAAATTACTTGAAGATAACAAAAGGACTTGGAATAAAAAGTTAGTCTATGCCTTATGGGCAGATAGACTTACCACCAAAAAGTCAATTGGAACTTCCCCTCATCAATTTTTTTATGGGATGGATGCAGTTTTCCCATCATCCTTAGGTGTTCCAGTTATGAAGATCATTCAAGAATCACAAGTGGAAATCAATGATATACAAAGGAGTATAAATCAAACTATTCATCTACAACAAACAAGGGAAGAAGTCTATGAGAAATCCCAAGTCATTCATGATAAAATCAAGAAATTTTTTGATAAAAGAAGTAAAGAATATGAATTTTACATTGGAGATCAAGTGTTAAATTGGGATTCTAGGAGAGAGGACAAAGAGAAGCATGGGAATTTTGAATTTCTATGGAAAGGACCTTATGTAATTTATGGATATAGGGGTAACAATTCTTTCTTCATTAAAGATTTGGATGGAACAGATATTCAAGAAGGACCAGTTAATGGAAGAATGCTCAAACATTACTATTCTTCTGAGTTAACCAATAGTTAGTTCCAGTTACTTTTTACATCATTGTAAAATATCTATTGAAGTTTTTAGATTGGATTGGATATTTTCTTTCCAAAGTTGAAGCCCGGAGAGAAGGCTCTAAGCTTTCAAGAGTAAAATATCATAAATATGAGTTTTTGCATAAAACAAAAAACAATTACTGGATCATCTTGGTCAAAATTGAAGGCTACTAGTCTTAGAGTTCTTGAAATTTCACCAGGAAATGTCATCCCCATGTGAAGCCGCTATTAGGGTCCTATAAATATTGGATTCATAATTTTGAATTGACTTTTGATAGTCTTGTAAAATATGTAAATACCTTTCTTTCTGCAAGTTGTTTTCCGATATTTTGAAAAAAAATCAAAAATAATTAAAAATAATAAAAAAAGAGGGTAAAAAGTCCTAAAAGAAAGATCAAAGGACTTAAAAAATATAAACCCCAAAAGAAAAAAGATGAAAATAAAACATGAAAGTGTGCAAGTCCAAACGCCACTACTTTTTACTTTCTGGAAATGATTATGGTAGAGTGTCAATAAATGTCGTAATCCATGATAAGTTAAATTGTTTAAACTTGACTTGTCATGTTTTCAATTTCCATGTTTTTATAGTGAATAAAGTTTTGCCAGACAGTTTAATCCTAACAAATCAGTAGATAGGTAGAGAATAATGAGAAGCTCATCAGTTTGATTTGAGCCCTCAGATGAAATAAGGTATAATTAGATAGTTTTATGCTTTCAAAAGAATAAAATGTTTCAAGGTAGCAAGCTTAAATGCACCTGCTAAAAGGAAGAAAAAATGTTACAGTAATGTTGGGTAGGTAGAAAGAAGTGAGAAAAGCATGTAATATTCATCACCAGAAAAAAATCACTAATTTCCCTTCCCCTGTATGTATTCAGTATTCTATACTTCCAGTCAAAGAGGCTTAGAGCATTTCTCTGACTTCTGTTGAGACCGAACCCAAGGCTCAATGACTGGGATAATGGAAAATGTTGTATTCTTATGATAAAATCCCCTTTACCATTATTTATCCCTCATTCATACATTTAAGTCATCTTCATAAGTAAAGAAACCTTCTTACTTAATGAAACTTAAAATCCCATTTAATTAACTTCCTTCATTCATAAAAAATACAAAAACCCTCAAGAAACACTCTATCCTTAGTAAATTGGTTTAATGATGAAATAATGAGCTTTGCCTTTATTTATTCACTCTACTTGTTCATTTAGTGTATTTTTTTGTATTCCATCTTCCCTTGTCATATTAACTTTTAAATTATGTTATTAATTCCCTAAAAAATACCTTATCCTATCTATATAATTCCCTTTATCTAAAATACCCCCTAAAACCCACTATTATAAAGTTTTTAGACCAAAGTTAATATCCACATGCTAAATTAAAAACCCAAATAATACCCCCTTTGGTCTAAAACTAACTTTAATTAAATACCCCGCCCCCTATGGTTATTAAACCCTTCAACAAGTCTAAAAACTATATAATAAACTAAAAACTGCGCCAAATGTGTTTTATTAAGACATATTGCAAATGTTTTTGACAAAACATATTTAACCTCACTCATCAAACGTATATCCTAAGTTTGAATCAAATCAAGTGTTTTTATAAATGTTCAAAAAACATTTAACCCCGCTCATACGCATAAAATATCGCACCTTTGCAAATACATGCATTAACCTCTCCCCCTCATATTTTATAACCCAAGTTTTATCGAAACAGACTAAGGTTTATTTCAATAAAACTAATCCCTTTTCCGTATCCATATCTTCACCATGTTATATAAAGCCCCACGCCTTATATAAAGTTAACTCGAGGTGCTAAAGCGATTAATATTAAGGTTTATTTTCATTTAAAATTAAACCTTCCCTTTATACCCTATCCCCACTATGTAAAGCCCCAAGCTTTACATAGGTTAAACCATAGTTAAACATACAACCCTGCCTCATGTGCCTCTGCCCTTATATATAAAACCATATATATCAATACGGTCATTTAACCCTTTTTAACCATATATATAAATCCCAACTTTACATATATGAAACCTTTGATAAACCCCTCTTATACATTCAAACCCCGGTCCCACCATCTTTTTGGCCGCATCTTCCAAGAAAATCGTGATCATTTGCTCCCATTTATCAAATCCAACGACGTAAAAATGATATCGCGCTCACAAACTGTTCGTCTTCCCAAAGCCCAAACGGACGTGAAATGTGATGTTTCATCAATTCCGCCTCCTGTGACGTGGTGAATATCTATTGGATCGCGTTCGTTTCAATAGAAACCACTTACCACCAGAATTGAACGCAAAAACTACTGCAAGTTTCACACTTTAAAATAAAAACCACTCCCGCCATATGATAAGACATGCATTTAATGCATATATGATAATTAAAAAATCAAACTTTAAAACCTTTTTTATATCACTTTGATGTTTATTTGCGCATTCCTGACTGTAAAAAACTTCTGCTCAACTGTGTAAGAACCCTTTACTCAAAATTGTCGACTTATACCTAGAGAAAATCAAAATTTGACCATAGATTTCGCATTGAAGATCAGTAAAGCCATTCACTGCACCAACAATCTGGACTTGTCCTCAGATTAAATGAAATATCTTCTCAAGAACCCTTCAAGCAACCAAATACCTGCATTCAAAGGTATTTCTCGACAATCAAAACCTACAATTTCAAGTTTAGACCAAGAATTATTAAACCAGGCCTGTAATTAAGGGGTTTTCCAAGCCAAGTTACCTAAAAAAGCCCAAAAAAGAGGCCAAACTCTAGCCAAATTTTCCCAGAAAGTTTTGAGTCTGAAAGAACCACTTTTTTAGCCAATTTCCTCAATTTGTGACCTCTGAAGATCAATTTCACATACAGAAAAGGGTTTAAAGCCTTTAGATATATTAAAAACACGTTTTTGCAGTTAATCTATTTAGGAAACCATCATTTTCTGTCTTATTCCATTTTATATCCTCTGCCAAAGAAAAACAACTCCTACAAACAATTTAAGCTTGCAGTAGTTAGTCCAAAATGACCAAAAAGAAAATCATAGCTAAACCTAGAGGTTCTAAACCAACCAAGCCTGGAGGATCCAAACCTCCTAAATCTGTAACACCTAAAGATGTTAAATCCACTCCAGCCCTCATTGCTAAATCCTTTGTATCAGTGAATCCCCTCCAGCCACCTGTAGCTGCTGAAGAAACCCTTCCATTGACTGATATGGACTACCAAATTGTTGATCCTGTTGTAGAATTCAACCTTTTAGAAATACATAATTGGTGCTATGATAAGTACTTGGACAAAGACGAAATTCCTATTTGGGAGACTCATTTGCCCAAATATGTAGTTCCATTGACCCACCCTGGACAAGACCTTGTTAGACTATGTCAAAAACATTATGAACCAGACCAAAGGGCGATTCTTAATGTAGACACATAAATCCTTTTTACCATTACAACAGAGTCAATAAATCAAATGCTGCAATTACAGTCTGATCCTCAATCAGTTCCCCCACCTATAGAAGCTTTGACTCAATTGTACTTATGCCTGGATTTCCCAAAGAATTTTATGATATTTCAAAACATTTTGCCTTCCCATGTTGACATTCCTAAGCTGAACCCTCCTTATTCCACTGCCAAATTTCCTGAAGGGTCTAGGCATATTATTTCAATGTTATCTTTTATACTAGGATACTTTACAGATGGATTCACTGATGAATCCATTCTTGGCTTTCTATACACCTTATCTCCAAGCCAACCTCCAGCAATCATTTTTTATTATGCCAAATTCATAGCAGACATTATTCATCATCAGCTTAACAAACTACCCACTTAAGGGGTTTTCAGATACTCTTCCTACTTGTTTCACTTGTTTTTATTCTTCCAAGCTGATAATTTTCCAATTTCATTGCAAAATATGGACTTGGAGGGTAAGCCTTTATCTATTGTCTTATGGACTTCCTTGCTAAGGAAAGAGAGTAGTGAATTCACTTATACAGATTTTTCAGACCTTTTCCTCCATCCAGCAATGAATATTTTGTACAAAGCAAAGCAACCCAGAGTCAATGAAGAAATGAAAATAATCTTGCAACTATCAGAACATAATAAAATGGGAGACTGGTTTCTTTATGAAAATCATACAGAGATAATAATTTTTGGATCCAACTTATTACCTTATAAGTTGCCAAAATACATGAATATGAGAATTTTTGCATTGGAATATTTAAGACAAATTCTCAATTCTGACTCTATCAACTTCTTAGCTGCAAGGAAAAAGACTCAATTAAAGCTTTAGAATCAGGTTGGTCCTTTCATCAAAAATAACAGAGAGGCAGAAAAAGAACTCTCAAAGAGAATAGTAGAGTTCAAATTTCAAGAAATTTTTCCATGGAACTATGATCCTCAAGGGATCCTGAGCAATTTAAGGGCAAAATGTAAACTAACACCCTTCATACATGAGCCCAAGGCAGAGATTGAGAATTTTTCCAATCAAGAAGATTGGGTGGAGAACACACTGATAGATACAATCATTAATACAGAGACAACAGGAAAAATGGTTACAGCACAAGCCCTAGAAGTTGTAAAGCAGCCAGAGACTTCAACCAAAAGAAACAGAGAAGAAGGAACATACACAGGAGAAACAACTATAGAAAAAAAATTCAAACTTATTTATAATAAAAGGCTTAAATTCAGTTCAATTGGGAAAGAAAAGGTGATTGATGTTGAAGATACAAATGAGACAGAGGTAAATAATGATGAAGCTACATTGATAATCATTGAAACTCTTGCAGAGATTGAAAAAGAGAAAACAACAGGTAAAAATGATACTCAAATGATTGAGAAACAAAATATGGAGGCCTCTTCCTCACAGATAGCTCAGGAAAAAGACTTAGATATCAAGGAAAAATATAAACAAATAAAGCAGAAGAATGAGGAAATTAAATCAGAGATATATTCTCAATTACTCAAGCAAAAACCAGGGAATCAAAATAGGCTACTGACAACCTTTGACTATTCTAAAAAAAAAATGATTATGTCATTTTTACAACCAACTACTTCAGCACCAAAGATAGTGGTAGATTATAAAAAGGTGGAGTTTGAAGTAGACACTGAAAATGTTCATGAGCTAGACCAAATTGAATTTCATAGACATAGCTCTGAAATGTTGTATTCAATTGTGGTGACAAAGGCAATGAGTGCTACCAAGTTACAGAATACTATTCTTAACATGCAAGATCAAATGAAGCTAGACAAAGGATCTTTGTATGCAAAGGACCTAAGGATTAAAGCCTTATAGGATTTAATTTTACAAGTGGGATATGATCCCTAAAATGTTTGAGCAGCAGAATTGTTGATTAAGAAAAAAAATGATGATATTGCAGCTTTGAGGAAACAGCTTAAGCTTCCTCAAAGTGAGCATCCACAGACCAAAGAAATCCTTCAAGAGCAAAGTGAAAAATAAGAGATGATGAAGCTCATCCTCAAACTAACTGCTCAGATCAAAGAAATGGAATCCCAAATGGACCAGCTTGTCCAAGAGAAGGAAACTGTGAAAGAAACTGACACTCCTATCATTCCTTCAGTTATACCAGTGATTACCACAGAAGTGGCTTCCACATAAGGAGAAAAGCTAGCACCAAAGGAACCACTGGAAACTGTAGTGCCAGTGAGTTCAACCACTACTTCAAACATAGATTCTTCTACAACACAAGTTCAATAAACAAATGGATCCGGTCAAATTGTTAAGGCTATGGATGAAATTTCCTTGAAAACTAATGAAATCAATAGCCTAAAGAAGATGATTGACAATCTTGAAGCCACAAATAATTTAGCCGAGATAAATGCTAAAACCCATGAACAAAAGGCAATTAGACTTGGGGAACAAATCAAGGGGTTACAAAAAGAGCTAACATTCACTGAACAAATTTCATTTGTAAAGAATCATCTACGGACAAACATAATTGAGGCCATTCACACTCAATGGCCTTCAATTCATATTGTATATGAGCAAAGAGACTTATTGTTAGCAGCTCAGGCAGAGATTCAAAAGACTGAGGATGAGTTAACTGATAAGTCAGCTCAGGCTTTAAAACTCATCACATTCCTTAACAGCAAAAACAGAGAAGAATTGGAAGAATTACAGGTATTGGATAGAACAAAGACCATTTTACAGATTAAAAAAGTGGTAACAAAGAAAAATTTGATGAACTACCTAGAAGAGAAGTGTGAGCCAATGAACATTGCAATAACAAAGTTTATGGTGAAATATACAAACTTAAGACAAAAGGGCTTTCCAGACATTCATGTCTTCAATGAAAAACTAATGTCACAGAAATATTATTATAAGAAGATTAGGGAATTTTCCAAGGAGCAAGTCAGCAAACCATTGCCATAAGGCACTCCCACAGGAAAAGTCCTCCTTCAGCACTTTGTAGATTTGTTCTTTCTACAACATGAGATCAAACATATTTTTGTGTCCAAACCCAATTTTGCTAAATACACGGAGGAAGATGAGAATTTTAGAAAGCTAAAGAATGTCAAAATTCCTAGTGAAGAACAGTGGAAAACATTAACAGATTTAATGTAAAAATGAGAGGTAAAACAGTGAATAAATTACCTTGAAAACAATCAAGAAGAAACAGTGAAGTAAAAGGACAATCTGCTGATTTTTTACTGCAAAAAGAAATATTTTTACAGCAGTAAAACAATGGAAATATTAGTCAAAAGTGTATTAGAGTTAAAGAGCAGCGTTAAAGAGTATCATATGAAAGAGTATCAGCTAAGGAAACTCAAATGAAGATATTTTCTAGTAGCCAACAAAGCAGGACAACTAATCACTCAAAATATCCTTGATTAGATAAAGTAGTTCTATTTATTTTGAATAAGAGGACAGCTTGCTAATTTGTTAAGCATCTATCCCTCTTATTTTGTAAAGATATTTTCTATTTCCTAAATATATTCCTAGATTTCTCCTAGGATATTTGTAACTACATTTTGTATAAATAATTCTACATTAGAAGTATTGAGTGTGGAATAAAATTGCTAGACTTTACTATAGACTTTTTTTGTTGAACATTGGAGACTATTATGTGTTGATTTCGAAGTAGCAGACTGGACAAAGCTAAACTGGCATCATAATTCAGGATCCCTATGATAAGTTGATGAGTGAAGTACTTTCTTCTTGTCATTGTTTTCTTTTCTGAGTTTCATGCAATTAGTTATATGTTTGTTCTATCTGAATGTGTAACTAGGAATATTACTACAGGTTAGTCTAGTGCTCCCTGTTTTAAATAGATATCATTTTAATGTTTTCTGCTAATTTCTGGTGTTAGGAATCCTTGATTGCTCCTACTCCCATTTAACCCCTTCTTCATTCTTCCATTTTCTGGATCAAAGGATCCTTCATAGCCTTTTATCTTGATCATACCATTTCACCAAAAAACACTTTTCCAAATCTCTGAGGGTTATCTATCTTGCCCTGAATACATTTGTACCTTTTTGGCCTTGACTTCTAGTGATGCTAGCTATATTTAGACTCCATAGCCCAATGGACAAGTAGATTTCTCTCTAGTTTACCTCTAAGTGATTTTTTTCCCACCAAAACCTTTAAAAACAAAACCAATTGTTCTATCATAACTAGCCTAAAAACATAAATTAAAAACAAAGATAAATCTTAAAGAGAGAGCCCTCTCTGAATTTTAGGAAGGCTAGATCCTAGAATTTGAAGTAGGTTTGTGGTTACCTCTAATGTTATTAGACTAAAAACTCAAATCCCACAACTTAAGAAATTACTAGAGTGATAACAGAAGTCATACATGCAACTTCATACTTACAAGTAATCTTAATGTAGCCGCTTGATCCAACTCTTACTTGCTTAATATTTTCTTCCATTTTTATTTCTTAGCCTTCCTTTGCCTTTCTTTCTCTAATGCTAGACTGATCCAAGAATTCTCTACGTGTTTAATAGTATGAGAGAGAGAGAGATAATAGAGAGAGCTCCAAAATCGAACTAATAAAAAATTAACGAGAAAAAGCTGTGAATTGATCCTCAAAAGAATTTTTATCATTGATGTCTCTATTTTATTCAATCTCTATTATTTTCCTTCATTTTCCTCCTCACATGCAACCCGTGACCTTTCAACTTCCTTTTCTCATAATTTCCTTTATTTTCATAAATAAAATGTCAATAAATGCCTATTTTCCTTTTCAAATCCTTTTCCATTTCCTTTGCCAATTTCCCTTAGCAATAATAAACCAAATTAGCACCCACTAGGATGCTTTTCCTAACATTAAGCTTGGACTACGTGTGTTACACAATGTTTTTTCGCATTCCCCATTACATACCCGAAGTGTCGTCCTTTGTGTCGCAAAGTGACAAACGCTATGAAAACATGTTCACCATGAATAACATGTTAAAAACATCCATGAACATATGGAGAATCAATGTAGTAAATAAATTCTAGAGAAAGCTTGTGAAAACCCTAATTTTCAACCCCAACGTGGTTCTCTCCTCTATGGCCTAGCGCTTGTCAACCTATGCATAACCTATGTACAATTCTAAAAGTGTGGGAATGAAATTAAAAATCCATGTTAGTCCTCTTCAGGCAGGTTCTCCAAAAATGGAACAAAAGCTTTGTCTACTAGAAGTCTCGAGAATGAAATTCTGGTATCAATTGGCTGAGAACTGGGTCTAGTTCTCCCATTTTGAGCCCTTTATCCTACCTTTTAGGATTTTCCCCTTGAGATGTGGACCTTGCTCCCTCTTTTATGGATCCTTAACCTCTTAATATTCCCTATAAATAAATTCCATGCTTTCCCAAAATGGTTGGTCATTTTTGGTTTCCGTTCAAGTGCTAGAATGTACCCAAATGTTGCCCAAATTCTAAGGAGAATGAGTGCTTGAATTCTTTGTCTTGGACTTGAAAACCCATCCCAAAGGAGGCTTCCAACATCAAGGCACCAATTGTACACTTCCCTTTTTTATTTATTAATAATACAAAACATGTTTTACTTTCCATAAGCTTGTAGATGATTACTTACCAATTATGAAGCACCTTGATCGATCATATAGTTTACATTGGAATGAAATATACTATGATTTCTTCATTTATCATTTTTTAATCCCTCTTTTAGGTATTCATGCGTAAAGGAATAGTGAGGAGTGAGCTTGAAAGTAAGGAGATCGAGATTAACATTAAAAAGTGACCGCATAGGAGTGAGGTAGGTCATCTTCCTTTATCAAGTCATTCTGATTTAAGCTAGGATAGTTTGCTTGTGTTTTTCTTGTTTTTTACTAAACCCACTCATTGGGCTATAGGGATCACTTCTATCCACGGAATGGATTTCCTAGATAACAAAATGGATACTTCATTGGGGATCTTATAGCCTTTTTAGTTCTACTTTTGTATTTTTCTTTCTTGTGTAGTTTGGAAAACCATTGAACGATCCTTGGTTTGGATTGATTTTAAGTATGTAATATAATTTGAAGGTGTCCACGGGTATCATATCTAGATTTTATTCTTAATTTTTGTTTTTTTTTCCCCTATTTACCTCCATCAGAGCACTTTTTATCAGTGACAGACGTGTTGCCAATGCTTAATTTATCTGAAACAGTCATGCTGCATACCTCTAATTCCAACTGACGGTCTGTGTTGGTCTTTGACTGACGATATTTGTAGGGTGTCTGTTGAAAGCTATAATGTGGTTTGAAACTTAAGGCCTTTTCTCTATTTTTTGTGAATCAATTTTTGACTGATTGCTATCAATTTCTTGGTGAAATGAAAAAAATTGTCCCATATACGAAGTGCTAAATTGGTATTTTTGTTTGAGTCTTTCATGTGTTGAGTTGATTGAGATTTTTGTTTGTTGCTTTATGATTGGGAAAATAATTATTTTTTGTCAATTGAATAGTAGTAGTTCGTTTGCATTCGTTAAGAAATTTATTTTTGCATTTAGTTAGTTTTTATTTCAAAAAATTTACTTTTCATTAAGTGCATTAGCTTACTTGCATATAAATTTTATTTTTTGGAATTCATTATTGAAAATAGATCACATTTTTCGGTAATTGAAAGCTAAAGAAGTGCATTTAAGTACATTACATCATTCAAAACAAAAAGAAGTGAAAGTTCATATAAGAGCATCTTAGTAAAAGTGAAAATATTTCTACTTTTGAAAAGTTGCATTTGGGATAGTGAAAGTGAAAATCATCTTTTTACTTTTTAGAATTGCATTTGGAAAAGTGAAAAGTGAAAATATATTTAAGGGCATTTTGCTTCATGCATTATTTGTTTGATGCATCATTGTTTGAAATATGTTCCCTTATTAATTTAGCTTTCATCAAATGAAAACGTGCCATTTTCTCATATAGCTGCATCTTAGGCGTTCAGGTGACATCACTTTGAGCCCAAAATCGAAACTTAATTCAAGATCAGTGTTAAAATTACCCTAATTTAACTACATAGCATTTGGAACTTAACGCAAAACATTTAGAGGTCTAGGCTAGAGACGTGTTCCGACGTCATTAAATGTATGAGTTGTCCCTAACTACCTGTGTTGCATCTCGGGGGTGATATCCCATTCCATGTACGAAAGTATATAGGACCGTTCTCATGTACTTTCGGGTATATCAGAGGCACTCCATGTATGAAAGTATATGGGAATGCTCTCATCGAACGGTTACACATCAAACATCACTACTATGGACTTTCACTCCCATGTATTGTAACATATATTTTAGGAGTCCCCACTAGGTTGATATACTGTCGTAGCGAACTGAGTCGGCTGCCTTGTAAATGTGATACACCAAACACAATGTTCGGGGAGATTGTCTGCCCGTAATTCTCTATTCTCCAGGAGGTATTCCGTAGTTCATAAATACCTGGTAAACCCTTTTTTCTTAAATTACCCTTTTTGACTTATTTTGTGTTGTTAAATTCTAAAATTTATTTCCCATGATATAACATCCTACCCAAAGCATCACTCCTTGAATTCACTATGACTAGTTAATTGAGAATTTGTTTTAAAACCAAATTATTCACCTGTATCCTGTTCAATTGTGTGAAAAGGTCATCGTCGCATAACCACCAAGTCCTCAGTCACGCCATGTGAAAATTTCACCTTCCACCTCCCCTTCACTTTATTAGGTCGACAGGTCTCCTCAGAGAGTCCAAAGTAAGATTCTACATATTGTCTCTAAACCTCTTGAGAACCAAGGTGTTGAAATATGGAATTTTTCTGAGCATCCAACCCCTTTCATCCCAACCACCTCCTCCAGAGTTGGTTACATCATCCCAGATCTCTCCTCCAGATATTCATGAGCCTACTTGCAAGTTCTGACTTTTTCCTAAGAATCCAATATTTAATCTAGATAATGATCATGTCTAGTTATCACCTCTACACCAGTGTAGTCCTTTATATACTCCCAACGTTCTGTAGGTCCCTTCTCCTAGTGTGTCTAGGATTCTGGTTTGAGAATTATTTTTTTCTAACCTAGTAACAAATGGTGATGATGCTCCATTTGACGAAACTCCCCAGAGTACTCCTTTGGAGACATCTACAACTTATACCTCGAAAGTAAATCTTGAAACAATATCCCCCTGAAGGCTCTCCTTATTTCTCCTACGATATTTAAGTAGGTCAACTACACCCATTGGTCATAGTGCAACCTCGGTTCCACCAAGTTACACTTCTCTCGTTGATCTTGTCTCAGGCACTTCTTGCTTGAATTCATTGTATCACAACCCTACATGTTTCAGTGTCATTTCTACCACTGGCTCATTTTCTCCAAACATGTTGATACCTATTTCCCAACCTACAATGACTGTAGGGAAAATTTTGGTTACTCTTGGGACTTTTGTCCCATTAACTCTATCCACGGTACTGCAGTTCCTCCTTTTAGTGGTCAACCAACGGGTTCATTTATTACAGAGTCTGGGGGGGAATCCTACATAACTATTGGTTCCAATGTGAACTATGTGAACTATGGACCCGCATCAGGGTCAGACCAACCCACTGGTGCTATCCCTAATCTAGGTAGAATGTTAGTTTCATCTATGTCCAATTCTGTCGTAGGGGTATCTTTCCAAGTTCCTCGAGTCTCTTCGAATCAACAACCTTATGTTCAACACCCATATGCTCAACGACCTCATGTTCAACAACCATCTGTTCAACATCCATATGTTCACCAACTGCAAATCCAAATGTTAGGAGTTTATACCAATCCACAAGCATGTTCCCAAATGCAATATGGTCCCAATCCCTTCTTAGGAAAATATGGAACTTATCCTCTCAGACCTCTTAACCCTTATTAGCAACCCCAAAAAACCCCTTACCATCAACTGCAGGAGGGACCTAACGCTCAACTGCAATATGGACCATACCAAACATTTCAACAGGGACGTAACCCTAAGTTTCAACAAGGACCTAACCCCTAGTTTCAGTTGCAACAAGGATCGTACCAACACCTATAGCAGGGACCCTATCAACCACTATAGTAGGGGCCTTGTCAGGAACTACAGTAGGGTTCTTACTAGCAACTACACCAAACACTCCTTCAACAACAGTATGGTCAAAACCCACCTTAATGGGGGAAGAACCAATTCCAAGAAGCTTGTAATACCAAGTTTAGTGCTTACCAGAGACCATACACCCCATATAACCCTTAGTTGCCATTTTTGGCAACATTGGAATTACTGGACGTGCCAAGGTTCACAAATGACCCAATACTCCATTCACCGTATTCGCCCCCAGTTCCAACAAAATTTCCTGGAGACTGTCCTAAACTTGAAGGAAAGGCTGGAGAAGAGCCCCAAGCACATGTTATGATCTGCCATCTTTGGTGTTCCTCTAACTCTTGGGTCGATGATTCAATATGATTTCATATTTTCCAGGGTACCCTCACGATTTTTGCCACGAAATGGTATATCAAGCTTCCACGAGGTAGTTTCCAAGGCTTCAACTCTTTAGCCATGGATTTTCTTACTCATTTTCAATTTCTTGTCTAGTTGAGACTCAAACTCATCTTCTAAAATCTTTGGAATAGTTGAAGTCCACTCATATCTCTGATCACATTCATGAATGGAGACACAGAAGTCGTCTCATCGAATTTGATATCCCAGACAAGCATTTGGCTAAATGGTTTACCAAATCACACATTCCTGCTATCACGGGGGACAGAGCCACAGGTGGTTGTGTTACCAAAGAACAATCTATTGCTCGTGCCCAGTATTTAGACTTAGTATATTCAAAATTTGGCACTCTTTATGAATTACTTCCCAACACCTCGTGACCTTCAACTAATCCTACATCTTCTAGCTCTACCGATTCAAAACCCATTGATGGTGTTATTTGATCTTTCACTCAGCATCCTGTAGTACCCCTGCTATGTCTGTAAAATCCAAATCAACTCCTGCAACTCCTAATGTTGCAACTAGTCAAAATAATCTTGTTAAAACCTCAAAGTTGAATGATGTCCAATATACCACAATAGACAAATCCTCGAAGGGTAAAAATAAGGGAAAATGTAAAACTAAAACAGATAACCCCAAATAGGATGCACCAAAGCCATCTGCTAATGATTCGTCAAAAATAAAGCCAAAATATCCTTGCCTTATCTGTGATGAAGATCATTACACTAAGGATTGCCACCGTCGTGTTGAAGTAAGTTCTATTCTGAAATGCACCACTTGAATGCCGACAATGCTGAAGGAAGCTTCCCCATCTCAGTAGACACAACTGGTAGATCAATATCAAGGTCAAACCTTTTTAAGTTCTGAAGTATTCATGAGTGGCACAGAACCCATCAATTTCTCTACTCAATCAAAACATTACACAACCCTTGAGAAGTCCATAGTGGAGAAAGATGCCACTAACATACCTTCTTTCTCCACTCCACACAATTCTGGTCCTCTCCATATGGAGAGACCTATCACTGAATCCACAATCTGATCACCCCCCAAAGGTGTTTTTCCGAAATCAGATTATATTATGAACGAGTGAGCTGCTCAACATTACAATATTGTCGAAGATTTAGCTCAGGGGCATTCATCGATGTTTAAATTGGAAGTCCTTAGATGTTTCCATCACAGAAGAAGGATTTTCTATCTTCCATAGGAGGAATTTATCCCATGGATTCCAATTCGATTACTTTTGATCTGGAAAACCATGTTCCTCGCTTGTTTCCTCAACTTTCTTTTCTTATTCAAGTTGTCATTATGGGTAATACCATTCACCACATTGATGTTGATGAAGGTGCCTCCACTTGTATTATGTGTATATCATGTGTGAAATCCCTCGGCTCTCCTCCTGTCAACCAAACCCCGAATACTTTAGAAGCTTTTGATGGTAGAGAGTTATGCCCGTATGGTATTCTCAATGCCTTACACATTCATTTGGAAAGAAAAATTGTTAATATATAAGTTGAAGTAGTCGATGCACCTCTCAATTACAACCTCCTACTTGGTCGTAGCTGGACTGACGTAATGTTTTTTGTATTATAAACTTTATTTCACGTGCTTCACTTTCCCCATCAAGGAAATATTGTCACGGTAGACCAGCTAGCATTATTTTCTAGTGATTCTTCGACTGGGAATTTTCCTTACATTGGGAAATTAACCATACCATATGAAAGTATTCGAATGGGTCTTTTCAGATACTCCTCTTTGATGGGAAATTTTTTTCATTCCTCCTCCCGCTACTATCGCTTCAATTAATAGGATCACATCTCGTCATGACCCTTGGATAATACCCAACCCTGATTAGATTGACTGGTTTGGCGACACCATGCTGCTCATCCCTGTTGAACAAGAATTTCAAGTTGTTGTTTTGGCATCCACGGTTGCATCTCAAACTACTGATTGTTTGAATACCATCCTAGATTCGTATTCAAAATCCTCTTGGCTTGGATCTTCAAAGTAGCAATGATGACCATGATACGTGTCTAAACCAGAATAGAATAGAGCCCATGTCGATCACCTCTCCTATCAGGTGTATCCAAGAACCTTCCATCTCTGATTGTGTCATCAATGTCAACCCTGTGCCCACCATGAGTCTACAATATTCCCAATTAGTCTGGTCCTCCTGTCCATAACTGACCCATGGATTTCCATGTCTCTAAAAATATGACAAATTATGAAGGATAACTACATTGACCTTTTTTTGTTTCTCTTATTCCTTAGAAATTCTCCCTTATGACTAAATGATTATGTCATTGTATGCTTTGAAAATTATTATTTCTGCCTTCAAACTTCTAAAAGTGTTTGCTATGTAAGGGGAGTACTCATCACTGTGTTTCTCATATGATCTGTAGCGAGAGTCTCATGAACTATAGTCTTCCATCTTGCTAGTCATATTTAATCATTCTACTTCCTTCAAGTATACCATGTCAACTAAACCAAAATATAACATAATCAACATACCTCAACCAGATTAGCACGATACATGTATAATCATAATCATAACAAGATATCAACATCATCTCCATCACTATCTAGTTACCAATCATGACAATACCAAATGCATACTCTGACCTCATGCACAAAAACCATGACCATAATGATGCATGCATAGAAACCATATAGATACTGAAATGCATAAAAAATGCATATACAACCGACATTCATTCATGACAACCACATCCCAACAACAATATTATAAACTTCTACATGTTAACAAAATTGTAACAATGACCACCAACATTCATACATAAGCACATATACAGCCTACATACATGCATGATGAACACATTCTGCCCATCCAATCCAAGGGTTGACCCATGCTATGATACCACTCTATAACACCCTCCTCCCACATTTACCCAAGTTAACCCGCCTACCGAGGTAAACATGTGACGAAGAGTTACTATGATATGATTCAACCTCCTAGATCACCTTAAGGAAGTGGAATCAACAAACCAAAACACTATTGAATTTCCTCGGGTGCTACTAGTACCCGAAGAGCTAAACCACCCTCCCATGTTTCCAAACCCTGAGTTAACCTACTTTTCCCCTGATCTGAATTCCCAGTCACATGCACAATCCTGCATCCATGTGATTTAATGCCTCTAGTTGCATGCATAATCCTGCAAGGCAGTGCATACAATATTTTGTTCACAATTATGTGCCTACTACCCGAAATGTGTGCCACATTTTCAAGGCTAGACTCTAGGTCACTCCTTATAACTCTATGAAACTTTCAAAAACAATAAATGACACAAGGAAAAAGCCTCTAACACAAAACTTAGTTAAGAAATTGACTTAACCAAGCCTTAACATGAAAGGCATTCTGTCAAATACATCATGAATAAGTAATCTATAGGTCATAATTACATATCTGAAAATAGGGATCTCTACTTATCTAAGAATCATCAATAAGGTCAGATGTCCTCTCATAATAGTTGCATTATCATTTATTATGTCATACATTCATTAACCATTCATTCACTAATTAGAACATGATGAGGTCCATAACTAGAATGTGTCTTAAAACCATGCTTATAACCAACATGTAATCAAAATAATTCAAATGATAAAACAACCATCGAATCCACATAATAACACATATAAATAGCTAGGAAATAAATTAGGAAAGGAGCTCTTATTAACTTATACAAAATCCAACCAATTTGGGGACTTCCACGTACCACCCAACCATATATTGGGCTGAACCAAATATTTCTTTCATCCAGTCGCCCACGTGCCATATTCCAAGCATGAATGGGGGACTCATAACAAAACCAACCAGGGCTTCCCCATTCTTTACTGTGAATCTGGCCATTATTGGTCAAGGGATTCCTAGGCCTGAAACCCTCATCTATACAACCAGGATTTACCGTGTATCCCACAATTACCAATCAAGGGATTCCTCAGCAAAATAATAAACATACACTACCGGGCTTTACCGCAATCTCAGCATTACCAGTCAAGGGATCACGAGGCCTAAACTAGCATGGATTCCTATGGATTTCTTCACCAATATCTTGAGGATTTTTCTCGTCTCCACCATTAATATTTTTCATGTATCTTGTCATTATTGGGCAAAGGATTCCTAGGCCCTTCGGAATTTTCCTGATACCACCATACCTGCTTCCAAAACCATCTGACAATCTAGCTCAACCAGATGAATGAACCCCATCACACCATGGTTATTCGGAAATGAGAAGCCAAGGCTGAGAACCATTGTGACACTAGTAAAAATTGGGCCAATGATAGCAAAAGAACCAAATACGCACATGCATATACCATGCATGCCAAAAATAGCAAGGAAATCATACATGCAACTCGATACTTTCAAGCAGTCTCGATGTAGCCACTTGATCCAAATATTTCTTACTTGATATTCGTCTCCCTTTTTATTTCTTGGCCTTCCTTTTCCTTTCTTTCTCCAATGTTATAGTTTTATCCAATAATTCTTTATGTGTGAAATAGTATGAGAGAGAGAATAGAGAGAGCTCCAAAACTGAACTGACAAAAATTTAACGAGAAAAAGCTGTGAATTGATCCTCAGAAGAACTTGTATCATTTGATGCCTCTATTTTCTTCCATTTCCATTATTTTCCTTCAGTTTCCTCCTCACATGCAACTCGTGACCTTTCACCTTCATTTTATCCTAATTTCCTTTATTTTCATAAATTAAATGTCAATAAATGCCTATTTTCCTTTTCAAATCATTTTCCATTTCATTTTCCAATTTCCCTTGGCCATAATAAATCAAATGAACACCCACTAAGATTCTTTTCCTAACATTCAACTTGGAATACGTGTTTTATGCAGTATTTTATCGCATTCCCCATTCCATACCCGAAGTGTCGTCCTTTTTGTCACTCATGCCACAAATGTTGCAAAGTGACAAAAGCTGTGAAAACATGTTCACCATGAATAACACGTTCAAGAAATCCTTGAAGAGATGGAGAATCAATGTATTATATAAATTCTAGAGAATGCTTGTGAAAACACTAATTTTCAACCTGAGTGCGGTTCTCTCCTCCATGGCCTAGTGCTTGTCACCCTATGCATAATTTTTGTACAACACTGACAGCGAGGGAATCAAAGTAAAAAGCCACGTTGGCCCTCTTCAGGCAAGTTCTCTAAAAATGGAGCAGAATCTTCATCTACTAGAAATCTCGAGAATGAAAGTATGGTATCAGTTGGTTGAGGATTGGGTCGAGTTCTCCCATTTTGAGCTCTTGATCATACCTTTAAGTATTTTCCCCTTGAGATGAGGACCTTCCTACCTCTTTTATGGATCCTTAACCTCTTTAGCTTCCCTATAAATGAATTCCATGCTTTCCCCAAATGGTTGGTCATTGCTGGTTTCATTTCTAGTGCTCGAATATGCCTAAATGTTGCCAAAATTATAAGGAGAAGGAGTGCTTGAAGTCTTTGGCTTGGACTTGGAAACCCATCCTGAAGGAGGATTCCAACATCAAGGCACTAGTTGTATGCTTCCCTTTTTTATTTATTAATAATAAAAAGCATGTTTTACTTTCCATAAGTTTGTAGATAATTACTTGCTTGGTATGATGCTCCTTGATCCATCATATAGTTTACATTACAATTAAATATACTATGATTTCTTCATTTTTCTTTGTTTGATACCTCTTACAGGTATTCGTGCATAAATTAATAGCGAGGATAAATCTTGGAAGTGAGGAGATTAGGATTAACATCGAAAAGTGACCACATAGGAGTGAGGTAGGCCATCTGCTTTTCTCATGTCATTATGATTATAACTAGGATAGTTTGCTTGCGTTTGTCTTGTTTGTTACTAGACCCACTCATTGGGTTAGAAGGAACGCTTCTATCTGTATAAGGGATTAACTAGATAACAAAATGGCAACTCCATTGGGGATCCTATAGCATTTTTAGTCTTCGTTTTGTATTTTTCCTTCTTGTGTAGTTTGGCCAACCGTTGAATTACCCTTTGTTTGGATTAATTTTAGTTTGTACTTTGCTTTGAAGGTGTCCTAGGGTATCATATATATATTTTCTTATTAATTTTTTCTTTATTTCCCCTATTTACAGCCATCAACACACTTTTTATCAGTGATAGTCATGTTTCTAACACTTAGTTTATCTCAAATAGTCACACTGCATACCTCTAATTCCAACTGAAAGTCTGTGTTGGTCTTTGAAAGTGGAGATTTTTAGGGTCTCTGCTGAAATCTCTAGTGTTTTTTTATCCTTAAAGCCTTTTCTCTATTTTTTTTGCTTCAAGTTTTGAATGATTTCTTTTAATTTCCTCGTGGAATAAAAAAATTTGTCCCATGTTTGAAGTGGTAAATTGGTATTTTTTATTGAGTCTTTCATGTGTTGAATTGATTGAGAGTTTTTTTTTATGCTTGTATGATTGGGAAAATACTGATTTATATCAATGGAATAGTAGTAGCTCTTTTGCAGTCGATAAGAAATTGATTTTTTCATTTAGTTAATTTTCATTTCAAAAAAATTACTTTTCATTAAGTGGATTAGATTACTTGCATAGAAAAGTTATTTTTTGGAATTCGTTACTGAAAATAGATCACATTTTTTGGTAATTGAAAGCTAAAGAAGTGGATTTAAGTGCATTAGATCATTCAAAATGAAAGGAATGTGAAAGTCCATATCAATGCATCTTAGTAAAAGTGAAAATCATTTTAGTTTTGAAAAGTTGCATTTGGGATAGTAAAAGTGAAAATCATTTTTTTACTTTTTAGAATTGCATTTGGGAAAGTGAAAAGTGAAAAACTAGTTAAGGGAATTTTTCTTCCTGCATTATTTTTTTGATGCATCATTGTTTGAAATCTCTTCCCTTATTAATTTAGCGTTCATCTAATGAAAAAGTGTCATTTTCTCATATAGATGCATCTTAGGCATTCAGGTGACATTACTTTGAGCCCAAAATCGAAACGTAATTCAAGATCAAAATTCAAATTAACCTCAATTAAACTACAGATCATTTGGAACTTAATGCAAATCATTTATAGGTCTAGGCTAGAGATGTTTTCTGACGTCATTAAATGTGGGAGTCATCTCTAACTGCCTACATTTCATCTTGAGTGTGATATCCCATTCCACGTATGGAAGTATATAGGACCGTTCTCCAGTAATATTAGGTATATCGTAGGTGCTCCATGTACGAAATTATATAGGAATGCTCTCATTGAATGGTTATGCATCAGAAAACACTACTACGAACTTGCACTCCCATGTATCTTCATGTATATCTTGGGAGTATCCACTAGGTTGATATACTTCCATAGGTAACCAAGTAGGCCACCTTGTAAACATAATACACAAAACACAACATTCGGGGAGGTTGCATTCCCATACTTCTTGATTTTCTAGTAGGTATTTTGCAGTTCACGGATACTTGGTAAACCCTTTATGCCTAGATTACCCTTTTTATTTATTTTTTATTGTTAAATTCTAAAATTTATTTCCCACGGTATAACATCCTATCCAAAGCATCTCTGCTTGACTTCATTATGATTGGTTAATTGAAAATTTGTTTTAAAACCAAAGTATTCACCTTTATCCTATTTGATTTTGTGAAAAGGTCATCATGGTAGAACCACCAAGTCCTGGGTCATGCCACGCACAAAGTTCACCTTCCACCTCCCCTTCACTTTTTGAGGTCGAAAGATCTCCTCAAAGATTCCAAAGTGAGATTCTACGTATTGTGTCTGAACCTCTTGAGAAGCAAGGTGTTGAACTTGGTATTTTTTTGAGCATCCAACCCCTTGCATCCCAACCAACTCCTTCAAATTTGGCTACATCGTCCCAGGTCTCTCCTCCAAATAGTCCTAAGCCTAGTTTCAGGTTCTTACTTTCTCCTAAGAATCCACTCTTTTATCTAGAAGACGAACCTACCTACTTATCACCTCTGCACCAGTACAATCCTTTTGCTACTCCCAATGTCACATTGGTCCCTTCTCCTGGTGCATCTAGGATTCCGGTTCGAGAATTGTTTCCGTCCAACATGGTGATAAATGGTGATGATGCTCCATTTGAGAAAACTCCCCAGAGTACTACTTTGGAAACATCTGAAACTCATAGCCTGTAATTCGATCCTTAAATAATCTTTCCCATTGAAGGATTTCCTCATGTCTCCTATGATATTTAAGTAGGTCAACTACACCCTCTGGTCATAGTTCAACTTTCGTTCCACCAGGTTACACTTCTCTCGATGATCTTGTCTCAAGCGCTTCTTGTGTGACTTCACTGGATCACAACCCTATATGGTTGTTCGATGTCACTCCTACCACTGGCTTGTTTTCTCCAAACATGTCGATACATACTACCCAACCTATAGTGACTGTAGGGAAAATGGAGGTTACTCCTAGGAATTTTGTCCCATTGACTCTATCCACTGTAACCATAGTTCCTCCTTTTAGTTCTCAACCCACATGTTCATTTATTTCACACTCTAGAGGGAAACCCTGCATACCTTTGATTTCATTGAAAACTATATGAACTATGGACCCGCATCGAGGGCAGGCCAACCCACTGGTGCTATCACTAATCCAGACGGAATTCTAGCTTCATCAGTGTCCATTTATGTCGTAGGGGCACCTTTCCAAGGTCCTCAAGTATCTTTGACTCAACATCCTTATTTTCAACACCCATATGTTCAACAACCTCATGTTCAACATCCATACGTTCACCAACCACAAATCCCACTGTCAAGAGTCTTGACCAATCCACAAGAAGGTCCCAAAATCAAATACAGTCCCAATCTCTCTTTCAACAATCTGGAACTTATCCTCTCAAAACCTAGTACCCCTTACTAGCAGCCCCCATCAAGGCCCTTACCAGCAATTGCAACAGGGACCTAACCGTCAACTGTAGCAGGGACCATACCAACAGTGCCAACAGGGACCTAACCCAAAGTTTTAGTTGCAACAAGGACCGTACCAACATCAACAGTAGGAGATTTACCATAAAATATAGCAGGGACACTATCAACCACTACAGTAGGGACCTTATCAACAACTACAGTAGGGTCCTTACGAGCAACTGCAGCAAACACCCTTTCAGCAACAATATGGCCAATTTGGTCCATATGGTCAAAACCCACCGCAATGGGGGTAGAACCAATTTGATCAAGGTTGGAATACCCATTTTAGTGCTTACCAGAGACCATATACCATGTATAACCTTTAGTTTCCATTTTTGGAAACATTTGAATTACCTGACGTGTCAACACTCACAAATGATCCAATACTCCATTCACCATATTGGCCCTCGGTTCCAACAAAAAATCTTGGAGACTATCCTAAATTTTATGGAAAGGCTAGAGAAGACCCCCAAACACATGTTATGACCTACCATATTTGGTGTTCCTCTAACTCTTGGGTCGACGATTCCATCTGATTGCATCTTTTTCAGCGTACTCTCATAGGTGTTGCCGCGAAATGGTATATCGAGATTCCTCAAGGTACTTTCCAAGACTTCAACTCTTTAGGCATAGATTTTCTTACTCAGTTTCAATTTCATGTCTAGTATGATACTGGAACTCCTCTTCTAACATCTTTGGAACAGTTCAAGTCCACTCATATCTCTCAACACATTCATGAATGGAGATGCAGAAGTCGTCTCATCAAAATCGATATCCCTGACCACATTTTGACCAAAAGGTTTACCAAATGATTCATTCCTACTATCGCGAGTGACATACTCATGGGTGGTTTGGTTATCAAATAAAAATCTATCGCTCCTGCCCAGTATTTAGACTTAGTTTATTCACAATATGGCACTCTATATGAGTTACTTTCTAATGCCTCAAGAAATTCAACAGATCCTGCATATTCCAGTCTTATTGATTCAAAACTCATAGATGGTGTTATTGGATATGTCACTCAGAAGCATATTAGTATCCTTGATAAGTATGAAAAATCAAAATCAGCTCATGCTGCGACTTCTGATGTTGCAACTAATCAAAAGAATCCTGATAAAACCTCAAATGTCCATTATACCACAGTAGACAAATCCTCAAAGGTTAAAAATAAGGGTAAAGGTAAATCTAAACCAAATACCCCCAAACAAGATTCACCAAAGCCATCTGCTGACGATTCATCAAAAATAAAGACAAAATATCATTTCCTTATTTTTCATGAAGATCATTACACTAAGTATTTCCCTGGTCGTGCCGAAGTAAGTCGTATTCTAAAAGGCACCCCTAGGATGCCAACAGTTCTGAAGGAAGCTTCACCGTCTTAGTAGACATAACTGGTAGATCAATCTCAAGGTCAAACCTCTAGAAATTCCCAAGTATTCATGAGTGGCATGAAACCTATCAAATTCGCCATCTGATCAAAATTTTACCCAGCTCCTGAGAAATCCATACCGGATAAATATGCCACTGAAATACCTTCTTCCTCCACTTCACTCAATTTTTTTCCTCTTTGTATCGAGAGACTTGGCACCGATTCCAGAATACGACCACCCCCCCAAAGGTGTTCTTTGGAAATTTTCTTATAATCTGAATGTGCAAGCTGCTCAACATTAAAATATTGTCAAAGATTTATCTAAGGCATCTTCGATGATGTCGTCTTTGGAATTCCTTTATACGTGTCCATCACAGAAGAAGGTTTTGCTATCTTTCATAGGAGTAATTTATCCCACGGATTCCAACTTGATTACTTTTGATCTGGAAAACCATGTTCCTCGCTTGCCACCTCAACCTTCTTTTCTTATTCAAGTTGTCATTATGGGTAAGACCGTTCATCAAACTATTTTTGATAAAGGTGTGTCCACATATATTATGTCTATCTTGTGTGTGAAATGTGACAACTCTCCTCCTCTCAGCTAGTCCCTGAATACTTTAGAAGCTTTTTATGGTAGAGGTTTCTGTCGATATGGTATTCTCAATTCCTTACCCATTCATTTGGAAGGGAAAAATTTTAATGTGGAGGTCGAATTTGTCGATGCACCTCTCAATTAAAACCTCCTTCTTGGATGTAGTTATACTAATGCAATGGTTTGCGTAGTATCAACATTATTTCACGTGCTCCGCTTTCCCCATCAAGGAATTATTGTCATGGTAGACTAGCTAACATTCTTTTTTGGTGATTATTCGACTGGAAATGTGTCATACGTTTGGAAATCAACCATACTGTATAGAAGTATTGGAGCAAGTATTTTCAAAGGCTACTCTTTTACAAGAAATTTTTTCCTTCCTCCTCCTAGTATTGCCTTGGTTAATATGCTCATGTCCCATCATGACCCTTGGATCATACCCAACCTTGATCAGGTTGACTGGTTTTGCGATGCTATGTCGCTCATCCCTATTGTACAAGCATATCAAGTTGTTGTTCTAGATTCCACGGTTGCATCTCAAACTACCGATTGTTTGCATATCGTCCTATAGTCATATCCACAATCCTCTTGGATTGGTTATTTGGATTCTGACGATCCTTGGGATAATACATTTCTGACTGACGAAAGAATTTTTGAATTCATGTTGCTTGAAGAAACACCTTGGAATGATACTCATCATATTTCCTCGTTTCTTCCAAGCCTTGATGAAGTTCCTACATGTATAGAGACTTTAGTTTCCCATACAACAATTGATCCCCTTTAGACACCCATCTCGGTTCATGGGGTGTTTTATGAAGGAACATGGGAAACATTTTAGCAACCATGCCCATAGACATCTCTTTGAAAGCAGTGGTCGTTGAAAACATTCATATTGGGGCCTCTTATTCTCCTAAGGAGATTGAGATCTAAATACAGTAATACATACACTAGAAAATTATTTTTTAGATAGACATTTGTGTAACATGTAAAAGGAAACCATGGCATAAATTAACATTAAAAAGCATGAGGAAATATGTATATCTATACATATGTATAAAGTTTGCAAAATGTGTGCTACATCAAAAAACCCAAAAATCAGTGTTCTGAGACATGTGGCTCCTCAAGCCTACATAAATGAAGGGAAAGGAGAGAACTCTTACTTGTGACAAACGACTTAGTAAATGGTGTCCTGGATTGGTCATACGGTGCACCTGAAGATCGAGAAAAATAAGGGAAAATTTCCCTTCAAGGTTTTACAATGGTAAAAATGATTTTGTTTTACCTTTTTCAATTATAAAAAGTCTTTTGAAATAATATTTTTAATTTAAAATTATTTTTACCATTTTTCAAAGTATTTCTACCTATAATTATTTATTTTCTCGATCAAAATGATGTTTTTTCATGTGTAGTAGTAGGTAAACATGAATAAACTATGGAAATTGATGAAAAACAAGTTACGTTTTATCATTTTTTTGGACTCATGAAAAACAAATGAAAAAGGAACCCCCTTGGAGTCAACTTTAAGCTCTTTTATAACTCTCGAATTATGAAAAGATTGTCAAACACTTGTATTTTTTATCTTATTAAAATAAACGAATTGATGTTGTCTCAGTATATGTTTACCCCTTTTTCAGACTGAGGTTGACTAATTATGAAAAGTAATACCTTAGTGAAACATGACTAGGTGGTTCTCTCGAATACTTTTTTCTACCTTTTCGGATTCAAGGGACTATTTAGGAAAAGGGACCTTTTGGATTTAAAACTCTCTAAACATGAAAAAGATACCAAGTTACCCCTTTGTCGAACTCGTAAATCTTAAACGAAAAAGGACTTGTCACCATGACAAGATCAAGCTACTCCTTCCTAGGGATCACTAAACTTACTTGGATGGATTCATCCGAAGGATGAACTTATACGCTAATCATATGGTATCCTCTTAAAGCTTGCTATCAAAAATAAAGAGGCACTTGCTAGAAATAGCGGGGAAAAAATGGAAGTAAACATGTTTTGTATCATGTATTAAAGGCAACATTTCACTCTTGAACATGACACTCATGTACATTTCGTGTCGTGTTTGGGATATCCTATCTTCGTCGCTTGCCTTCCTCGGTTTGGAAAATCCATTTGCCTCTGATTCGATCACCTCCTATTGTCATCTTGGCCTCTGATCCCATTTTGAGTCAAATGTTGCCAAAGTTCGGAGTCATGTCACTGCTATGTTCAAGAAAATTCCTATCTACAAAAGTCAAACCTTTGATACTTATCTGACCCTATATGCTAAAATCTTGAATCAATCCTATCTACCTTGAAGAATCCTATGTTTCTTGTCAATGATGTGGGAAACATTATGGCCCTCCTTCCACGGATCGCTTCATGTCGACATCAGCTGGTTATCCAGGAATTTGATCTACGAAATTTCTTTTAGTTCCCTGGATCTTGCATGCCTTAATGGTAGGTTCTTCACTTTCAACAATAGGTTCACATCATTTTCCTTTGATCGAATGATTCTGCTATTTTTCAACTTTAGCTCTCTTATTCACACTTGTAGATTGTATTGTTGTACCTTGAGGGCCATTGTCATTATTAATGGTTTCTCTCATGCATGTTAATGGTTTACCTCATTTATCGGTAATCAAGTGGGTCCTACCATGTTCGACATCAGCATGTCTATTCACATGGTTTGATTCGTACTTTATACGGCCCAGGATAGAGACAAAGACCATGGATTTCAACTGATAAATCCATGTTGCGTGGAGTATTCATGATTGTACACATGATCCTTTCTATACGGATGGTTTCGCCCATGTTGTGGATCCATACTTATGATCCTTTTTAGATGAATGGTTGCGTCCATGCCATGGGTTCATGTATTGTTCGATGCATCTTAAGATATGTAATATTCCCAATTTTTCACAAGATAATTGGAATATTAGAGTTCTTAATTTCCTTATTTAATTAAGTAAATAAAAGGGCGGAGGGACCCATAATCCTCAAAGATGAATAAAGATCCACTTTTTATGTGTGAATGTGGATCAATTAAACATAGATCTACATCATGGAGTAGTGGAGCAGCTACTAATGTGAAAGGAGTGGAGATCATGTCTCATTAACGAGATAGATCATAAAGGTTGAAGCAGTCAACTGAGATCATGGAGGGAATCTAATGTAAGATCATAGAGCATTCATGATGAAGTGATGGATGAAGTAGTGCATTTAATGCACACATGATGGAGAGGGTTCACATTGCATGTAGACATGATCTCAGAGTTGGAGAGATAGCGCAATCAACCATGGAGGATTATGTCTACATGAACAACGTAGTTTAGAGGTGGGCCAGGGCTTGGGAAGGCTCACTCTGTATATAAAGGAGATGAAGGAAACATGGGAGGGAGGCTTCAATTTATGATTTGATGATCTATTTAGATCTCAATTTTTCAGGTGACGTTTCCATGCACTCTTATGCTGTTTAGCTAAGTTTGCAGTGTTGTTTAGCACAGGGTGTTCCCGAGCGGGAATCCCACCCTTACCCAAAGGGGACTTGTGTGCCTACTTTGGGAAGGTTTTTTTGAGCTGCCATTCATCATCAGGAATTGGTTCCATAGTCTTCTAACTCTCTGCAGAACATCCATATTCAGAAATTGTGTTATTTCTAAAGATCAGTTTGGGAAGAGGTTGTCTTCAGTATTTCAGCTGGAGAATCAGTGAAGGATTATTACTGTCACCTTGAGCTTTAAGATCAGCATTCCCGAAGCTTCATTTCAGATCTAGCATCAGGAAAAAAATTATTGACCTCCTATCAACAGTAGTCTTATCAAGGATTGCGCAATCCATCATTGCAGATCCAGAGGAGGAAGGAAGTTGCTAGCATTTCAACTAGTAATCCGATGAGGGATCATCCCCTCACCTTGCCATCACCATTTCCATCACGATGGAGGACATTGTAGTACTTTTCAGCATGCATTGACTCTCTCCCTCTTATATAGCGCAGTTTTCCCAGCAGCTGTATATTCAGTTGTTGCATTTTGAGGAGGAAGAAGAGATAATATCTCAAGCTTCTAGCTTGGAGATCTGAAGGAGGGATCAACCCTCAAAGCTCAGATCTATTTTTAAAAAACATTTTCAGCCATATTTGGATCATATCTAGCTTCAGATCTACATAACCCAACAATCAAAGGATCAAACCATAGGAGGGTGATTTTCCAAACTCATAGATCTGGAAAATCCTTTATGGGCTATCTTAGGTTTCCATCACATTGGTCAGATCTTTAATCTTGGCATCATCAGAGCTCCTGAACTCCATAGATATGAATTTCCCTTTGCAGTGACTATATGTACATCATCAGAAAAATGGACAACGTAGTATTTCTTCCTGTAGCTCTCCAGTTACGCAGTGCTAGTTGTGGAATGCTTTTAGGGTTATTCTAGGCCATCTATTTGGATAAATTACCTCATTTTTGTACACTGTTGTAACTGTAATCCATTTCCAATGAATAAAATGGCTCAGCTTCTCTGTATATTCTATTATTGTCTTTAGATTTATTGTTTAATTTGTTGCAATTCTCATATTGTGTTTGAGTATTACAACATTCTCCCTTTTGGGATATTACAGTGGTATCGAAGCATGATCTTTGGCTCAGCTTGTGGAAATTATTGACAACATAAGAAAAGCAAATAGTAGAGATCTACTATAATGGAGGGATTAAGTTTTGTTTCATCTTCCTTGAGAACTATGAAGGATCTCTCCAAGGAGATCAATGAAATGAAGGAAGAAAGGCAAAGAGAAACCTCAATAAGGTTTCAAGATGAAGAAGGTCCTAGTACTTCTTATCAGCAACAAAGAAGACCAGAGAATCATAGATCTCCTCATAGATCTACTATGCCCACTTTCTCTGAAGAAGGTGAATGGTATAGTTAAGAATAAAGGAGAAACATGGAACCTGAGACTCATGATACTCTTAGTTTATATCTTGAAGAGGAAAAAGCACAGTCTAGAGAATTCAAGGAGAATCTAACTCTCCAACAATTCTTCAAAATCAAGGAAGCAAGAAGATCCTACAGCAGCAATAGAAGAAAGAGGCACAATAGATTCTATTTTCCTAGATTTTATGGATCTTCTTCAAGCACTGTTAAGGCTTGGAGGAAAGAGTTAGATGCATTTTTCAGGCTACATCCTATGGCTGAAAAAGAGGCTATCCAAATTACAGCACTTCATCTTCTAGGTGAAGCCAATAATTGGTGTTTTTATCACATGGAGCATGCAAAGGTGACTAAATATTCAGATTCCTTTCACAAGTTTAGAAAGAGGTTTGATGTGAGAAAACTATAGATGTGTCACAAGAGACATTTCCTAAGGAAACAAAGGAAGATTTCATTCTTGTCACTTTGGATAAGGGGTCACTACATTCACCACCAGTTGCAGAGGTTCTTGTATCTGGAGAAGAGATTCTTGCATCTTTGCAAGATGGTCTTAATCTCTTAACACATAGATTCCCATGCATGATTTAGGATATGCATGAGCAAGAGGAGGTAGCTTCCTGTGCTGGTACATTGATTAAAGAGTATCCATCACTCTTACCAGCAATGGGAGAGACCATTGTCCCAGTTGGAGGAACTCTTGTGGTCTTGCAAGAGGTTCCCACATATAAGTTGATCCAAGGTATGCATCCACTTCCATCTCATATTGTTTTAGTACCTCTTATTGAAAGTTATGGGGACATTCCTTCGGGGCCAATGCATAATCAAGGGTTAGAACAACATGCTGATTTGGAGCAACATCATATCACTACGCAGAGGACCCTTGATCTAATCAAGGAAGATATGAAGAACCATCCTATTTTTTCATTGATGAACTACATTAATCCCTTTGATTTTAAGTGTAGAGTTTCAAAATATGGGATGAGTATGATCCTATGTACAATGGCTTTCTATGAGTTCAACATTGTTCCTTGCTTTGAGACAACACATGTATCACCTTGCAGATTTACAATGCTTTTAATGAGAAGCAATGAGAAGACGAGGACCCATTTATTATGGGAGCAAACATATGGTAGCTTCATTCATGAAGCAATGGAGAGAAAGATGATAGATGGTAGACATCTTGAGATGGGAAATTTTTTCCCCTTTCAAGATGAATCTTTCTCAACGAGCATCCCACAGATCAAAGAGAAACTTCTACCTGCAGCAGATCCAAAACCTTATTGGTTTTGGAAGGCCATTGATGAGAAGAAGGTCTCATTAAGAGATATCATTGGAGGTTCAATTCAACATAGCATGGAGTGAAAAGTTCTTCATCAGTTTGAGGAGAATGGTATTCTACCAAGGGAGGATACCATGTTTATGCAGAACATCATTCATCATCCACATTGGGATGAGTGGGTGAGGATGATAAGCAAGGGGTTTCATGACCACTTGAAGATATATGGCATGTTCCAACAAGAAGCTTGGTTACGCTGGTTGCTCTTGGGTGAGTTTGGTTACCCAAAGGCTCCTATTTCTTTGATACATGCCTTGAATAACACTCATGAAACGAAGAAGGAGGCATGGCTGCGCTGGCTGCTCTTGAGTGAGTATGGTTACCACCCAATAGCTCATATTTTTCTGATTCATGCCTTGTGTATCAATGATGGAATGCAAAAAAATAAGGAATGTTCACTTTGGTTTCCCTTGAGAGAGTTTGGCCATCACATGACATCTCCTATGTCTATAAGTTTTGTATTGTGTAGAAATTGGCACGCTACTCTCATGATGTGTATTGATGGTGTTTCCTTTTATTGGGATGATGTGACATTCCATATGTATATCAGTATGATTTTACTCCAAGATGCACATGACGAGGTGAAAAGGCAACAATATCTCTTATTTCTTTGGTTGATTTTGGGGGAGTTTGGCTTGTCCATCTTGCATGGTGGAGATGGAGGATGGCAGCAAGAGACCCTACTCCAATGGTTACTATTGGGAGAATATGGTTTGAAATATTTTTCAACCCATATGTCTCTATTTCTTATTTTGAATAATGTTGGAAGGATGCTTGGATCCAAAAAGGCAAACAGGGCTAAGAATGAGGGCATGTTAATGCTCAATCTACTTCATAAAGCATGGGATGAAGGAATGTTTTGTGAGATGGAGCTTCTCCTTTGTGGGAAGAACCAATTTATATTATGTATCTCATGTATGGATGATGATGTTGGGAAGCTTATGGTTGTCACTTGGAACTTCTTGGAGAAAGAATGACATCTAACTACACAGTTGGAGGTCATTCTATGCATTCTTGGGAAACAACTTTGGAACCAAACATGCATAACACATTGTAGAAAATGGAGGAGGCCTTCCTTATGTGGATTCAATTTGGAGGGGAATAGATGGATTTGCATCTACTTTTGAAGTTTCTTGAGTACAAGCAACATTTTTCCCGGGAGGACTGTAATATTTCCAATTTTTCACAAGATAATTGGAATATTAGAGTTCTTAATTTCCTTATTTAATTAAGTAAATAAAAGGGTGGAGGGACCCATAATCCTTAAAGATGAATAAAGATCCAATTATTATGTGTGAATGTAGATTAATTAAACATATATCTACATCATGGAGTAGTTGAGAAGCCACTAATGTGAAAGGAGTGGAGATCATGTCTCATTAATGAGATAGATCATAGAGGTTGAAGCAGTCAACTGAGATCATGGAGGGAATCTAATGTAAGATCATAGAGCATTCATTTTGAAGTGATGGATGAAGTAGTGCATTTAATGCACACATGATGGAGAGGGTGCACATTGCATGTAGACATGATGGAGGACTTGGAGAGACAACACAGTTAACCATGGAGGATTATGTCCACGTGAACAACGCAGTTTAGAGGTGGGCCAGGGCTTGGGAAGGCTCACTCTGTATATAATGGAGTTGAAGGAAACATGGGAGGGAGGCTTAATTTTATGATTTTATGATCTGTTTAGATCTGGATTTTTCAGGTGACATTTCCATGCACTCTTATGTTGTTTAGCTAACTTTGGAGTGTTGTTTAGCACAGGTTGTTCCCGAGCGAGAATCCCACCCTTACCCAAGGGGAATTGTTTGCCTACTCTGGGAAGGTTATTATCAGCTACCATTCATCATCAGGCATTGGTTCCATAGTTTTCCAATTCTCTGTAGAACATCCATATTCATAAATTGCATTATTTTTGAAGATCAATTTGGGAGGAGGAGGTTGTCTTCAGTATTTCAGTTGGAGAACCGGTGAAGGATTATTTCTGTCACCTTGAGCTCTAAGATTAACATTCTCAGAGCTTCATTTCATATCTAGCATCAGGCCAAACTTTATTTACCTCCTATCAGCAGTAGTCCCATCAAGGATTGCGCAGTCCATCATTGCAGATCCAGAGGAGGAAGGAAGATGCTAGTATTTCAGCTAGTAATCCGGTGAGGGATCATCCCCTCACCTTGCCATCACCATTTCCATCATCTTGGAGGATATTGTAGCACTTTTCAGCATGCATTTTGTCTCTCCCTATTTTAAAATTTATTTTTCCCAGCAACTATATCTTCAATTGTTGCATTTTGAGGAGGAGGAAGAAGAGACAAGATATCAAGCTTCTAGCTTGGAGATATGAAGGAGGGATTAGCCTTTAAAGCTCAGATATGTTTTTACAACACATTTTCAGCCATCTTTGGATCATATCTATCTTCAAATCTGCATAACTCAACAGTCAAAGGATCAAACCCTAGGAGGGTGATTTTCCAAACTCATAGATCTGGAAAATCCTTTCTAGGCTATCTTGGGTTTTGATCACATTGGCTAGATTTTGAATCTTGGCATCATCAGAGCTCCTGAGCTCCATAGATCTGCATTTCCCTTTGCAGTAGCTATATGTACATCATCAATAAAAGGGACAGCACAATATTGCTTCATGTAGCTCTCCAATTACACAGTGTTATTTGTGGCATGCTTTCAGGGTTATTCTAGGCCATCTCTTTGGCTAGATTACCTCATATTTATACAATGTTGTAACTATAATCCTTATCCAATGATTAAAATGGCTCAGCTTCTCTGTATATTCTGTTGTTATCTTTAGATTTATTGTTACTTTGCTGCAGTTCTCATATTGTGTTTGAGTATTACTGCATTCTCCCTTTTGGTATATTACAAGATGTGTATTATGGGCGTATTTTATTTAGAGATGTCATATATATTGTACTATGTTTTATTATTAGGTCTCCTGATAGTGGTTTTGCAAAATCTGTGCCTTGACTGATAAAGCACTTAAACCATCACTTCTCATTCTGCTTTCATGATTTAAGGTGCATATGTTACATAGTATTGTGTTTCACTCCCCATTACATATCCTAAGTTTCATCCTTTATGCCACTTATCCCACAAATGTCACAAAGAAAAAAAATCTGTGAAAACATGTTCACCCTGAATAACATGTTCAAAACATCCCTAAAGAAACGGATAATCAATGAATTAAATAAATTGTAGAGAAAGCTTGTGAAAACCCTATTTTTCAACCCCAGTGTGGTTCTCTCCTCCATGGCCTTGTGTTTGTCACCCTGTGCATAACCTACGTACAGTGTTGAAAGCACGGGAATCAAAGTACAAATTCACGCTGGTCCTCTTCAGTCGAGTTCTCCAAAAATAGAGCAGAAGCTTTGTCTACTAGAAGTATCGAGAATGAAAGTGTGGTATCAGTTGGTTGAGGAATGGCTCAAATTCTCCCATTTTGATCCCGTGATCCTAAATTTAAGGATTTTCCCCTTGAGATGTGGACCTTCCTCCTTCTTTTATGGATCCTTAACCTCTTTATACTCCCTATAAATGAATTTCATTCTTTCCCCAAATCGTTGGTCATTATTGGTTGCCTTTCTAGTTCTCGAATGTGCCTAAATGCTGCCAAAATTCTAAGGAGAAGGAGTGCTTGAAGTCTTTGGCTTGGACTTGGAAACTCATCCCAAAGGAGGCTTCCAACATCAAGGCACCGATTGTATGCTTCCCTTTTTTATTTATTAATAATAAAAATCATGTTTTACTTTCCATAATATTGTAGATGATTACTTTATTAGTATGATGCTTCTTGATCCGTCATGTAGTTTACAATAGAATTCAATATACCATGTTTTCTTCGTTTTTCATTGTTTGATCCCTCTTGTAGGTATTTGTGTGAATATGAATAGTGAGGACCGAGCTTGGTATTATGGAGATCCAGATTAACATCGAAAAGCCACCGCATAAGAGTGAGGTAGGGCATCTTCCTTTCTCATGTCATTATGATTTAAGCTAGGTGAGTTTTCTTGCATTTGTCTCATTTGTTACTAGACCCACTCATTGGGCTAGAGGGATCACTCCCATCCTTAGAAGGGATTGCATAGATAATAATGTGTCCCATGACCTTGGTATTATTGTGCCTTTATTAACTTTATTATATGGTTTTTTAACCAGGGTTGTTACATGGTACCTAGTGGATATTTATGATGTACCATAGTTTAGGTGTGCTAACCTAGACAATGGTACTAAGTGGATGTTGTGATTGTTATAGGTCAATATTTTTTACCTATATGATTATGATGTTGATGTTTTGAGTTGTGAAACCTTATTCTTAGAGAAAATATTTCAGCAAATAACATTTGGATAATCATTATGAATATCTCCATAGATAGGCAGGAGTGTCAAATTTTGTAGTGATGGTCAGTATTCATGATGTACAATTTGTACTTGTAAAGATAAAATATAAATTTTATTTGTGATGAAATAAAAATTACATTTATCATGTTCTTCATGATTGTCATAAAAGAGAAATTATTTATTCATTTTTCAAAATAATATTTTTAAAAGGCATGTTCTTCATGGCCTTTTCAAATGTGTTAAATTGAATTTTTAAATTTGGATTTTAGACACCACAAGATGTCAATTTGGCCTACATGTGATCAATTAGGCTCTTCCCTAAGTGACACCCATTCAAACCCCTTCCATTTCATTAAAATTAATAGTTCATTCTCCATCAAAGGCACTAATTCGATATTTCATAAGACAAGTTTGTTTTTTATATAGAGAAAAATACAAGAGAAGGTCTAGAACAAGGAGAAGCAGGAAACCGAGATATCTTGGAAGAATATTCCCCTTTCACATATCAAGAAACTCCTACTGGAGGTCCAATATTTCTTAGATATATTTTGAGTTTCTGACGAGAAAAACTTTATCATTAATTTCAATTTTTTTATTGTGAGGATGATGTCAAGTCTAGACATTTCTGTCAAGAGAAGTAGGTTGAAACTTGGCCCTAATACATACCTTGACTAAGCTACTCAAGGAGGGTTTTGTGGACAAGTGAAGGAGGTATTACTTGAAATATTTGTGGTTATTTTGTGATGGAATCATGCTGATTAGTGTGACCACAAGCGTGACTTTGATGTATGTCTTTTTAAACTAAATATTTCTCTAAGAAGAAGGTTGCGAGGGTTTTTCCCCCAAGCGGGTTTTCCCAGGGTAAAAATATTATGTTCTTTGTTTATTTGTATCTTATTGATCATACTGTCATAAATTCTATAATATTTATTTCTTCTGAGTAATTTCTTAATGATGTAATTATATATAATATTGTGAAAAAGAACAAAATAATTGTAAGTAATTATTTATATAGAAGACATTATGAAAAATCAATAAGTTGATGGTGTTTGGTTTCAATGGCTGCTAGGTCACCCTAGATTATAAATAAAATTATTATATGTTTAAGAGCTTGAATTGGTATTGTAAGGAGGTTGAATTGTATTCCTAAAGGAGATCGTTCGATCTACCCAGAAAGGTCAAACTTTCTAGTTACACAATGGTCAAATTACATATTTTACAAAGGGTTGAATTTATGGAGTTGCAAGGGCCAAGTTTCTCTTCAATCCATAGGATAAATTTGAATTTTTTAGTGGGAGCCAATTTTCTCGTGTTTCAGAGGATGAATTTAGGGTGTGGTTGGGTTTGAGTTTCTCTTGTATTGTAGGGGTCGATTTTATGGTGTTACTAGGTTGAGTTTCTCATGTTGCAGGGGTTGAATTTTTGTTATAGGTTGGAGGTTGAATTAATACTTTTTTGGGCCAAAATGATATTTTGAAGGTGGTCAAAATCAATAATTGTTCGATGGCCAAGTTTCCTATCTCGTGGAAGATAAATTTTTTGGTTCCTAAGGATCGAATTACAAAGGACCGAATTACCAGTGGGTCAAAATCGAATTAAACAAAAGGATCAAAACTATTGTCTCTCAAAGGGTTGAATTAATGGACAAAATTATATTGTTCAGGAAGGCTGAAGTGTGAGGGTTTGACTAAATTTTTCAGGAGGTCCGAATTCCCCATGGAGGACAAGTTGCAATGTTAAGGAGTCAAGCCAAGGGTTCTAGAAATATCCCCGCTATGTTTCCTTCTGGATTAATTGATGTAATTTCCTTCCAATTTATAAATAAAATAGTTGGAGCTTGCAATGTTTTCTATACAATTTTTGGAATGATATTTGCAATTTATTATTGAATCTTATAGAAAAAAATTATAGTGAAATTCTTGAATTAAAATTTATGGAAATTAAGTCAATTATATAAGAGGGATTTTACTCATACAACTCATTGAATTAACGGGGTAATGTTACACACATAATCTTTAGGGATTATGTAAATATGTCATATTGACTTGAGAAGGAATATAATTATCCTCAAGGGAATATGAATCAATATTTGGAGTCCAAAGGACCTCTCTAAAGATAAATCCACGGGTCAAAGACATGTATTAATATGTGTATCATTTGAATAATAAATCAGTATACGTATATCTATCCTTTTCCATTTTCATGAGCGTTTCTAATACATTTTAGGCTCATTTGTATTGTATTTTTGTTTTTGGTAGTTGAATATATCTATACATTAAAAAAACATTTTAAAAAAGAATAAATCACAATATTGTCCAAAATTATATCTCCAATACATAAACTCAAAACATATATTAATTAGATTACATCTTAATTCTTTTGAAATTATGTAAATGATGTAGAGTGATTTTAACATTTAATTAACCAGATATGCATGTCTATTTTGGAATAGAGCTTCCATAATATTTATTTAATTACCAATAATTCATAGGTGGATGGTAGAGATTTTATCACCATGGAATATTTTAGAATAAGTCACAAATCAAAGGTTGAAATTTATCTCAAAAGTAGCTATGCCCTTTTTGTCCTTTTAAGTAAATTTATTAATTTAAAAAATGATCATATGAACATGTATCATATGCACATGGGTTATGGTTTTTGGTCATAAGGTATTAGTAAGCCATAGTATTAGTAGCAAATTATATTTATAGGTTAAGTATTTCCATGATAAAGTGGGGTTGAACTCCCCATGGTAAACAATTTGGTTACTTATGTTTAGCTCATATATCAAATATTTTTAAAATTAATGTTAATAATAATAATTTATAATAAATTTATAATTTAGTTAATTAATTTTATGATTTTTTTAATTCTTGGTCATGTGAGATTTATCATGATGTAATTGTTATGATGCTTAACATTGGTATTTTTCAACCATTTAATTTATCAAGTTATGTTAGGACAATTATATTTCTCCAAATATAAAATATAGAGTTGGTGAGTTTAATGTCCATGGAGTATCATGTTCAAACATAATAGAGAGGGGTTGAGGATGGAAGCCACTTTTGAAGAAATTCATCATATTATTAGATAGGTCATTTTTCCATGGAATAGACTAATATAACTCCTCATAATTACAAATACAATCACTGATGTGAAATTCATCTCATTATTCGACTGATAGAAATTCATCTCATTACTCAACAGATCAATAATTTATTTTCATTATGATGCACTGACTACATTTTAAATGTAGCTTGCAAAAACATTTGAGAAAAAGCTTAAAAATATGACAATTATAGTAAGCTTATTTTAGGCCCTGCTATTATACACTAATATTTTGACGTTGAAAAAATGATGTGTATACATTTCATTGTAATGATCCAAATTTGGTCTCTCACAATGATTTTGCAATGGAATAAACTAGAGCCCATTACTTATCAAGTATATGCAAGTTATCAGGTTTTATTAGGCCCAATGAATTTTTACTTTTGAATTTTATTTTACTTCTAATTTTTTCCATAGTACGTTTGATGTGTATGTTTAGGAGTCAGGAGTACAATAGTCATTGGAATAATAATGGTATAGGTTTATTTAAAATGAATCAATGGTTTTGGGCCGGCCAAAGAATCATGCTTATGTTAATGGGAAATGTATTGATAATGTTTTCATTTGCAGGAAGATGAATCTTTTCTCTCTTCTATGATAATATGTGCACCTCCTCGACTCTGTACACTTACACATGCAGTTTTCTGCACAACATTTCTAGAATGTGGAAAAATAAAAACAATCATTTTCATGTTTATTATAGATTTTGTGTATTCAATAGATACTATACATTCCACTAATATGGAGCATTATATTTTTTTATGTAGTTCATTGTACTAATATGGTACTAGCTACCTCGAGGAGAAACATCTACTTGTTATTGTGAGGAATTAAGGTAGATAATCAAGTTACGAGGAATTAAGGTAGATAATTGTGTTACAAACAAACATGTCATTGCCAAAAATCCAAACCCAAGTAGAGAGGAAGACAAAAGGTTATCCACACAATATGGAGCATTGTATTATAAATTATATTCATCTATGGACATGAATCATTGTATCAAATGAACACAAATGTGTATGGTCATTGAACAATGTTTCACGCCTTGCACTATGTTTTTGTTGAGTTGAGAAACGAAAGAATAACCTACAAATATATTAAATTGCACAAAATAATTGAAAATAAAGAAGATAACAGAATAATCAAACGAAAAAAATTGACACATTTTTTTACATGGTAAAACCCTCCTTATGAGGGAAACATCCATGGGGCAATGATAATTTGTATTCTTATTAATCAAGGGAGATTTACAATAGCCAACTCATAGGCATACATTTTCCAACCATTTCACACACTCTCCTTTCATTTTTGTTTTCCTTTTTTATTTATTCTACATGCTTACATGTATAAATAAAAACATGTCAGATTTTTTCTAAATATATCCATATATTTTAAGGAAATTACATAATAAATTGTTTACATAAAAAAAAATCATTCCTTTTATGTATTGTTTCATAAACTCGGATTAGAAAAAACAACCTAATCCACATAAATTTGTTGTGATAACCACAGTTTACCATTTTTTCAGCCTCTATGTATCTCCATTCCCAATATTTGTTTTAATACTCCAAGATCCTTGATTTTGAAACTCCTAGCCAATCGAGCCTTTAACCTATTGATCTCAACCATGTTTTTTCTTGCTACAAGTATTTCTTCAAAATATAACACCAAAATAATGAATACGCCATTTTTCAACTTTTAAAAGTAAACACAATGATCATACTCACTTATAGTAAAATGGTGGCTCATCTTGAAGGAAACAAATTTCTTGTACCATTATCTACGACTAGGCTACTTCAGGCCATACAATGACTTCATGAGTTTGCAAACAAATGTCTTATAGCAATTTTGAACAACCCCTTCTGGTTGTTCCATATGTATATCCTCATTCAAATATCCATGTAAAAATGTTGTTTAAACATCTAGCTACTCTAACTCCATATAAAGAAATGCAACTACTTCTAACACAACACGAATTGGAACAAGATTGAAAAATCGTGAAACAATCTCCTGGAAATCAATACCTTCCTTCTGAATATCCTTTTGCAACCAATATTTTTTTGTAATTCTTAATAGTATCATCAACATCTTTGTTCAACTTGAAAACCCATCAGCAAATGACAACCTTCCTATCCTTAGTAAGTTCCGCCAGATCCCATCTCTTATTTCTTTCTAAGTAATCATTTCCTCTTTCATTTCTACTTTTCATTAATCACTGTTAGATACTTCAATTTCTTCTTGATAAAAACTAAATTCTCCATTATTAGAAATTAAAGTAACCTGCGTAGCAAAATCATCATACATTTTAGGAAAATATCTTATCCATGTAGATATTCGTAGAATTTGTTACAATATTTCCTTTGTTTCCCAAGAAATTTAAGTATCCTCATCTACTTCTGCAATAGCTTCTTCATGAACATATTCATGATCCTCCTCCTTTGAAGATGATTGGGTTTCCAATTTAACTTGTTGAGTCTATGTTACTTTTCTTTGTTTCATGTCATCATCTACATCTGATTTTATGGGTGACAATTCATCAAATATAACATCTCTATTAATGATGATTTTGTGGGTAATATGATCCCATAATATGTATCACTTAACTCCATTACCATATCTAACAAATATTGGTGTTTTTTTATTTTTGAACTAACTTAGAATGTTGATTCTTTTAAATAAGAGCATAGTTAACGCAATCAAAAACTTTAAGATTTGAATAATCCAAGGTTGAACAATCCATACCTCTTCCAGAAGCTTACAATTAATTGTATTTGATGTAACCGATTTACCAAATAACTCGTTATACAAATTTATTCTACCCACAATTCCTACTCCAACTTCGCATTACTGAGCATACTCCTTGCTTTCCCTAGAAGATTCTTATTCATGTGTTCAACAACTCCATTTTGATGAGTATAAATTATGGTTTTATGGCCTTCAATACTAGCTTCCTTGCACTTATTTTTAATTCCTTTGAAGTAAACTTGGTTCCATTGTTAATTCACAAACATTTAATTGACCTACCATTTTGGGTTATTAAAAAATACTCGAAACAAGTTATTCCTCTATTTCTAAAAAAAATGACCTACCATTTCTATTTTCAACCAGATATCTATACTAATTAAGAGAATAAATATATCATATTTTCTTTCTAGTAAATAGTTACACACCTTTCTAGAATTATCATCTATAAATGTTACAAAATAGGAATATCCTCCAAAAAAAACTTTAGGAGATGCTCCTCAAAGATGTGAATCAATGTAATTAGGGATACCTTTACTAACATGTTTTCTTGTTTTAAATTATTACAGAAATTGTGAGGTCTAAAACAGGCCTCAAAACAAAAATGTACTTGACCAAAATCAACATTATAATAACTAATAGGATTCAAGATGTTGATGTAAACCATGGGGGATGATTCACCATTTTTGGAGTAAAAATGTAAAAATATTACAATATAAAAAAAATTAAAAATTACTTTTTCAACTTATCCCCCTACGGTTTTATTCAAATTGCGAGCAGGAGAACTCATTGGATCCATAATTTAATTTCTCATCCAAGGAGTACCCATGTTGTTTCAATTTTTGTAGCGGCTACAACCACCCTCCAAGATATTTCCTTTGATTAGATTTTGGAGCCTAACCTTCTTTTCACAGGAGCTTATCTTGCACTGCTATTAGGTATTCATGATTTGATTGATGTTTATCCTTTATCTATTCTTATGTTCACTCAATTTTTTCACTTAGTTAAATACTTCTAAGTCACAAGATAATCTCCTGACTTAGTCTTACACAACAGTTCTAGGCTTGCCTCTAGAAACTGCACAATCCAGGAGGGTAGGAAACCTTGAGGATTGGAATTGCGTATTCATGACTATCAGCCAGCCTTGAGCTCGGAAATTGCACCCTCAAGACAGGAAGCCCAACACAGATCCCAAAAACTGTGCAATCCCCAACTGAGCTCACAAAATTCTTAGTGCACTGAGCTGGAAAGTTTCCTAGTTCCCAAAATTGTGAAATATTTCATGGTGATGTGCAGGAAATTTTTTATCGAAAAAATAGAAAGTATGAAAAGAAAAAAGCATACCTGAAATCTAGGGATCTATTTTTAGTAACCCGAAGGAGGCACACATGCTATGTTTGGAAACTTTCACCATGTTTCATTTTTTCCATGATTTTTGGAATGTATGTCATAAACCTTAATTTTCTCAAATATATTTAATCGATGCCCCTAGAGCTAATTTTACCATTCGATCTTGGAGATATATCATTCCCGAGGAGATCAAGGAAACTTCAATGTGATCATCGTCGCTTTTCTGGGTGAGTTTCACATTTATCGCTTTTTGTCGATTTTTATGTTGATTTTTGTTATTTGGCTTCTGTGAGTGTCATTTTTATTTTTTCTTGGCATGAATTATAGCATTTCAACTTGATTTAGATTGTATAATTATTGTTTCAAGTTATCATTTTCCTTTCACAAGTGTCTCATCAGTTTCTTTGTTTTTGCATCGATGGTTGCCATTGCGACGACTCTCCTCACCAATTTGGTTTTCTTCCCATTTACTTAGTTTCGGCACTCGATTTATCTTTTTTCATTCACACTTAGTAATATCTGCACTCAATCCAACACCATCTCTCAGATTTTCTCTTTTTTCACACTTCACTTGGGCAGATCTGCCATTCCCTTCACCAGTTTTCACTTTTCCAAGTTGGGCACTATGCAATCTTAAGTATCAAGCTTATACCCTGGCCTCTCAAACTGTGTAGTGCACAATACGGGCTGGAAAAACTGCACATTTCATAGTTCCAGGGCTTAGTTTGCATCCCTAGTAACTCATATTGTACAATGCGCAGTCTTTCCCAGCTCATTTCCTAGGTTGAACTGCGCATTGTTTAGCCTCAGGCCTCAAGCTTCAACCATGACTGCTTGGACTGTGGAATGCACATTTCCCTCAGGTAGTTAGACCCTCTTTCCAGTGAAAGTTACGCAATATTTCCCATCAAATGCCTAGTTTTTTGCTTGATCATGCCTTAATTTTTTTTTCTTAAAACTGATGTTTGCTTGCCATCAGTGTCTTTTCTCTCCCACAGGTTCAAAAAATTTTGAGAGCCTCTCCAATAGTCACTGTTAAAATGGCACCGAAGATACCTAACTCAAAAGAAACCACTAAAATAATTATTGGGGAAGAATTTCAGCAAGCTTTGGTTAACTTATCATTATATGCAAACACTAAGCTATTTGTAGAAAAGGAATCGAACATGACATGGCAGGAGATTAACGATGCTTTTTCAATGGACTTCAGGGCACATTTAGAGGACTGAGAGGTGTATCTTAGCATCTTCTAGCTAGGACTCTACAGGGTTGCATGAAGGTATCCAACCTTCCCATGTGCAGATGTGATTAGTTGGGTTGTCTCACACACTGATGAGAAGAATATGACATTGAGAAACACTAGTGGACAAAAGCTTGCTACATTTATGGTAGTAGACTTTCAGGATACATATCATCTTCCTGAGCTATTAAATATTATGGACACATTGTTTCATGCCACCCACAGTTAGGAGGACACGAAGAATATAATCAAGAGTTGGGTGAAGGAGCCATCGAAGTTTAGACATACACCCACCCACACATAATAGACAAAGTCACTCAAGAAGGCATACCAGCTCTTGGTCATGTTAGCTTGCAGAATATATGTCAACCCAATCACAAAGAAATTTCCTGAGTGGGGGGCTATCTAATTGAACCAGGTGGTGAATGAGGGGATGTCGTTCAACTGGTCAGATATTTTGGCTCATCAGATCCTCCCAAGGGCAAGAAACGTGCAATTTGTGCACATAATTAGTTTCTTGGCATAAAATGGATGTGGACACTGAGATAAATTGTCGTGAATATCTATTGCAAGTTACTTTCGGATTGTAGCCATCAAGGAGTTATGGAGAAACTTACTGATCACTTAATCATCTCGCTTTAAAGGCTTATATTTTAGGAGGAACCGCCTTTCATGTTACGAAGAAAAATGGAGGCGATATTAGAGATTGTAGAATGGTTCACCTTACTGGATGGCACATTGATTAGAGTGTTCAGTGGGTAGAAGCCGCCACATATTTTTCCTAGATATGCCACCGACAAAGTTTTCATGCAAGAAGTATCTTACCATCTCACCACAGGGTTCTAAGCACTGCATAGGACAAAGAAGGCACTATGGCCCACTCTTCCTTTGTATACCAGATTATATGAGATTAAGAATCTCAAATTTTCAAATATTGAATTGAAATCCATAGTGAAATTTGATTTCGATACAAAAGACTTTGATCTCTATGATCTAGGGGGAATTTTCAAATACCATTGTGCGTGAATCTACTAAAACTGGGTAACCAGGGAATATCGATGGTCGGAGGAGGAACCATGTAAGAATTTCTATAACTCCTCTAGACCTTGCAAGCCAATCAGTATAGCTGGGACTTCTAAATTTGTTCCATAGAAAACAACAATTCCAGAAGAAATAGTGGTCGAAGACAGTAACCAGATATAGGAAAGGGGAAAGAGGAAGGCTTCTGACAGTGCATATGAGGATAAAATATGGAAGATGCAAGAAAATCCTAATATTAAATAAGCAACTTTGGCGATAGAATAAAATATGAGGAAGAGGAAGCAAAGAGAAAAGAGGAGGAAGAGAGAGAACCAAAGCTTGGAGCAAGTAGAGTTGAGAGCACAGAAATCAGAACAAGAGCTAAGGGAAGAATGGGATATAAGGAGAATAGAATAGGAGGAGAAGCAGAAGCAGGAAGAAGAAGGAAGGAAAGGTGTCACAACAGAAGAAAAGACACCAATACAAGTTAAAGAGCATGTAGAGGATCACCCAGTAGTAGAAGCAGTGAGCGAACAAATGCAATATTGGGAGCTTGCTCAATAGATTGAGCAGTTGATTGAAGTCGCGAACATGGATTTGGGACCAGAGCCGCAAGATGAAGATATGGAATTGATGCCCAATCCACCACACGTCATCGTTCAGAATCCACCACCTCTAACTGCAGATCCAACCGCAAGTAAGGAAGAGGAGATAGTTCCCCTTGATGATGATCTGGTGATGGATGTGTACAATCTTCCATTTGATGAACTACAAAATATTTTTTTACACGCTCGGAGAAAGAACTTCCCAGATGATCGTGCATCACCTACATTTATGAGAGAAATAAATGATAGTGGCAGACACCATCAAGAATCCAAGCACTATTTCCGAAGCTAGTGTGGCCTTTGGAAGTGAAATAGAATCTAACACTCAATGCTTATTGGCCAAGAATAAAGAGTTGGCCCAAAATCTACATGTTTTTCGCAAGAGAATGAACAACTTCATGTATCAAAACAGAATGCATCTTCTGCATAGGTATACGTGGAGGAGATGAGAGAAACGATACTTGTTGAAGTATCCACACTTGGAGACTCTATGTGGTACCTCTATGAAGAGCTCGTAATCATAAATAAATAATTTTTCCACATACATGACTTGCAATGACAAAGAAGAGAGTTTTTCAAGATCCTTAGGAATTTGCAATTTGTTATCACCACCATGCATGATTGGACAATGCAATACAAAGGGGCACCTCTTACCTTAGTGAAGAAGATGATGCCGCAAGTAGAGCTAGAGAAAGGGAGAGTTCATATGCTGATCCAGAACAAAAATAAACTTGCCTCTTTAATTGGAAATATTCAAGCCTCATATGTACGAATATATAACAGGTTGGATATCATGTTGAGAACTCATATGATCCCATCAGTTGAAACACTCACCAAGACTATGTTGCTTTTCCATGACCTTAGGTCTAAGTTAGAGTCTTAAAATCACTGACGCTACCAAACCAAGAATCTCAACCAAAACTACTTTACACAACGGAAAATATAAATCAGTAATTCACACATGCACAAATATACACATTTTTTTTTAAATTGTACAATAATGTACAACCCCAATATTCGTTATATTAAACCAAAATATGAATAATACAACAGTCTATGGTATACAAGATACAATGAAAAACTTGATGTCACATCGTGTCCTATCGGTCCTTCGCTTCCGTACTGTTCACTAGTCGCCCCTTAGTCCTTCAAAGGACAATATATCGAGACTCTAGGAGGACTACAAACTAACACTACTGTAAGTCACTTATGTCGAGTGTGCACAGGCTGATCCAATATACTCTTTGGGTAGGCCTAATTCCTGAGCTCCAAACTTCTAGGCTAGAAGTCACCTTTTTCCATCAAGGTGTTGCACTTCGGCACCAAAATTCACCCAACCTTCTGCTCTTATTTGTCACGTCAAGATAACTTGTCAAGGGCTACTTTGGGTAGCCAACACACTGCCCTCCACCAAATAAATGGCACCTAGTTCTACACTATAGATTATACTCCTAAGATATTCTCTTTGCCACCATAGAAGTTTCTCCAAATGGAACCTACAGGCTGCAACTAATTCTTCCCACACTAGGATTGATCTTCTACCATCAAATTCAACACTATCTCATCAACATACCTTTTACTGTGTGTATTTTTGTAGCTCTTCACTGGTTAGGGTACCGACAGAAATATGTCATAGCCCTAAAAATCTCCAACATGAACCTAGAATATTGTGGCCTTCCCTCCACAAGATCCTCTTCCCTTCACTGCTATATATGGCACCCTATTTCAGCTTTTTTAAGGAAAAAATTCCTCACAAATCCTCTCTAGAGGACTGCGGTCAAGTCTACAAGAAAATATTAGGATAGTGACTTCATCAAATAGGGAGACAACCCTAAAAAACACTATGCACAGGTGTCCAAACTACCTCAAGGCATGCAACCTTCCTTCCAGCTCAACTTGAACCCAAAATAGAGATAAACATCACCCAAAATCATACCCAAATTTTCCTTTAGGCATATGGCCTACCTCCTATAGCAGCTTGGCCTAATCACAAGTGTTTGTATGCCCTGAAAACAAATTTTTATATCTCCTTTTTCCTCCTTCTTGAGCTCGACCTATTTTAGAGATAACTCTATGAAATGATGCACACTTGGATGAGTAAAATGAATCCATTCACCTTAAATTTATACAATCTATAAGGTATCCATGAGTTTAATAAGAGACATGTATTTTGGACGAATTCACCTCAAACCTACATGACGTGACTGCCCATTAATTAATTTTAAACTTGTACAGCTCGGAATTCGACGATTCTTGAAGAGTTGGATTTTCCTTTCTGCCCTCTATCGTCTCATGCCATCACATGTATAAATATGCTCATATAAATTCCCAAAAACATGATTTGGTGAAAACCCCCATACTTTGGTTCCAAGCCCACAAGTAACCCTTATGGCGCTTTCCCCTCCAAACCCTCAACCCTAGGGCTTGGAGTACCTCCCAAGCTACACAAATCAACAATCCCTTTTAGCGAGGGAGGTACTTCCAAGACTAGGAAGTAACTCGTCATCATCATCATTGCTTGCAACACTTTCCCAACTCTTGGTGCTCACAATTGCAACAATCCCTGTTATGTCAACTACGCCCTTCTCATAAGTGTCATTTTCATTGCTGGAAGCATCCTTCTTCTTCTTCTTCTCCTATATCACTTTCCAATCTCTTTTTTATTCTTTCTTGGTAGTTGTGGAAGCACCCTTGCTCCCCATAGACAACACACACTTCTTGGGTTGCAAACTATCCCTTTCAACCTGCAATCTCCCTATCAAACTTGACTCCCTCTGAGCTCTAGAACCTGGACCTTATTCTTGAGAAAGTGCACTTTATTCTCGGGAACTTGTACCTACTCCTCTTAAGCCTACACCTGCACCTGCTCCACCTTCTCGTTTCCATGATCCACGAGCTTTCCCATCAACCTATAAAGACCATGCTCTCTAACTTCGAGTACAATCCCATTGGACTTTGAGCCTCTGGGCTTGTGTATTTCCTTGTCATTCTAAAACACGACATAAAACCCCTTCCTCTCGATCATTGAGACATAAATCATGATATATATGATTCTTGGCGCAAATAGTACATCCAAGACCTACATCATATTTCTTGTCTCCATCTTGAAAGGCACAAAACCTAATCCTTGTATCTCCAACTGACTCTTGTCATCCAACACCTTGTGGAACTTTGATTCCCATTCAATTAGAGTCTCAAAAACCTCCTATGACCCTGTCATATGCTTCTTCGCAACGCTATCTACCTACCATCCATCCTCCTTTATAGTACCCTGCGATAAATGAGAAATTGTAGAAAATTCCTCCTCTTCTGATCTCCTAGATATATCATCTATCCCAACTGAAGTGGAAAAACTGACGACCTACTTTCCTTTCCTCTTCTCATCATCTCCCTTCTTCATCATACATCTCAATGAAAAATGACCCATCTAGTCAGAGTTGAAACACTTAAATTTACTTAAGTCCTTCTTCGGCTTACCCTTCATTCGGGTTGCAAGTGCCATGTCCTCATCTACCTTCTTAGATGGATGAATATCCTGATCCCACAACTCTTCCTAAATGAAGTCATCCCATAGTCTATTCCAGTCTCACAATTTATCCTTGGAAATGATTCCATTGATGAATGGCTTCCATTCCTCGGTAAACCCTTTCAAGGCAATCCTCACCATATCTCCATCTGAAATTTTGACACCGATGACACCAAGATAATCTTTGACCTTGTTGGGTTTTTGTTATATTCTTTCCACGACTAATCATGTGTGGGGAGGTAATAGAGGAGATGATAGCCCCCCCTATACGTTGCGCTAGGCGCAATGTCGGGGGGGTCACAGGGGGGGCGGTAGCGCCCCAGAAATTTTTTTTGGTCCTTATTTTCCGGTGGGCGGACCCACCCATAATTTTGTGCATGGATTTGCACATGGTTTTGGGGCATGATGGTTTTCGACCCCTAGTATTTTGTAGATCCGGTCAAGGGAACTACGATTATGTTCTAATCCAGGGTTAATGGATTGGGGTTTATGTATGCTTCGACATTTATATATATGTGTTGTAACAGTAAAAGGAATATAATGAAAAATCAAGTTGGTCGTCCCAATTTGGGATCTAGGGGAAAATCTCTCTGTTTATCTATTTTATGTTTTATGCTCTCACTACTGTTTATTTTCTGTCTTTAAGATTTGTTTGCAGATAATTTTTGTACAAGATTAAAACCTACATTTGGTATCAGAGTAGTTTTGGCTTCAAGGGGATGCCTTTGCTGCTGAGGGGTTTTTTTCTCGGGCCTAAGGTAGACCTTGTTCAGTGGGAGATTTGCGGGATCAATTCTTGTGGTGAAAGAAGATGGTACGCGGTGGGAAGATAGATATCGAGAAATTTAATGATCAGAGTTTTGAGTTGTGGAAGCTCAAGATGGAGGATCTGCTGGTGGATAAGGACCAGTGGATCGTGGTAGATTTAGGTACTAAACTAATGGAAATGTCAGATGAAGACTGGAAGAAACTAGGTCAGAAGGAAAATAGCACAATACGATTGTGTGTCTCAGATTCAATATTATTGAATGTATCAATGGAAGCTACGACAAAGACCTTATGGGACAATCTAGGGACTTTGTACCAATCAAAGTCTCTGGTGAATAAATTTTTCCTGCTGAAAAAGCTGTATAACCTGAGGATGAAGGATGGAGACTCAGTAACAGAGCATCTAAATGCCTTCAATACTGTGGTCAGTCAGCTTTCATCTGTTGATATTAAAATATTAGATGAAGATAAGTGCATCGGTTTGTTGTGTTCTCTACCAGATTCGTGGGAAAATTTGGTTATTGCAATAGGTAGCAATACAACTACCTTGAATTTTGATGACATTGTCTCAGCCTTGCTGTCGGAGGAAATGAGACAGAGAAATATGGAGGGTCAAAGTGGAGATGCCTTATCTGTACGAGGAAGGTCCCTGAACATAAACAATAATAAGGTTTCGAGTAGGAGATCTAAATCTAGAGGGAGATATAAATCTATTGGAAAGTTTGTAAAGGCGTGCTGGAAATGCGGAAAGGAAGGGCACTACAAAAAAGACTGCAGATCGAAAGCTCCTGAGAAAGGAAAGGGATCTAATGATGCTCCTTCTGCAGAAGCAAAAACCACCTCGGATGAACATGGGGATGTGTATTTGGCTTCTTCTTCAAATACACATGTAGATCATGAGTCATGGTTGATTGACTCAGGTGCATCCTTTCACTTCACTCCCCATAGGGAGTGGTTCTGCGAGAATCAGAAATATGATGGTGGTGATGTCTTCTTAGGTGATGATAGGAAGGCCAGAATCATCAAACGTGGAAAATTCAAGCTGAAGCTGCAAGGTGGAAGGATTAGAACACTTCCTGGTGTTCTGCACATTCCTGCATTGGCCAGAAATCTGATTTCTGTAAGCAAGATGGATGATGCAGGTGTAAAAATAGTGTTCGAGAAAGGTGCACGTAAGATGGTTCGAGGAGAATTGGTATTAATGTGGGGATTTCGGATTGGATCTCTGTACAAGCTTCAGGGAAGCACTATTATTGATGGGTGCAACAGTTATGTGGTTCCTGAAGGTGGAGCAGAAAGCCTAACGGTCTCTGGAGAAAAGACCATGCTATGGCATCAAAGGCTTGGACATATTGGAGAGAAGGGCCTTCAGATACTGCATGGAAATCATATGGTAGAAGGTATGTCTAATAGGTCTATGGATTTTGATTTATGTGAACATTGTATATATGGGAAGCAGAATCGGGTGAGTTTTCCTTCTGGTGCTAAGAGGGCAAACAAGATATTAGAGCTTGTGCACAGTGATGTGTTTGGACCTATGTCTATTCCATCACTGGGTAGTGTAATATGTTTCATTCATAGATGACTTCTCAAGAAATACATGGATATATTTCTTGAGGAAGAAATCTGAAGTCTTTGACAGATTTAAAGAATTTAAGGCTCTAGTGGAAAACCAGACAGAGAAGAAGATAAAGGTGCTGAGGACAGATAATGGTGGGGAGTTCTTCAAGAAGTAATTTGAATAGTTCTGTAAGAAGTGTGATATAGAATGGCAGAAGACTACTCCATACACACCTCAAAAAAATGGAGTTGCAGAAAGAATGAACATAACACTGATCGAAAAGGAAAGAAGCATGCTAAGTGGTACTAGGTTAGGACAAGAATTCTGGGCATAGGTAGTGGAGACTGCATGTTACTTGGTTAACAGATCACCTTCATCAGCGTTGGAGGATAAGATTCCACATGAGGTATGGACTAGTAAGAAACCATCTCTTTCACATATGAGGGTATTTGGATGTGATGCATATGTACACGTTCCAAAGGAGAAAAGGAGCAAGTTGGATAATAAATCTGAACAGTGCATCTTTATTGGGTATAAGGATGGTTTAAAGGGTTACAAGCTTTAGAACCCAGAAGCAAGGAATGTTGTGTACAGCCGAGATGTAGTGTTTAGAGAGATGAAAGATGTTTTTAAACATGAATTCCTACCAAAGGAACTTGAGAAGATAGATTTTGAGCTAAAGGAGGATGAATCAGACTCTACGACAGAAGAAGACTCAGAAGAGGAAGAGCCACAAACTCCAGCTGTGAGAAGATCAGTTCGAGAAATAATACAACCAAAAAGGTATAGTCCATATGCTTTCTGTTCAAATTTTGCTTTAACTATAACTGATGATGATCCCAGAACCGTCAGGGCGGCAGTAGATTCAGAGCATGGAAAACTCTGGAAGGAGGCCATGGTTGATGAAATGGAATCCTTGCATAAAAATTAGGCATGGGATCTGGTGGAGTTGTCGGCTGGAAGGAAGCCCATTGGGAGAAAATGGGTATCAGAAATTTGATACCTATATACAAGGACTTGGCTTCACCAGAAGCAAGGAGGATCACTGTGTTTATTTTAAATTAATTTGTGACCATGTTATTTATTTGGTCTTGTATGTGGATGATATGTTGTTGATTGGAAATGACAAAGAAATTATCCAAGATTTGAAGACCCAACTGTTCTCCAAATTAGACATGAAGGATCTGGGTGCTGCAAACTATATTTTGGGCATGGAAATTAAGAGAGATCGGGCAAAGAGGAAGCTCTGGTTAAACCAGAGGAAGTATGTCGAGACTATATTTCAGAGGTTCAATATGCGGGATAGTAAACCGGTGAATGTTCTGATTCCTGTAGGTACAAAGCTGTTTGTTGAACAGTGTCCCAAGACACAAGAAGAAGAGGAGTATATGTCCCGTGTTCCATATGCAAGTGCAGTGGGTAGCCTGATGTATGCAATGGTCTGTACTAGACCAGACATTGCACATGCAGTGGGAGTATTGAGCAGGTTTATGTCAAACCCGGGGAAGGAGCATTGGACAGTAGTGAAGCGAGTTTTCAGATATTTACGTGGCACTAGTGATTATGGCTTGTGCTACCAGGGAAGACCAGGATTGGAAAGAATGTTGGACATTCGTGGTTTTGTTGATGCAGACTGGGCTGGAGATCTGGACCAAAGAAGATCTACAAGTGGGTATGTGTTTAGCCTATTTGGAGGTGCGGTCAGTTGGATGAGTAAAAGGCTGGTCCCAGAAATACTCAACCTGGCAGAATTTTGACATCATGCAGCAGAAATGGTGGACAGAAGTTATAATAAATGCGAGTTGAATTGACAATTTATAAGGATACACTGTGATAGCCAAAGTGCAATTTTCTTGGCTAAGAACCCTGCTTATCATTCAAAGACAAAGCACATTGATGTTCAATATCACTTTGTGAGATATATGGTTGAGGCTAAAAGGGTGTTGTTGGTAAAGGTGGACACGTTGAAGAATGTTGTATATGCATTGAGAAAGTCTGTGAGCACTCAGAAGTTCTCTTGGTGTAGAGAAAAATTGGGTGTTGCAAATCTGGGCTAATGACTCAGCTCTCCTGTGACCCCCTGCGGAAATAAAACAAGAAGTGGGAGAATGTTGGGTTTGTGTTATATTCTTTCCACTACTAATCACACGCGGGGAGGTAACAGAGGGGGCGATAGCCCCCCCTATACGTTGCGCTAGGCGCAACGTTGGGGGGGTCATAAGGTGGGCGGAAGCCCCCCCTGTCAAGGTCCGGGGCAGCACCCCAGAAAAAAATTTGGTCCTTATTTTCCGGTGGGCGGACTCGCCCATGGTTTTGTGCATGGGTTTGCACATGGTTTTGGGGCATGATGGTTTTCGGCCCCTGGTATTTTGTAGATCCGGTCAAGGGAACTATGATTATGTTCTAATCCAGGGTTAATGGATTGGGGTTTATGTATGCTTCGACATGTATATATATGTGTTGTAACACTAAAAGGAATATAATGAAAAATTAAGCTGGTCGTCCCGATTTGGGATCTAAGGGAAAATCTTTGTGTTTATCTGTTTTATGTTTTATGCTCTCGCTATTGTTTATTTTTTGTCTTTAAGATTTGTTTGTAGATAGTTTTTGTACAGGGTTAAAACCTACAGACCTGATACAACCTCATCAGATACGAAGTCACTCCTTCACCCTTTATCATCGTGGTGGAATTCAACTTGTCCTCTAATACCAATACCTGGTTCTCATTCTTATTCGAGAACAAAGTCTGAAGATACATCGCATCTCATGTGCATTTTTCTTCCCAGAAAAATGGCATATTAAGGAATCCTTCACACCATCAAGGATGATAAATCTCGCCTTTGTATCCAAATCTTCCCATATATCCAACTCCTTAGGGTCGATTGGCTTCTCTTCTTGATGTCTTTCACGAAAAAATCCCAGATCTTGTTGACCCGCAAGACCAACTTGATCCTTTCCTTCCAAGGAGTATAGTCGAAAAACCCCTCCAACCTATCCTCATACTGGAGACATGCCTTCAACTTCAAACCAAAAGTAAACCAGAACTACTTTTCACAGCAGAAAATATAAAGCTGTAAATCACACATGCACAAATATACATAGTTTTTAACGAATTTTACAATAATGTATAACCCCAACCTTCATTATATTAAAAAAAAATATGAATAATACAACAATCTATGGTATACAAGATACAATGAAAAACTCGATGTCGTATCTTGTCATATCAGTCCTTCACTTCCATACTTCTCACTAGTTGCCCCTTAGTCCTTCAAAGGACAACACATTGAGACTCCAAAAGGGCTTCCACCTAACACTACTGCAAGTCACTTATGTAAAGTGTACATGAGCTAATCCAATCTAATCTCTGGGTAGGCCTAATTTTCAAGCTCCAAATTTCCAGGTTTTACACTTTGGCACCAAACTTCACCCAAAATTCAACTCTTCTTTGTCACGTCAAGATAGCTTGTCAAGGGAAACTTTGGGTAGCCAACACATTTCCCTCCACCATATCAATGGCACCCAATTTTACATTGTAGATTATACTCCTAGGATGGACTCTTCACCACCACAGAAGGTCCTCCAAATGGCACCTACAGGCTGCAACTAATTCTTTCCACACTAGGACTGATCCTCTAGCATCAAATTCAACATTATCTCATCAACATACCTCTGACTGTCTGTGTTTTTTTAGCTCTTCACTGGTTAGGGAAAACACAGAGATATGTCACATACCTAAAACACTCCAGCAGGTACCTAGAAGACTATGACCTTCCTTCCACAAGATACTCCTCCCTTCGATGATATATATGACACCTTATTTCATATTTTTCAAGGACAAAATTCCTCACAAATCCTCTCTAAAGGATTACAGATAACTTTTCAACCAAATATTAGGAAAATGACTTCATTAAACAGGGAGACAACCCTCAAAAACACTACACATAGGTGTCCATACCAACTCAAGGCATGTGACCTTCCTTCTAGCTCAACATAACCCAAAACAGAGATAAGCAGCACCCAAAATCATACCCATATTTTCCTTTAGGCATGCAGCCTAACTTTTGTATTAACTCGGCCTAATCACAAGTGTTTGTATGCCCTGAAAATAGACTTTTGTATATCCTTCACCCTCATTATTGAGCTTGACTTATTTTAGAGAGAATTCTATCAAATGATGAACACTTGGATGAGTAAAATGAATCCATTCACCTTTTATTTATACACTTTAAAAGGGAACCATGAATTTAATAAGAGACATATATTTTGGACAAATTCACCTCAAGCCTACATGACTTGATTGTCCATTAACTATTTTTCAACTTCAAAAATTCATATCTCCACTTCTACAACTCAGAATTTCACGATTCTTAAAGCATTGGATTCTCCTTTCCGCCCTCTATTGTCTCATTCCATCACATGTAGAAATTTTCTCATGGGAATTCCAAAAAACACGAATTGGTGAAAAACCCCATACTTTGGTTCCAAGCCCACAAGTGACCCTTGTGGCACTTTTCCCTCCAAACCATAAACCCTAGGGCTTGGAGTACCTCCCAAGCTACATAAATTAACAGACTAAATGTAAACAGAAATTTAGGCAAGATATTGATCAATACTTGGAGAAGTTGGAGCAAATTTCCACCCAGGAGGTCTTCTAGCTGAATAGAATGAACATGTAGACCTACATCAGTGGTCCTATTCATATCATAACAATGTTTCTCCTGATTGACAAACAGGCTTAGACTGGTTCCAAGACATTGTACCCAGATGCTATGGAGGCAAGAGTTTGCTTCTAGCCTGTTATTATCACGCAGTTTTGGGATACCGTCGCACAGTACCAAGCTTGGCATCAGTATGTGACCGAGAAGCATAAAGTAGACATTTTCGAGCTAGAATTCACCCAAACTCAAGAATCATAGTATTTTTTCTTGTTAGGTTTTCAAGTTGTCTCTACCCAATTTTCTCTTATATGGGTACGAGTAGAAAATGTAATATTATTTGTAATTATTGTAAAAGTGAAATTCCATGTGTCCTTGTTGGAATGTGAAGAGTAATATGTAATGTAATGAGTTATTTTGTAAGAAGTTGAAGAGTCTTTAGGGGATTCCAAGAGTCACAAATGGGGCATGCCAAGAGTCTCCCCAATTTTGTTATAAATATATCCTCATAACTCATGTAAGAGGATTTTGATAGCTAAGATTTTGGCTAGGCTTAGGCTTAGGAAGAGCTTGGGAGTTTTTTGTGACCCTTGGCTTCTTATTAGTTTAAAGGGAGTATACATCTTTGGAGGAGTAGGTGTTGTAGACTTCAAATTCCACTATTGGGGCAAGTGGCTTGTTAAATGTTGTATGTATGATTGGAACCATCACTTTTAATAAAACTCAAAGTTGGCACACTTTCATGCATATATTGTGAATATAGTAGGACTACTCTTGTTTTATTGTGATGTATGTTATTTAAATTATGAATATTCTTATGAACTATTTCGTTTTCATTTGTATTTATCTTGTTGGATCTGTGTTGATGTGTTAATCTGTCACCTTGACTTGTGGACTATTCTTCTTGTTAGTTTATGTGATGTCATTTTTCTTGTGTATTCCATCTAATTTATGTACTATTAGAGGATTTTTAGGGGCATAATTTATTTTCCCTTCATGCGTTGGAACTGTCATACATTGCACTTGACTCTCTGTTGGATCACACATGTGTTCTCACCAAAGACACCACGCACCACTCTATGTGTTTTGCAAACCCAGGAAGATCATTAACACCCCACTATTGGGACTCCTACTCCAAATGGTGTCAGGTCTAGTTGGGACTTCATATCGGGGAGATCCATTGAATATTGGTGGGTCCAACACCATTGAAATTTCGAGCGCTAGAAGGAGGGCCAGATGACAAGCTGAGCCCTTGAAGTCTGTTTTGAATTTCCGCACTCATTTAATGACTTATTCCACAATCAAACTCCCGACATGTTTTTATAGAGATTTGAAATCACAAGTTACAGTGAATATCATTGATGACTTTTCACTTATTAAATTTGATGGCAAGATTGAAACAACCATAATTGGGCATATTGAACGTTTTCTTCAATTTTTCACAGAGCACAACATCCCTATTGAGGATGTTAGTTTTTGGTTGTTCATTCTCACGTTCGGAGGGTGCCTAAGACAATGGTGTCACACATTGACTGACACCTCCATTCACTCTTTCCCACATCTTGTCATAGAACTGTTTCGTGCTTTTGACAAGTATGATCATAAACATCTGTGCAATAAAATTTTAGAATTGTGAAAATCACCTGATGAATCACTACATCATTTTCACAATTTCTTTTCATTTCTAATTTGGTATTTCCAGAAGATTAAGATGATTTGGATTTCTTGTCCGAAATATTTCTATATCTTGTTCGCATTTCACTAACTCTACACGAGTTGAAATATTTGAAATTTTTCCCAACATGCCCTGGTGTTAGAGCTTCCAAATATGCGACAAAAAAGGTTGATGTTCCAAGTGACCCTTCATCTCCTTCTCATCAAATAGCTCTAGTTCCGCAGGTTGAGGTGGGAGAGATTAAAAATTAATTTGTTGATCTACCACCATCTCCTCCCACCCCACATGCTCATAATTTCAGCACAACCTTGGACTGTGAGTCTGATGGTGGTGATGAAGTGTTATCTCCTCATCCTCCATCCATTGGTCCGTTTGATCCTCCAGATTGTGATTTTTTGCGTTCACATGTTTCAAATATTTCTCTTGATGTAAATGAGGATCAAGGGTTCGATGGAGTTGGTGTTGAGAAGCCAATTTGCAATATCGTTTACAATGAGTACGTGTGGTAGCCCATTGTTGATCAATAATATGTGATGGAATATCACTTCCTTCCTTCTTCAGCTCTCCCGCATCATCCTAACATTTTTTACGATTCTGTCATTCTGGTTGAATCTCGTGAAAATTTAGTTTGTGATCATGTTAATACTTCATATCATTCACATAACACATGGTATGTCACTTTTTCATCCAGATGCAAAGAGGATGAATCTTCTATTCATGATCCTCCCAATCTCTCACCTTTTCTTTCTAAAAATGCAGAGGGTGAAATTTCTCGTTTCTCATCTCTCCCTCTGTACGATTCATCAAATCATGAGGGTACCTTTGTCTATGACCTTGAACTTTATGATCATCGCTATCGTGAAATTTTCATTGATTCAGTTGGTCACGGTTCTGCTTTTCCCATTGTTAATTTTTCCAAGCCACCGATCTTTGATGATCTATCTTCCGATGAGTTGGAACTTCTTCAAGCTGTCAAGGCACTTTATCCCAATTTGATGTTTATGTTAGGTTCTCGTAGCCTTGATGTCAGTTCCACTACCAATCACAAGATTGTTGAATCTTTTGAGCCCCATCACTCTATTTCACATATTTAAAATCAATCAATTTTACAATTTTTGCATCATCCATATGTGTTACACAATCCTATTGCTCAATCATTGGAGGAGTCATACGTAGCAAGCACTATGGAAAAATGAAAATTTTCATCTTTATTTATGTTTTATTGCCTTTGTTGTTCAAAATTTTTTGTTTGTAAGTTTTCAACTCGCAGTGTGTCACAACACCATGACATAACCACAAAATGAATTTCATGCACTTTATATTTACTTTTTTGCGTGTTCATTCAAACTTTGAATGTTATGGTTTGCATTGTATTATCTTTCTTGTTTATTTTTATGCTTATATATCTTTCTTGACATGAATTTCCTCGCCCACATAGGCCAACAAATGCATGGGTGGATACATTGGAAGTATCACTTAATGTGAAATTTTCCTATGTTATGTTTAGGTTAGGAGTAGGAGTAGTGTTTTGTTTTCTTTTTTGTTTTCTTTGATTTTATTTATGCTCATTTGTTTCCATTCCTCTTCTTTCCTTTTATTTTTTTTCATCTATAGGTTAGTTTCCACATGAGACACTATTTTTCTTTTGAAGGAAGCATGGTGAAATCCAAGAGGAAGTTTTTCTTCTATCAACGCTTGGTTTTACATTTATTACCTCTCTTTGCATGAATATTCCATTATTTTAAGTTGATGATACTTTGATGGAAAATCATTTCCATGTTGGATAAAATAGTAGTGAAATCATGATGTTTGGATTTTAATTGGTACTCCCTACTATAATTATTTTTATCTTTTCAGTTAATCCTTGTCAACCTAGCCATGTAGAGTAAGGAGGGGACGAAAACCTTCACAAGTATGTCATAGGTGTACACAAACATCCTTCTCTAAAGGGACAGCCGCTTCTTCTCTCAATAAGTCGAGATCTCTCTTCCGCCCCATGAAATAAATAAGTTCTTATGCACAGTTCTTTGAACAATAAAAATAAATAAAATTAAAAAATAAAAGAATGGGTGAAAGAAGAGAAAGGCTTCCAACGCAAATAGGTGAAGAAAGAAACTATGTCAAGCTATTGTCCAGCCTCACTGACAGCGGAGTAATGTTTGTGTTTCTGGAGTGATTTCGTCGAGGTACTGTCGAGGCCTACTAGTAATGGAGAAACACCAAAGATGAAAATAAGTCTCTAAAAAAATATTTCACTTGTGCACGTATATACTCCTCATCCCCAATCAAAAAAACTTAGTTTGACTTGGCTTGGTTAGTGTGCCATCGATGAAAAGGATGGATGGGACTGTGTTCTTAACCAAGACTAAGTGAGGAAGTTGTGGTAATCAATGATTTGAATAATAATTCTAGAAGAGTGAGACTGGTTTTTCATGATTAAAGATTCACTCCATGATTTGGAGTTCTACCAGTCTATTTCTAGTGTTGTAGCGGCGACAACCACCCAACAAAATATTTATTTTTCTTAGATTTTGGAGCCTAACCTTCTTTTCACATGAGCTTATCTTGCACTACTATCAGGTATTCATGCTTTGATTGAGGTTTATCCTTTATCTAATCTTGTTTTCAATCACTTTTTTCACTTAGTTAAATATATCTAAGTCACAAAATAATCTCCTAACTTAGTCTTTCACAACAGTTTTGGGCTTGCCTCCAAAAAATGTGCAATCAAAGATGGCAGGCAAGCTTGATGACTGGAATTGCACAGTCATAACTAGCAGTCGCCCTTGAGCTTGAAAACTACGGAGTCATGAAAGGATGCCCAACGCTAAGGCCATAAACTACGTAATCCCTCAGTGAGCTCACAAACTGCGTAGTGCACTAAATCGAAAATTTTCCCAGTTGCCAAAATTGCACAATCTTTCCCAATGGTGTGCATGGCAAGATTTTCCCAAAAAATAAAAATAAAAATTGAAAAATAAAAAAAACATCCCTAAAATTTAGGGATCTATTTTGAGTAACCCATAGAAGGCACACTAGCTATTTTTGGAAAATTTTGTTATGTGTCGCTTTTTCCTTGAATTTTGGCATGTGTGTCATAAACCATAATTTTCTCAAATCTATTTAATCGACACCCCTAGAGCTCATTGCAAATTTTATCTTGGATCTCAAGAATTCCCGAGGAGATCAAGGAACCTTCAGTGCGATCGTCGTCGCTTTTCCGAGTGAGTTTCACATTTATTTCTTTTTGCACTTTTTTTGACGCTTTTTGTTGTTTGGCTTGTGTGAAACCTGTTTTTCTTGTTTCTTTCCATGCATGCTGGAATTTTAACTTTATTTAGATTTTAGAAGTGTTTTTTCAGGTTATCATTTTCCTTTCACAAGTGTCGCACTAGTTTCTTCAATTTTGCACCGATGGTCGTTGTTGTGGAAACTCTCCTCACCAATTTCGTTTTGTTCCCATTTACTTAGTTTCTACACTTTATTTGTCTTATTTCATTCACACTTAACCATATCTACACTCAATCCACCATATCTCATATCTACTCATTTTACACACTTCCGTTTTATAGATCTTCTATTCCCTTCACTAATTTTTACTTTTCCCAGTTGTGAAATGTGTAATATTAAGGATTAAGCTAAGAGATTAGCCTCTAGAACTGCACAGTGCAAGGTAAATGTTGGCCAACTTGGACATTCACAGTTCCAGGGCTCAGTCTACATCCCTGGCCACTAAGACTACGTAGTGTGTAGTCTCTCCCACCCACTTCCCATGATGAACTATGCATTGCACAGTGTCAGGCCTCACGCTTCAACCCTGATTGTTGGAATTGCACAGTGTGAAATTTCGTCAGGTAGTCTAGCCCTCTTGCTAGTGAAAATTGTGCAATATTTCCTACCAAATGCTTAGTTTGTTTCTTGAACATGCCTTGAAAGTGTTTTAGCTTAAAACTGATGGTTGCTTTCCATGAGTGTATTTTATGTCCCACAGGTTCAACAATTGTTGAGCACCACTCCAGCAGTCACTGTTAAAATGGAACCCAAGAGATTCTCCTTAAAATAAACCACTAAAATTAGTATTGGGGAAGCAGTTGAGGAAGCTCTGGTTAACTTTCCACTAAATGCAGAACTCATTTTTTTGTAGAAAAGTAATCGAAAATCACATGGAAGCATATTAAATATGATTTTGCAATGGGCTTCGAGGCATATTTAGAGGATTGATAGCTATATCTCAACATCCTTCAGTTAGGACAATACAGGGTTTAACACAGGTATCCAACCTTCTCATGTGCAGATGTGATCAACTAGGTTATCTCACACACTAATGAGAAGACTATGACATTGAGAAACACCAGTGGACAAAATCTTGCTACATTTGTGGAAGCATATTTTTAGTGGATGTATCATCTTCCTGAGCTAGTAAATATCATGGAATCATTGTTTTATTCCACCCATAGCTATATGAACACGAAGGATATCATCAAGAGTTGGGTGATGGAGCCATCGAAGTTTAGAGAGACACCCACACCCACATACAAGACAAATTCACTCAGGAAGGCCTACCAGCTCTTGCTCATATTAGCTTGTAGAATATATGAATAGCAGACCACATAGACCTTTCCTGAGGGGTGGGCTATCTTATTGAACCAGGTGGTGAACGAGGTGAATTCTTTCAACTCGTCAGATCTTTTAGTTCATTAGCTAAGATCTCGTGTAGCACAATCTCGTGATTCTCCCAAGGGCGATAAATCAAGGTTATATATATTTGTATACTTACTGGATGAAATTTGTGCAGGGAATCAGTTTCCTAGCATGAACTGGATGTCGACACCAAGATAAAATTCCATGTATATATATTGAAATTTGCTTTTGGATTGAAACCATCAAGGATTTATGGAGAAACATATTGATCACTTCATCATCCCGCTTTACAGGCTTATCTTTCAGGAGGACCCACCTTGCATGTCACGAAGAAAAATGGAGGAGATATCATATATTGCGGATTGGTTCACCTTAGCAGATGGCACATTGAATAGAGTGTTCGATGAGAAGAGACCGCCACATCTTTTTCCTAGATATGCCACCGACAAACTTTCCATGCATGAAGTATCTTACCATCTCGCCACAAAGTTGTATACAACATTGCACAGGATGAAGAAGGCGCCATGGACCACTATTTCTTTGCAGATCAAATTATACAAGATTCAGCATCTCTTAGAGGTAGATACCAAATCTAAATCCATAATGAAATTTTAGTTCGGTACAAATTATTTTAAACCGTGTGATCCGAGAGTAATTTTCAAATACCATTGTGCATGAATATACTACAACTGGGTCACTGGGGAATATCAATGGTCACAAAAGGAACCATGGAAGAATTTCTATAACTCCTCTAGACCCTGTGAGTCGACCAATATAGTTGGGACTCCTCAATTTGTTCCATAGACAGTAGCAGTTCCAGAAGAAACAATGGTAGAAGACAACAATCGCATACAGAACAAGGGAAAAAGGAAGGTTACTGACAGTGCATAGGAGGAGAAAAGATAGAATATGCAAGAAGATCATATTATTGAACAAGCAGTGTTGGAGATAGAATAAAAGAGGAGGCAAAGGAAGCAAAGAGGAGAGCAGAGGAAGAGAGAGAAGCAAACCTTGGAGGAAGCAAAGCTGAAAGTGCCGAAAGTAGAACAAGAACTAAGGGAACAACGAGGGCTAAGGAGAAGAGAATAGGAGGAGAATTAAAATTAGGAAGAATAATTAAGGCAAGGTGTCACAATGGAAGAGAAGACACCCATACAGGTTGAAGAGAAGTTAGAGGATCAGCCAGCAGCAGAAGGATTGAGCGAATAAATGCAAGATCGAGAGCTTTCCCAACAGATTGAGCAGTTGATTGAAGTCGGGGACATGGAATTGAGACTGGAGACACAAGATGAAAATGTGGACTTGATGCCCAATGCACCATAGGTCACTGTTGAGACTCCATCACCTCTAGCCAGAGAGCCAGCCCCGAGCGAGGAAGTGGAGTTAGTTCCCCTTGATGATGATCAGATGATGGATATGTACAATCTATCATTTGATGAACTCCAGAAGAATATTTTACAAGCATGGAAAACTCACTTCTTGGATGATCATGCATCACTTGCATTTATGAGAGAAAGTGTGATAGTGGCAGACACCAGAAGAATCCAAGCATTATTGCCGAAGCTAACTTGGCCTTCACAGGTGCAACAAAATCTAAAACTCAGTACTTGTTGGTCAAGAATAAGCAATTGGAACAAAATCTACAGGTTATCCGAAAAGAGAATGAACAAATCTGTGTAGCAGTGCAGAATGCACCTTCCACATAGGTCTACCTAGAGGAAATGAGAGCAACGATGCTTGCTAAAGTATCCACACTTTGAGACACTATGAAGGACCTCTATGAGGAGATCGTGACCATACATAAATTATTTCTCTACTTACATAACTTGCAATGGTAGAGCAGATAATTTGTGAAGATATTTAGGAATTTTCAAGCTGTTATCACCATCGTGCATGATTAGACAATGCGATACAGAGGGGCACCTCTTACCTTAGTGAAGAAGATGAAGCATCATGAAGAGCTAGAGAAAGCGAGAGATCATATGTTGATCTAGAACAACAAGCATCTCGCGTCTTTAATTGGAAATATTTATGCCTCATATGTATGAATATAAAACAGTTGGGATTTCATGGTGAGAACCCACAGGATCCCATCAGTTGGCACACTCATGGAAACTGAACTCAAATGGAAAGTCAGGTAGGAGATCGATCAGTACTTGGAGTAGCTAAATCAAATGGCCACTCATTAGGACTTAGAGCTAAATAGATAGAACATGCATACCTACATCGGTGGTTCTGTTCATATCAAAATAATGTTTCTCCTGCTTGAGAAAGAGGTTCAGATTGGTTCCAAGACATTGTACCCAGATGTTATGGAGGCAAGAGTTCGATTCCATCTTGACACTATCATGCAGTTTGGGGAGACCATTGCATAGTACCAAGCTTGGTATCAATATGTGACCGAGAAGCATCAAGTAGAAGCTACCAAGCTATAATTCACCAAAACTCAAGCATCATACTATTTTTTCTTGTTAGGTTGTGAAATTGTATCTACACTATTTTTTCTTATATGGGTATGAGTGGAAAATGTAATATTATTTGTAATTATTGTAAAAGCTAAATTCCAAGTGTCCTTGCTGGAATGTGAACAGTAATATGTAATGTAATGAGTAATTTTGCAATAAGTTGAATAGTCATTAGGGGGGTCCAAGAGTCACAAATGGGGCATGCCAAGAGTCACCTCCCTTTTGTTATAAATATATTCTCATAACTCATGTAAGAGGCCTTTTGGAGCCAAGCTTTTGGCTAGGCTTAGGCTTAGGAAGAGATTCAGAGTTTTTTGTGTAGAGGGAGTATACTTATTTGGAGGAGAAGGTGTTGTATACTTCACGTTCCACTATTGGGGAAAGTGGCTTGTTAAAGGTTGTATGTATGATCAGAACCATCACTTCTAATTAAACTCAAAGCTGACACAATTTTATGAATACATTGTAAATATAGTAGGACTACTCTTGTTGTATTTGCGATATATGTTATTTCACCTACGCATATGCTTATGAACTATTTAATTTGTATTTGTATGGATATTTTTGGATGTGTGTTGATGTGTTAATTCTCCACCTTGACTTGTGGACTACTCCACTTGTTAGTTCGTGTGATGCCATTTTTCTTGTGTGTTCCTTCTTAGCTTTTTCCTATTATAGGCTTCTAAGGGGCGCACTTTTTTTTTACTTCATTTGTTGGAACCATCATACATTGCACTTGACTCTCCATAGGGTCACACACTTGTTCTCACCAAAGAAAATGTGCACCACTCTATGTGTTTTGAAAACCAAGTTAGATCATTAACACCACACTGTTGGGACTCCTACTTTGAAGGGTGTGAAATCTAGTTGGGACTTCATATCGAGGAGATCCCCTGAACTTTTCCAGGTACAAAAATATCAACATTTATGGTGCTAGAAGGAGGTCTAGATGACAAGTAGAGCCCTTGAAGTCTGTTTTGAATTTTCACACTCATTTAATGACTTCTTCCACAATAAAAGTCTCGACATGTTTTTCTAGAGATTTAAAATCACATGTCTCGGAAAATATCATTAACGACTTGTCACTTCTTAAATTTGATTGTGAGGGTGAAACAACCATACTTGAGCATATTGTATGTTTTCTTCAATTTTGGATAGAGCGCAAGACCCCCATTGAGGATGTTGGTTGTTGGTTGTTCATTCTCACATTCGAAGGGCACATAAGGCAATGATGTCACACATTAACCGATTCCTGAATTCACTCTTTCACACAACTTGTCACAGAAATGTTCTGTGATTTTTGACAAGTATGATCACAAGCATATGTGAAATAATATTTTAGAATTTCGAAAATCACCTGATGAATCACTACATCATTTTCACAATCATTTTTTTCATTTCTGTTTTGAATTTCCAGAAGATGAAGTTGATTGGGATTTCTTGTTTGAAAGATTTATGTATATTTTTCACATTTCACCAACTCCGAATGATGTTAAATATTTGAAATCACTCCCAACATGCCGCAGTGTTAGAGCTTCCAAATGTTTGACGAACAATGTTGTTGTTCCAAGTGACCCTCCATTCGCTTCTCGTCAAAGAGCTCTAGTTCCATAGGTTGAGGTGGGAGAGATTCAAAATCCATCTATTGATCTGCCACCTTATCCTCCCACCCCACATGCCCAGAATTTCAACACATTTTTAGAATATCAATGTGATGGTTGTGATGAAGTTTTATCTCCTCATCATCCATCCTTTGGTCTATCTAATCCTCCGGATTGTGAGTTTTTGCGTTCGCCTGTCTCAAATATTTATCTTGACGTTCATGCAGTTCAAGTGTTGGATTGGGTTGGTGTTAAGCATTCAACTTGTGATATCATTTACAATGAGTACGTATGGGAACCCATTGTTGAACAATAATATGCGACATAAGATCACTTCCCTGATTTCGCATCTCTCCCACATCATCCTCAAATTTTCCATGACTCTGCCATTCTAGTTGAATCTTGTGAAAATTTAGGTTATGATCATGTTAATCATTCTGATAATTCAAATAACACGTAAGATTTCACTTTTTCATCTAGATGTGGAGAGGGTGAATCTTCTATTCATGATCTTCCCAATTTCTCACCTTTTCTTTCTGAAAACACATAGGGTGAAAATTTTTCGTTTCTCGTCTCTCCCTTTGTGCGATTCATCAGATCATGAGGATACCTATGTCTGTGACCTTGAACTTTTTCATCGTTGTTGTTGTGATCTTTTAATTGATTCAGTTGGTCATGATTCTAATTTTCCCGTTGTTGATTTTTCCAAGCCACTAATCTTTGATGATCTATCTTTCGATGAGTTGGAAATTCCTCGAGTTTCCGAGGCACTTCAGCCTGAGCTGATGGTTATGTCAGGTTCTCGTAGCCTTAAGGTCAGTTCCACCTCTGATCAAAAGAGTGTTGAATATTTTGAGGCTTCTCATCATTCTATTGCACATATTGAAAATCAATCAGTCTTACAATTTTTGCATCCTCCATATGTATTACATGATCCTATCGCTCAGTCATTGGAGTCATACGTAGCAAGCACTGTGGAAAAATGAAAAAAATTCTTCTTTCTTTGTGTTTTCTCACCTTTTTTTTTCGAAATTTTGTGTTTGTAATTCTTCAACTCATAGTGTGTCACAACACCATGACACAACCGCATATTTATTTTCATGTTATTTTCGTCTTTACTTTTCTACATGTCCATTAAAACTTCGAACATTATGGTTTTCATTGTCTTATATTTCTTTTTTATTGTAATATGCTTCTATATATTTCTTGACATGGATTCCCTTGCCCACATAGCCAATCAATGAGTTAGTGGATGCATAGTAAATATCACTTCACATGAGTTTTCCCTATGTCCTATTTAGGTTAGGAGTAGGAGTAGTTTTTTTTTCTTGGTTGTTTGCTTTAATTTGCTTTATGCTAATTTGTTTCCATTCCACTTCTTTCCTTTTCTTTTTTTTCAACTATAGGTTAGTTTTCCCATGAGACTGTGTTTGGCTTCTAAACGAAGCATGGTGAAATCCAAGAGGAAGTTATTCCACTATCAATTCTTGGTTTTCTATTTATTCCCTCTCTTTGCGTGAAACTTGCATTATTTTAAGTTGATGATACCCTGATGGAAAATTCATTCCTTGTTGGATAAAATCACATTGAAATCACAATGTTTAGATTTTAACTAGTACCTCCTACTCTAATCAATTTATCTTTTCGGTTAATCCTTGTCAACCTAGTCGAGTAGACTAAACAGGGCAGGAAAAACTTAACAAGTATGCCAGAGGTGCACATAAAAATCCTTCTCTGAAGGAAAAAACACTTCTTCTCTCAATAATTCAGTATCCCTCTTCTGCACCATGAAACAAATAAGTTCCTATGCACAGTTCTTTGAACAAAAAATTAAAAAAAATGAAAAAATAAAATAATTGGTGAAAGAAGAGAAAGGCTTCTTGCGCAGAGAGGTGAAGCAAGAAACTCCATAGGAGTATTGTCTGGGCTCACTGTCATCAGATCAATGCTTTTGTTCCTGAATTGAATCCGTCTAGGTACTATCCAGGCTTATTGGTAGCGGAGCAACACTATAGATTAAAATAAGACTCTGACAATTTCTTTTACTTGTGCACTTATATACTCCTCATCCCAAATCGAAACAACTTAGTTTGACTTGGTTTGGTTAGTTATCCATCGATGAAAAGGATGGATGGGACTATGTTCTTTAACCCACACTAAGTGAGGAAGTTGTGGAAATAAATGAATTAAACAATACTTCCAGAAAGGTGAGATCGATTTTTCATGAGACGAGATTCATTCAGATACCTAGAGTTCTACCAGTGTGTCGCCATTGTTGTAGCAGCTACAACCACCCTCCAAAATTTTTCCTTTGCTTATATTTTGGAGCCTAACCTTCTTTTCACAGGAGTATATATTGCATTGCTATCAAGTATTCATGCTTTGATTAATTTTTATACTTTATCTATTCTTGTTTTCACTCAATTTGTTCACTTATTTAAATCTTTCTAAGTCACAAGTTAATCTCCTGAATTAGTCTTACACAACAGTTTTGGGCTTGACTCTAGAAACTGGGAAATATAAGAGGGTAGGCAGACTTGATGACTGGAATTGCGCAAACATGATTGGAAGTGAGCCTTGAGCTTGGAAACTACGCAGTCATGAGTGAAATCCCAGGACTGAGCCAAGAAACTACGCAATCCCTCACTGAGCTCACAAATTGCACAGCGCATTGAGCCCGAAAGTTGCCCAACTCCAAAAATTGTGCAATCTTTCTTGGTGATGTGCATAGTAAGATTTTCCCAAAAAAGTACAAAATATGAAAAATAAAAAAGCATCCCTAAAATTTAAGGGTCTATTTTTAGTAACCTGATTGAGGCACACTTTCTATTTTTGGAAACTTTTTCCATGTGTCACTTTTCCTTTAATTTTTGGCATGTGCATCATAAACCCTAATTTTCTAAAATATATTTAATCGATGCCCATAGAGCTCATTTTCACATTCGATATTTATATCTCTATAATTCCAGAGGTGATCAAGGAACCTTCCGTGCGATCGTCCTCGCTTTTCTGCGTGAGTTTCACATTTATCGCTTGTTATTGCTTTTTCTGTCACTTTTTGTCATTTGGCTTCCATGAGTCTTTTTTTTTTTTTTTCATGCATGATGGAATTTTAATTTGGTTTAGCTTTTATAAGTTTTGTTTCAAGTTATTGTTTACCTTTCACAAGCATCACATCAGTTTCTATGTTTTTTCACTGATGTTCATCATTGCAGTGACTCTCCTCGCCAATTTGGTTTTCTAACTATTTACTTAGTTTCTGCACTCAATTTGTATTATTTCATTCTCACATAGTCGTTTCTTCACTCAAGCCAACACCATCTCTCTTATATGCTCATTTTTTACACTTCCCTTGAGCAGATATGTCATTCACTTGGTCGGTTTTCACTTTTTCCAGGTGGGCACTACGTAATGTTAAGGCTCAAGCTAGAGGATTAGCCTCTGGAACCACACACTAAATATTACAGGTTGTCTTAACTACACATTTCATATTTCTAGGGCTCAGTCTACATCCATGGCCACTGCGACTGTGTAATGTGCAGTCTCTTCCAGCTCACTGCCTAGGCTTTTACTACGCATTGCGTTAACTCAAGCCTCAATATTTGACCTTGACTGCTTAGACTATGTAATGCGCAGTTCCCTCAAGTAGTCAGACCCTCTTTCTAGTGAAAATTGTGCAATATTTCCCATCAAATTCCCATTTTGTTGCTTTAACATTCCTTGAAAGTGTTTTTTTATTAAAACTAGCGTTTTCTTACCATGAGTGTCTTTTCTGTCCCACAAGTTCAGCAATTGTTGAGCACCTCTCCAAAAATCACTATTACAATGGAACCCAATATAGTTTCCTCAAAAAATCCACTGAAAGCAACATTGGGGAAGCAGTTGAGAAAGGTTCCGTTAACTTTCCAATATATGCAGACACTTAGTTATTTGTAGAAAAGGAATCGAAATTGACATGGCAGCAGATTAAAGAATATTTTGCAATGGACTTCAGGGAATATTTAGAGGACCGACAGGTGTATATCAGCATCCGTTAGTTAGGACTATATAAGGTTGAATGCAAGTATCCAAACTTCCTGTGTGCGGATGTGATCAGGTGGGTTGTCTCACACACTAATGAGAAGACTATGACATCGAGCAACGCTAGTGGAAAAAATCTTGCTACATTCCTGGAAGAAAATTTTTCAGCAGATGTATCATATTCCTAAGCCAGTAAATATCATGGACTCATTTTTTTATGCCATTCAGCTATGCGAACACGAAGGATATCATCAATAGTTGGGTGAAGGAGCCAAAGAATTTTATAAAAACACCCACCCACACATACGAGACAAAATCACTCAGGAAGGCATACCAACTCTCGGTCATCTTAGCTTATATAAAATATGGCCAGTAAATCATAAATACCTTTCCTGAGGGGTGGGCTATCTTATTGAACCAGGTGGTGAACAAGGGGAAGTGGTTCAACTGGTTAAATATTTTGTCTCATCAGCTGAGAGCCCATGGATCACAAGCTCAAGATCCTCCCAAGGGCGAGCAGTAAAGGTTCTATATGTTTGCATACTTACTCGATGAAATTTGTGCACAAAATCAGTTTCCTGGCATGAAATGGATGTGGACACTGAGAGAAATTGTCGTGCATATCTATTTAAATTTTCTTTCAAAATTAAGCCATCGAGAATTTATGGAGAAGCTTACTAATTACTTCATCATCCCGCTTTATAGGATTATATTTCAAGAGAACAAAACTTGCATGTCACGAAGAACAATGGAGAAAATATTAGATATTTCGGATTGGTTTTCCTTACTGGATGGCACATTGATTAGAGTTTTCAACGGGAAGAAGCCACTGTATATTTTTCCTTAATATGCCACCAAAAAACTTTTCATGCACGAAGTATCTTACAATATTTCCACAGGTTTGTCCACGGCACTACATAGAACAAAGAAGGTGCCATGGCCCAACCTTCCTTTTCAGATTGAATTATACAATATTAATAATCTCAAAGCTGCAAATAATGAATCGAAATCCATACTGAAATTTGAGTTCGGTATAAAAGACATAAATATGTATGATCCGAGGGGAATTTTCAAAGACCACAGTGCGTGAATATACAACAAATAGGTCAGTAGGGCATATAAATGGTGAGAGGAGGAACCATGGAAGAATTTATATAACTCCTCTAGACCCCTCGATCTGATCAGTATAGTTGTGACTTCTCATGTTGTTCCACAGACGGCAACAGTTCCGAAAGAAATAGTGACAGAAGACAACAACCAGATATAGGATAAGGGAAAGAGAAAGTTTACTCATAGTGCAGAAGAGGAGAAAAGTTGGAAGATACAATAATATATTATTATTGAACAAGTAGCTTTGGTGATAGAAGAAAAGAGGATGCATAGGAAGCAAAGAGGAGAGCAGAGGAAGAGAGAGAAGCAAAGCTTGGAGGAAGCAGAGTTGAGAGCCCAGATTATAGAACAAGAGCTAAGGGAATAAACAGAGCTAAGGAAAAGAAAACCATAGGAGAAGAAAAAGTAGGATGAAGAAGGAAGGAAAGGTGTCATAGCGGAAGAGACGACACCCATATAGGTTGAAGAGCAGGTATAGGATTAACCAGCAATAGAAGGATTGAGCGAACAAATGTAGGATCAGGAGCTTGCTCAGCAGATTGAGTAGTTGATTGAAGTCATAGACATGGATTTGGGACTAGAGCCATAAGATGAATATGTGGACCTGATGCCTAGTGCACCATAGGTCACCGTTCTGACTCTACTACCTCCAGCCGCAGAGCCAACCCCGAGAAAGGAAGGGGAGATAGTTCCCCTTGATGGATGTGTGCAATCTGTCATTTGATGAACTCTAGAAGAATATTGTAAAATAATGGAGAAATCACTTCCTGGATGATCATGCATCACCTGCATTTATGAGAGAAAGGGTGATAGTGGTGCACACTAGAAAATTCAACCGTTATTGCCGAAGCCAACTTGGACTTCGTAGGTGTAGTGAAATATAACACTTAGTAATTGTTGGTTGAGAATAAACAGTTGGCACATAATCTACAAGCTATCCAGAAAGAGAATGAAAAACTCCTTTACAGTAGTGAAAAATGCACCTTTTGCATAGGTCTACCTAGAGGAGATGAGAACAACGATACTTTCTGAGGTATGCTCACTTGGAGATACTATGCGGGACCTCTATGAAGAAATCATGACCGTACATAAAGAATTTTCTTTCTTGCATGACTTGCAACAGAAAAAAAAATATTTTTTCAAGGTCCTTAGGAATGTGCAAGTTTCTATCACCGTCGTGCATGATTGGACAATGTGATACAAAGGGGCATCGCTTACCTTGGTGAATCAAATGAAGCTACAGGTAGAGCTAGGGAAAGCGAGAGTTTGGATGTTGATTAAAAACAACAAGAAGCTCGCCTCTTTCACTGGAAATATCTAGGCCTCATATGTATGGATATATAGCATTTTGGATTTCATGGTGATAACCCATAGGATCCAATCAATTGGCACACTCACCTAGACTAAAAGAAAATAGAAAGTCAAGAAGGAGATTGATCAGTACTTGGAGAAGATAAAGTAGATGGCCACCCAAGAGGATTTAGAGCTAAAGATATAGAACATGTAGACCTACATCAGTGGTCCTGTTCATATCAAAACAATTTTGCTCCTAATTAAGAAAGAGATTCAGATCTGTTCCAAGACATTGTACCCAGATATATGGATGCAAGTGTTCGCTTCCATCTTGACACTATCATGTAGTTTGGAGAGGCCATCGCATAATACCAATACTGGCATCAATATGTAACCGAGAAGAACAAAGTAGAAGTTGTCAACCTATAATTCACCCAAACTCAAGCATCATAGTATTTTGTCTTGTTAGGCTGCCAAGTTATCTCTACGTTATTTTTTCTTATATGGGTACGAGTGGAAAGTGTAATATTATTTGTAATTATTGTAAAATTTAAATCCCAAGTGTCCTTGTTGGAATGTGAACAATCACATGTAATGTAATGAGTTATTTTTTAAGAATTTAAAGGTTCATGAGGGGATTCCAAGAGTCACAAATGGGGCATGCTAAGAGTCACCCCTGTTTTCTTATAAATATATCTTCATAACTCATGTAAGAGGCTTTTTGGAGCCAAGATTTTTTCTAGTAATAGGCTTAGGAAGATCTTGGGAGTTTTATGTGAGAATTGGCTTCTCCGTAGCGTAGAGGGAGTATACTTCTTTGGAGGAGTAGGTGTTGTAGACTTGACGTTCCACTATTGGGGTAAGTCGCTTGTTAAATGTTGTATGTATGATTGGAGCAATCACTTTTAACATAACTTAGACTCGACATGCTTTCATGCATATATTTTGAATATAGTAGGACTACTCTTGCTGTATTTTCGATGTATGTTTTTTAACTTATGCATATTCTTATGAACTATTTTGTTTTCAATTGTATGCATCTTGTTGGATGCGTGTTGATGTGTTAATCCATCACCTTGACTTGTGGCCTATTCCACTTGTTAGTTCGTGTAATGTCATTTTTCTCATGTGTTCCATATAAGTTTCCTACTATTATAGACTTCCAAGGGTCACACTTTCCTTTTCCTTCATTTTTTGGAACCATCATACGTTGCACTTGACTCTCCGCAAGGTCACACATTTGTTCTCACCAAAGACACCATGCACCACTCTATGTGTTTTTCAAACCAAGGCAAATCACTAACACCCCACTATTGGGACTCCTAATCCAAATGATGTGAGGTCTAGTTGGGACTTCATATCAAGGAGATCCCCTGAATTTTTACGGGTCAAGCACCAACAACACATACTTTCGATGGACCCTGCTACACAAAAATGAGAAATGCATTAAAAACATAATTGCAGTTCCATTTTTCATGCATTTCTCATATTTCATGTAGTAGGGTCCATCGAAAGTATGCAACATGGCTATTCCTTGAATGAGGAATTAAATTATGCATCAAACAAGTGCTCTCGCTTGAAATTTGAGTAAAATTGTAGGGAGATAAGTTGAAAATGTAGTTTTTTATTTTGTTCCCTCTAAAATTTGATGATGTAATCTAATCTTATTTTATTATTTCCACTATTATTTTACAATATTCCTTAGGAGGCCCATTTTAGACCTCAAAATTTCTCTAATGTTTTGTCTAAATTGTTTTCCATAAATACAATGCTCGCAGAAGTTCAAATTCAAAGATTTTAAGCTTGGAAGTAACTTATGATCAACCAATACCTTCAACCCTTTCTCTCTCATATGACCCAAGTGCTAATGCCATAAGAAATTAAAGTCACTTCCATCTTAAGATGTTATATTTTCATGATCTATTTCTATACTTCCTTCAATATTATAAGGGTTCCAAAACCTTTAGCCTTCATGACTACCAAGTTTCCTTTTGACACCTTCATAACTCCATCTTGAATTGTACATATATTACTAGCATATTGTAGCACTCCAAAAGATATTAATTTCTTTCTAAGCTTAGGCACATCCATCAACTTTGTTAATATCCTATCATTAACATCATAAATTTTAATCTTGATACTACCAATCCCACTAGGTTTGCATGTAACATCATTACCCATGAAAACTTCACACTCATCAATATATTGGTACAAAGAGAACCAATTCCTATGAAAAAAAGTATGATGGGAAGTACCTGAATCTAGCAACCAATTATGATGATATTGATAAATAGTAGAAGTGGAAAATGCCTCATAAAAAATGCATGCACTTGTTTTAGTTTAATTCCTTTGTAAAGTCATTTTTAGTAGCTTGTTCCTTTCTTTTCCAACAATCCTTTTTAAGATGCCTTGATTTGTTACAGTACCAGCACTTTAGCTTACTTTTCTTGCCTCCTGACTTCTATCTTGATGTGTCTATCGAATTCTTTTGTTTTTCTTTTGATTGATCTCTAACCACCTTTACTTCTACTATTGAGGTTTCAACTATATATCCACGTTGAGCTTCCTCGGACTCAGTAGAATTAAAATTGATAAAGGTTACAAAATTATCCTAATACTCAGACAGAAAACATAACATTATAATTTCATTGTCTTCCCTTCTAATATTTACATCTATAATAGAAAACTAACATAAAGGAGTAGTGAAAGAATTAAAATGATCAGAGATATTTGTACCTTCTTAATCTACAAACTGTATATGTACCACTTCAAGTAGATTATATTTGTCAAGGACTTCATCATATAAATACTTTCTAACATAGTCCATAAAACTATTGTTGTTTTATCTAAAATGTAGTTAAACATCATATCATCTTCCAAGCACAAACGAATAGCACTGAGAGCTCTTGCATCCATCTCCTCCCAGTATTATTCATCCATGTCCACAGGTTTTTTTTTCCTTCCCAACAACACCTTTTCCACTCCTTTTTGCATGAGCATATCCCTCATCTTAACCTTCCATAGCGCAAAGCTATTACTCCCACTGAAATTTTTGATTTAAGACTTCGCACTTTACATCTTCGCCATTAACACAAACTTCTCCCAAAATCTATAATAGAACTTGTTGAGTTGAGCAGTGAAAGCATAATGTGAAAATAAATTTAATTACAGAAAATAATGGAAATAAATAAGATAACGTAATAATCAAACACAAAAATTGACACGATGTTTTACGTGCTAAAACCCTCCTTTGGAGGTAGACATCCATAGGGTGATGATTATTAGTATTCTTATTATTGAAGGGAGATTTACAAAAACCAACTCACAAGCATACATTATCTAACCATTTGAAACACTCTCATTCATTTATGTGTTATTTTTTTATCGCCTCTACATTATTACATAGATAAATAACAACTTGAATATTTGTCTAAATACATCCATAAATTTTAAAACAATTAAATAAGAAATTGTTTACATAAAATAGAAAAATATCTTTTATTTGCTTTTTTGCTAACTTTAGACTAGAAAAAAAAAAGGATCGATAAGAGCCAATTTTAGATACTATCCCAAAGATATAGGAAAATAGTTAGAAACTTATAACAGTTTCATGTTTTGTTAAATTTAGAATTTTCAATTAAAATACAGTAAAAAAATTTCAAATTAAATCTAATAAATTTTTAGTTTATTTACATATCTATTACGACAACCCAAAAACATCAGGATTTTTATAACTGCGAACTTGTAGCGTCTCAGTCAATTCAAACATATCCATAAAAAAGTGTTTTGTTTTAGCATATTTACCAATTTCCTCGCACACATTGTCACTTTGTTACTCTTCAATACTACAATCAAATGTATTTAATTTCTACGAGGAAAAACTATTACAATGCAAGAGCCATTAGTTTTGAAGTACTGAAACATGCAACAATTGAACAATTTTTGTCAACCCTTTTCAAGTGTGTTTTCTATTAGAATTCAATAGTTGGTGACTCAAAAATTTAAAGAATTATTTTAATAGTTGGTGACTCAAAAATTTAAAGAATTATTTTAATAGTTGGTGACTCAAAAATTTTGATAGTTTAGGGCATTAAATATCTTGAGGTGCCATCTGTATCCAATTGGATGCAAAATATCATGTTTGTGTTGTTATCCTTCAACGACATATCCTTTCAACATGTGTATCGAGAAAAAAACTCATTGGTTGATGCTCTCTCCAAGTGTCGAGTCTACCTCTTGACTGGTGTAATACATTTTGAATACTTTGTCCATGGAGTTGTGGAGGGATTAGGATTTTTTTAGTACTATTTTTGTTTGGACTTCTTGGTTTTTTGCTTTGTTTCTTTTTTTATTAACTTTTGTAAATAATCCTTCTATTTTTGGCGGCACTTTCGATCAATGGTTTTATGCTTAGCCAATCGTCCGATGTATTTCCCTTAGGGATTTCGTATTTTATAGAGTATCATCCTCTAGACTATTTGGTTTTTTCCATATACTTTGTTTTATTCTTGCCTATCCTAGACGGAGATGGCATCTGTTTTGATACTATTTTGTATTTTGGTCTATGTTTCTCATTATGCTTTGCGTTGAGAATGTATTAGATCATCTAGATCTACATATAGGAACTCTGTAATTGATCTATGTAAAGTCTTTTTAATGAAAGACGTTTCGTTTCTTTTTTGTTGAAAAAAAATTAATATCTTCATAGGTTTTCCTCCATTGATGATTTTTGGCACCCACAGATTGATCTATAGGGCCATACTGCAGTTATCTTGGATTCAGGTAAATTTTCTAACCAATGTTCAAAAGAGGTGATCCTAAAGGCACGTCCATCTCACATGGATTTTGTAATCTTGTGATGTGCTTTGTAGTTTTTTTTTTAATTTGTCTTTCTTTGTTATGAATATTGTACCAGAGAATTTTTTTCGTCACACTCTCATTTGAAACTTTGGTTAATTGCACAGGGATTTTTCCAGGCAGAGCGCTTTGGATCTTGGTGGGCTAAGAAGGCATTTTTTTTGGTGTTTGTTTAGTATTCTCATCAATTTATTTGGATTAGTAATCCTAAGTAATTAATCAATCCCCATCCTTATAATTGATTCCTTTTAAGGTGAAATATACATATATGTTAGATGATGAACATCTTGTATTCTCAAAATTGTACATGATATAGATACAACCAACTTTAATTAATTACACCATCAATAGGAGTTCCTTGTGTCACGATAACAGTCATAGAGTAAGTATTGTTTTTATTAGTAACTAATTCATGGATAGTTTTATAAATACAAAAGTAAAGACAAAAATGAAATCATTTGGAAAATTACGGGCATTACATGTCCTTCTCATCATTAAATATATTTTACAATAGATCATGAACTTTTTATAATTAGCTAAAATTAATTTCTTCTGGAGATATTTTGGAATAACAAGGATATTTTATATATATATATATATAATATTCTAAAAATTATATTGTATAGGTTAACCAAAATAAAAATATTTTAGTGTACAAAGAAAAGAAGTAATTGAAATTAAAAAAAAACATCAATTATTTCCTAATAAACTAATATGATATAGATGTGTAATTCATTTAATTATTAATATAAAAATAATATGTGACATTTAAAAAATATAAATAATGATAAAAAAATGTTTTTCTGTTGTCGAATTATCATGTATACTTTCTCATTTCCACATCACTCATCTCAGTTCAAGTCTTTGTCATTGTTTCTTGCTTTGGTTTAAATATGTGATGAGTCATCAAATTTCCACCTTTTTCACTATTTCAGGAACCCATTTTGAGTCATTTTATCATACTCCTTTAACCATCTATTACCCATCCATTGTCTCTCTTAACTGGTTTTTCCATAAATGTGTCACAATGAATCCAAGAATGTTGTAGTTAATTATTGTCACTTTTCTTTATTTTTAACGGATTGAAAAGGATAATTCTTGATTTATTACTAATGATGGTTTTCCTAGCCTTCTATGTCACCTCCAAGGTTTTCATATGTTAATATAATTATCGTAAGTAACTGAGTTACTGGAAGTTCGGACACATTACTCTAATAGGCACCATGTTCTAGTAGACACATCATTCAGATAGGTATGCCCCTATAATTAACTATCGATGGTGCATTTTTTGGTTGAGATATTTCACTACCAAATCAGTTCAAATCATGCCATGGGATTTATTCTTGGCATCAAAAATGTTATTTCATATCATTCGCATTGCACCAAGGTCATTTCTAAAAGCCTCCAACAGAGATTAATAGTTTGTACAACTCATGTCAAGTATATTTCAATCATAAAATTCAGGTGCGGTTTTTGGGAAAATTTAGAATAATATGGAAAAAATAAAACATGGGTTTTGTTTGGAACATCCCAATTCAGCTCACATATAGGAATTTCCTCTAAAACATGTGCGGATCGGGAGATATTCATGGTTATTTTAAAGGGAAATTTCTATTAGTGGCCATTGTCTAGCTACGCCCAAACTAAAGGACCAGTTACTAGGATTAATCGGATCAAGCCATTTCAAGCTGGATTCAGGACAAATAAAGTTTATGTGATAATATATTTATCTAGGGATAGCAACAAATAAATATTTTTTCAGAACAACTATGATTTGAGAAGCCATTTTTAGGGAAAACAGGTCCAACTCACCCCCCATCTTTTATGTATAAATTATTGATCAAAATCTAGGTTCAAAGGTTGTTTTAGGAAAGGATAGTATTAGGAACAAAATCTAGGTTCAAAGGATTGTTTTAGGAAAGGAAAGGATAGTTGTTTCAGGAACATTCCAAATAGTTTTCTAAAGCCATGCCCTGTAATTTCTTGTTAATCAATGAAAATTATTGTTATTGATCTTATTTCGATTTAATTTTGTATTCCTAAAATGCTCCAAGTGTTGAGAAAATACTGAGAGTCGGGGGGTGAATCAATACTTTTAATTCACTTAAACTTTAAATTTATCATTTAGAATTTTGTACACTATTATGCTTTAGGAAACCCACATGTGTATGCGACTATAGTGAATGAAAACCACGTATATCTAGATAACTACATTTTCATATGTTCCATCAGATGTTTATCTTTATCCAGTTCATTATCCATTTATTAAGAAGAAACCATGAGTAGTAAAGAGCAGATAAATCATCAACACACGAGAAACATATGGACACCGGGATGTTAGGTGGAAACCCAATGTGGGAGAAAACCATTGTTGTTGTTATCTTTTTCTTCTTCTTTTATTATAAAGAAAATTTTTATTACATATTAAATTAGTACATACACTTACCAGGAGAAAACCATTGTTGTTGTTTTCTTTTTCTTCTTCTTTTATTATAAAGAAAATTTTTATTACATATTATATTAGTACATACTCTTACCAGCACTTAGGAACCCACCTGCAAGAGGCTATAACCTCCACTCTTTCTCGAGCACCCACTAGAAAGGAGCTACATGTAGGTTTTAAGCTTGTACAAAAATTACCTGCAAATGGATTCTTAACACTGAAAATATACAATGGCAAGAACATAAAACATAAAACAAATATACATATATATTTTCCCTTGGATCCCAAAACTTGGACTACCAGATTGATTTTTCTATTCCTTTTAATGTTACAATACATATATATACATGTCGAAGCATTCATAAACCCCAATCCATTAACCCTAGATTAGAGCATAATTGTAGTTCCTTTGACTAGATCTACAAAATACCATGGAAAGAAAATTTTCATACCAAAATCCATATGAAAAACACGTGCACAAAACCATAGGTAGGTCCTCCCACCTAATATAGGGTCCAAAAACATTTCCCCAGGGCGTTGCCCTGAACCCTATCTAGGGGGGCTACATCCCCCTTGCTGCACCAGGCACAACGAACTGGGGGATCTTCCACCCCGCCACGTGTGCGACTAGTCGTGGAAATAATATAACACACACCCAAAATTATCCCACTTGTTTTTTTATTTTCCACACAGGGGGTCACAGGACAGCTCAATCATTGGTCCAAACTAGCTGTAATGCCCATTATTTCTCTATACCAAGAAAACTTCTCAGTTCTCACAAAAATTTTCAATGCATCTACAACATTCCTCAAAGTGGCCACCTTTACCAACAACACCCTTTTTTCCTCAATCATATCCCACACAAAGTCATATCGAACATCAATGTGATTTGTCTTGGAATGATGAGCAGGGTTCTTTCCCAAGAAAGATTCATTTTATATTTCATAGTCTATCCTTATATCTCACTATAGCACCCCCATACTTGAACAAAATTTCCATAACCAAACCGCCTCCTTGCTTGCATGAGTGGCTACCATGTATTCAACCTTCTTAGTTGAAAGAGCCACTACAGACTGTCTTTTTATCATCCAACTGACTTCTCCTCCAAATAGGTTAAACATATACCCAGTTGAAGATCTTCTTTGATCAATATCTCCAGCCCAATCTGCATCAAAAAAGCCATGGATGTACAAAAATCTATCCATTTCTAGTCTTCCTTGGTAGCACAGACCCTAATCAGTAGTTCCACGCAAATATTTGAAAACCTGCTTCACTTCTATCCAATGCTCCTTCCTCGATTTTCACATAGACCTGCTCAATACCCCCACTGCATGTGCAATGTTTGGTCTAGTATAGACCATTGCATACATCATGCTATCCACTGCACTTTCATATGGAACACGGGACATTTCCTCTTCATATTCTTGTGTCTTGTGACACTGTTAAGTAGATAACTGATCCGGGTAAATTTCACTACCCTTTAAACCAAGACCTTTTACTTCGGTTGATGTGTTAGGATTACAATTTATCAAAATGTTAATGAACATAAATGAACATATGCATGCTGTAAAGAAGAGTAACATAACAAGCATTAGCAACATAAGACATTGATAATGGAGTTATTCAAGGAGGGACTACGTCTCCAGTCCTCGATGTCAAGATGGTGTAGGTCGTTGCATTAAGTGCTAGAAGAAGTGATGATGTACATAGATGGTATTTTCTCTATCATACAAGGAAAATTCCCTCACGCAGGAGTGGTTGGACCTCTGCTCGAGATGTTCCGCTACAAGAACTCTCCCTCTCAAAAAGGACTCCTATCAATATGACAATAACTCACACATAATTACCATGAGTATCCTGTCAGCATGGAAACAAATGGATCTCAATCAAACATACATGTGACAATGAGTATCCTGCCAACATGGAAATAAAGGGATCTCAAACATAAAACAAATCCATGATAGAAATTACATCTCACATCAAGAACAAAAACAAGACCCCACATCAAACATCAAGGGGGATCTACACAGCACAACGCATCTCATAGAAAAAATAAGTACACGATCACATTGCATATACCTCACATCCTAGAGTTATTTGAAGAAAAGGATGATAAACGGTTGGATTTGGTTGTACCATCAATATCGTGGCATTGAGTATCCTAAAAATGACTGCTCACACATTGAAAGTTGACACCTGCAACTCCACTTTGAAAAGTGGCCGAAAAACATAAATCTCAGAGGGAAGATCCAATTGCACTGCTAAACTTGTGTCGTCGAGAGGTGTAGGATCAACTGTCAATTTGTTGAATTATGAAAAATTGAAGATGTGGGCCTTAGGGAATCTTTTAGATTCCCCAAAGATGTTTCTCCATTGGGAATCTGGAAATATGAAACTCAAAACAAGAATTTGATCTCACCATTGAGATCCTTGTGAAATTTCAAGAATAATGAGTATAAGGTTGACCTCATTCTGACACCGGTGAATTTCAGCCTCTAAGGAATCTAAAAGATTCCCTCAAGATTCCTGAAGATTTTCCTCTATGGGGAATCTGCAAAACCGCTGCTCAAAATTCAAATCCAACCTCACCATTGCGATCCCTGCGCAATTCTGGTTAAATTGCATATAAATTTTAATACATTCTGAAAATTTTACCTCCCCTGGATCAAAAGATTCCCTTGGCATCAAATAGGAATCTGTCTCGAACTACGTTCTCCAACCTGCCTCCTCTGCCTCGAAATCCATGCTCAAGTTTTTTGCCTCTGCCTTCTCTTTTCTCATGGCTCCATTGGCCTCCCTGTGCCCTCATCTCTCATGTATTCTCCATCATTCTCCATCATTCTCGATGTTTTCCTTGAACCATTTCAATGGCATTTTATAATAAAGTGTGAGAATGAATAAGACAAAGTGTGAAGTTAGCACATTGGTTGGCATAATCATATTAATATAGTTATTTTTTGGAGGTTTTGAGTTCAAATTCCATTGAGTCCAAATATTGTTTAAAACCCATTTTTAGTTTTAATATATTTTTTTCAAACTATATAATATATGGAATTCGTATCTCCATATTGTAACACTCCCAAAAAAAAAATGGAGGTTTTTTTTAATATGGAATTTAACCATATTTAATATGATTTTTGTTACATAACAATTTACCATATTTAAATTGATTTTGATTTTTTAATAACTATATTTAATATATAGTTTTTTTTTAATGATTTTTTTTGTTTTTATTTGGGAAATAAAATATCATTTTGTTTTTCTGCTAGGGCAAGGGCCCAATGGAGGAGCTCCATGTGTCAATAGTTGAGGGGTTTTCCATGTGGGTCCCACGTGTTTACTAGGATGCCATGTGGCATGTTGTGGGCCCCACTTCCCTTGCCTTAACAAAACTTCAAATTGTTGTAACTTTCTTATACGAGCTCAGATTGACACATCGTTCGCACCATTGCGATCAGGGTGACAAAATCTTCAAATTGAACCTGGTTTGAGAGAAATCCAAACACTTTTATTTTTGATCTTTCATAAGCCCTCTTTGTCCTTTGTGTGTCTCTGGAGCCACCTGGATCAATAACTTTAGACCTATAGGAATGAGAACCTTCATTGGTTTACTATCTTGCATATCAAACCTCTGTAAAAATTGTCTTGACATACTTTGTAACACCCTCTTCCCACATCTACCCATGTAATCGACCAATCAGGGTAAACATGTAACAACAGGCTACTAATATGAAATTCAACCTCCTAGATGACCTTAAGAAAATGGAACCGATGTAAAAAATACAAACACACCTTACACAGCATCAAAAACATCCTCGCGAGGTAACCCAACCTTCTACGCCCCTCAAACCTGAGGGAGAATGACTTTTGACCATTTTGAGCCTGAGTTGCGGGAATGCTAAGGCAAGGTAGTGGCTAAAAGTCTATATCTGTGGGCTACCAAGGCAAGGTAGTGGCTAGGGCCTGGCTTGGTCAGTTTTGTGCCTGTAACTATAAGATTTGCGCCACCTTTTTAGCCCTAGAGCCCAGGTCACTCCTCAAAACTTCATGAAACTATAGGGGATGAACATTAAAAAAGTTATGGAAGCAATCACATCATCAAGAACTCATTTGGACCCCTCCTAGCCATGATAAGAATTTAGTCAAACATGTCAAAAAAATTGCATCTACAGGTATAAACAACATATTTAAACATGGCGGTCTCTTACTTATATGAGAATCGCTAAGAAGCATTACTCCCTTACATCATAAGCTACAATACAATCTATTTGACCATAGATACATCGTCTATTCATTTACAATAAAAATCATGGATAGAGCTATACATCATCGCTGATAAAAAAAAACATGCTTATAACCAACATAATAACAACAGAGATACCATGGATACAATAACAATAGAATCCGCATAATAAATAGTACATTTTCATAATGAATACCAAAGGAATGTTCTCTTCACTACTTAATGTAAAATCCAACTGGAGAGACTTCCACATTCCACCCGACCATAGATTGGCTCAGTCAAGTATCACTTCATCCAATCACCCCTCGTTCCATATTCCAAGCATGAATGTGAGATCTCATCAAACACATAAATCACAATCAATACGGGGCATCCACAGGCCAAAGCACCCCAACCCTTAAATAGTGATTCCACCTCACTGTCGGACATCACAACCATCACAGATTGGTCTCTATCCAAGCTGCTCCAGGGATCTTCCAACCAAGTCTCCAAGACTAGTAACTCAACCCTAGTTGTTTTCGGGTTCCAGAGCATTTGTCCAACCAAGGCTCCAAGACTAGTAACTCAAACCACCTAGGGTTCCAGAGTGTTTCTCCAACAAATGCTCCATGATAAGTAACTCAACCCACCTAGGGTTCCAGAGCATTTTTCCAACCAGACTAGTAACTCAACCCAACAACTGTCCACTGGGCTCTAGAGCATTTTTCCAACCAAGGCTCCAGGAACCAATAACTCAACCCAACAACTGAAGGAATCATGAGAACCCACAAGAAAAAAACCAATGGAAATAAACCCATAACACCATGCTTATCCAGGAAATGGCAAGGCTAGGAAAATCCATTATCAATCAAGTCAATCCTACATGCCAATGACAAATCATAGCCAATAAGTCACATGCATACACCATGCATGACAAAACTACTAAAGAGAACATACATGAAACATGGTACCTGATATCAAAACTCATTGTAGTTGTTGATCACGATGTCCTCTTTTTATTTCATGCTCTTCCTTTGCCTTCTTGCTCCAAATCACCAAGTATGCCACACTCTCCAAGAGTGCTCAAGAGTATGAGAAAGAGAGAGAGAGACAAATATAATTAGAGCCATAATTGTGAGAAAAATCTTACCAGTTGATCCTCATAAGCCTTTTTATTAATGAGGCCTCTATTTTCTTCATTTTCCATTATTTTCCTTCATTTTCCTCCTCACATGCAACCTGCGACCTTTCACCTCCCTTTTCTCCTATTTTCCATTATTTTCATAAATAAATTCCAATTAATGCCTTATGCCTTTCCAAATCATTTTCCCATTTCCTTTTCCAATCTCCTTAGCCATAATAAACCAAATGAACACCCACTAGGATGTTTTTCCCACCATTTAGATTGGAATATGTGTCCCATCAACTGTGGTTATTATTTTAACTTTATTACATGGAATTTTCTCGAGGGTTGTTACAGAACCCTCCCCCTTGGGGGAACACCATCCTTGGGGGAACACCATCCTTGGTGTTCAATGACACCTACAAACCAACAAACCACTAAAAATAAAACATATTTCCTATGGATTTTTATAACATAGCTCATTGTAGTATTTACAATGAATAACCTGCTCAAAAGAAAAAAACATCATGAGAATCATGCCGTGTATTCGAGCTTTATAACACAACTCATTACAGTATTTAAAATAACAACCACATTTTCTTCAACCAACTAATAACCATACAGTCTATGGAGCTTTATAATCCAACTTGATGCAATATTTACAATAATATACGCATATACACATTTTCTCAACAAAAAAATAAAAGGGATACGATGCTCATATCAATCAGCAAGGGAATCCATAGGCTCACACCTCCACCCTCAAGGTAATACCAAGATTGACCTCCTTCCTAGGAAATCAAGAACCCACTGCCAAAGTTAAATCTGCATCCAATGTCTAGCACTACAATTTAGTGTTGTTGTTCTCACAGTGAACAATTACCAGCTCATTGCTCTAGGGCACACTCCCAATGTGCATTTGATTCCATCTAGAAATGCTAATGACCAAACCAAATCTATCCCCAGCCTTCCGTTCTCTTCTACACATTCCCTCGAACAATCCATTCACCCCCTTCCATGCAGTCACACACCTTCAAAGTTCTATTGGCACCCCCAACCATTCGCAAGGCTTCCTCACATCAAAAGATACAAAAACCAAGGCATATAACTGCCTCAACCATCATACCGGTCATAGAATGCTCATGTCAATCAATGGACACTATTGGGTACCAGTGTCCCACAATGGCCCTACTCGTGAAGTGTGTTATGAGCATATTGATGCCTGTTTCAATTCCTTTTCACTATCGTTACTAATTCTCGTAATCAGTTGTAACCACCCAACCGAGCATTTGCATGATTTCCTATACCAAGCACATAATTTCCATTAGATTCAAAATAAATTGAAATAACTTCAAATCATACCTCATTGGTTTCTCATCAATAAGGTACACTTGCAATTCTATTCACTTCCTATCACAAGAAGTCAAACCAATTTTTTGATCAAATCATCATGTATAAACATATCACATCTAGGTAGCTAAAAACACAACCAGCATAGGTAAAAATAATGAATCACATGCAATAATCATAAATCACATGTAAGCATCATAAATCAGAATTGTAGATCACATGCATAATATAAGTGAAATAAAATACCAATTCTTATCCTTCACCGGTCCTTACTTCTGCCTTTGTTCTTTCTATACACATAACGGATCAGTCGGCACACCTAGAAAGCACGCAATTCCTTCTCTTCTCTTAAATCGCATACACATACACAAAGTGTACATCACAACATGTACCTCCACACAAGGCGTACAACACCACACAATACATGCACCCACACCTGACATACTGTAGAAATTATACAAGATGCATGTATATTACCGGACTCCCCTGATCTAACAAATTAACTTATGTTAAATACAGAATCCTTCCACTTAATTCTTTGTGGAAATTAAATCACCAATTGCAAAACACATATGAAGCAAAATCAATCGCACATAAACACAGTTGTTTAACGGGAAAGCTTAAAGCTAAAATCCCCAACTATCATATATTATTTATATCAATGGAGCATGTAATAATCTCATACAAAGCTTAGTACATCAAGTTCTCAGTAAAATCAACAATCATTACACACTGTCATGCAAAAATTTGCATATCTATGCACCAATTTCTTGCCTCCTGACAGCCTGCCTCCACTACGCAATCCCTACTGAAGAAGACCCCTGAATGAATTCAAATTGGCCATGCCTTGACTGCACAATCCTCATTGGCATCTCCAATGTGTGTCAGATGCATTGAATGCATCACTATAGTCACAACAGATAGTCCATATCACCCTTTCACGTATCTCTCCACTGGGTCTCCACTGGAACTAACATTCAAGTAGTTAAATTTTGTATTTGTTCAGTTGCAAGTGAGTCTCTAGTTTTGAATTAATTAAATAATTAATTCACTAAACTCTCACTAGTGTATCTTCAGTTAGAACTAGATACAACTAGCACAACTGAGTTAAACTAAATAACAACTCCCATAACTACTCTTCCAACTCTGTCACAACTTTGCCACTTCAGTTCTAACTGAGTCCTCCACGCATGAGTCACCAACCACCCTAGGAATTGCATAATTCCTTCATCCCACTGATTTTCCAAAGATTTTCACTGAAATAAAGTGTTCGAAGAGAATAAGTTGATATTTATTGTCAGATTATTATTAAGGGCTAATAATAATCGACATGCATCTATTTTTTAGATTAGCAATCTATAAATAGACTTCACCCAATCTAAAAATAGAATCTCATCTATTTTTCCAACTTGATCAACCATCTACAAATAGCATCCTGCAACTTATAGAATATGCTCACCATGTCTAAAAATATACATACACCTAAAAATAGCCTGCGGGCCCCACTTAGTGAAGGTGCTTAATTTTCACTAATCTCATCATCAAATTGAATCTCAACACATACAACACAACACAATACATACACATACAACCAGCATACATCACATACACCTACACAGGGTGTAAAATACAACACAATACATATGCCTACATCGGTATACAACACATACAAATACACCCAATGTACAATACAACACACCGCATATACCTACACCGACATATAAAACATACACCTACACTTGGTGTACAACACGACACAACACTTATACATACCATAGTACAACACAACAAATACACATGTCATAATACCACAACTACACCATGCACATACATAATACCGCATGCCCACAACACAACATGTACATCATCCACACAATACCACGTGTATAGCAGTACCATATTCACAACATGTACACAACACAAACTGCACAATGTGTGGACAACATCACATGTACACGACACCATATGCACAACATGTACACAATGCCAAATGTACCTTGCACCACCTATACAATGTGTGCACAATACCACATGTACACAGCACCACATTCACAACATGTAATCAACAACACATGTACACAACACCACGTGCATGGCGTGTACACGAAACCACCTCCACACAGCACCACATGTACAACATGTACAATCATGCACACAACACCATACGTACCTAGCATCGTATGTATGTCACGCACACAACACCATATGTACATAGCACTGCATATTCAACTTGTACATAGTACCATACATACACAGCACCGCATATCCAACATGCGCACAACACCATATGCACACACCACTGCATATCCAACATGCGCATGTATGATATGTACACAACATCGCATATCCAACATGTACATGGCACCATCTATACCTAGCACTGCATATGCAATATACACACAACACCATATATGCAATAGGCATACAACATCATATATACCCAATACTACATATGTTACATGTACACATCACCATAGGTACAATCATTGAATACACAACATGTGCAACATATACACAACAATAGTACTGCAAATTTTGTAGAAAATTTGTAACACAGATCTGATACCATGTAGAAATTATATAAGATATGCATGTATATATCCAGATACTCCTGATCTAACAATATTTATCTTCTTGCTAAATACAGAATCCTTCCACTATTAATATTTTGTGGAAATTTAAAAATCAATTTCAAACACATGAAGCAATAAAAACAATCGCACATAACACTGTTGTTTAACGGGAAAGCCTGAAGCTAAACACCAACTATCATATATTATGTATCATGGAGATCATGTAACAATCTCATACAAAGCTTAGTACATCAAGCTCTCAGTACAATACAATCGTCACACACTAAAATGAAGAAATCTGCAAATCCATGCACTGATTTCTTGCCATCTTATAGCATGCCTCCACTACGCAATCCCTGTTGAAGAAGACCCCTGAATGAATTCGAATATACCTTGCCTTGACTGCGCAATCCTCATTGGAAACTCCAATGTGTGTGTGATGCAACCAATGCAACATTATAGTCACAACAGATAGTCCATCTCACCCTTTCAGCTATCTCTCCAATGGGTCTCCACTGGAACTAACATGCACTGTAGTTAACAATTGTTTCTGTTCAGTTGTTAGTGAGTTATTAGTTGTGAATTAATTAGCTAATTAATTCACTTAACTCTCACTAGTGTATCATTCAGTTAGACTAGATACAACTAGCTCAACTGAGTTTAACTCACTTAACTGAGTTAAACTGAATAACAACTCCATAAAATACTCTTCCAACTCTCCCATAACTTTGCCACTTCAGTTCTAACTGAGTCCTCCATGCATGAGCCACCATAAACCCTAGGAATTGCGTAATTCATTCAGCCCACTAATTTTCAAAATATGTATACTGAAATAAAGTGCTCCAAGAGAATAAGTTGATATTTAGAGTCTGATTATTATTAAGGGCTAATAATAATCGATACATCTATTTTTAGATCGATGATCTATAAATAGAATTCACCCAATCTTCTAAAAATAGAATTTCATCTATTTTTCCAACTTGACCAACCATCCACAAATAGCATCCTACAACTTCTGAAATATGATCATCATGTCTGAAAATACACATAGTCTAAAAATAGACTTGCACCAAAAAATAGCCTGCGGGCCCACATAGTGAAGGTGACTGATTTTCACTAAGCTTCATCATCTTGTTGAATCTCAACACTCCCTCTCAACAAGATAGGGATTATCCTTCACCCCGATCCTGCCTCTATGGTATTCGAATTTTCTCCTACTGAGCACCTTCGTCAGAATGTCTGCATCTTGATCTTTCGTTGGAATGTACTAAAGCAACATGATCTTCCGCTGCACACAATCTCTGATATGATGATACTGGATATCAATATGTTTAGATATATCATGAAACATAGGATTAATTGAGAGTTTAATGCAACTCTGATTACCACAATATCACTGTAGGATATAAATGTGAACTGAACAAACCGACCAGGATCATCCTCATCCAGATAGCCTTACATGCAGCTTGACTTGTTGCCATTGATTCAGCTTCCGCTGAACTGAGTGCCACGGATCTTTGTTTCCTATTGTACTAATAAATTGTTGTAGATCTGATACTGAAAACCCCTCCTAATGTTCTCTTTCTGTCTGTTGAGCTGCCTTCCCAATCTGCATCCATGAAGCCATGCAACTTCACCTCATCCATCTGTCTGTACCATAAGCCATACTCAGATGTGCCCCTGAGATACCTCAGGACATGCTTGCCTGCCTTCCAAAAGAGCTTGGTAGGCTTAACCATCCCTTGTGAAAGTTGGTTCACAGCATAGCATATGTTCGGTCTTGTACTAACTAAATACATGAGCAAACCCACCAACTGTTGATAAACAGTGGCATCCACTACCTCTGCCGATGTAGCATCCTCTTTCCTCCAATTTCCTAGAAGAGGAGTGTCAATAGTCTTGCAGCCCTGCATGTGAAACTTCTCAAGTATCTCCCGAGAATACTTGCCGTGAGACACAAACAGTTCACCTTCTCGCTTCCATATTTCCAATCCGAGGAAATAATGGAGGCCCAAATCCTTCATCTCAAACTCCTTTGCAAGATTTGTCTTGCATGAGTGTATCAACCGCTCATCACCCATTAGTATTAAATCATCAACATAAATAAAAATGATTAAAAGTTTACCCTCCACCACAATTTGGTACAAGTTTGCATCTGCCTCATTCTTGGTGAAGCCAAGTCAAGTGAAATAGTTGTTGATCCATGTGTACCAAGCACGTGGAGCTTGCTTCATCCCATATAGCGCTCTTTTGAGCCTACACACATCCGACTCGTTGTTGAAGATCTAAAATCCTTCAAGTTGCTCAATGTACACCTCTTCCTCAATGATCCCATTAAGGAACACAGTCTTCACATCCATCTGATGAATGTGCCAACCCATTTATGCTAAGAGAGCAAGGATGGTCCTTATGGAAGAATACCATGTGAAAAGTGCAAAGGTTTCTTCATAATCAATCCCCTTGATCTGTGAGAAGCCCCGAGAAAAAAATATTTCCTTATACTTCTCGACGCTCCCATCAACAGCTTGCTTTACCTTGTATATCCATTTCGAATCTACCACTGATTTACCCACCGGCCTTGGAACAATCTCCCAATCATTGTTTCTGACAATGGAGTCATACTCCTCCACCATGGCATCTACCCATGTGGGCTCCTACATTGCTTCTTCAAAAGAAGATGGATTTGTCAGGATACACTTGCTCATGAGAGCCATGTATCCAATAAATCGGTCAGGTGATTGTCTCTGTCTGCGCTGTGATGTAGGGGCTCCTACATTCTATGCCACATCAAGCTTTAGTCTCTCAGCTTCTGTGGTACGCTTTATGCCTATTCTGATGTTTGGTTCTACATGAGTGGACTCCTCCACTCCATGAATCTCCTCCTGTGGCTGATCCACATCTAGAGGCTCATCTTTGGGAACAAGAAGTTCCTCCTCTGCATGCAAGTGTAGCTCCATCTCAAGCGACAACTTCATGGCTTTCACCTCATTGAATTTTATATCCCGTCGCACCACAGTCATTCGGTTGTTTGGAAAATACACACGATAATTATGGGGTGTTTCTGTGTACCCCAAAAATATCCCAACTTCTGCAGTCAGCTCCAACTTCTTCCTGGTGTCCTTTGTCACATGAATGTAAACAGATGAGCCAAAAATATTCAAATGAGAAATATCAAGCTTCTTACTAGTAAAAGCTTCTTCAGGTGTACTCATTCCAAGTACTCTATGAGGACAATGGTTTTGCACATAAATCGCAGTGTTGCATGCTTCAACCCACAAGTGCGTCGGTAGGCCTTGGTCATGCAGCATAGCTTGTCCAGCACCCATGATCGTTCTGTTCTTCCTCTCCGCGACCCCATTCTGCTGTGGGTTATGAGGTGCTATGAGTTCTCTTCGAATTCCTTCTTTTCTACAAAAGTATTTGAATTCTTTCGAGATATATTCACCACCATTATCGCTCCGTAGAGCCTTCACTTTCTTCCCCAAATCCTTCTCCACCAATGCTTTAAACTCACAGAACTTTGAGATTTTTTTTTCTCTTCTTCTGCATGAAGAAGATCCAGCATATAAGAGAATAGTCATCAACAAATATAAAATAATACATGTGTTTTGTTGTTGAAGCAACCAAGAAAGGTCCACACACGTCTGTGTGAATTCTCTCCAGGATCATCGAAGCACAGTTCTCCTTCTCATGAAAGGTGGTCTTCACAAACTTACCCATAGTACATCCCTTGCACTGATCTGACTGAGAAAGAGTACCCTTGGGAAGTCCAGTAGAAATCTGCTACAAAATCTTCAAAGCGCCATGGTGAAGATGGCCCAATCTCCTGTGCCATAATTCGCCCTCATCCCGGCTCACCACTTCTTCTGCTTTGCCCATCATTGCAGCGCAGCCATATACCTCCAGCTTGTAGAGATTCTTAACTAGAATCCCTATCCTCTTGGTTTGACCCATTGACACAGGAAAGCTTTTCCATCGTTAAAAACAACGTCATAACCTCTATCTTCCAACATTGCGACCGAGACCAAGTTATTTTTTAGACCTGGAACATGCATAGCATCTTTCAATAGAAATGGATTACCTGACTCCCTCTCAAAGGTAATGGTCCCAATTTCGGTCGCACTGTATCGACCATTGTCGCCCATCTCTATATGCATTTGGAGATCCTTCTCCTCCAAGTCACTAAACAACTCCTTGTCTCCCATTATATGGAGAGACACACCACTATCAAGATACCACACCGATCCCATTGAGCTTGAAACCAAGCATGTGATCAAAAAGAAATCAAGTTCAAATTGTGAGGCTAAGGCCTCACCCGCTGCAGCTCCTGCAGCCTTCTTGTTCTTCTTCTTCTGTGGGCAATTAGTGGTGAAATTCCCATGTTCGTGACAGTGAAAACACTTCACCTTGGACAAATCCTGCTTCTTGCCTTTAGCCTCAGATTTTGAAGGGAATTTCTTCCCCTTCCCTTTCTTTTCTTTGGCAGCCAAAGTGCAATTCTTTTCATCTTCATTCTTTGATGAAGAGCCATCCCTGGTACTTCGCCTTATCTCCTCCTGCACAAGATCCGACCAAAGTCGCTCCCAACCCGGCAGTTTCTCCCATCCATTGACAAAGTCTTCGTAGCTATGCCAACTCTTTGAAAGCCCAAGGAGAGCCAAGCTCACCAAGTCATCATCATCAACAGTAATCCCCACACTTCCCAGTTCATCCCTACAGTGGAAAAAATTCGTGAGATATTTTGGAATACTGTTGCCCGTCTCCATTTTTATTTTTTTGAGCTTATCTTTCAGCGCCAACTTCCTCTGGTCACTACTACTTTGGAACAAATTTTTCAAAGCCTTCCACATTGCAAATGGAGTGGCTTTCCCATGAAGGCTAGACACAATATGGTCCTTCACACCATCCAACAGAATTATTCTTGTCTATGCTACCTTCTTTTGCCATGCGTTAAGTAATGCAACATCGCTAGAACCAGGCTTAGGAACATCGCTATCGATGAACTCCTTCAGTCCATTATCTTCCAGCACCACCTCCATCCTATCCTTCCAAGCTATGTAATTCTAGATGCCCTCAAGGGCATACTCCAATCACAACCCATTGAAATACATTTCAATGTATACTCAACTGTCGCACCAAGAAATTTCTGCAGCAAATTCGAATTGTCCACCAACACAAACTCAACAATTCTTCACAATTGCAATCTTCAAGAATTAACACTGCTCTGATACCATGTAGAAAATTTGTAACACAACTCTGATACCATGTAGAAATTATATAACATATCCATGTATATATCCAGATTCTCCTGATCTAACAATATTTATCTTCTTGCTAAATACAGAATCCTTCCACTGTTAATATTTTGTGGAAATTTAAAACTCAATTGCAAACACATGAAGCAATAAAAACAATCGCACATAACACAGTTGTTTAATGGGAAATCTTGAAGCTAAAAACCCCAAATATCATATATTATGTATCATGGAGATCATGTAACAATCTCATACAAAGCTTAGTACATCAAGTTCTCAGTACAATACAATCGTCACACACTAACATGAAGAAATATGCAAATCCATGCACTGATTTCTTGCCACCTAATAGCCTGCCTCCACTATGCAATCCCCGCTGAAGAAGACCCTTGAATGAATTCTAATCTACCTTGCCTTGATTGCACGATCCTCATTGGCAACTCCAATGTGTGTGTGATGCAATCAATGCATCACTATAGTCACAACAGATAGTTCATCTCACCCTTTCACCTATCTCTCCATTGGGTCTCCACTGGAACTGACATGCACTATAGTTAACAGTTGTTTCTGTTTAGTTGTTAGTGAGTTATTAGTTGTGAATTAATTAACTAATTAATTCACTTAACTCTCACTACTGTATCATTCAGTTGGACTAGATACAACTAGCTCAACTGAGTTTAACTCACTTAGCTGAGTTAAACCGAATAACAACTCCATAAAATATTCTTCCAAATATGTCAAAACATTGTCACTTCAGTTCTAACTGAGTCCTCCATTCATGAGCCACCATAAACCCTAGGAATTGCGTAATCTTTTCAACCCACTGATTTTCCAAATCTGTATACTGAAATAAAGTGCTCCAAGAGAATAAGTTGATATTTAGAGTCTAATTATTATTAAGGGCTAACAATAATCGACACATCTATTTTTAGATCGACGATCTATAAATAGACTTCGCCCAATCTTCTAAAAATAGAATTTCATATATTTTTCCAACTTGACCATTCATCCACAAATAGCATCCTGCAACTTCTGAAATATGATCATCATGTCTAAAAATAGCCTGCGGGCCCACTTAGTGAAGGTGACTGATTTTCACTAAGCTTCATCATCTTGTTGAATCGCAAAAAAAATTTAGACCACACACTGACCCCCATTAGCATAAAACAACATCATCCTGTCAGAAAATGACATACATACACCCATATATACAAATAAACATTGACATTAAACAAGCATTATTCATGACGTCCCTATCAAAAACGATATACATACATACATATATATATTTATATATCAACATAATCATGATCACAACACCATTTATAGATATCATAAGGTCTAGGTTAAGACAAATTCCTTTATTCGTGCAGAAAGTGAAAAACATTGAGAACAACAGTTCCTAGCATAGTCAAGTTATCTAAAACCTCAGATCCATTTTCTTTACCTTTTATGTTTCCTTTCTCATTTTTGTACTACCACCGTACATTTACCATAATGGACTCAACCATTCCAACCAACTGCCATATTCTTACCTTCAGCTACCCTTATACATGCACTGGGCTTCATCCAAGCCTTACATTACCTATTGGGTTTCATCTAGCTCTCCCAGAGCTCCATTGCTTTCCTCTTTCCCCAACCAATCCCCAAGACTCTCAAAACATAAAACTAAAGAACAAGAGAAAGAAAGAAGAATACCATGAAAAAAAACAAGAAATACGACACCACAAAAAAGTGGCATGATCATGCACTAGATGCAATCAAGACCGCAAATCAAGCTCACAAATCACAAAATACCAAAAGCACAAGAATAGCAACAAACACCATGACTCAATCCCCATGGTTCCCAATACTTCCAAAGTAAATCTCAACCTGAGCCTTCTTCAATATTTCGTGGAAATATCTTTCCATACAATCACCTTCATCATACTACCATAAACACATAACTTTCAATGCATAAATAAATATAAAAATACACCATTTATCTTACCTTGTTGTAACAAGCATGCTAACCTGTAACTGAACAAACATGTCAGCCATATGTACAAAACATCAAGAAAATATATCTATCAATTCATAATCAATTTTTACCAAGACTAATAACCATTTCATAATCAACAATCAACTCACATTCATCGGCCATAATACATAATGCTACAACTATCACCTACTTACACTTAAGTATATACCGACTATATCGACACATATTTCGTTAGTATAACCCTCTTAATAATTTCTTCATGCAATATTATAGACACTCACTCATATCATGTGATTAGTCAAACATTCAAACAAAGTATAAACGCACCATGTTAGATAAATCAACTAGACAACATAATAGACAACAAACACTCAACACGAGATAGATTAAATAATCAAACAGTCAAGAACCAAGTATACGACATAATAAAACTCATACCTTAATGTATCTCATGGGAGGCTATCTTTTATGCACAATAAATCTAGATTAGCACGACATAACTTCACAACGTATCAACTCAAACATAAATAAGATCATGATATCCATAACAAAAACTAAATAACATGTTCACATCATAAACTGATAAACAAATGTCATTCATGTATAACAATCATGTATGCATAGTCAACCTAGATTAGTATTACATAATATCACAAATGAGTTGACTCATACTTGAATGTCATAACCCTAATCATCTACATAGGCCAATCCAATTTAGCATGATACAATCAACAACATATTAATGCTATAACCCTAATCATCAAGTTAAATAACATATAAAAACAATAAGTCAAAATATAACATTCTCATCAACAGAATATAACATAATAATCGAGTTAATCATACATTCCTGACTAACCAATGCATGTATGTATGATCTCACTAGTCAACTAACATCTATCATAACATCAATAGAATGAGAGGCATACACATAACTATAATGCATATGACTACATTTATCAACCAAAATTTATCATACATGTAACCATAATATCAATAGAATGACAAACATATAAGTAACCCTAACTCTTACAACAACCATGAATCACATATATGTGTGCCAAGCATGCAAACTTGTATAATGACCTGCTCTTGCCTAGAGGTCCAACGCTACAAATTCACCTTGATGGTCTGCATCTCCTACTCTATCTTAGTCAACACATTCGCAGCATAACATACCAATATCATCATGATGACCTAATTGCATATAATGACCTTATGCACAACACCCTCAATCAAACCAATGCAAAATTGACCATATGTGCCCACTTAACATCTATAATCAATCATGAACGAGCAATTCATACCCAAAATATTGCATCACATAAGAAAGCATACACAAAAACACACAAGAATGACCAATATGTGACCTAGCATAAGTAATAAATGCATGTACAATATGTAGCAATATGTAAGCAAGTGTCCATGAAAAATACACAGCACGAGCAACACATAAACAATCATACACTCATGACAACATGTTGACAGCGACACCATCAGCACTTCCATGGCGACACCACTTCCACCATTCCCAACACGACATGGATGCAACAAGCACATATAGACCACAAGCATACTAAACACATATGCAACCAACATAAAAGCATGACCAACACACCGCCCATCTAGTCCAAGGGTTGAACCATGCTCCGATACCACTTGGTAACACCCTCTTCCCACATCTACCCAAGTAACCGGCCAACCGGGGTAAACATATGATGAGAGGCTACTAATATGATATTCAACCTCCTAGATTACCTTAGGGAATTGGAAAATACGGAAACAAGACAAACACACCTTACACAACATCAAAAACATCTTCAAGAGGTAACCCAACCTTCCAGGCCCTTGAACCCTGAGGGAGACTAAATTTTTGACCATTTTGGGCCTTATCCATCGGCATACCAAGGAAAGGTGGTGGCTAAAATCACATAGCCATGGGAATTCCAAGTCAAGGTAGCAGTGAGGGCCTGGTTTGGTTAGTTCTGTGCTTACAACTCCAGGATTTGTGCCACCTTTTTAGCCCCAGATCCCAGGTCACTGCCCAAAATTTCATGAAACTGCATGGGATGATGAATAACATTAAAACAAAGTTATGAAAGCAATCACATCATCAGGAACTCATCTAGACCTGTCCAACACATGATAGGAATTTCTTCAAACATGTCACAAACATTGCATCTACAAGTATAAACAACAAATTTAAACATGGGTGTCTCTTACTTATCTGAGAATCGCTAAGAAGCATTTCTCCCTCACATCATAATCTGAAATACAATATATTTGACCATATACATTGTGTATTCATTTACAAGAAAAAACATTGATAGATCTATACATCATCACTGATAAAACACATGCTTATAACTAGCATAATAATAACATAAATACCATGGATACAATTGCAATAGAATCCGCATAATAAACAATACATTTGCATACCAAATACCAAAGGAATGAGCTATTCATTACTGAATGTAAAAACCAACTAAAGATGGGACTTCCACGTTCCACCCAACCATAGATTGGTTGATCCAAGTCTCACATCAACCAATCACCCCCTAACCATATTCCAAGCATGAATGTGATATATCATCAAACACATCAATCATAATCAATCCAATGCTTCGAGAGGCCAAACCAACTCAACCCTTAACTAGTGATTCCAGCTCACGGTCAGAAATCAAAACCATCACAGATTGATCTCTATCCAATCTGCTCCAGGGCTCTAGAGTTTTTGTTCCAACCAAGGCTCCAGGACTAGTAACTCAACCCCGGTTTTTCCCTGGGCTCCAGAGTGTTTTTCCAAATAAGGCTCCAGGACTAGTAACTCAACCCACCTAGGGAACCAGAGAATTTGTCCAACCAAGGCTCCAAAAACTAATAACTCAACCCAACAACTAAAGGAATCATGAGAACCAACCAAAAATAAATCAATGGAAATAAACCCACAACACCATGGCTATCCAGGAAATGGAAAGGCTAGGAAAATCCATTGTCAATCTAGGAAATCCTCCATGCCAATGACAGTTCATAGCTAAGAAACCACATGCATACACCATGCAATTCAAAACTAGTGAGGAAAACATACATGCAACTCGATACCTACAGTAAAAACCCATTGTAGTTTCTGATCTCGATGCCATCTTGTGATTTCCTTCTCTTCCTTTTCCTTCTTGCTCCAAATCATTAAGTATGCCACACTCTCCAAGAGTGCTCGAAGAGTACTCTAAATGATCAAGGGTATGTGAGAGAGAGAGATAGAAACAGAATGAGAGCCACAAGTGTGAGAAATAACTTGTGAATTTATCTTCATAAGCCTTTTTATTAATGAGGCCTCTATTTTCTTCATTTTACATTATTTTCCTTCATTTTCCTCCTTACATGAAACATGTGACCTTTCACCTCCATTTTCTCCTATTTTGCATTATTTTTATAAATAAATGCCAATTAATGCCTCGTGTCTTTCTAAAGCCTTTTTCCATTTCCTTTTCCAATTCCCTTAGCCATAATAAATCGAATGAACACCCGCTAGGATGTTTTGCCCACCATTCAGCTTGGAATACGTGTCCCATCAACCATGGTTATAATTTTAACTTTATTACATGAAATTTTCACCAGGGATGATACATACTTCCTCTAGTTTAACCAAGGCTTCCTCTTTTCCTGATCCCGTTTAATGTCCATGCCCAAAATATAGTTTGCAGCACCAATATCCTCATGTCAAATTTGGAGGATATTTGGGTCTTCAAATCGTAGATAATTTCTTTGTCATTTCCAATCAGCAAATATCATCCACATACAAGACCAAATAAATAACATGGTCACCAATTAATTTAAAATACACACAGTGATCCACTTTGCTTCTGGTGAAGTCAAGTCCCCATATATATGTATCAAATTTTTGATACCACGTCCTTGGTGACTGTTTTAACCCATACAAAGACATTTTTAACCTACATACCAATTCTTTCTTACCCTTCACTGCAAAGCCTTCAGATTGATTAATGTTGATCTCCTCTTCCATATCCCCATGATCAAATGTTCTGTTCACATCCATCTGTTCTACCTCAAAATCAATTGCAGCATCAGCAAATAAAAGTAATATAATAGAAGCTACATTGGCAATAGGAGAAAAAATATCATTAAAATCAATTCCCGACACTTGGGAATAACCTTCTCCTACCAAGTGAGCATTGTATTTATTCACCTTTCCTTATGCATTCATATTCTTCTTAAACACCCATTTTCTTCCAATTGGTTTCCTTCCAGCCAACAATTCCACTAGATCCCATGCCGCATTTTTGTGCAATGATGCCATTTCATTAACCATGACCTCCTTCCATAGTTTTCCATCCTATGAATCCACTTCCTCCCTGACATTCTAGGATCATCATCAATGATAGATCAAAACAAATTTGAACAGAAATAAGATGGACTATACCTTTATGGTTGCCTTCTTTCTCGAACTGATCTTCTCAAAGTTGGATTTTGAGGCTCTTCCTCTTCTGATTCATGTTCTACTGTAGAGTCTAATTATTCCTCCTTTAGCTCAAACTCTATCTTCTTAGGTTCCTTTGGTAGGAATTCATGTTTAATAACATCTTTCACCTCTCTAATCACCACATATCTATTGTACACCACATTCCTTGATTTTTGGTTCCAAAGCTTATAGCCTTTTAAAGCATCCTTATACCTAATAAAGATGCACCTTTCATTTACACTATCCAACTTGGTTCTTTTCTCCTTTGGAACATGTGCATATGCATAACATCCAAATAACCTCAGATGTGAAAGAGAGGGTTTCTTACCAGTCCATACCTCATGTGGAGTCTTATCCTACAATGTTGATGAAGGTGATATTTTAACCAGGTATCATGTAGTCTCCACTACCTCTGCCTAGAATTCGTGTCCCAACCCGACACTATTAAGCATGCTTCTTGCCTTTTCCATCAATGTCCTGTTCAATCTTTTTGCACCTCCATTTTGTTGAGGTGTGTATGGAGTATTCTTCTATCATGCTATACCACACTTCCTAGAGAACTCTTCAAGTTTCTTCTTACATAACTCTCCGCCATTATTTGTCCTCAACACCTTTATCTTCTTTTCTGCCTTGTTTTCCACGAGAACCTTAAATTCTTTAAATCTATCAAAGGCTTAAAATTTATTCCTAATGAAATATATCCATGTATTCCTTAAGAATTCATATATATAACACATAATACATAAACTTACCTGGTGATGGAACCGACACAGTTCCAAACACATCACTGTGCACAAGCTCTAATATCCCTTTCACTCTCTTAGCACTAGAGGGGAATCTCACCCGATTCTACTTCCCATATACACAATTTTCACATAAATCAAAATCTAGAGAAAAATTAGAAATAAATTGTACCATACCATTACCATGTAGTATTTGAAGGACCTTCTCTCTAATATATCCAAGCCTTTGATGCCTTAACATGGTCATTTCTCCACAGACCACAAGGTTTTAAGCTATACTTTCAAGAACCACAAAATTGTTGCACCCATAAATAACAGTGATGCCCAGAAGCTTGTACAGAGTTTCAATCTGAGCTCCTGCATCAATACCAATGCTCCCTAAACCATCTTGCAGGTATCCTTCTTGAACATTGTTTTTACACCTACATCATCCATCTTGCTCACAGAAATCATATTTCTGGCCAATGTAGGAATATGCAGAACACTAAGAAGTGTTCTAATCCTTCCACCTTACAACTTCAGCTTGAATTTTATACATCTATTCATTTTTTCCTTCCTGACATACTGTAAGAAAAAATCACCACCATTGTATTTCTCAGACCCAGAAAATGACTCCTTATGGGGGGTGAAGTGAAAGGATGCAGTCGAGGCAATCAACCATGCCTCATGATCTACATGTGAAATTGAAGAATAAGCCAAGTACACATCCCCACCTTCATCTGAGGTGATTTTCGCCTCTGTAGAAGGAGCATCATCAAATCCCTTTCCTTTCTCAGGAGCTTTAGATCTATAGTCCTTTTTGAAGTTCTATTCCTTTCTGCATTTCCAACACACCTTTATAATTTTTCCTAGAGATTTAGATCTCCCACTTGAGGACTTATTTTTGTTTATATTATGGGACCATCCTCATACAAGTAAGGCATCTCCATTCTATCCCTCCATATTTTTCCATCTCATCTCCTTTGATAGTAAGGATGAGACTGTTTCATCAAACTTCAAGGTAGTTGTATTGCTCCGTACTGCAGCAACCAAACTATGCCACGAATCTTGTAGAGAGCACAACAAACTAATGAACTTATCTTCATCTGATATTTTAATATCAACAGATAAAAATTGGCTTACCTGTTGGCATGTGTTGTCCTTGATGGCAACCTACTTTATGAAGTTGTCCTTGATGGAAACCTACTTGATGAAGCAAGATTGTTGGCAATATGATGCAATGTGTTGTCCTCGATATGGCAACCTGCTTGATGAAGTTGTTCTTGATAGAAACCTGCTTGATGAGTTGCCTATGATAAGAAACCTATGTGTTAAATATGTAAGGATGATGTATCTACAGATCAGCTCAGAAGTAACAGAGAAATAAATTCCAGTAAGTGCCAGAATAATGATAAAAATGGTATATCACAAAGCATATGCGGTTTTGTTAAGGAGAAGTAGCGTATGCACGCGGAAAAGTACGTGCCAAGTCGCGTATGCCAATTTGCGCTCTAAATTTATAAAACCAGGGGACATTACCATGGTATTGGCCCATAGTATTGAGCGCCAGATTATTTATTCGATCCCGTCCAGGAATACCATCGGAAGTGGTGTGGTTTTGGCTCATGGTAATTACAAAGGCTAAATCTATATAAGGAGAAGAAAATCATGGTGCAAGGTAGTGCAAGTCTGGGTATTGAATGAATACTTCACTCTGAAGTATATCTGCATGGAATGAATTGATTGATCTGAATTACTAATGCACCTATGAAGAAAATGATGAAGAGGGATCTCTAGATCTGAAATGTATATGTATTTTCTAGATCTGTTTATGAAATGTTTAGATCTAAGATGAGGCGAAATACTTTCTGAAGTAAAGGATGAAATTTGAGTTGTTTATCTGATATGAAGGGATACACAATCCTGAAAAGTTACAGATCTATACGCAGGTTCGATTCATTAAAAGCGAGTGTATACGCGGGTCTGCTTAAGGAAAAGCGCGTATGGGAAGTTAGGGTTTTCTGAAGAATGCACAGAAGTATACGCGGGTTGGTGTGCATAAAAGCGCGTACATATGAAGGTTCAGTAAAGTAAAAGCGTGTATGGAATCTAGGGTTTGCTGAAGTAAGTGGAATGAACTATCTGATCTGTTTTACTGTTTTACTACTATCTGTCAATGATGTATTCATACAGAACTGGGTTGTTTGAATAATGAATATGCTGCAGATTATGTTAATTTAAGATCAAGTTGTTGGTTGATTGGTTGATGATTCAATGAATGAATTGACGGGGTTATAAGTTTGAGTTTGATATATGATGAGCTTAAATGTGTGGAGTGGGTCCAGTCTGAAAATCTGATGAAAAGTGGCCTACAAGATGTGTTGTATGGAATTTTTTGGACCCAGTATGAAAATTGATGAAACGTGGTCCGTAATGGTGGTGCTGAGGGTCGAAGCCTTCAGTAAGGGGGTTGTAGCTCCCTTCTAGTGGTAGCTGGTAAACGAGAAGCGGGGGTAGTAGCTCCCTTCCGGGAGGCGTGACGAGAGCGAGGGGTCGTAGCTCCCTTCCGGGAGGAAATTTGGTAAACGAGAGCAGGGGGTTGTAGCTCCCTTCCAGGAGAGGCTAGTAAATGAGAGAAGGTTTTAGCCTTCTGCAGGTGGGTGCCTGCGTGCTGGTATGAGTCTGTGCCAGTACATGGTTGTAAGATGTTTTCTTTATAATAAAAATATTGAAGACAGAGACGATGGCAGCGGTGGTTTTCTCCCGACTTGGGTTTCCACCTTAAATCCTGGTGTTCATGTGTGTTGCTTATGTGTGATGGTTTATTCTGTTATTACTGCACATGCTTACTGCTAACTAAACATCTGATGAATGAATGATGCATAGATCTAAGTAAAGAACTAAATGCATAATAAGATCTCTGTATATACGCGAGTTTTATGAAGGTTATCTGCGTGTATATGCGAGTTGTGTTCAGTAAAGTAGCGTATGGGTTTTAGAGAAAGAAAAAGTAAAAAAAATTTCAGTCTGCACTAAATACTGATTCACCCCCCTCCCCCTCTCAATATTTTTCCAACAATTGGTATCAGAGCAGGTCCTTTTGCAGAAGCTTGATCGCTTGAAGGAGATCCGTCACAATGGGAAGGAAGAAAAAGAAGAAGGCTACTCAAAAGGAGATATCTCAGAAAACATGTGCAGCAGAAAATGAAGAAGATAAAACATGTACTGATTGTTGTTCTTGTGATTCACCTTCTTGTGCATGCAATGGTGAAGATAGTGAAAGTAATGTTATGGATCTAGAAGAAGCTCTCAAGATTAAAGTTGAAGAACAACAAAGATCATCTAATAAGCAAGAATCTATCTACAAAGAAATGATCTCTAGAATGAAAGAACAGATAGAAATGTATCAAAAACTGCAGGATAAAGCAACCTATCAAAATAGAAGACTTGAAGCAGAAATCCTCTTTCTCAATACAAATTTGGAAAAATCAAATAAGAAGAATGAAGAACTTAAAGCAGAAATCATCTCCCTGAAAGCAGATCTTGAAGATCTTCTACAGACATTTGAAGAACAAGAAAATGGGTTGAAAGAAGAGATTCTAAAATTTAATGATCAAGTAGAAGAAGGAAGAAGGAAAGAAGAAAGCATGAAGAAGCAATGCCAAAGATTGGAGGTTGAGGTAAATATTTTGAAAGGTAAATTAGAAGAAAAATATAAACTCTTGAGGTTTCAAGATTGTACTAATATTCTGGACAATATTCTTAATAGTCAAAGGTCTCCCTCTATTAAATTTGGTCTTGGTTTTCATGAAACATTAAAGGAGAATCTAGTTCACAAGGAAGTGCTAAAGATTCAAAGGATATCAATGCAAAACCTGAAGTGTTGGAAGAAACAAAAGGTCAACCGACAATCATAAACTCTAAAAATAAATCATTCCCTCCTAACTATAGAAGCATCAATAATGTTGAATGCTTTAAATGTCATAATTATGGGCATGTTGCAGCCAATTGCAGAAGCATATCATTTCAGTCACAAACAAACAGATTCTACTCAGAAAGGTACTCAGTTTTCTTCAAGGGATATTGTTTTTCATGCAGCAAGTATGGTCATAAAGCAGCTGATTGCAAGAGAAGAAAGAATAGAAAAACACATTATGATCCTTATGCTTACTTTTCTGGTCACATAAGATGTTATGCTTGTAACAAGTATGGACATGTAGAAAAAGAATGCAGGATGAATAGATCTGAGAAATTGGACAATTTCCAGCAAACTATAAGAAATTTCAAGCAAAGCTGGAAAAAGAAGGAGGATAGGTCAGAAACGTAGGAAATATTGACCCTACTGCAGTCATCCGCTTCTAAAGCTTACTTCTCATAATGACTGCAGGAGCAAAGTGAGATACATTCTAGGGATTAGTTATGTATCATCACAGGGGGAGCAATGTATGATGATTCCCATGGTTGGTTTGGTAATTCTGGTTGTGTTTATTTCTGACAGTGCATCTGATGTGACAAGAAAAGACAGGTACAGGTGGTACAAATTCAGGGGGAGATGAAGTTGTGGAAATTTTCAGTGTTTCACTTTCCATACGCGATGTTTAGTGAAATAAAGCCGCATATACACGCGATTTCTGCTGGAAACAGTCGCGTATGCTTTTCTGATAAGAAAAACAGTAAGATAGCTAAAGATGAGGAACACAAGTTCAGGGGGAGCATCAGTCTAACTACTAATGATTACATTGTTGGCATTGTATCTGCTTATTCCTTAGTTCTCATAATGATGACATGATACATGGTTTATTATGATGAGATTATGGATGAACCCTGTTTGCTTTTTGTTGAAGAGTATCTTTTGTTTTCACACATGGATGAGTTAGAAGTCTTATGATTCAGAGATAAGGATAGATCATGCAGAATTTGTTGCTGATGATTTTTGTCACGATGGAGACCTTTTTCCTACACATGTTACATCATGATAAATCTTAAAGATCTTGGTGATAACAGATCACATGGATGATTGCTTGACACATATTGTCTATTGAAGAAGTTGTTCTGGTGTGATAATTCCTATTGGGAAGAATTTGTTGATGTTGCAAAAATTCTGAAGGCCTGGTTACTGATGCACTTACGCTACAAATATTGGATGACACTTGAAAACATAGCTACATTGTCCTATCTTTCTTCTCTCATATATTCCAGGGAAGCATTCGAATATCTCAGACAGAAGCTGGGAGTTTTCTCTGCCATGTACAAGATCAGATCTGCTTAAATACAGAAGATTAAATTGGATACGCGGGTTTCCTAAAAGACAGTCGAGTATATACGCGAGTTTGTACACAGAAAACCGCGTATGGGTGGTTGCTGACAATTTTTCTCTGGGTCAGCATTCTTCAGCACAACTATGGTGTTGTTTGGTATCTCTGGTGATGTTCCAGTTCTCATAATTCTATTTCATTCTCTGATATAAGATAAAGATGCCTTGATGATTTGCTGTTGAAAGTGTTCAGGATGCACAAGCTAAGGAGGAGCATTGGTCTTGTGGAAAGAATGCATTGTTGGCATTATGATGGTTCTGAAATATGATCTCTCTCTTGAGGTCTTTTTGGTATTGATCATAAAAATTCATATTTGTAATTTGATGAAAAGGTCATGTTGAGACCTATGATGTAAAATTGTAATATTCAATCATGTAAGGACTTGATCAAATTTGTAAACCCTCTTGGTTGGGTAGTTGCGTCAAAATGTGTAAACCCACTTGGTTGGGTACTTCAGTCATATATGTAAATCCACTTGGTTGGATCCTTGATTTAAGTATGAGTCCTTGGTGATAGGAAAGGTCATAGAGTCATGTACTTCATTGAATATTATGTTGAAGATTCAGCATGAACTCAAGGGGAGCATGGTAACTTCAATGCACATCAGATCTACAGAGCTCTTAACTGCAAAGAGAATAAGCACTTGTTTTGGTTTTGATACGTATTTCAGGTATGTGTTATATTCTTTGCGACTAACATATGAAATTAAGAGGGGGTAATGTGCAACCCTGCGTTGGGCGCCGCGGGGTCACGGGGGGGCGGTAGCCCCCGCCTCCGAGTCCGAGCCGGCTGTCCCGTGAGCCACGGTCCTTGTTCCGGTGGGTAGTCACGATGCATAGTTTTTAATGCATGGTTTTGCACATCAAATGATAGTGAGGTACGATGGTTTGAAATACAAAGTATTTTGTAGTCAGGTCAAAGGAATACGGTTATGTCACAATCCAGGAGTTGTAGTTCAGTTTATATATACTTACGTATGTATATATATGTGTGTTGTAACCTTTAAAGGAATATAATGAAAAAAATCTGAAAATTTGGTCATCTGATTTTTGGGATCCGGGGGAAAATCTCGCCATTATATGTTTTATGTTTTATGCTCTCGCTATTGTTTATTTTCTGTTATAAGATTCGTGTGTAGATAATTTTTGTTCAGGTTTAAAACCTACATTTGGTATCAGAGGTGTTTCGGCTTCAAGGGGATGCCTTTGCTGCTGAGGGTTTTTTGCTTGGGCCTGAGGTAGACCGTGTTCAGTGGGAGATCTGCAAGATCGATTCTTGCTGTGAAAGAAGATGGCGAGCGGTGGGAAGATAGAGATCGAGAAATTTAATGGTCAGAGTTTTGAGTTGTGGAAGCTTGAGATGGAGGATCTTCTGGTAGATAAAGATCAGTGGATCGCGGTAGATCCAGGTACTAAACCAACGGCAATGTCAGATGAAGACTGGAAGAAACTGGATCGGAAGGCTAAGAGCACAATATGGTTGTGTGTCTCAGATTCAGTATTGTTGAATGTATCTGGGGAAGCTACGGCGAAGACCTTGTGGGACAAGCTAGGGACTTTGTATCAATCTAAGTCTCTGGTGAATAAGTTGTTCCTGCGGAAAAAGCTGTATAACCTGAGGATGAAGGATGGAGACTCGGTGACGAAACATCAGAATACTTTTCAGCCTACGGTAAGTGGGTTGTGGAAATGCATTGATATTAAAATCGGACAGAATAAGTGCATCGGTTGTTGTGCTCTCTGGAACCTAGATGAGACCAGGTATGGTTGTTGCAGACGATGGCAACGTCTGACTACCTTGAACTTGATGACATTGTCTCGGCTGGCATCGGATGAGATGGAGAAATATGGAGGGGTGAGAATGGAGATGCCTTATACGTAGGAAGGTCCCGAACAGAAACGAGAATAGGGTTTCGAGTGGAATCTCGTCTGGAAAGTTTGGCAAGGTAATAGCAAATGCGGAAAGGACACTACAAAAATGCGGATCTAGGATACGAAGAGAGAAGGGATCCTATGAAGCTCATACCTTGAGAGGCAAAACCACCACCTCGGATGAAGGTGGGGATGTGTATTTGGCTTCTTCTTCAAATACACATGTAGATCATGAGTCATGGTTGATTGACTCAATTGCATCCTTTCACTTCACTCCCCATAGGGAGTGGTTCTGCGAGTATGAGAAATATGATGGTGGTGATGTCTTCCTAGGGGATGATAGGAGGGCCAGAATCATCGGACGTGGAAAGGTCAAGCTGAAGCTGCAAGATGGAAGGATTAGAACACTTCCTGGTGTTCTGCATATTCCTGCATTGGCCAGAAATCTGATTTCTGTAAGCAAGATGGATGATGCAGGTGTAAAAACAGTGTTCGAGAAAGATGCCTGCAAGATTGTTCGGGGAGCACTGGTATTAATGCGGGGAGTTTGGACTGGAACTCTGTACAAGCTACAAGGTAGCACAATTATTGATGGGTGTAACAGTTCTGTGGTTCCTGAAAGTGGGACGGAAAGCCTAGCTGTGTCTGGAGAAAAGACCATGCTATGGCATCAAAGGCTTGGACATATTGGAGAGAAAGGCCTTCGGATACTACATAGAAATGGTATGGTAGAAGGTATGTCTAATTGCTCTCTGGATTTCGATTTCTGTGAACATTGTGTATATGGGAAGCAGAATCGGGTGAGTTTTCCCTCTGGTGCTAAGAGGGCGAACAAGATATTAGAACTTGTGCACGGTGATGTGTTTGGGCACAGTATGGGACAAAGTCATTTGAGGAAGTGTAAGTGCAGTATGCTACTGTTAGTTTCATTCATAGATGACTTCTCAATGAATACATGGATATATTTCTTGAGGAAGAAATTTGAAGTCTTTGACAAATTTAAAGAATTTAAGGCTCTGGTGGAAAACCAGACAGAGAAGAAGATAAAGGCATTGAGGACAGATAATGGTGGGGAGTTCTGCAAGAAGGAATTTGAAGAGTTCTGTAAAAGTGTGGTATAGCACGGCAGAAGACTACTCCATACCTATGGCAATGAAGTGGTTACGAAAGAATGGTAAGGAACACGATGGAAAAGGCAAGAAGCATGCTCGGTGGTACCGGTTTAGGACAAGAATTCTGGGCAGAGGCAGTGGAGACTGCATGTTACTTAGTTAACAGATCACCTTCATCAGTGTTGGAGGATAAGACTCCACATGAGGTATGGACTGGTAAGAAACCCTCTCTTTCACATCTAAGGGTATTTGGATGTGATGCATATGTGCATGTTCCAAAGGAGAAAAGGACCAAGTTGGATAATAAATCTGAAAGGTGCATCTTTATTGGGTATAAGGATGGTTTAAAGGGTTACAAGCTTTAGAACCCAGAAACAAGGAAGGTTGTGTACAGCCGAGATGTGGTGTTTAGAGAAGTGAAAGATGTTGTTAAACATGAAGTCCTACCAAAGGAACCTGAGAAGATAGAGTTTGAGCTAAAGGAGGATGAATCAGACTCTACAACAGAAGAAGACTCGGAAGATGAAGAGCCACAAACTCCAGCTTTGAGAAGATCTGTTCGGGAAAGAAGGCAACCAGAAAGGTATAGTCCATCTGCTTTCTGTTCAGGTTTTGCCTTAACTATAACTGATGATGAACCCGGAGAGCGTAATGGGGAGGCGGTGGGTGGAAGGGTGAAGGAAACATGGAAGGAGAGCCCATGGTTGATGAGAATAGCATCCTTGCACAAAGATGATGGGATTTGGTCAGGGGTTAGAGGTAGGAAAAGGAAGCCCATTGGGAGAAAATGGGTGTTTAAGAAGAAGATGAATGTAGAAGGCAAGGTGGAGAAATACAAAGCTCAGTTGGTAGCAAAAGGTTATTCCCAAGTGCCGGGAATTGATTTTGGTGATATTTTTTCTCCTGTTGCCAAAGTTACTTCTATTAGATTACTTTTATCTGTTGCTGCTGCATTTGATTTTGAGATAGAACAGATGGATGTGAAGATAGCTTTTCTTCACGGGGATCTAGAAGAGGAGATCTACATGAAGCAACCTGAAGGCTTTATGGTGAAGGGTAAGAAAGAACTGGTATGCAGGTTGAAGAAGTCTCTGTATGGGTTAAAACAGTCACCAAGGATGTGGTATCGGAAATTTGATACCTATATACGGGGACTTGGCTTCACCAGAAGCAAGGAGGATCACTGTGTTTATTTTAAATTAATTGGTGATCGTGTTATTTATTTGGTCTTGTATGTGGATGATATGTTGTTGATTGGAAATGACAAAGAAATTATCCAAGATTTGAAAACCCAACTGTTCTCCAAATTCGACATGAAGGATCTGGGTGCTGCAAACTATATTTTGGGCATGGAAATTAAGAGAGATCGGGCAAAGAGGAAGCTCTGGTTAAACCAGAGGAAGTATGTCGATACTATATTGCAGAGGTTCAATATGCAGGATAGTAAACCGGTGAATGTTCCTATTCTTGTAGGTGTAAAGTTGTCTGCTGAACAGTGTCCCAAGACACAAGAAGAAGAGGAGTATATGTCCCGTGTTCCATATGCAAGTGTAGTGGGTAGCCTGATGTATGCAATGGTCTGTACTAGACTAGAAATTGCACATGCAGTGGGAGTATTGAGCAGGTTTATGTCAAACCCAGGGAAGGAGCATTGGACAGTAGTGAAGCGGGTTTTGAGATATTTACGTGGCACTAGTGATTATGGCTTGTGCTACCAGGGAAGACCAGGATTGGAAAGAATGTTGGACATTCGTGGTTTTGTTGATGCAGACTGGGCTGGAGATCTGGACCAAAGAAGATCTACAAGTGGGTATGTGTTTAGCCTATTTGGAGGCGCGGTCAGTTGGATGAGTAAAAGACAGTCTGTAGTGGCTCTTTCAACTACAGAGGCAGAATACATAGCAGCCACTCATGCAAGCAAGGAAGCAGTTTGGTTGCAGAGATTGTGTTCAAGTATGGAGTTGGTACAGCAAGCTATAAGGATAGACTGTGATAGCCAAAGTGCAATTTTCTTGGCTAAGAACCCTGCTTATCATTCAAAGACAAAGCACATTGATGTTCAATATCATTTTGTTAGAGATATGGTTGAGGCTAAAAGGGTGTTGCTGGTAAAGGTGGACACTCTGAAGAATGTTGTAGATGCATTGACAAAGTCTGTGAGCACTCAGAAGTTCTCTTGGTGTAGAGAAACAATGGGTGTTGAAGAATTGGGCCAATGACTAAGCCCTCCTGTGGCCCCCTGTGGAAAGAAAACAACAAGTGGGAGAATGTTGGGTATGTGTTATATTCTTTCCACAACTAAGCACGCACGTCATAGAGGGGGTGATAGTCCCCCCCTTGCGCCGGGCGCACCCGGGGCCACAGTGGGGGGGCGGAGCCCCGTCTGGGTCCAAAAGGGGGCGCCCTGGCGAAAATTTTTTGGTCCTTAATTTCCTGTGGGTAGTCCGTGTCCATGGTTTTGTGCATGGTTTTGCACATGGTTTTGGGGTACGATGGTTTTCGGCCCCTGGTATTTTTGTAGATCCGGTCAAGGGAACTACGGTTATGTTCTAATCCAGGGTTTATGGATTGGGGTTTATGTATGCTTCGGCATGTATATATGTGTGTTGTAACACTAAAAGGAATATAATGAAAAATCAAGTTGGTCGTCCCGATTTGGGATCCAGGGGAAAATCTCTGTGTTTATCTATTTTATGTTTTATGCTCTCGCTATTGTTTATTTTCTGTTATAAGATTCGTGTGTAGATAATTTCTGTTCAGGATTAAAACCTACAATCTGCCCTTTTCCCTTGCTGTCAAAGGGGGAGAGTAACATGGTGTTTGCATAATGGTTATAATCAATGTAACTATCTGTTGTGGTGATCAAACACCATCATGGTTGCCATCAAGTCCAAAGGGGGAGATTGTTGGCATCTGTTGTCCTTGATGGCAACCTACTTGATGAAGTTGTCCTTGATGGCAACCTACTTGATGAAGCAAGATTGTTGGCAATATGATGCAATGTGTTGTCCTCGATATGGCAACCTACTTGATGAAGTTGTTCTTGATAGAAACCTGCTTGATGAGTTGCCTATGATAAGCAACCTATGTGTTAAATATGTAAGGATGATGTATCTACAGATCAGCTCAAAAGTAATAGAGAAAGAAATTCCAGTAAGTGCCAGAATAATGATAAAAATGGTATATCACAAAGCATACGCGGGTTTGTTAAGGAGAATTAGCGTATGCACGCGGAAAAGTACGTGCCAAGTCGTGTATGCCAATTTGCGCTCTAAATTTATAAAACCAGGGGACATTACCATGGTATTGGCCCACAATATTGTGCGTTGGATTATCTATTTGATCCCGTCCAGGAATACCATCAGAAGTGGTGTGGTTTTGGCTCATGGTATTGACAAAGGTTAAATCTATATAAGGAGAAGAAAATCATGGTGCAAGGTAGTGCAAGTCTGGGTATTGAATGAATACTTCACTCTGAAGTATATCTGCATGGAATGAATTGATTGATCTGAATTACTAATGCACCTATGAAGAAAATGATGAAGAGGGATCTCTAGATTTGAAATGTATATGTATTTTCTAGATCTGTTTATGGAATGCTTAGATCTGAGATGAGGCGAAATAATTTTTGAAGTAAAGGATGAAATCTGAGTTGATCTGAAGAGCTGCACAGTCCTGAAAAGTTACAGATGTATACGCAGGTTCGCTTTAGTAAAAGCGCGTGTATACACGGGTCTGCTTAAGGAAAAGCGCGTATAGACAGTTAGGGTTTCCTGAAGAATGCACAGGTGTATACGCGGGTTGGTGTGCATAAAAGTGCATACATACGCAGGTTCAGTGAAGTAAAAGCGCGTATGGAATCTAGGGTTTGCTGAAGTAAGTGGAATGAACTATCTGATCTGTTTTGTTGTTTTACTGCTATCTGTCAATGATGTATTCATACAGAACTGGGTTGTTTGAATAATTAATATGCTGCTGATTATGTTAATTGAAGATCAAGTTGTTGGTTGATTGGTTGATGATTCAATGAATGAATTGATGGGGTTATAAGTTTCAGTTTGATATATGATGAGCTTAAATGTGTGGAGTGGGTCCAGTCTGAAAATCTGATGAAAAGAGGCCTAAAAGTTGTGTTGTATGGAAGCTATTGGATCCAGTATGAAAATTGATGAAACGTGGTCCATGGTGGTGCTGAGGGTCGAAGCCTTCAGTGAGGGGGTTGTAGCTCCCTTCCAGTGGTAGCTAGTAAACGAGAGCAGGGGGTAGTAGCTCCCTTCCAGGAGAGGCTGGTAAACGAGAGCAGGGGGTAGTAGCTCCCTTCCAGGAGAGGCTGGTAAACGAGAGCAGGGGGTTGTAGCTCCCTTCCAGGAGAGGCTGGTAAACGAGAGGAGGTTGTAGCCTTTTGCAGGTGGGTGCCTGCGTGCTGGTATGAGTTTGCGTCAGTACAAGGTTGTAAGATGTTTTATTTATAATAAAAGTATTGAAGATAGAGACGACGACAGCGGTGGTTTTCTCCCGACTTGGGTTTCCACCTTAAATCCTGGTGTTCATGTGTGTTGCTTATGTGTGATGGTTTATACTATTATTACTACAAATGCTTACTGCTAACTAAACATCTGATGAATGAATGATGCATAGATCTAAGTAAAGAACTAAATGCATAATAAGATCTCTGTATATACGCGAGTTTTATGAAGGTTATCCGCGTGTGGTACGTGAGCGGCTGTGTTCAAGAAGTAGCGTGTGGGTTTTAGAAAGAAAGGTACTTCAGGTGTTCAAATACCATCTAACTTCCCCTTCCATGATTTTTCCTAATATTACCACATATTAAAGGTGTCAAATATTTTCAATATTCTATCCTTCATCCTGTATATACACTCTAAGCTTCCTTATGAACAATTTGTTCACCAGAGACTTAGATTGGTACAAAGTCCCTAACTTTTCCCACAAAGCCTTCACCCTAGCTTCCCTTAATACATTCAACAATATTGAATCTTAGATACATAACTATATTGTGCTCTTTTATTTCTGATCCAACTTCACTCAATCTTCGTTTGAAATTTTCATTGGTTTAGTACCCAGATCTACCACGATACATTGATATTTATCCACCATAAGATCCTCCATATTGATCTTTCACAACTCAAAACTCTGGCCATTAAATTTCTCGATCTCTATCTTTCCACTACTCGCCATCTTCTTTCACCACAAGAATCGATCTCATAGATCTCCCACTGAACATGGTCTACCATAGTCATGAGAAAAATCCCTCAGCAGAAAAGACGTACTCTTGAAGCTGAAATAACTCTTATACTAGAAATAGGTTTTAACCATGCACGTAAATTACCTACAAACAAATTATTAACACATAAAATATACAATGGCGAGAACAAAAAACATAAAACAAATATATACAGATATTTTCCCCTGGAACCCAAAACTGGGACTACCAGATTTATTTTTCATTATATTCCTTTCAATGTTACAATATATATATATATATATATATATGTCTAACCATTCATAAACCCCAATCCAATAACCCACGATTAGAACATAATAATAGTTCCCTTGACCGGATCTACAAAATACCAAGGACAGAAAAACATCATGGCCAAAACCATGTGAAAAACCCATGCAAAAAACCATAGATAGGTTCACCCACCTAATATAGGGTCCAAAAATAATTTCTCGGGGCACTGCCCCAGACCCTATGCAGGGGCGCTATCACCCCCTTCTGACCCCCCTATTGTGTCTAGCGCAATAAATAGGGGATGTTATCTCCCCCCACATGTGCGAGTAGTCGTGGAAAGAATATAACACACACCCAACACTACAACTCCCTAATATTGTTTATTGACTCCTACTAGAAGGGAGCACCTACCTCTTAACCAAATTTACCAGCTACCACTGGAAGGAAGCTCTGACTCCCTCACTAAATGCTGCAGCCCTCAGAACCCTTTGTAGACCACATTTCATAATAAATCATATTGGATCCACATGTCTCAAACAAACATCAAAACATGTAGGCCACCTTTCATCATATTTTCATACTTGACCCACACCAAGAATAAGCTCAATCCATTATACCAAAATTGAAATACCAAATATCAATATTTGAATCATTGAAACATCAAGCCATTGAATACTGAACCAACAACTATAACCAACTAAATGCACAACCAAACCACAACAAATATAAATCATCCTAATCAATACATCATTTACATACAATATCAAATTCAAGAGAACTCATCAACTCTCATCTTCAAGCAACAATTTCAAACCATAGTACATATACGCAACCTCCATAAAAAATATCTATGTATGTATGTGATTACCATGCATAGCACCCTCATATATATTTCAACATATTGAATAAATTATCATATAATTTACATGCGACCTTAATAAACTAGATCCACGTATGTATGCAACCTTACTGAAGAAAACTTCCATACATATCTTAAATTATTTATACCTAGCTTCGTTGCAAACATAACATACTTTTTGCAAATTTTACTATCAAGTCACATATCACTTCAAACTCATTGAAACAGACCTTGCATCATTATATAATCAAACATAAATAAGTCAATCAAGTATAACCATTAGTACTCAATGCACTTTCAGATCTCTTAGATCCAAGCCTTCTCCTTGATCCCTAGTGCACACCTATTTTAGATCATATCACAGATGAGTAACCCATTACATTGCACACCTAACTCCTTGATCTCTATCTCCTTATATTTTTTTTCCTTTGCTAATACCGGAGGAAAATCCCTTGCTAATTTTGTTAGAATTTTTTGATGGGATCAAATAGATGTTGTCGACACAATATTATGGGAAATTACCATGGTAATGGACCCTGGTATCCATTTTTCCATGGTTTAGATTATGTACATGAATTTTGTTCACAAGACCTGCATATTTATGTGACTCTTCTTCATGGGGGTCGCGTATACTTGTCAAACTTCAAATTTTTAATCCATATGTAACTAATCTGCCATTTTTTTCCATATCTTTTGTAATGCATGTACCATCGGTCATGTCATCTGCAACAGTTCTATAATCATCAAGTTGGCATCAATGATAGTTTTTACAAGTAGGTTTCCATCAAGTACAACACATTAACTATAATGCCAACAATATCCCCATTTGGACTTGATAGAAACCACTTTGGTGTTTTGAAACCACCTGCAAACACTTTCAAACACTAAAAAATTCTCACCCCCATTAGCATCAAGGGAAAACGGGTTGAACTAGATCGAATGAATTACTTTCCCTTATAGCACTCATCACTATAATTCGGATCCATTGATATGAAATCTTCATACTGACCATGCTCCCCCTAAGCATATGTTGGACCTTCTAAATATATGCAATAAAGTACAAGGCTTTAAATATATGGCTATCCATCAACAAATATTACCTTTCCTATCACCAAATATTCTATGATCCACCATCCAACATAAAGGGGTTAAATATTTGACCCAAATTTCACATCAGTTGCCCAATATAATGGGATTACGTGCATAGTATGACTTGATCCCAATAGCCCATACATGAATGAATTTTAAAATGATTACAACATGGATATTTTCATGACCTTTACATCAAGATACATAGATGAAATCTATAACCATAAAAAATAATATTAACAATGAAGTATCTTTTGTATCAAAACCATGATAATCATCAACAACAATCATGCTCCAATAGGCATCTGCAATATGACCATTTTACAACAACAAAATACAATGAAATATTAACAACAACATCAACATCTTCATCATCAAGAAGCAATGTGTGATAAGTTAGTGTAGCATCAATATCTCCTATATCATCAACATGTGACCAAATATGCAATGCCTCCAAGCATCACCAAACATCTCTAGCATCACAAGCCATTAATTAGAATAGAACTGATCATCAACAATATCAACCAACATCTTCAAAGAACATAGAATACATATCTTCCTTATCAAGTGTATCAAGCATGATTACAGCACCATTAATACAGCTCAAGAAACATATAGGCAACATCCATGACATCAAGACAACAACGTGTATTTTCAATAGTGAGCAATGAAATAAGATTGATGAAGGCAGTAATAACCATGAGCTCATCATAGGCCATACCATGCACTAAGAAGTCCTCAAAATTCCATAATTCCAAAAATGAACCATTATAAGCATAGAATATGCTCCCCCTAAACCTGTTCCAACTCTTCACAATCAATTTTGATATCATTTTATCCCACTCATAAATCAGCAAATGTACCAAGGAACCATTTCAATGGCTGCAAAAATATAATATTTTTAAACTACTCATAAAATCATCATGAATAACCATCATTCCTAAGCAGCATATGGGAATCATTAAAATTATGCAATAAATCAATATCAGAACCATAATTCCAATAATGGACTGGTGAAACATATGAGAAGCTCCCCCTAAATATGTCCCACTTATTTTTTATCATAGAGAAGCATATGTGAATTTCTTGACCAAAAACAACGTATACACGCGATTGTATTTCATAAGAAATGTGTACAGAATATAAACTGTTGATTTTTATAGCCACAGCTCCCCCTGAACATGTCATGCCTATTCTTGTTCATATTCTCTTAATCAATGCAACATCATTACTATAAAAATAATAACAACATATGAAATCATGATCCAAATACACATGCATATCTTCCTGTGAGATCATACACCATTTATCGTGTGGACCTAATAGTCATCATTTGTTATACATGAGGTTATGTATCTCACATTAATTTCTGCAATCATTGTTAGAAGTATGCTTTAAGAATAATGGACTGCAGTGGGAAAATGTTCCCTACATCTCTAATTGTTGCTCCTTCTTCCTCCAAATTTGTTTCCAATTTCTGATAATATGTTCAATATTGTGTTATTTAAACCATCTTTTGTAGCCATAGGCTTGTGAGCTTCCATTCCAACCACTTTACCTACAATTAGTGGCCTTATGTACAAATGAGTTACATTTGAAACATTATCCATAGACCCATCTTTTATATCTGGGGATTGATGTTGCAGGACTTGATACAAATTTCCTCGATCTTGATGTTTTCATATCTGATGAGTGAATTGATTCATTCTTTTGTGGATCCTTATCATCTTGTAGATATCTAATGCTTGTATTGATTAGAGGAGAGCATTGTTCATTAATAATATTTTCTCGTGTTTCATATGCCTTTACCCATTTGTTTGTTTTCTCATAATCTTCCCTTAGAATCACAATTTATGTTTCTAAGTTTTCACAATGTTTTTCCCTTTCTTGAATTTGTTTTGATAAGTATTTTGTTCTTCTATTGGCTTCTTCTAATTTAGGCTTTAGCAAATTTATTTCCTTGACAATAATACTTTCTTTTGTTTTCTTGTTATCATGGAAAATTTTAGGGGCTAATATTCGTAGGTGGGCTAATTTTCCTTGGTTTTTCCAGAAAAAAGATTCGCCAATTTCCATTTTTTTATAAAAATGATTCGCCCAAATTTTACAATATAAAATTATTTTACGTTAAAAATCGCCAACATTATATAGACAATATATATAATATCATTATAAATTTTAATAATTTTACAAATACATCCATAAAATTTTTATAGTTTGCATATTAGGGACTAGTGAGCTTCGCCAATTTTTTTAACTTCAAGATAATTTTCCATCCTTAAAATTATCCCTGCTTGTTATCACCTTCTTTATAAATATCTAATTCACTAGTTGATTGATCTTCAAGTTCCATAAGTATCTTGTAACTAGTGTTAGAATCTGAATCTATATTTTCTTGATCATGAGATGTGATTTGACTATCTTCATTAGAATAAAAGCTTTTCTTGGTAGAGAATTTATTTTTTCCATTTTTCTTGTCAACATCCTTTCTTTTTTCTTTATCATGATTTTCTTAATATGGAAATTTGGATGCATAGTGACCTACTCTTCCACAAACAAAACATTTAAAGGGAAGCGTACCTTTGCATTTTCTAGTCCCCACTTGCATTTCTCGCACAAAATTTGCTTCTTTGTCATATGAAATGTAGCTTATATCTTTATGCTTTTATTTTTCTTTCCCTTTGTATGTGGCTTTGAAGTACTCTTCTATAATACTTGATGTATCCCCTTTTCTCATCTCATAAGCTGTCAAGATCCCATGGAGTTATTCAAGGGTAAGGTTCTTCAAATACTGAATTTATTCAATGGAGGAGACTTTGGAATCGAACCTTAGGGTTAGTGATCTCAAAATATTTTTAATAATAACAGATTCCTTTAATTCGTCACCAATGCCTTTCATTGTGTTAACAATATTGTCTATTAATCTAAGGAAAAATATTGCAATACTTTCATCATGATGCATTCTAAGAGATTCATACTGAATTTTTTATTATTGAAGTTTAGCACTTTTTACCTTAGTGTCACCTGCATAGCTTTGGACAAGCTTATGCCATATTTCCTTTGTGGTGCTCAGCTGCGTAATTTTCACAAACTCATATTCTGCCAATCTTCCCAATATAGCATTTACTGCCTTTGCATTATTCTCATATTGCTTCTTTCTTGCATTATCTGTGGGAATGGAGGTTGGATATTAATATCCTCCTTCAATGACACCCATACATCAGCTCCCAGTGCCTAAAAATATGATCTCATTTTTACCTTCGAAAACATCAAGTTACTTCGATTAAACAAAGGTGGATTTGTAGAAAATACTCCTTCCATCTAGCTTATCCCTTTAGATCTCCTTTAAGTGATCAAGCTTCTTCTGAGGGACCGACACTGATGCCAATTTTTGGGAAAAATATTGAGAGGGGGGGTGAACCAATATTTTTAATTCACTTAAACTTTCAATTTCACATTCAGAATTATGTATGTTATTTTTCTTTATGCAACTTGCATGTGTATGTGACTCTAGTTAATGCGAACCGCGTATCTCTAGATAACTAATTTTTCATATGTTTATCTTTAACCAATGCATCATTATTTCATTATCCATTTATTAAGCGGTAACCATGAGCAATAAAGAGAAGATAAATTATCAACACACAAGAAACATATCAACACATATGGACACTAGGATATTAGGTTGAAACCCAATGTGGGAGAAAATCATCAATTTTGTCGTCTCTGCCTTATTATTTTATTATAAATAAAATATTAATTACATCTTGTACTAGTGTAGACTCTTACCAGCACGTAGGCACCCACCTGTAAGAGTTTATAACCTCCATTCATTCTCCATCACTCATTTTATTGGAGCTACAACCTCGTGTTGTCATTTACCAAATCCTACTAGAAGGGAACACCTACCCCCTGAATAAATCCACGAGTTACCACTGGAAGGAATCTCTGACATCCTCACTAAAGGCTCTAATCCTCATCATCCTTTGTGGACCATGTTTCATAATATTTCATACTAGATACAACTATCTCAAACCAACATAAAATATTATAGGCCATCTTTCAACATATTTTCATACTTGAACAACACCGAAAATAATCTCAAACCAATATACCAAAACTAAAATACTGAATCTCAAAATTTGAATCATTGAAGCACTGTAGACCAACTGAATCAATGAAACATCAAGCCACTGAATACTAAACCAACCACTACAACAAAATAAATCCACAACCAAACCAAAACAGATATAAATCATCTGGATCAAGAGATCATTGATAGATAGCATCAAATACAACAAAACTAATAAACTGTAATCATCAAGTAGCAATTGCAAACACTAGTACATATACGTGACCTCCATAAAACCGATTTGTGTATGTATGTGATTACCATGCATAAAACCCACGTGTATATTTCAACATATTGAATAAATTATCACAAAATTTATACATGACAGTACTAAACTAGATCCATGTATGTACACGGCCTTACTGAAGAAAACATGCATAAATATCTTAAATTACTAAGACCAAACTTCACTGCAAACATAACACACTTTCTACAAATTTTATTTTAAAAACACAAATCACTTCAAACTAATTCAAACATATATTGCATCATTAGATACCCAAACATAAACAAATATTTCAAATGTGAAAGCATAGAGTTGGGTTACACTTTTTTGGTGAGAGAGGGTGTGTTTTGGTGGAAAAAATGATGGCTCAATCAATCCATTTAAGCGCTCGATGAAGCCCTTTTTAAGCACTCGATCGAACTCCTCAAGCACTAAAAAAACAACTCGATAAAGCATTAAAACTAACTCTCAATCAAGCTCATGTGTAACCACAGGTTAGGAGCTCAATCGAGGTTTAAAGCTTGTCGACGTTTATGGATCGATCGAGCCCTAAAGCTCCATCGAGCCTTAAAGCTTGAAATTTTAAAATTTATGTAAATATCAATAATGATATGTAAACATTAAATTGTAAGTATTTGATAGTTAAAAAAAATAACCAAATTTAGTTACTAATTACATTTGAATAGGTAATCAACAATGGTCTGGATTAATTTATCATTACATTTCTAGCATTTTGGTGTATAAATTTGAAAAATGATTCTATCCCACTTGCAATTGAAATTGTAATATTCTTATGTTTATATTTTGGTAACTTAAAAATTAGTTTTTTATATGATTTAAATTTTCAATGTTATAATTTAAATAATAATTTTATTATAAATACAATTTAAATAATAAATTTATTAAACATAAGAAAATTTATCAATTTTATTTAATAAACATTATAATTTTTTGTATGAATAAGTGTAACTAAAAATTGTAACTAGGGTTTGTCAGCCCTTATCCAAAAATCTATAGCGTATGTATCGGTTGGCTTTGGTCAGCCGTCCAAATCTAACTAAGTGGATTATTCTCTAGGTAGCCATACATTTGGCTGTTGTGGGGTGAAATCCTAATGAGCGACCCCTTCCTTGTGTGGGGGGAGGGTGGGGGGGGGGGGGGGGCGCGGGGGGGGCTTCATCCTTCTAAGATGAAGTTAACCATATTTCTTTCCTCCAAAGAAGTAGTGTTGCACCAAGGGCTTATACTTTAGCGGCCATAGATACACCAGTCATGGGAGCACAATGGCAGGCTTGTGGCTGAAACCCCTTCCTCCCAAAGGTGAAAAATAATCCCAAATTTGTGATCCCTAATAATCGTTTGGAGAAACTGTGCCAATACATGAATATCACACCCTGGTCTACAAGTTATTGGGTTTTTGTCCCTGAGAGAAGGATATACTCCAGTGAATCCTGAATAAATATTCCCCCCGGGGTAAGATCGAACTCCATCTAAGAGCCAAGGGTTTTTTCACAGTGATTTTTTCAAATCTGGAAGACATGAAACACGTTTTTGAGAATGGACCTTATTTCATGAAAAGTGTGGGTATCTTTCTACGATCCTTGGAGGAATTCTACAATCCAGACAGAGAAGAGTTCCAGGCAACTCTAGTATGGGTAAGTTTATTTTCACTTCCAGGTGATTTCTTGGAACCTGATATCCTAGAAGGGATTGGAAATGCGATCGAATAATTTGTGAAAGTATCTAAGCTAAAAAAGCAACGAAGGAATGAAACTTATGTCTGTATCTATGTTCATATGAACATCTCCCAACCCCTCCCAAAATCGATTGAATTGGTTTATCATGACTCCATTTGGACGCAGCTACTCGATTATGAACATGTCCCTTTTAAATGTCGTTGTTGCCATGAATATGGTCACCTGTTTCATGAATTTCCTCTCACCACATCTTAGGAAGCCCAACATGAAGCCCACCAACAAGATGATGAGGTTTTTCAAAAATTCGGAGGAAGGAAAAATCGTCAACCACGAACATAGCTGACGCCGCAAAATTTTCATCCAAACACGTTGACGCCGATGTTGCGATCTACTCTGACATCCCAACCATATGGGAAAACCCCTCCTCAAGGGGGTGAAAAATCCCTTTGCAATGCTGGAAACACTGGAGTCGGTGTAAGATAATCAAGCAGAGAGAGAAGCTTTATCTCAAATACCACTTTAGGAAATGGAAGTTGAAAAATAAACCCCAACCCTAATGGATAAAGCTGCATACAAGAGGAAAGTTCCGGAAACAATAGAAAAAGATCGAAGAATAAAGGAGATCCTAAATAAAACAAGTAATTTTTTTGAGGCAGAGGAAAAATATAAAAGACTTGGGCTAGAGGAAAAGAAAATGCTTGACATATTCAGAGTGTGGCTCAAAGAGGCAAGACAAATGGGACAATTGACGGATTACTTTCCCAGATTTGTACCCCCCTCTCAATAAAAATTTTCTCTTGGAAAATTTGGGGCTTAAATAGAAAAGGTAAGCTCTGATCTATGAAATAAAAATAATCAAAGTTAAACCGAATATTTTTTTGTTACGGGAAACCAAAATGACAACAAAAAAATTATTGGAAGTTAGCCAACATTGTTGGAAGCATAGTGAATTAATGATGATAGACGTCATTGGAATGGTTGGCGGCATTGCAATTCTCTATAACCCCAATAAATTACTATTCAAGGATTGGATCAGCACCTACTACAATATTTCAGGAACTTTCAGGTCTATTGGATCAAAAGTTTGGTATAGTCTGACAGTGGTATACAGGCCTTCCACCCCAAATCTAAGGATATTTTTCATATATTCATGCCCTTCGATCCAATATTTATTCTTCATACTGGATCTCAGGGGGTGAATTGAATCTCATCTGCAATTTGGAATAATAACGTGGAGGGGTGAGACGGATATATCCAAGCTCCATAACCTTTAATGAGTAGATCAAAGAGCTTCAATTAGTAGGTGTGAATACAAAGACAGGGCTTCACACCTAGAACAATAGGAGAGCATGAAAACACTAGGTGGCCTGCTGTTTGGACCACTTCCTTTTTTCGGAATAATTACTCTTAAAGTATTTATTTATTGAAGCATCAATTCATCCTTCTCTAGGCTCATATCGTTGGCCTATATGTATCAATATATCATCCCACTCTCCCCCGAAAAACAAACTCTTTCGAATTGAAAACTTTTGGTTACAGCACCCAGGTTTTTTGGGAAAGTTAGAAGAATGGTAGAAGACCCTCGAGGTGCCCACAGGGTCCTGCATGCAGATTTTCGAGTGGAAACTCAAAGCTCTCCAACTAAAAATTAAAATATGGAATCAAGAGAAATTCGGTGACATGTTCACTAAAAAATGTAATCTTGAGGGAAGAATGGATACAATGTGGATAGTTTGTGAAGGCCGCACCAAGGAGTTGGCAGCTGAAGAAGTACATATGTTATCTCAACTGGAAGAACGGATGCCTCAAGAGGAAGCCTTATGGAGGAAAAAATCTAAAAGTCAATGGCTTTGGGAACGGGAGCCGAATTCCAATTTTTTCGATAGTTCCATCATTCAACCACCTTAAACACAGCCACATCACTTCATTCACTTCAAGAGAGAAGATATGTTTGGAAAATCACCATGATATGGAATGAGAATTAATTTATTTCTACTCATCTCTCCTGTTTGAAGAAGATATAAACATATTTGAATATATTGAGTGATCACCCATCATATCCTTAAACTCATGACTGAGGAGAAAAATGAGTCTTTAATACGACCAATATCATATAAAGAAGTGGAAATTATGGTCAAATATATTCCTTAAAACAATGCGCCTAGCCTAGATGGTTACACCTATGAATATTTTAAGGCTTTTTGGTCATTCCTTGGCCCAAAAATTGTCGATTTGGTTGAGGAGTCTCATCAGAAAAGGGAGATATGGTCTGGTTTAAATGCCACCTTCCTTAATCTCATTCCAAAATATATGAAGGCTAGCGCTCCTAATGGATTCCAACCAATTTATTTATGCAATGTGATATATAATATCCTTTCTTCTATTTTGGTTCGTTGTATAAAACCAATTCTCCATCAAAGGATCAGTCCTGAGCAATCAGGGTTTGTAGAAGGGTGACAAATTATGGATGGAATAGTTTCTGCTCATGAAATTATTCATTCTCTTAAGAGCCAGAAGAAATAGGGATACTAATAAATTTTGATTTATCAAAATCTTATGACCTACTCAGTTGGATATATCTTCGTTTGGTCATGAGAGATTTTGGTTTTTCATATTTTTTTATTAGATCGATTAATTCAATGATCTCCACCCCTTTCTTCTCAATTTTTGTAAATGGTACTCCCTCCTCCACTTTATGATATTCTAAGGGTCTCAGGAAAGGAGATATGATCTTGCCTTTCCTATTCATCATATCTGCTGAGGGTCTAAGTCGTTTGATCAAGGCAGAAAAACATAACAATGATCTAAAAGGCCTCCACCTTCTAGGAATAGAAATTTTTATGAAACATTATCAATTCATTGACGATGACCTATAGTATGGCGAGGACATGGTTCATGAAGATTTAATGATTGATGGGATCCTTGTGGAATTCCAAGCCACCTCAGTTATGCTCCTTAAAAAGGAAGAATATAATATTTATTTCTTTAATACTCCTCATATGATCCAGCTATTTCTAGCTCGCATCTTAGGCTTCTCCATTGGGTCTCTTCTATCGAAGTATTTGGATGTTCCTCTTCTTTATAACCACCTCTTCATTTATCAATGGAAAGAATTATGTTCCAAATTCTTTAAAAAATTGTCGAACTGGAGATTCAGGGTCCTTAAACTGGTCAAGCATTCTACTCTCCTTAATATGTCTTGGAAGGAATCCCTCTCTACCAACTCTCATTTCTCCCTGCCACGAAAAGTATATATTGAGATTTGAACTCCATATTCAAAAAAAATTATGGAACAGAGCCACCCCTAAGAAGAAATTACCCTTTGTTGCCTCAAATAAACTTTGTCTCCCAAAATCTCAAGGGGATCTCATCCTGCAAGATCCTCAGGATTTGAATGTGGCATTAGGGGAAAAGTTGTGGTGGTGGTGGATCCAGGTTGGCACTGAGCAATGGAAAGGAATATGGACCCAGAAATATGGTCAAGGAAAACCTAGTGCATGTTCTTGTGGGACCATTCCTTCCCTTCAGGGTCTTCTATATGAAACTTTTCTAATCATAACAATTGCCTCATTCGTGATCACTTCTTCCAGTAAATTAAGGATGGAAATCTGCTTTATTTTAGGAGGATTTGTGCAACATATCCCTCATCTTGATCACTATGCTTCCCTCCAGGATCTCAAAATCCTTCTTCAGCAACAAATTCAGGGGCTAGTAGCCAACTAATGGATTTAGCATACAAATAATCAGGGTTGGAGACAATTGAAAGATGATACAAATTGGAAATTGGAGGCACCTCAAGAAGTATGGAAGAATCTCTTGCATCAGTTGCACCATAGGCACATTCCTTTCTCTTTGGAGCACGATAAATTAAGATGGGGGTATTCGACATCAGACTCCTTATCTCTCAAACAAGCCTATATTATCGAGGTCAAAGCCCACAACATGTCACAAGGGAAAATTTGGAGTAAAATCTGGGGGGGAGGACTAGCCCAAAGTTGCACATTTTCTATTGCTTGTAGGACATAAAAGAGTCCTCACTTGGGATCGTTTGCTAAAAAAGGGATTTCTGGGTCCCTCTTAGTGCCCCCTATGCAGAAACCGAGAGGAAACAATGAAGCACCTTATGAAATCATGCCCCATTGTTGGAAAGTTATGGGAAATTTTCACTCCCATTTTTGGACACTTTGACCGCCATCAAGAGGACAGCTTGGAGACAATTGAAAGTTGGACTAACAATCGTTTCAAAAACCCAATTGTTAATAGAGCATGGTGTCTACTCTTGTGATTCAACCTATGGAATGTCTAGAAAGAAATAAATTGAACCATCTTTCACGATCATACCCCATCTAGTGCTTCCATTTGGAGTAAAATTAAGAAAATACTAGGGAGACAATTATTGGGGGAATGGGACTGTGATTATTGGAAAAATGCTCCTCATGAGACAACGATTCTCTTATCTCTTAATTTATCTCGGGATATGACCCACCCCTCTACTGCACCAAATAGGGATCCTCCAATATCATCTACATCATTCTTTATTCGGCCCCCATAAAGATGTATTCAAATAAATTTCAATGGAGCATCCAAGGGCAACCCAGGACTAGCGAGCTTTGGTGGTGTATTCCATAATTCCAGGGGATCCCCCACTAGGATATATGATGGATATTGTGGATGAACAATAAACAATGTTGTTGAACTCGCCGCTTTAAGAAGGGCCTCACTTTAGCTTTGCAATAAGAATTCTCCAGGATCCATATTGTAGGGGACTCTAAATTGGTTGTCTAGATGGTCCAGAAAATCATTGATGGCTCCCCAATCTTCAAAATTGAAAAAAATTGGTGTCTTGATGCCCAGTTAGAAATAATAAAACATATCTTGGAAATATTTGAGTATACTACCACTGGTCACATCCTCCAGGCTAGAAATAAAGTGGTTGATTGGTTGGCCAATCGAGATTTGACGAACCGGCACAGAGACTTTGCCACTCCATGGCATGTTGCATTGAGTGTTGCTGATTTATATCCAGGTGAATCTCATACTCTCCAAGATCTTATTGAATATGATTCTCCTTCCCTCAATGTGAGTGACCAATCACGCATACACATGTCACATGAGAGGCCATTGGGGCCTTCCCCTTCTCCACACGGTCATTAAAAACTTGGTCATGCATCATCCCTACATTCAATTCCCTCACGCAATGATATATCTCACATATTCTGCAATTAAATTCAAGAGTCGGTGAGAGCTTAAATCTAGTCTTGAAGTTTAGGCAATGAATTTAGGTCGGGGGATAATAAAGGTGTGTGCTACAGGTTCCATGGCAGCTCATTGGGGTCTCGAACTAGGTCGAGTGGCGAACCTAAATACATTTTTATTTTGGTTTCAGTTGGGTTCCGCCTTTTGGAATGTCACTAGGATCTGGGCACTCGAGCAAATGGGACATTGAGTCGACTCCATGCCATTTTTGGGATCGCCTACCACAGGCCCTGATCACCAAGAAAACATAAGCTCCTAGAACTCCCTTCTATTGTGTGGGGTAAGGTCTATGTGTTTATAATTTCTTCTTCGTGTCATTGAAGTTGCAGGGCTCTGTAATTTTTTTTTTATGGTTGCTTTGTTGTCAGTTCCTTGTCGAAAATTCTATCTAGGTTTTTCTTATGTGGGGGTGATACCCTAGTATCTAGTCAATTCTATTGGTGGTCTGGGTGCCTATTTTGGGTCGATGTTACTAAATTTTTTCCTTTGCGCAATTGGGGTCGTGCAGTTTGTTTTAGTGGGTCAATTGGGCGGTGGGCGGTGTCTACCCTGCACTTCTCTCCATTCTAGGTGGATTTTTTCCCTTATTGTTTCAAAGCTCGTGGGTTTGGCATTCTGGTGTGCACATGATTTGGGGTTGCAGTTCTTAGCCTTGCTTATTAAAAAATTTCTTGCAAGTTCCATGGAGGTTTTCCCTCGGCCTCCCCTCTCAGCTGACAGTCAACTCCTACAAAATTCGATATGCCCCACCAACGAGGTCGCCCTCGCTAAGGGGGGTTTAGCATGTCCATGCAAGGCATCCTGAGCCATACAATAGTTCTTCCTTTGCCAACTTGGATAGTCAGGAAATCGAGAATGCTGCAACTATCTCTCCAACTCAATCTCCAAGTTACATAGTGGCTCCTACTACCATGGAGTCTATTGCAGAGAAGCTTAATAATATTCAAATCAATATGGACATTCTCAGGGACCACAGGTATGAATATTGCAATGAAATAGTAGCTTATCTCAATGATATCCAATATAGTCAAAATGAAATCCTAGAACAGTTGGACAGCCTTCGTCGCAGCCACCGTCACACAAATGACCACCTTCGCAGCTTCGAAGCGCGGGTGCAACACATTGATTTCGATATGCATGATCATGTTGCTTATTTTGTAGCTCCCCCTGTACTAGCCCCCCATCCCCCTCCTTGATATGTTGTCGTCAATTCTGGTCTCCTTTTTGTTTACTCCTAGTATGTTATGGCTACAATGCCTCTGAGAAATAATGCATGTAAAGTGTCTTTTATGGTATTCTCCAGTTCCTAATCTCAACAAGTCTGGTCAGAATGAAAGAGAGGGGACTGTTGAGACTGATTTTATAAGTTGTGTTTTCCTACAATGCCTCTGAGAAATAATGCATGTAAAGTGTCTTTTATGGTATTCTCCAGTTCCTAATCTCAACAAGTCTGGTCAGAATGAAAGAGAGGGGACTGTTGAGACTGATTTTATAAGCTATGTTTTCCTAAAAATATAAGGAATTTTTTTTAATGAAACAAAAGTGTAACTAAAAAATGTGAATTTGACATTGTTGGAAATGTATATTTTATAAAATTCATTGAAGAGTTGATAAACACTATTCCCTTGGTCATAATCATATCTCTTAATATCACACTTCTATATATATATATATATATATATATATATATATATATATATATATATATCTGTGTGTGTGTGTGTAAGGCAATAATATCCACTTGTTCACGAAAACAAATGAGTGCAATAATAGTTAACATAGTTGTAATATTTGTAAGTTATAATTAATATCTTTGTAATGGATGCAATGGTATCTGCAGTTATAAATCTCTCTCAACATATAAAATGTGATTGCACTCAATTATGTCCTCAATATGTGCAAGTGCGTAGTATATATAGAAATTTTTACTCCTGAATTAGATTTGTAATATATATTTTAAAAACAATAAAACATCAGGAAATCATAAATTTTAAAACATTATTTGACTAATTTGAATTTGAGTAATCTCGATTTAAATGTGTATATGAAATTATTTTTAAAATAATAATATTATAAAATTTATTTTAGTTTAGTTTCTTGCTTTTTTATTTATTTATTTTAATTTGATTTTTTTTATTGAAAATTTCTACATAAAATAATTATAAAATAATTAAGTATAAAAATATGTTATATTTAACATCAAAACAATAAACAATTTATCATTTTTAAGAATTTCAAAATTGAAAAAGCAAAGTTAAAATACAAAGTTATCTATATATTATTATAATTATTTTTTTGGTAAAATAAAATAAAATTTGGATTTATAAATAAGGAAAATTAGAGTTTGGAATATATTTGAATATTTATAAAAAAAATATCTTTTGTGGAAATTTTTTTTTTTATAATTCTCTTATAGACAAGTATTTAGAGGCTTCGTTTTTTTTTTCTCTCTTTTTAAGATAATTATGATAGCTCCATCGAGTCTCTACTTAACCAAATTAAGGGATCGATTGAGGGTTTCTTAAAACCTCGATCGAGCTATTTGAATTTTGAATTTAAAACACTCAATCAAACGTTTTAAGTGCTCGATTCAGTTATTGAGGGCCTAAAAGACAAATTTTTATCTCCTCTTCTGCATATTTCTCTGCAACACCATTTTGTACTCTAGCATACTCCAAGAAAAAAAATTCTTTAAGTGGCTAAGTTGATCATGTTGGATTTGGGAAAGAACCCTCTATCCAATGGCATGTGTGTTTAACATTTTCGAATTGATGTGATATTTTTTTACTAAATTATTTTAAACATAATCCTTGAACTTTTTCTAACTAATTTCAAAAGGGTACTCTTAGTTTTTAAATTTATATAAGTAGTTGAAAAAACCTTACGTATACACACGTGTCTGCAAAATTCAATTGAAATATTACTTTGCCAACTCCAAAAAATAATAAAAAATATAATTTTGCATAAAAAATAATTTTTTAATATGAAAACTTAGCTCTCTCTGTGTAGATCATGCTTATATATGACTCAGGATCCCTACTTGGAGATTTAACAACCCACCGATCCACTAAGGATTGTAAGATACCCTATGACTTGGGCCGGTAGCTATCCAAGAGTTTGGTTTTGGGTTGTGATTTTCAACACAATGTGATTTTACGAGAGTGGTGGGAGCAGTAAGACGAGAGGTAAGAACTTGTACATCTAAGTTTTGTGGGTTTCCTACCTCATTGGATATAGATGATTTTGGCACTATATGATGTGAGGAATAATTCGACTTATGATGAATAGGTAACTAGTGATGGCAAGAATTCGTTGCATGAGGGTGTCAAGGTACATGTTACATTGGAGAAATTTTGAGGTCTAAAATGGGCCTCCTAAGAAAAATGTACAACCAAAATAAAATGTATAAGAACCAATAGGATTCAAGATGATTATATCAACCATGGGGGATGATTCAACTTTTTGGAGTAAAAAGGTAGAAAATATTAAAAAATAATAATATAATAAAACTACTTTTTCAACTTGTATTTTCAACTTATCTCCCTAATGTTTTACTCAAATTTCGAGCGGGAGTACTCGTTGGATGCAAAATTTAATTCCTCATCCAAGGAGAACCCATGTTTCAACCTTTCGTGTAGCAGGGTTGATCGAAAGTATCCAACATCGGTACTACTTGGATGAGGAATCAAATTATGCATCCAACGAGTGTTCTCGTTCGAAATTTAAGTAAACCCATAGGGAGATAAGTTGAAAATACGAGTTGAAAAATTAGTTTTTCATTTTTTCCCTCTAAAGTTTGATGATGTAATCTAATACTATTTTATTATTTCCACTATTATTTTATAATTTCCTTTGGTGTCCCATTTTAGAACTAAAACTTCCCCTAATGGATGTTTTTTTTAATTTTCTTTATTTTTGTATGTTTTATTTATTTTCTTACAAAGTTTGGGTGTTGCAAGAACCCCCGAATGTACTATTCCATGTGCGAGATAATATTTAACAACCAAATATAAGGATCCAATAATGATCGAAAGCTTGAATGATCTGAAAATGGGTTGGATAACTTGTTATTATTTTCAAGAACCTCCCACTCAGTTAAACAAATTAAGATCTAGCTTATCCTTGACTTGTGCGGAAGTGAATACTTGAAACAGGTGTATGTTTTTTAACTGTTTAAGTGCTTTAAGATAATTTACTTTTTTCTATAATTAAGAATATGCAACAACCATATAATGCAGCAAATAAGCATCAACACATAGCATCAAATTTAATAAAGGAGTTCACCCGAATATCGTGGGCTACGTCTCCTTAAGCCTATGTTAACTGACTTGGCTCTTTGGGATTCTGATGTGAAATTTATTTTACAAGTTAATAACTTAGCTCCAATGGTTATCTAAACTGAACCATTTTGATTAGAACATCATCATACCCCTATAATGGCTGAAATCTCTCTAAATATGAACCTCGTCTCCCTTAGACTTGACTCCCTGAGTCGGTGCTCTAGAGCTTCCCTGAGCTTCTCTTTGGCACCAACTCCCTTAGAATCCATTTATATCCCTGAAAAATTTTCTAATTTATCCAACATACATCATACACCCAAAATAAGCTGATAATTTACTCCAAAATGAGCATTGGCTCCCCAATCTAGGCCTCCATCCACTAATGGCCCTGGGTTGCCCAAAACTTCCATGATGCCCTTTGACCTTCAGAATTCTTCAAATGGCTCTTAAAATCCTTTCATTGGATTCCAAATGTCCAAAATAGTCATAATAGACTATTCACTTGCAGAAATTGGCCTCTGTTTGCTCCGGTTTTGCCTCCAACACCTGGTGGCACCCCCTGGCTCTAAGGTCACTGAAAACTTCCCTGAATAATTTCAACTTTTAGACATCCTAAAAAGCTTCTAAAAACTCCATCAATTTATTTAGAAGTATCAATACAGTCTGAAATGACTATTGGTTTGCTGATAATGAATACTGGCTACTCTAGATAGGCCTCATTCTCCTGCTGGCACTTGGTGGCCCTAGTGGCCCTTGGAACTTCTTTGAAGCATATCGGCCTTCAAAAGTCCTCTATAGGCTCTGAAAACCACACCATTAGTTCTATAATTCTGAAACATCCAAAATTGACTATTGGATTCTTGAATAAGGCCTCTAGCTGCCCTAGCTAGGCCTCAAACTGTTGCTGGCCCCTGGTGGCCCTAATGGCCCCTAGAACTTTTCTGAAGAAAAATCCTGTTCAAAAGTCCTTTGATGGATCTGCAACCCTCGCTAATGAGTCTGGAATGTTTGAGATAGTCTAAATTGATTATTGGAACTCTCAGAATGGACGAATATTGCTCCAAATAGAGCCTATTCAATTTTTGTCCAATGACCCCTTGAAATACACCACTAAATTTGGGGAACTGCACTTATCTACAGTTAAATTCGACAAATTTCCAAAATTTTAGAGGCGCGCTAACCTATCTTCTAGTCTTCAAACCATAAAATTAAGTTTTGTGGTTAAGGGAAGGGGGTGGCCATATGCCAACCCCTGAAACCCCGTGGTTGCATTAAACCATGGAGCGGAACTCCATGCGCAAACTAAGGTTACAGTTGTGTTTAACACGGAGTATGGAGGTTGCTAACCGAAACCACCAACCCAATCGTCGTATAACCCCGCCATGTGATAACGGTTGATAAATGCGCAGTTACATTTTTTTTTCGACGTTACATATGATGTCGAGGGTTGGTTGTTTGACATGTGACCACACCGTTGGGACCGCCGACGATCCCCAACCCCTACATAACACTATGTTAAACTTTAAGTATAGCCTTTAACCATAAGATGTTAATAAATAATTGCAGCACGTTTGGTGGAAGTCTTTGCATGTATGCTGGAGGTCGCACAGTCGAACCCCCCGGACCTTATAGAATTTTATACCACCGTCCAGGGGACACATGGCGGCCTCAAGGCTGGCCACGTGTCACCCATCCATTGGCTACTAAAACCAAACGTACAATCCAGCAACGCATAATACCCTGCCACTTGTTAAAATATGACTCGCTCGTAAGGAATATTCTAGGGAATATTCCCAAAATACTCCAAGAATATTCTTTCTTTTTTAATTTTCAAAACTCAGTCAAAACTGGTCAAAGGTCGAAAATTGCAGTTTACTGGACTTTTCAAATCGTGATAACTTCTTCATACGGTGTCGGTTTTTCAAACCATTAATGGCACTAGAATCAGCAAGATGAGATCTATCCATTCGCTCAGGCTCGGTACACTTCTGAACACTTTTAATTTTAAGTTATCACGTAGGTCCTTGATCCAAATTTGATCACACCTCCCCATTGGGAAACTTTTGGACCCCAAATTACTGTTTACCTGATTTGTTCAATAGATGAGAGTACAACAGCCTCATTTTTCTAGCCTCCATACACTTTTCCTTGCTTGGCTTAGTGTTTTTGAGCCCAACTCGAAGGTATTCAACACTTCCCCTCCTTAGATGCTCTTATCCTCCTGTCAAGAATTCTCTTCCTTGAGCTCACTCAGAAATTTCTGGCAAGAAATTTATAGAATGTAGTTGAACATCATGTCCTTGATCATCGATCCAAGGTGGCTCAAACAAACATAAGTTTTGAATAGAAATTCATACATAATTGAAATTTACATATGTACAAATGAATGTATGTTTTACTGTGTTAAGAAGTCAAACCACTTCTTACCAAGCCATTTCCATGGCGATTTTTGTTGTTAAAAATCTTCTTCATGTGAAAAATCTGTTCTCACATCAATGATGGAATCATTGGTTTCAATTTCTCCTGTCTTTTTATCCTCTTGCTTAAAATTCTTGGGATGATTAGTTGGATAAAATGTCCAACATTTGGCAATAACATGTCCCTGCTTCTGGAAATGTGTGCAAGTATTTTGCACCTTGTTTGTAAGTTTCCTTCGCTTCAATGGTTTCCTGTATGCCTTCATCCTCTTCCAGCATTTTGAAACAACATGGTCACACAGACCACAATATGCACATCAAATCTTTCTTCCATTCAAGCATGCATATTTGTCATGCTTATCAGAAACATAATCAACTTGACTATGGGAAGAATTATACCTCACATGTTTCTTTGCATGTCCATCCTTTTTACCTTATTGAGGAGATGAATTTGAAGAGGTTTCGGCTTCTCCATAAGCTACATGTGTACAAACACCTTGCTCTGCTTCAAGCATGTTCTTGGTTAAGGCCTCATGGGCTTGATGGAGCTGCATTTCCATCTCATGCATTATTTGAAGAATTCCTTATTTCTCTTGCTTCATAGCAACCAATTTCTCATGAAGTCTAGTTCTTTCGCTTCTATCTTCATACAAAATTTGCACCATATCCTTCAGGATGTAGAAGTCTCGCTTCATTTCTTCATCAAAGAATATTGTGAAGGAGGAGGAATTTGAAACCTCACTTTATGAAGTTGACATCTTATAAAAATGAACTAAATAACTTCAATCAACAATTCCAAAGATTTCAAAAAAAATTGACAAAGCTTCTAAACAAAATGGTTGTAGAGTCAAGCTCTTCTTCAAGCAGCCTTTTGCAAACAAACCCTCTTGTGCTTCAATGGTTTCCTCGAGGTCCTTTGGATAAGAAGAATGATTTATTCCTTATTTTCCTCTTCTGGACTTATCTAGCAGTAGCTTTCCTTCACCTCTATCAAACTCAAACTTGTAAGCAACAGTCAATTTGCAAACAGTAAAATTCTTTGCACCGTTAAACACCTTTCAAGTCAAACAAGAAACCTTGTGCTTTGTCAAGAAAGCAACCTAGTGCTCTGTCAATCAAGCAACCTAGTGCTCTGATACCAACCTGATCTGAAAATGGGTTGGATAACTTGTTATGCTTTTCAAGAACCTCCCACTCAGTTAAACAAATTAAGATCTAGCTTATCCTTGACTTGTGTGGAAATGAATACTTGAAATAGGTGTATGTTTTTTAACTGTTTAAGTGCATTAAGTTCATTTTTTCTCTGAAATTAAGCATGTGCAACAACCATATAATGCAGCAAATAAGCATCAACACATAACATCAAATTTAATAAAGGATTTCACCCGAATATCGTGGGCTACGTCTCCTTGAGCCTATGTCAACTGACTTGGCTCTTTGGGATTATGATGTGAAATTTATTTTACAAGTTAATAACTCAACTCCAATGGTTATCTGAACTAAACCATTGGGATTAGAACATCATCATACCCTTGGAATGGCTGAAATATCTCTAAAGATGAACCTCGACTCTCTTAGACTTGACTCCTTGAGTCAGTGCTCTTGAGCTTCCCTGAGCTTCTCTTTGGCACTAAATCCCTCAGAATCCCTTTTCTGTCCTTGAAACATTTTCTAATGTCTCTGCAATACATCAGACACCCAAAATAGGTTGATCATTTTCTCCCCACCCGCATAACATTACGTTAAACTTTAAGTATAGCCTTTAACCATAAGATGTTAAGAAACTATTGCAGCGCAGTTGATGGAAGTATTTGCACGCATGACGGAGGTCACGGGGTCAAATCCCCCGGACCTCATAAAATTTTATACCATCGTCCAGGGGACATGTGGTGGCCTCAGAGCTGGCCACGTGTCACCCATCCATTGGCTACTAAAACTAAACCTACAATCCAGCAACGCATAATACCCTGCCACTTGTCAAAATCTGACTGGCCCGAAAGGAATATTCCTTGGAATATTTTTTTTATTTTGAATTTTCAAAAATCAATCAAAACTTTTCAAAAGTTGAAAATGTTGTTTACTAGACTTTTCAAATCACGAAAACTTCTTCATACGGTGTCAGTTTTTCAAGCCATTCACGGCATCGGAATCAGGAAGACGATATCTATCTGGTCGCTCAGGTTTGGAAGACTTCCAAACACTTTGAATTTTGAGCTATCACTTAGGTCCTTGATCCAAATCTGATCATTTTCAGAAGATGTAACTCCAAAAACTTTCTGAAATTTTAGCAACAGTTGTTGCCTCTGCATCTTGGGAGGAGAAAAACCTGACAATAATTGGGAACAAACCTACATTCTGAAAATTAATAGAAGATAAAAAGGTTTTCGAGCAACATTTAGAATAATACTTAAAATAAATCAAGAAACCATGGACCACAGTTGATGATGGGCATCCTTTAGAGCCAAATATCAGTGAATTGTTTTCATATTTATCATCATACCACATGAGTATCTCAGAATGCGATGAGGAGAAGATAGAGGAACCTAAGAATCAAAAACTTCTACCATGCCTATCTTCGGATATTTTATGCACCCAAGCGACCAATTAACACTTCCTATAAGATCCATGTAGAATTAAAAAGGATAACATAAAAATAAGCACTAATGAACAAGAAACTAAAGAGCATTTTAGCTATATCGAGCCCTAATTCCAAAAAGTGATCAGGCTAGAACACTTCCCTCTTCTTCAACTATAGAAATTTGAATAATTGATATATTATTCACCGAGATTCTCCTGATCACACACTATTTTATCTTCATGCACAATACAGAATCTCTTCTACCATTGATCATTACATGCGGAAATAAAATCAATTGCATGCGCACATTAAAACCATAAACAATCACACATATGAACACAATATTTCATGGGGAAGCTTAAAGCTGAAAAACCCAAATATCTGTATATTATATGTGAGAGAGATCATGTAACAATCATTGTACAAAGCTCCTCACAAGCTCTCAGCACAACCTCCAATTGCTACACACTAATCAAGCTAGATCTAGCAAAACACATGCTCCAATCTCTGCCACCTAATAGCCAGCCTCTGTTGCGTAATCAATGTTGTAGAATGGCTCATAAATAACTTCGAACCACCTGGCTTGTACTGCACAATCCTCATTGGCTTCTCCAATCACTGGTTGTTGCAAACATGCAATTGTATAGTCACAACTGATAGTCACACTGCTCTTTCACCTATCTCTTCACTGGTCTCCACTGAAACTGTCTATGCACTGAATTTAACTGATGTATTCTTTAGTTGATTAATGAGTTTATAATTAGTGAATTAATTAATAATTAATTCACACCACTCTCACTAGTGTATCAATCAGTTAGACTAGATACAACTAGCTCAACTATGTTTAACTCAGTTAAACTGAACACAACTCCATTAACTTCCTCAATCAACTCCACCAAACTCTTTCACATGAGTTCTAACTGAAGTCTCCATGCAATAGCTACAATTAACCCTTAGGAATAGCGTAATTCCTTCTGTCAGCTCCTGTGCCACATCTGTGCACTTAACTGAAGTGCTCCAAGAGAATAAGATAATGTTTATAGTCCAAATATTATTAAGAGCTAATAATATTCGACATATCTATTTTTAGACTGGAAATATAAAAATAGGTTCCGCCCAATATGTCTAAAAATAGAAGTCCATCTATTTTTTCTGACTTGACCAACCATCCACAAATAGCATCCTGCAACTCATAGAATATGATCCATATGTCTAAAAATAGACTTTGCACCAAAAAATAGTCTGCGGGCCCACTTAGTGAAGGCAACTTATTTCCACTAAGCTCATCATCTTGTTGCAATCTCAACATCAACAATTCTTGCCATCATATCAAACAAAGAATATGGTTCCTCGTGATCTGGTACACATTAAATTTTATATTTTAAAACTAAGTATGAATGTATTTCTACATCTTTTGTGCATATGGTTGCACTGGAAGTACTCCTACACTTGAAGGATATCTTCCTTTCTTAAAATAAAGTATGGTAGTATAGTATAGAAAAATAAAATTGTTGATGTTACTAATCATTTTTCTAAAGTTGCAACTCGTTAAGATTCGATTGCTACATCTGAAGGAACAACTACTACAACTTATTTTAGATAGGACATGTTAGAAATTTCTATGGTTCCTTTTACCATTTCCATCATTGGATTGACCACCATTGATTATTATTTGTGTTTACATCAAACACTCTTGTTGTAAGTCTTGTCAAGTACGATTCACTCTTAATTCCTCATTATTTTGTAAAGTGGCTATGATTGTTTATTTGTTGATCCTTCTCCATGTCACCTAGCCTATATCGTCTACTGGGTCAATTTGTTGGGGAGGTTTGTCATTTCCATGCTTTCTACTTCCTGTCCACAAGCTTAAAATGATGTGGGTAATTTACAGGTTGTAGCAAGAAATAATGTTACTTTCAGCTGAATCAATCATATAAGTCCAATTTCTATAAAATTCTATTATCCAAGAAATATTTCAAAGTTCCTCTAAGGGGTATTTCTAAAAAACCTCCTACGTTGGACCATTCTTATAGAACATCAATAGGCTTTCACGAAAACTCTAGCATGATTTACTAGAGGGGCCTTTAAGTAATTATCTGAGATGCTTCATTTCACTACACACTAAATAGATCATATTTAATACTATTGTGAATCATTTTCGCCCATGGGATAAAGTTGAATAATGAGTTATGTGCCTAGAAAATATAAAATACTCTCATACCATGTAACTTACTTACACTTTAAAAACTTCTAATGAGCAGCATACATTATTTCAAATATCTCGAGTGGTATATATATAAAAAATATTCACATAAAGAAAGAAAAAGAATAATAAAATGAAGTATTAGGAAGTACAAGTAAAACCATCGGAGTACTAAATAAGGTTGTTGTTATAATCTAGGACAATACTAAGAGGGGGGTGAATCAGTGTTGTAGGAATTTTACCAATTTAAAGACTTTCTATCACTTTTTAAATTATATTAAGACACCATAAACAATTCATTCACATGAGCATGGCATAAAATAATTTTAGTAAAACACAAGGAACGAACATATTCTTCCAAAATTCTATTCAATTCCTTCACAAGGCAAGCTATAACTTGTTGTTACAATTCTTTGGCTACAACCGAAAGGAAGCTACAGCTCCCCGATTTATCTACTACAACTTAATGGAGCTACAACCCCAAATATTTACGAGAAACTACTTGAAGGATCATCAACCCCTAATTTTCAAACTAAAACTCTCTTCACACTCAATTATTCATCTTTCATCCATTTTCATACTAGAACCATGAGTTCCTCCTCTGCATTCATAAGAAAAAAATGTGTCCTTCTTCCTCAATCACCAATATCTTGATAAATATATGATTACTGAATACACCAGCAACAACACCTCACTAAATTCTCCACACAAAAACTTGTTCAACCTACTTTCTCATTCCTACTTATAAATATTTTTTCTTTACTATCTTTGGCCTCTTTCCTTTTCTTGTTTTCTTAAATGATTATTTAAATTTTTCCTTTTTTTTGTTCAGCTGAGTCTTCTAGATATATTCTCTAAGTTCCATGTTCTAATTTATTTTTTAAAACTCAAACTCTGAGCTTTTATGTTGTTTTATCTATTATGTCTCTTAACTAGTTTTAGCTATCGTTTTAACTACAATTCAAACTTTATTTTTACACTAATTATGACCAAACTTCAAAATATGAAAATTTGTGCCTGACTCATTCCCCAAAGCCCAAATTATTTTTAAAATAACACATTGCCAAAATAGTTGCCAACTCAAGCATGGATGTTTCCAAAGCATGTTACCATAGCTCAAAATCCTATTTAATAGCTTCTGCTGCAAAAGGCGCCAATCATAAACTTTGCAGATTTTTTCTAAATTATATTAAAAATAGCTACCAATTCCACTTGTGGTTTCCATTTTTTTATTTAGGCCCCTATCTCACTGGCCCCTTACTTCCATAATACTTGGCATTGTGACCATCTCCTTGAACTTGAAGGTGCTTGACTACTTTAGGCCTTCTAGGGATGGTTTTCTTCATCAAATATTGACACCTTTGGTCTCATTTTCCACACATAACCTTGTGTCAACACATAGCTCATAGCTCTCAATCTCGATGCTTTATACTTGCCTCCTTGTAAATTTTCTAGGCTCCTCTTAGTGGGCTTAGATGTAAGCAAGGTTCGCCCTGCCTCAATCTTATACATTGACATTGTGCCATAATTTTCCATCAACCTAATTATTGTTTCTTGGTGCTTTCGATCTATGGACCTTCAAACATCATCGAGCTCTTCTTTATGGAATAATTTTTCAATTTGGGTCTTCTATTGCAGCTAATATCCAATCACCATGTAGTTGGGCTAAGTCATATCTGACACTTCCTAGGTTAGCCAGATGCTTATTCATCCTATCGCTTCCTTTTTTCACTGCTCTTTAACCTTTGGGATCTGAAAAATGATACGAAATCATGATGACATCAATCATGCCACGAGTCATCAAGTGATTGATCCATGTGTCACTCAGAAATGGGCCATTCGAGTACCCAAAAACACAGAATCTTCCTACCATATGTCACATTTCCAATGTCGAGTGCTAACATCATCATCAACAAGTAATATGCTACCACTTTTTCTGATGTCGGAGAGGAGAGAGAAGGGTTCGAGGCCTTGATTTTTTACCAATTTATTTGTCAAAATGTTTTAGGGTCCTAACTATTTCTCTTATACGGCTTCAAATCTTCCTCTTGGCTAGTGCTTCTCTTATATATGCCTTTTTATCCCTCTTTCCTATACATTTTCGGTCGAGTTGTTAGTGTGGGGGCCTCCTACTTGAATCCTGAACCAATATAAGCATTTTTTGTGTTGTGTCAAGCTACCTATGTTTGTCTTATGTCATCCCACTCCAACTGTTAAGTTCTCTTTAAAACATTTCCGGGTTATTTCCATCAGGTTAACAACTGTGAGCTTATTTTTTATGTTGGCTTCACTTAGACCAATAAAAATTCTCTTCACCATGAACTTTCTCCACATATACCCACTCAACTCCTTTGAATTCCTTAATGTTGTGTCTAGGTGTTACCACTGGGTTACCTCCACTAGGATGGCATGGATGGTGGGATCTACCTAAAACCAATGATCATCCTCTCCACTATATTAATATATGTCAATTTCTTCCTATTGGTCTTTTATGGTGGCTCGTCTAGTATTTCATTTGTTTTTTTATGCACCACTAAATTTGGTTATGCACCAAAAAAGGGTCTCTAACCTCCTTAGCTCTGCAAACTTTGACTGGCTCTAACTTTCAATCCAAAATGCCATTTTCATACTTCCGCATGCCATTGGAAATATTTTTCAGAGCTATTTCCATAAATATGGTTTTCATCTACTATTGAAGTGATATGTTGTACTAGAAATTCCTTTCCACTAATTTTGATCTTTATTATCCTTCCTATTCCTGGAACTTGATCTTCTGATGTATCTTTTGAAAACTTTGCCACCTGTTGCCATCAATGACAACATATCTCCAACATTCTCCCCCTTTAGAAATGATGGCAACACCAAGATTAAAAAAAAAAAAAAAACATCCTCATCAAGACATATCAACTATAATTGTCTCCTTTGAATTTTGTTCCCCCTGATATGTACTTCTCTTAGGCTTAGTTTCTTCTGTTGTTGTGGCATTTTTATTGTTCTTTCTTTCTTTCTTGCTATTGTTTGATCACTGATTACCTCTCCCCCTTTGACATCAATGGCAATGGAACCAACATGCTCCCACTATCACCATACTCCCCCTGTCAATAATCTTACTTTGTCTTATTGATCCTGTGGACCTAAAAACTTCATATTGATATGTTGAATATATACAAACTACCTTTTTTCCTCTTGAGGGAAGAGCTGATGATGGGAGGGAAGACAAAAAAACTCCCAATATTTTCCTCAATTACTCAATTTTTTCTCTAGGAAGAGGTTTGGTGAAAATATCTTCAACTTGTTCTTTTTTAGGGACATACTACAGCTTCACAATATGATTGGAAAATTTCTCTCTTAAGAAATTGACGAATAGAGTGAACCCACTATAAGGCAGGTTCACCTTTCATTTAATCATATGAACTTGCAAGTTTCATTTCTATGTCGAAACTGCAAATTCATAACTTGAAACCCGATCTTGGGACCTATGGGTTATAGGCCCATTATGTTCCCATTGTGATACTCTAATGTCTACATATATATTTGAAGCACTCTAACCCATCTTCAATCCTTCCGCATCATATGTCCGCGTTCCAACACTGTAATAAAGTGTCTTTGGAGTACATCCAAACCTTCAGATATATTACAAGCATTTAACTACTCTCTAAAGACCTCTTGGTATATAGAAATTTACCCTCAAGATAGTAATTTAATTCCTTTCGGAAATACATTATAATGTATTAAAATCTGTTCGCCCCACATATATCCGGACTCTGAGTTTTAATAAACTTTGTTGAATAGACAATGAACCATACCTCTGTTAATCTCCACGCAGCTTCACAATGCGACTGCCCATAGATCTTCATCTCAATGATAACCGCATCACTTTGAACTGTGCTCTTTAGCATCTAATTGCGTTGTGCATTCCTCCTCGAATCCTGCGTCCTCAAGTCCTACTTCTTCAGCATACTCATTGGTTATAAACTCCCGAAGCATCTAAATCAAAAACCACAACTCACAGAATGTTGCGCTTCGACCCATGTTTGAGTGTAGTTTCGAATCTCAGGCTCTAAAGCACTGCTGTGTGGCTATGTATCCCATTTCCGCCATGTTTAAACTACAGTTTAATTAACAAAACAGAGTTCAATCGCTTAATTGCCAATCTCTGTGAAATGAACTTTTAAATCACAAATATTATATTGCGTTCGATGGAAAACCTCCATCTCTGTGTGCAACTACAAGAATCGGAATTCTTCGCAGCCTCGTCTTCTCTCTTTTAACACGATTTATATTGAACCCTTCACATAGGTTTAAACCACATTCTCTATTCAACTCTCAATGAAATTATGTATAGTGGTTTTAACAAATTCAATTTTGATTATGTAGATCGAATCCTCCAGTCCTTTACACAGATTTCCTATCAATTTCAGAAAGGATTTCTGAATTGATTAGAACCTCTTAACGTTGTATTAATGTACATTTAACTCATACACACAGAACATTCAAATGCATTCGGAAAAAATAAACTATAAATGAACACAAATCGATACACGCAGATGCACATAAATCCACATTACTCAATTATATACAAAATCGCTTACACACTAAGGCATTTCAGCCTTAACCAGAGTTTCTCATCGACTACATTGTTTTCCAGCTCGTACTCCTCCACGCATTACAGACTCCTCTTCTACCATCACACATTACAGACTCTCATTTTTATATAGGAGTTACAAAGATCAAGAAAAAGTTACAGAAAAATAATTATGTTTTAACAAATTTTGTCCCAAATTTTTGTGACTGTCCGCGTGTCCACCTCTTCAGGTTCAGATTTCGAATTTAATTTGAGTTGGTTCGGATGCCCCTGCATCATAATCATGAGGCACAAAAAAATTTATGACCTCCTGGTCATATGTCTTCTACATCTGTCAGCAATTTTACCCACATCATTTTGGAACTCCTCCTTGTGATCTTCCTGTAGCAACATCTTGAACAATTCTACCCACATCCTCTGTGGAATTGTCCATCATGAGCTGCAACGAAACCTCTGCAATAGCAAGTCCTCCCCGCTACCAGACACCTCACCAAGATTTTATCCTGAGCTTAGTCTTTCGGCATCTCTCTGGTTCGCTCCTGTGGAACCATTGAGCACTCATGCTCTGGGTTTCTACAATCTTCTCACCTTCCCCTGCTTCTACCTCCATAAAATAAAATAAAAATCACAAGCTTACAAATTTTCACAAGACTGTACCTCTTCCTTCTTTGTCTACAAACTCCTTCTTCCGCAAGAAATATTTTCCCGCTCTGATACCACTTGACGAAAAGAGTGAACCCACTATAAGGCAGGTTCACCTTTAATTTAATCATATGAACCTACAAGTTTCATTTCCGTGTCGAAACTACAAATTCATAACTCGAAATCTGATCCTAGGACCTATGGGTTATAGGCCCATTATGTTCCCACTGCGCTACTCTAATGTCTACATATATACCGGAAGCACTCTAACCCATCTTCAATCCTTCCGCGTCATATGTCCGTGTTCCATCACTTTAATAAAGTGTCTTTGCAGTACATCCAAACCTTTAGATATATTACAAGCATTTAACTTCTCTCTAAAGACCTCTCGATATATAGAAATTTACCCTCGAGACAATAATTTAAGACTTTGAACTCTGCTCTTTAGCATGTAATTGTGTTGCGCATTCCTCCTCGGATCCTGCGTCCTCAAGTCCTACTTCTTCAGCATACTCGTTGGTTATAAACTCCCGAAGCATCTAAATCAAAAACCAAAACTCACAGAACGTTGCGCTTTGACCCATGTTCGAGTGTAGTTTCGAATCTTAGGCTCTAAAGCACTACTGTGTGTGTAATATCCCGAATGGGAAATAGACAGCAATACAAGCATACGACAATATAGGAAATGCCGAAAATAGAACATAAAGCAAATACACATAAAAATGTCGGAAATGCTAAGCCATTTTATTAATCTGAGAATATAATGAGATACAATGGATAATCAGAATAAATGCACCTATCCTTGCTCAAGGAAAGTGAAGAACCCTCTCAGAAAAACAGGAAATGGCTGATACAAGAAACTGCATCCCAGCTACTGGAAGAAACTGCCGTAAACTGCTGCTGCTGGAATGAACTGAAGCTAGGGCTGATCCCCTTGCCGGAATGAGCTGAAAATCGGCAGACCACCTAAACTCACCACCCCGGACAAAACCCAGAAACCATATACAAAACGAACCACCTCCGAAAATCACCCCCAGAAACCCTCCTCCTAGAAAAACGTTGTCCCTCCAAGAACTGCGCAGACACCAACTGAAATAGACTGAAATGGGGCCACAACTCCTCAGGAAAATCTCCCACTGATAAACGCTGAACCTCCACACCGGAATAGGCCTGAATCTCCTGCAGAAATCTCTACCACTGAACAGCTCCAACTCAAACTGCGTCCTCCCTCCAAGGACCGCGCAGTCACCCAATGAAGCTCAGCTCCTCAGCAAAACTCCCAACAAAACACCTACAAATCTCCTGCTAAAGACTGAAGAAAAACCTTGCCCGAGCAGGCACTCGAAGTCCCCCGGGGCCAAGGGTGAGATCTCCGACCGGAGACACTCAGTCGCACTAAACAGTGCTGCAGACCGACTAAACAGCCAATGTGCTCAAGTAGACAAAAGTCTAACTCAATATCATCAACAATATCAATAATGCCAAATGGAGTGAAACCCCCACCTTTTATAGTGCTAGCTCCCTCAAAACCCTAACTGCGATCCTTGAGCTCCTCCTATGCTTGCACAGTTGACTTTGGAGCCTACGTGAGACCTCTCTCATGTATGCGTGGACCCCCAAGGCTTTCCCCTTTAAGTTACAACGTTCATCTACTAGGAAGCACTTTATTTTATTAAAGTGAGTTGACCCCCTCTTTCTCAGTTTATTTATTAATTTAACTATAGGCGGCAAAGCTATACAAAAATGAAATATTCCAATTAGCGGTGCTAATTAGGAATATTACAGTCTCCCCTGGCAGAACGTTGCTTGTCCTCAAGCAACTGAAGTGATGGATGCTGCAATATCTTCTCATCCTCCCAAGTGGCATCCTCATCCGGCAAAAATTGCTTGTCCTCAAAGGCATCTCTCCTGGAACAAGCCTACTCTCTAGCTGATGCTCCCTACCGATACTGCAAAATGTGCCTGGGTCCCACTGAAACCTCTCTGACCTCTGTATCACCCTGATACGAAGGGATATCGCAATGCCAGGATCCCAAAGTGACCTCTCACAGTACCAGTCAACCAATAATCCCTAGATCCCATCGCCACCATGGCCAATAATCGCCCAAGTCCCACTCGCCTGATCGTGCACTCGCCTCCTCGTTATGACCTTCCACTTAAGAGGTGAATGCCCACCAACAAGCATCAATGCTCTCCTGCTCCCCGCCGCGTTGTACCCGTAGCCGCATATGCCACCCTCCAATCGCATACCAACTCATCATCTCTCTCCAATCCAAGTGTGACTCAACCCCATGCCGATCCCGCTCTCCTGAATCCCGAAATCGGGATGGAGTGCCGAAGAAATGATGTCCTCTGAAGAAATGATGTCCCGTGCCGCCCGCCACCGGAATCTATAACCTCTATATGTCCAAGGGCCCTCGCTCGACCGTGCTCCCTACGAAGAGTACCGTACCATCAAGAGGGTACCAACTCATGATCTCCCGCCAGTCCATCCTGGAAGAAGAATCCAATGCAGCAACAACAACGGTATATGGAATATGCCTGGGATGTTGTCGCCAGCCTGTAATCATCTCCCACTGCTCTGCCCTGTCTGCCAATGGAAACTGCCTATAGAAGGAAGCCCCTCTCTCTATAATGGGCAAAAGTGGGCAAGGTATGCTACAAGCTCCATCGATGTACTCCTGGAGAGTGCTACCCACTAAAAACACTGCAGATCTGCTGTCTACGAATACATCGATCTGCGCCTCATCCCGGTGTCGACCCAAAGATGGATGCTCCAACATATCCAACAGCTCTTGCTGTCTACTAGCCCCCTGCAGAACAATCCCAACGGCCTCTAACACCTCTAGAGGATATGGATCTGCAGCTGCTGTCACCGTACTCGATGTCAGTGCATATGACTGCCCCACCTCAATGGCTGACCTCAATGTTAGCCGCATATCCCTGATCGACTCAATGTGGGCGCCCATCTGGCTCTCTCTCAAGGGAATATCATGCCTGATGTGAACAGTGTCCTCCTCTGTTGACTCAGGCTCCATCACCTGCTGCTCTAGCTCAATCATCACAAGTGACTCTTCACCCAGAGTATCTCCCGTAGAGTCCCGTGACTGCTTACCCTGGACACTAGAATGTAGCTCCAGTCTACTGTCACCATCTATGCATGACGGCTCTCGCTCCCCAGAAGCGACCTCAACTGATCCTATAGACTCATATGAGAAAGAGTCCTCACCCTCGCATACAGAAGGAATGCCCTCCTGTTCTACCTCCGCCATCTCATCCGCATCGAACATGCCACCCATCCTCTCGATAAAATGTCGATATAGTGTCTGGAGCCCAAACACATACTGGGATGCTACCTTTGCTGTACCCAGTATCCTCTGCTCATGCATGATCTCGACATGCCCTGAGGGAAAAGTGATGCATGTCTCCCTCATGACCTGCGCCCCAAGCGTAGGCTCAGTGATGACTGATGTACCACCTCTGCAGAGGATCATCTCATCCCCCGTCCTGTGGCTGTCAACTAGCACACCAACCCAGTGCCACTGCTGAGAAATCTCTCCCCTAGTGTGCTGAGTGTCATCCAAATATCTTGGGTGAGCCTCGCGTACCCTGCTGCTCATGCCCAAAGTGCCAAAGGTCAATAACATAATCAGCTGTACCTGTGAGTGATGTCGAAGCGAGTCAGGTGTGTGAGTCCTGCCGCATACCATCAAGTATCGTCCCCTCGTCTCCTCATCGATCCCGGGTGAAATACCTCCCCGAGAAGCCCAAGCATGTCCCCGTTCCCAGGAGTCTCTCGAATGCAATACTCTAAGACCCCTGCCGTGCCGCGCCGTACGCCCGCGCAAGCCCTAGCCATCCATGTACTCCTCAACATGCTTACCGCACACTCAAGGCATACCCCTGAATACTGCTGGATACCCCATGCTACTGTTGTACCACCCTGTACCGTCTCGTGCCCTGACTGTGTCCAAGAATCTGTCACTCCCCGCGTGCTCTCAATGTGATGTAGGGCACTCCTACTCCACAATGCAGTCCCACACACTACGGTACACCACCATGTAGCTCTATGTCTACCAGTAGTCGACTGATCACTGCTAGAGGCTCCCACACATCCATGGATGTGATTTCCTAGAGCTGTGCCTCTACATATCGGACTACCACCAATCGGTATCGTCATGTCCACCGTCGCATCACTATACCCGGCGACAAATGGATCATCACTGCAAATCCTCCTCGAGGGGTCCGAGAAGTGAATCTCCCTATGGGTCAGTAGTGTTACCACCACTGCTCGGCTCCGCTGCGTCCTCTATGCCCCACACAAGGGTGAAGAATCCTTGGCCCCATACAAGGTGCCATCTGGTGGCCTGCCAATGCCACCTCCTCCGACAAGCTCCTGCCAAGGTGTGCTGACCACCCCGTGATCCCGTGTATGAATGTCATGCCAAGACAACCTAGGGAGCGCCATAAACCGTCTGCCACCTGGAGCCGACCGAAACCGGCACATGCTCTACTCATTAGCCAACCGTACTCTCCAAGGCATAGCCGCCCGACTCCGGCCGGAAATGATAGGTGGTCCCACCTGGATCCCAATGCCAATCTGGGGTTCCTGTAATCCCCATGCATAGAAACTCCTGCTGAGCTACACTCGGATCCATCACCATCTCCATAGCCCGCTCCACCGAGTACCAACTCGAAATCTCTCGCCATCCAACCTCAACATGTGGATGCTATACCCTGTGCAACTCTGATCGTCTCATACCACTATCCAAGTCAACATATGAGATCTGACTAGGTGGCTCTGCCTCTCTCTCTCCAACGGGAAGAGATGACCCAACAACACTGCTAGTCCCATCCATGCATGCAGTTCGTGAAGGGGAATGATTCGACGCTCCAACGTGCCCTCTCGATTGTACCCATCGTGAATCCAAGCTGTTCCCCAATGCGACCAACTTGCCGCCGCACTTGGCACAAGTCACTCTCATACCCTCCAAACTCTCCTGGTCCTGCAACAAAATGGCCTCCCGTACTGACGTGGCCTTCTCTCTCAAAACTCGAAGGTCTGTCCTAAGCCGATGATACCACTGTCTGCGACCATCATCCAATACCTCTGTACCTGCTAGTGCCTCATCGAAGGTGGATACATCTCTTGACACTGCACCCATCTGTGTGCTGCTACCACCCGAAGACTCAGACGCGACTCTAGTCATCGCCTCAATGGATGGTTCTACTGAGGTAGGCTCTACCTTCTCCACTACCACATCAACCGACATGGCCAAGGAGGTCTCCAATGAGGGTGAATCCTATGTCCCCTCATCCTCCAAGTGCGAGGTAACCATTTTAATGGTTTCCCTCTCCGATACTTGGTCAAGCTGGAAAGAGGTATCCAACTTGTCCACCCAAGCTTTCTCTGAGCACCTGGATGACCTGTCACCATCAAACGTGGGCAAATGAAATCTGCTAGCTGCGCGGTGGTCATCACGGTGGTGCCTGTGCCCCTGGTGATGATCACGGAATCTAATGCCATACATGATCCGGAGATAGGCTCTGAACGAGAGAGCCTCCATGAACTCCCGCCCGTATGCCTGGTACTCTGCAAAATAGTCACCCATGTGGCCCAGCTCCGGCTCTCGCTGTGCTGCTGCCCCTATGTCTTCATCCAGAAAAGTGGGCATGGTAGGACGTGTGGGTGTATGTGATGCCATATGCTGAGTGGCATCATGCTCCGACAAATGGTGGGATGTGCCTGATCCCTCACCAATCCGAAATCCCCTTGGGGTTTCCCGCTGCCTAACCTCCAGCGCAGTGAGTCTCTGTGACACATCCTGCATGTGTTGGAGGAGCGCCTCTATAAATCTCCTCTCATCATCATCACCTGCCATCGGCTCTTTCTGCTATGTGTCTACAGGCTCCTCAGAAACTGCACGGCTACTGCAAAACCATGTTGCTGCTTAACTTCGACCTCCGATTTACCCACTGAAAACTACTCAGAAAATTCCAGGAATTTGGGAAGGTGATCCTTGCCCAAAACCCAGAAAAACCCAGAAAACGTTTCTTCTAATTCCAACCTTCAAAATTTGACCCTTTATATTTTGGCCCTTTTTCCAACTACGTTTTTGGTACTGCAACTGCTATTGCTCTCCAAAATTCCAACAAACCTCTGTATGATCTCTTTCCCGATGTCATAGACCACAGGCTGAGCCAGATCTATGCTCTGATACCACAAAGGCCCAACCACTACACCAAAAGCTCGAACTGTTAATGAGGGCGGCATCCCAGGGTGTTAAGGGTGGGGTCTTAAGGCCCACCAGAGCATCTCGGGACGGGGACCCTCGTGCAGTCCCCCAATTACGCAGACCCCGGCAGCATGTCAAGGCCCACCGAACCCTCAATAGGGAGGCTGCCCTAAACAGGGATATTACAGCCCACCACGCTCCGCGAGTCTCGACCTCGAGACCTCGGCTTTGATACCACTGTAATATCCCGAATGGGAAATAGACAGCAATACAAGCATACGACAATATAGGAAATGCCGAAAATAGAACATAAAGCAAATACACATAAAAATGCCAGAAATGCTAAGCCATTTTATTAATCTGAGAATATAATGAGATACAATGGATAATCAGAATAAATGCACCTATCCTTGCTCAAGGCAAGTGAAGAACCCTCTCAGAAAAACAGGAAATGGCTGCTACAAGAAACCGCATCCCAGCTGCTGGAAGAAACTGCCGTAAACTGCTGCTGCTGGAATGAACTGAAGCTAGGGGCTGATCCCCTTGCCGGAATGAGCTGAAAATCGGCAGACCACCTGAACTCACCACCCTGGACAAAACCCAGAAACCATATACAAAACGGACCACCTCCGAAAATCACCCCCAGAAACCCTCCTCCTAGAAAAACGCTGTCCCTCCAGGACCAGCGCAGACATCACTGAAATAGACTGAAATGGGGCCACAACTCCTCAGGAAACTCACCAAATGATAAACGCTGAACCTCCACACCGGAATAGGCCTGAATCTCCTGCAGAAATCTCTACCACTGAACAGCTCCAACTCAAACTGCGTCCTCCCTCCAAGGACTACGCAGTCACCCAATGAAGCTCAGCTCCTCAGCAAAACTCCCAACAAAACACCTGCAAATCTCCTGCTAAAGACTGAAGAAAAACCTTGCCCGAGCAGGCACTCGAAGTCCCCCAGGGCCAAGGGTGAGATCTCCGACCGGAGACACTCAGTCGCACTAAACAGTGCTGCAGACCGACTAAACAGCCAGCGTGCTCAAGTAGACAGAAGTCTAGCTCAATATCATCAACAATATAAATAATACCAAATGGAGTGAAACCCCCACCTTTTATAGTGCTAGCTCCCTCAAAACCCTAACTGCGTCCTTGAGTTCCTCTTTGACCTGCGCAGTTACCTTAGGAGCCTACGTGAGGCCTCTCTCATGTGTGGGTGGACCCCCAAGGCTTCCTCTTTAAGTTACAACGTTCATCTACTAGGAAGCACTTTATTTTATTAAAGTGAGTTGACCCCCTTTTTCTCACTTTATTTATTAATTTAACTATAGTCGGCAAAACTATACAAAAATCAAATATTCCAATTAGCGGTGCTAATTAGGAATATTACAGTGTGGCTATGTATCCCATTTCCGCCATGTTTAAACTACAGGTTAATTAACAAAATAGAGTTCAATTGCTTAATTGCCAATCTCTGTGAAATTAACTTTTAAATCGCAAATATTCTATTGTGTTCGATGAAAAACCTCCATCTCCGTGTGCAACTACAAGAATCGGAATTCTTCCCAACCTCATCTACTCTCTTTTAACATGATTTATATTGAACCCTTCACACAGGTTTAAACTGCATTCTCTATTCAACTCTCAATGAAATTCTGTATAGTGGTTTTAACAAATTCAAGTTTGATTATGTAGATCGAATCCTCCAGTCCTTTACACAGATTTCCTATCAATTTCAAAAAGGATTTCTGAATTGATTAGAACCTCTTCACGCTGTATTAATGTGCATTTAACTCATACACACAGAACATTCAAATGCATTCAGAAACAATAAACTATAAATGAACACAAATCGATACACGCAGATGCAAATATATCGACATTACTCAATTATATTCAAAATCGCTTACACACTAAGGCATTTCAGCCTTAACAAGAGTTTCTCATCGACTACATTGTTTTCCTGCTCGTACTCCTCCACGAATTACAGACTCCTCTTCTACCATCACACATTACAGACTCTCATTTTTATATAGGAGTTACAAAGATCAAGAAACGGTTACAGAAAACTAATTCTGTTTTAACAAATTTTGTCCCAAACTTGTGTGACTGTCCACATGTCCACCTCTTCAGGTTCATATTCAAATTTAATTTGAGTTGGTTCGGATGCACCTGCATCAGAAACGATAATTTATTAGAATATGCTTTGTCTTAGAGTGGAATACAGGATTCTTTGACATGATTATTGCACTTTTGTTGTCACAAATAAAGGGAATAGGATGATCATATAACACTTTTAAATCCTACAATGTATGTTTCATCCACAATAGTTCAGTGAAATAAGAATTTGATGCAATATACTCTACTTTAGTTGTATATAATGAAATGGAAGCCTGATTCTTTCTCAACAATGAAAAGAGACATTCTCCAAGAAAGGAAGCACCACCACTCGTGCTATTTTTATCATCTACATCACCTCCCCAATCAACACTAGTATAAATATTTAATGAAAAATATTTACCTCTCAGGTACCATGGTCCATAATCCATTGTTTCTCTAAGATACCTTAGAATCCTCTAGGCTACTAGTAGATGGCTTTGTCTAGGGGTTGCTTGGAATCTTCCAACTATACCAATGACTTGCATAATGTATGGTCTTGAAGCTATCAAATATAATATATTTCCAAACAAGGATCTGTATAGAGTCTAATCCACTTCAGGAGATTCATCATTCTTAATAAGTTTGTAACTTGTCACCATTGGTTTTCTCACCAAAGAGCATTATTCCATGCCAAATTTCTTCAGCTCTTCCTTGATATATTTTCTTTGAGAGATAAAAATTACTTTTGGGGTCTACGCAATATGCTATCTAATGAAGCAAGAAATATATCCAACCATTGACATCTTGAACTTGGTCTTCATATTAGTTACAAAATGATTGGTTAGCAACTTTGAATCAATGGTAAAAATAATGTCATCAACATATACAACCACTACTATACGTTTTTCATCCTTTTATTTTACATATAATTTGAGTAGGTAGTTGTCTAGATTGGAATACCAAGCCTGAGGGGCTTGTTTAAGACCATATAAGGCCTTCTTAAGATTTTCAAACATAAGTTGGTTTCTCTATCAGTTTAAAACCTTCTCACTCCTCTATGTAAACTTATTCTTGTAATTATCCATTCAGAAAGGAAATTTTAACATCCATCTGATAGATTTTGAATTTCTTGAAACACGAAAATGCCAAAAACATTCTTCTTTCCTCTAATATAGCAATAGGAGAAAAAGTTTCATCAAAATATAGACCTTCTATTTGAGCATAACCTTTGCATACCAATCTAGCCTTGTTTCTTACCATTTCTCCATGATCATTCAATTTATTCCTAAAAACCCAATTTGTGCCAATGGAATTCTTGTTTGTGGGTCTTGGAACAAGTTCTCGTGTCCAATTTTTCTCTATCTAGTTCAATTATTCATGCATAGCATTTAGCAAATTATGGTATTTCTTGGCTTGTACAACATCCTTTGTTTCCTCCATGGATAGTAGGGATACATGTTCTTGCATAGGGGGGTTAAGGAACTTCCTTATTATATGCACACTAGAGTTTAATTCACCAACAATTTGATCAGTTGGGTGGTATTTTTTTATATACCTTGAAAGATATTTGGATTGAGGACTTGAGGGTACTTCAACATCTTCTTCTTCTTTTGCAGGTGGTTCATTATGTTCCTCACCAATTTCGATTGGTTCATTAGCATTAGTTTTCACTGGTTGCTTCTCTTCAGGTTCAAAGTATTCATCTACTTTGACATCAATACATTCAACAATTATCTTGGTGTTCTTGTTATATAATCTATATCCTTTGTTGTTATGGTAATATAAAAGAAAAATGTCTTCAAATTTTCTTGTATCAAACTTACCAATTTTATCATCATTCTTCTTGATGTAACATTTGCTACCAAATACTCAGAAGTGTTTGACTGATTTTGGTTTTCCATACCAAAGTTCATAGGGGTTTTTTTCATTTTTTGGTATGAAATTAGCTTTGTTTTGATTAACCATTGTTGTATGAATAGATTATGCCCAAAATTTGTGTTGTACTTTCCTATCATCCATCATGGCTCTAGCTAATTGCTGCACCGATCCATTTTCTCTTTCTGCTACATTTTTCTATGGATTCTCTACTATTTTAAACTGTCTATTGATGCCATTCTTCTTTAAAAAATCTTCAAATTCTTTTGAAGTGAACTCACCTCCATTTTCAAATCTTCTGACCTTGATTGTGTAGTTTGTTTCATTTTCATCCATAGATTTGAACTCTTTAAACTTCTCAAAGGCTTTAGATTTCTCTCTAAGGAAGGAAACCCACATCATCCTACTGAAATCATCAATTATTAGCATAAAATATAACTTACCTGTGGGTTATTTCATTTTGGATGGTCCACATAGATCCATGTGTACTAGCTGTAACGGATTTAATGATGAGTTATCATCTTCCTTTAATGGAACACAAGTTTACTTGCCTAATTGGAAATATTTGCAAATTATATTCTTTGGTTTTAAAATATTGGGTAAATTCTTGGCATTATTCTTCTTGCTTAGTTTGACTATTTGATCAAAGTTCAGATGTCCAAGTCTTTTATACCACAACCAACTTTCATCATTTTTTGATAAGAAACACCTCTATGTTTTCTCTTTTAGAAAATAAACATTATTATGTGTTCTCACAACTTTATCAACTATATCAAATGTCCCTGTAGACTTGATTTGACAATTTGTAGCTTTAAAAATCACATTGTAGCCTTGGTCACACATTTGAGACACGCAAAACAGGTTATGCTTCAACCCGCCAACATATAGAACTTTTTTGGCTTTACCTTTTAGATTTCATGGACTAGACACTCCTTTTGAAACAATATTTCTTGGAGCATTGTTAACAAAAGTTGCATTACCTTTGTCAACTAGTTTCCATGTTAAAATCTTGCTTTTGTCTCCTGACATGTGCTTGGAACAACCATTGTCTGAGCATACAAAGCAGTATCACATTTCTCTTTTTTTTCTTTTTTTGTCCATACCTTGGGATTTTTTTCAATTTTATCAATAAATGGTTCAATTGTTTTCTCCTTAAGTCTACAATTAAGTGCTATATGCCCAAAATTTTCACACTCAAAACATTGCACTAGAGAGTTCAAAGGAGAAAAAGAATTGTTGTACCTGGGTCTACCTTTCCTCTACTGAAAACTTATTCTAGATCTGAGCTACCTTTAGGATAGATCGAATCTAAAATTTGTTGATATGTGTCCATAATTAGTGCATGTGAAACAATACCCTAGGAAAATATCATTATACCTAGAAGGATGTCTTTTACATTGGGTTGAATTCTAAGCACTTTAATTTTCTTGACCAACATTGTTCCTTTGTTGCTACTAATTTATGGGTTTCATGTCTTCTATGTGTTGCTTAATTGTATATTCTCCTGTTGCATTTACAAATTTCATATTTTTCTTTCCCTTTAATTCTACATTGCACTGGACTTAGCCTCAAATCAAATACCACTATGATCTTTAGATACTCGTTTTTCTTACGATATGTTATTCAAATTATCAATCCCTTTTCCAAATTTTTGATTGAAGCTCAGTTGTGTTTAAGCCTTCTCCAACTCCTTCTTTAGAAACAATATTTCCCCTTCAATCCTTTCACACACTTGAATCTTTTCATTTAGCTATTGGTTTGGGGATTCTTGAATATTGTTACCTTCTTCTACTTGCAAGAGAAATGGATCAACAACTTCATATTTTACTTTTATCAAAGACTCCTTCATAGATTTATTTTTCTCTCTCATTTCTCTCCTAGTATTTCTATTGTTTCATGTGCACTTACCAGTTATCCTTCAAGGTCCACTTCACCCTCTTCATTATTATTATTATTGGCTTCAACTTATAGATTTTTTATGGCCATCAAGGTGAATTATTTTGGGATTTCAACATATTTTTCCTCATCTGAAGATTGGTTAGCTTCACTTATCGAGGAGCTCTCTTCTTGAACATATAAACCCCTATTCTTAGCCTTCTTTCTATCCTTTTGTACTTCCTTGAATCTTTCCTTAGGATCATAATATTTCTTCTTCTTTTTAGGACATTTAAAATCATAATGACCAACTTTTCCACATGTAAATCACTTAAAAGGTAGCTTACCTTTCTATTTACTGGAGCCTCTCTTGAGCTTCCTCACATATTTGGCTTATTCTTCATCTAATTCACAACAAGAGTCACCATGCTCTTCCTTTCACCTTTTCTTATTTGAAGGTTTATTCTTTAATTGCAGACTTTCCGTTAGAAATTCTCATCTCATAGGTAGTAAGTATACCAAGTAGTTGATCTAGAGTGAGAGTGTTTATATTGGACATCTCTTGAATGGTTGAAACCTTGGGATTAAACCTTTCAGGAATAGATCTCAACACATTTTTAACTACCACAAATTCATCTAGCTTCTTATTAATCCCTCTTATGGTGTTCACAACTTCATTAACTATTAAAAATTACTTTTCAATATCTTCATCATCATGCATCCTTATTGCATCCTATAACCTTGAAGTTTAGCTTTCTTTACCTTTTTTCCACCTTAATAGAAGCTACTCATCTTGTCCCAAATAGCTTTAGCAGATGTACATTCCATCACTTTTAGAAGCTCTAATTCAATTAGGTCACCAAGAAAGGAATTCATTTCTTTAGAATTGCATGTGAACTCCATATTTTGATCTTTGGTAATTGTTGTTGGAGGCTTTTGATATCCTTCTTCCACAACATCCCATACATCAACTCTAAGTGGTTGAATGTAGGTCTTCATCCTCACTTTCCAAAACAAATAATGTGTTCCATTGAACATTGGTTCTAGGAAAAATTTTAAGGATGGAAATCTATATTAAAGTTTTGAAACCTTGGCGAATATTACTAGTCCTTGACATGCAAATTATAAAATGTTTAGCGATATTTTTGTAAAAATATTCAATTTTCTAATGTTTTTATATAGTATCTATAAAATTTTGGAGAATTTTAAGGTTAAATAATTTTAGGATATAAAATTTGGGCGAATCATTCTTAGGAAAAATGAAAATTGGCGAATCTTTGTTTTGGAAAAAACATAGAAAATTAGCCCACCTGTGAATATTAGCCCCTAAAATTTCCCTGATTGGTTCCCTTTTGGTAAATCCTCATTCATGCTCTGTCATGGTCCTTGATCTTTCTTCTAGTTGTTAAACTAATCTAGAGTAACCTTGCTCTGATACCAATTGTTAGAAACCATGAAAATCCTAAGAGGGGGTGGTGAATCAGTATTGTATGCATTTTGCCAATTTAAAAACCTTTCTATCACTTATGAAATGATATTAAGACACCATAAACAATACATTCACATGAGCATAACATAAATTAATTCCAGTAACACACAAGGAACAAACAAATTATTCAAAATTTCTCTTCAATTCCTTCACAAGGCAAGCTACAACTTGTTGTTACAATTCTCTGGATACAACAAGTAGTAAGCTGCAACTTCATAATTTATCAAAAATAACTTAATGGAGATAAAACCCCAAATATTTACTAGCAACTACTCGAAGGAGAACCAACCCTTAATTGCAAGCTAAAACTTGCTTGACACTCAATGATTCTCTTTCATCCATTTTCATACTAGAACCATGAATGCCTCCTCTAATTTCAAAATAAATAAAATTTTCCTTCTTCCTCAATCACCGATATCTTTAGTAATCTCTGAATACTAAACACACCAGCAGTATCACCTCAAAATTCTCCACACAAAAACTTGTTCAAACTACCTGCTCAATCTTGTTTATGAACATATTTTCTTTTTTATATTTGGCCTATTTTTTTCTTATTTCTTGCACGATTCATGAATTTTTTCCTTTGTCCTATTTAGTTGAGTCTTTTGGATTATTCTCCAAGTTTTAGATTTTAATTTTGTTTTTTAAAACTCAAACTCTAATTTTTTTTGTTTTTTTACTATTTTAGCTCTTAACAGGTTTTAGTTGTATTTTTAACTACAGTTCTAACTTTAGTTTTCCACTAATTATGCCCGAACTTCCAAATATCAAAATTTTTTGACTCGTTCCGCTAAATCCCAAAGGATTTTTAAAATAACATGTTCCCAGAATATTTTTCGAATCAATCCATCCACGCATGTTTCCATAGTTGAAAAGCCTATTTAATAGGTTTTCGTTGCAAAACACGCCAATCATAAACTCTACTGATATTTTTTTAATTATATTAAAAATTATTGCCAATTCCACCTATTCAGGCCCCTTTGTGCTTTAACCCCTGTCGTGTTTCCCCCCTACCACCATAAGACCTGGTGTTGTGACAATCACCTTGAACTTGGAGGCACTTGACTGCTTTAGGTCTTCAAGGGTTGGTTTTATTCAGTAACTATCTGAGCCCTTGGTTTCATTTTGAACACATAACCTTTTATTAACACTTAGACTGCAGTTATCAATACCGTCTCTTTAAACTTGCCTCCTTGTAAATATTGTGGGCTCCTCTTAGCGGGATTAGTTGTAAGCAGGGGTCTTCATTTCCTCAATATTATTGGTTTTCGCTCTGTCGTAATTCACCATCAACCTAATGCATATTTCTCGGCGCTTTCATTTTGTGTACCTTCAAACATTGTGAAACTCTTCTTTATGGCTGAGTTGTTAAGTGAGGTCCTCTGCTACAACCAATATCCAATCACCATGCAGCTAGGTTAAGTCATTTATGACACCGCCTAGGTTTTCTTAACGCCCATACAAACTCTTTCTTCCCTTTTTCACTATTATTTAACCTTACGAGCTCTGACCAGTGGGATGAAAGCACGTGTGCCATGTGTCGTCCAATTATTGGTACACATGTCACTCTGAAATGGGTCATTAAGGTACCCAAAAACACCAAATACGCTTGCCATGTGTCACGCTCCCATTTTTGGGTGTTGATGTCATCATCAACAAGTAATATGCTACCATCTATCCCGCTATCAAAGAGGATAGAGAAGGGTTCGAGGCCTTGTGTTTTCAACATTTTCTTTGTTAAAAAATTTTAGGGTCTCGACTATTTTTGTTATATGGATTCCAATCTTCCTCCAGGGCATCGCTCCTCTTATGCATGCCTTGTTATCCCTCCAAGTTATACTCTACAGGTCGATATGTTAGTGTGGGGGTCGCCTGCTCGAATCCTAAACCAATAATAAGCCTCTACTACGTTATGTCAGGACACATATGTTTGCTTATGTCATCCCACTCCAACTCTTAAGTGTTCTTTAAAAAAAAATTGGGTTATTGTCATCGAGGTAACAATTTCGGACCTATGTGTTATGTGGGCTCCACCTGGACCAATAAAATACTCCCCATTGTGTAGTTTATCCTTGTCTTCCCACTCAACCCCTTTGCATTCCTTAATGTTTCGCTAGGGTGTTACCATCGGGTTACCTCCATTGGATGGCATAGAAGGTGGGCTCTACCTACGACCAGTGATCAACCTCTCCACTTCTATGTTGTACATCTGCATGTTCCTAGTGATCTTCTATGGCGGCTCCTCCATTCTGGGCACTATGTTTAGCTAATCCACCAAACTTGGTTACACGCCAAAAAAGGGTCTATAACCTCCTTAGCTCTACAAACTTTGACTTGGGGTTCCTGCAACTTTAAGTGGCTCTAAATTTCAATCCAAGAGACCATTTTTAGACTTCTACATACCATTGAAAACAAATTTCAGAGCACTTTCCATATAAGTGGGTTTCATCTACTCTTGAAGTGATTTGTTGTACTAGAAATTCCTTTTCCACTAGTTTTGATCTTCATTCTTCTTCCTGTTCCAAAAACCTGATCTTCTGAGGCATCTTTTGACAACTTTGCCACTTGTTTCCATCAACGACAACATATTTCCAACACTTGTTGTAGTGTTGCTATGCTTGTATGGTACCAAGGAAAATTCTTGAGGGATTTAAACAGACCTACTAGCAGCGGGGCTATGTCAAGTAATAAGGGAGATGGGGAACACACATTGGCACACATATAACTCACTCCAAGTGAAGGCCCTGGGTCACATTATGAAAAAATTGACATTAAATTTAAAGCTAGGAATAATAAACCTTATATCCCAGCTTTCAGAGAATGGATCTAAGATACTTCAAATATTATTCTTTTAAGTTTTATCTTTTTTTTTAAAATAAAGAGGTTTTAATGGAAGTTGGACCCTTAGCATAAGTTATTTACTTTTCTCATATAATGTGGCTTTTGTACACACTTGGAAAAGGGTAAGACTTTGAGAGACAGAGTCAGAGATAACTGGTTCATCTTGGGATTATATCTTTTTGTCATCATTTTTTCCGTATTTTAAATCCTCTTTTCATCCCTCTTTAATGCCATGACATTCAAGTCACTTTTATCTATGATGAGGTTATTGAGGTGATGAATTGTTGACTTATACTACTCATGAATGTTTTTTATAAATTTTGATGGCAAAGAAACTACTGCTACAAACCTTGATATGGAAAAAATGAATCTTATAGTAGTTCAAAAATATTTTTTCATCCAACATATCAACCACCACATTGCTTTAGTAGTGATCAACATCATACATTCAGCTTCAAAATTTAGCATTTATTTCTACACAATTATTTTTCATCATTCAGCAACATTATATAGCCATCATGCATCAACATCATCTTAAGTTGGATTTGTTTCATACTCAACTTTATAATCAACAATTACCAGCCTCACATGCTTCAGTGGTTCACATATTTTTAAATGCTCTAATTTGGATTAGATGCATGGTACATCAATCTAAAACTCGAAATTAGTATCATCATTAGCACACAAGTAAAACCTGAGGTAAAAATTCAGCATGAAGCCTTTTTGTTTGTTGTAAACCTAGGAATGATGATAATAAAACAATTGTAAGCATTCACTTGTTCATGTCCCTCTTGCATTGACATTTTCCAATTTTTTTCACCCCTCAACATTTATACCATCATCCATTACTTGTTTTGTTCCTGTATTTGATCATATTCGTAGACACCTCCTGTGTTTGCAGTAGCTTCTTGCTATTTCCCCCATTTTAAGTCTTATGTCATCTTAAAACACATTCACTTCTCCCTACAAGACATTCTTGTTTACTTTTGTAGAGGTTTGTTTTTATAAATAACCCTCACTAAACCGATATTTTCAGTTTCTAAGTGGTTGATTGCATTGTTGTTCATATTGGACCATACACTACAATGTAGGCTCTAGCATATTATAGGTGCTTAGGGCATTGTTTCTATGAGAGTAACCTCACTTATTTTCAAGTATAAATATATAATCTAAGTTGGTTAAACTGGTGTGGTTAAGAATTAAGAATATTCCTTCGATTATATGACAAAATCTGTATATTACAACTGCAAGTGAATGTGCAATACAAAAATGGTGAAGTGTTTCTATGCTCATGATACAAGTTAAGAGTCTTTTGACTATTTTTGTTGCGGAAAGTCATTCACTATGGACAGTACCATGTATGTCACATGGAAACATAAAATAAAAAAAGGAATTAAAATAATCCACTTGTTTGTTCGAGATATTATTAAATTGTTGCAAGCCCTTGAGTACCTGATAATTCTTCCTTGTTATCAATTGTACCCTATGCATCACAATTGTTAGAAGAAATGAGTTGAGAGATTGGTTCTAGATTATGGATGATATGACTCTTGATGTTCTTGTATGGGCTAGGATTATATATGATAATATTTCAAAGATATCAATGAACTTTATTTCTCAAATTCTAGCAAATAGTTGTGCATCATTGCATATGGAGTGCAAGATCAAAACTGCCTACCAATGTTCATGTAGAAGAAAAGTGTAGAAATTGGATCCAAGGAATCTTCCAAACTATGTGTTGGATGTCCATGAAATTTTGTGGAAAGAATATTTAAGGTATGATTCAAAAACCCATAAAATTTCAAGTAAACCCAATTTATAGTATTTAATAAATTTAACATCATCAGCTACAATCATTTTCACTATAACTTAAAGATCTATAGATCAGATGGATCTGATTTTTGTTTTGGGAAGCCATTAATATGGTAGAAACCTTATCAGAAAATTTCATTGAATTCAAGGTTATACTTTATGATAATTTGATTAATGAAGTTTGTTGTTATACTTGTATCCGGTCATGCAGTTGTAAACATATTTTTGAAGGGTTTGTCTCAATAAAATGGGAACTCTATTATCCATTCTCCTTGCATTGAATACATTGATTTAGAGTGAGAAATAATTTGATGTTTTAATTATTTACTATGATCTTTTATGATTTATAATTTCCTTATCTTTGGACTTTATTCCCATTTACAAGAAAACCTGTAATTGAGCAATCCAATGTAAAAAAACAGAATTTTCAAGAAAATTCCTGAACAGGCTTGGTATGTACCACCTACTCTCTTTGTTTTCATTAATTTTTTTTTAATTTTGGCTTATATATGGCTTAATCAGTTTCAATACATCTTTGGGGACTTGTTCATGGTTCGAAAAATAAAATATTATTGTTCAAACATCGTCTACACCCAAACAATTTGTTTGAGCAACTTTCAGTTTATTGTTTCTGCCTCAGTTTTGAAACAAAATAACGATTTTTGTGAAAAGAGGAATAATGAATGTGTGAATTCAAGAAGTCTTTAAAAAAAGAGAGGAAACAATTGTTAAGCTTTATTTATTAATATTTATTAACTATTTAAATTACTATAATTTTTGATGGAATATTGCATGAATCTATTAGAGGGGGTTAGGGAGTTTTTCTCACAAATGAGGGTCTCAATTTTGGAAGTGCATTTAACCACGGATATTTTGTGCATATGGAGAATCCTTCTCCAATACAAAATGATGTAATAACTATGGTTCACTATTATATGAATGTAGCATTGTTTGAAGAAGAGTGGTCGGTATGAAGTCTCTTTAAGGAATATGGGTATAGTACAAATTAGTTCCACATCCCAAAACATAGAGAAAATAATTGTTTCGCTCAACCTCGCACTTGGGGGCCTCAATAAACCAGATTTGTGGGTAAAGGAAGATGATTCCATGAAATAATATTCAATTTTTGGAAAGGGTAATTATTCAAATAAATCATGTCATATCAGATAAAATGTAATCAATAATGGTTATGAAAATTGTTAATGAAAGTGCTATGGTTATAGGAATGAAGGAAGAGAATAGGACTGTTAATAAGAATCCTAGTACCATGTACATTGGTTGCATTTAAAAGATAATTAGGAAACTCTATGTTGTCAACTATCTTGTTTGCATAAAATGCAGAAGTACAAGCATGGGGGGATGATGAGTCCTCGAACTACCACCTTTTTCACTATTCTAGGCACCCATTTCTAGTCCTTTTATCATATTCTTTTAACTACCTATTACCCATCCATTGTATTTATTATCTGGTTTTTCCATAAATGTGTTACAATGAATCCAAGAATGTTGAAGTAGTTAATTATTGTCATTTTCCTTTATTTTTAAAGGATTAAAGAGGATAATGCTTGATTTATTACTAATGATAGTTTTCCTAGCTTGGTTCCTATTGTTTCCATGCAACCTCCAGTGTTATCAAGCGTTACTCTAATTAATGGAAGTATTGGAGTTACCAAAAGTGCACATGCTATGTTGATCTAGCAAAAAGCGATCGAATTAATGGAAGTCAGGACACACTATTTCGGTAGACACCATGTTCTGGTAGACACACCATTACAGTATTTATGCATCAGTGCTGACAGTCGATGGGGCATTTGTTGGTTGAGATATTTCACCACCAAATTAGCACAAATCATGCCATAGAATATTTTCCTAATATCAACAATATTATTTCATATCATTCACATTGCACCAAGTTTAGTTCTAGAAGCCTCCAATAGAGATTAGAAATTCGTACAACTCATGTCAGGCAAATTGGAGACATCAAATTCGAGTGTGATTTCTAGAAAAAGGAAGAAGAACACGGAAAAACTAAAACATATTTTTTGTTCAGAACATCCCAATTCAAGTTACATGCAAAATTTTCCTCCAAAAAGTTTGCAGATTGACAGATATATATATGGCTCTTTTAGAGGGAATTTTCTAGTTGCAACCATTTTCTAGCTACACCCAAAATGAATGACCAGTTACCATAATGCATCAGATCAATATATTTCTAGATAATAGTTAACATAATGCATCATATGAAGCTATTTAAAGGTGGTTTCAGGCCAAATAAATTTTATGTGATCAAATATTTAGCTGAGGATAGCAACAAATCAATATTCTGTTAAAACAAACATGATTTGATAAGACATTTTTGGGGAAAATAGCTCTAATTCACCCCCATCATTTATGTATAAATTTTGAGCAAAAAATAGGTTCAAAGTATGTTGGAGGAAAGGAAAATATTGATTCTGATGTAGCAATAGAAATCCAAAAGGTTGTCTAAACTTGTAACCTATAATTTCTAACTAATTAATGAACATTTACTATTGTTGATCTTATTGTGATTTAATTTTGTATTCCTGCAGTGCTCCCGGCTAGGAAGGCCCCCTATCCTGGGATGCACTTGCAAATTTATAGTTTTGTAGATATTATTTGATTTATTTCATACACAATTATATTAGATTTAATTGTTTGCATATTTTGTTCCTGTAATTTTTAATTCCTATTTTATTTATTTGATCGAGTAGCTAATTTTTGCACTTTCAAAATTTATATATTTTTTGTGTGAAGTAATTTTTTCAGGTCCCTGCATGGAGAGTTAACAACTCAAGGATCCACTAGGAATTGTAAGATAGCCCAGGATTCGGACCGGTAGCTCTCCAAGAGTTTGGTTTTGGTTTACGATTTTCAACATAGTGTGATTTTACTTAGTCTTTGTTGATTAAAAACGAGTTGAGCCTTGTTTTGCATATATTTTTTCAAGACCTCATCAGTTAAAAAAATCTCAGTTGATTATTTAATGTACATCAATTTAAGGAATTAAATTTCCTATAAATATGGATGAGGAACTACTTGATTATGGAAAGGATAACCCTTTAAGTGGGCATACATTCCCTTCCCACAAATATTGTATTTCCATAAAGGATTTCCAATTGGTTTCACCTCCCGTTCATCTAATGGTGTAAGTGCCTCACTTTCCTCAAGGAATATTTAATTCATCATCGAATCATGTAGCTAATGCACAATGTATAGATTTTTTAGGCCTAATTCCTTTTGCTAATTATGCTCTAACTGTGGACACAACAAACCTTAATCACAGTAAGGATCTTGTGAAGCCTTAAAGTGACAAAATTAAAAATTTGAATAGTAATAAGGAATTATATGCCCCTTTTAGGCATTTCATATCTTATGGATAGGGCTTTGGTTGGTCGTTTTTCCAGGAAGGTGGTGAAACATTCTTCTCTGTAGCATTGGATCAATGCCAATTAGGCTCCTATTATCGATTTTTCTCTACATTTCCACATATTTCCAAAAGGCTTTCCATGTGTTATCCTCAATAAAGTAGAAGAATAAAATACTCTTATCCTATGACAATTGTTGGGGAAAATCTGGGTTGGTGCTTCAAAAATGGAATATGTATTTCGACGCCTCCTGTAGCCCCTTGCAAATGTAAAATAATTGGGCCCTCCACCTAGGTTTTTCAATTCCATTTTGGAACAAACCAAATTTGGAAAGCATAGGAAATCATACTGGCATGTTTTTTTATCTAGAGGAATATTTCCATTCAAATTAGGATCACTAGGTGGCATGGGTACAGCTAGAGATCGAACCTAACAATTTTTTCCTAGAGGACATTGAATTGGTCTTCAATGGGGTGGTTTGGAATCAAAATATTTATTATTGGAAGGTGTTATTTTGTTGTTTTTATTTCCATGAGAAAGGCCAAGTTGTTTCCAATTGTACAAAAGAAAATTGAAATTTCAAGCCATCCAAAAAATTCTACATTAATAAATTCCTGAATGTGAAAATTGAGGCCTCAGGACCAAGGGATAAGGAGCCTCTAGTCTCCAAAATTGAATATGCAAATGACAGTCATCCTCCCTCCTCAGGTAATCAATTTCAGGCCCCTTTTTTCTTTCCTATTGAAAACAATTATAAAAATGATCACGATGGTAATAGGCATGGGAAATTTTCCAAAGTTACATCCCTAGTAGCAACATCTTTGGTCCCCTCTATTCAAAATATCTCCCTCTCGAAAAATGCTAATACCTATCAAGGATAATGATTCCTTAGCTAGTTTGATTGTTCCTTATGCTTCCACTTTGTCATCTGAATCTTGTATGAAACCTCCTTCTACAGATTATAAGGTCATTTGTTCCTCGAAAGAGGCCTATATTTCTTTTGGCCTCCCTGCTAAGCAGTATGCTCTTTTTTCGTCTTCCTCAGCTCGTAAATATGTTTCAGTGTCTAGTGGTGTAAACACGAATGCTCATTCAATTATTCATGTTGGTCATAAATTGTTTCTTTCTGAGCCCCATACTAATGATATGGAATGAATTATAAGTGGTAAGCAAACCATGATATCCAAGGCTCTTAGAGAAAATTCCCCTTCGGGGAGGAAAATGAAGGCTTTGTCTATGAATCTCAAGGGGTTTGGGGCCAACCCCAAATAATTGGCCCAGAAGTAGCTCATTCAATCCCATAGCCCAAATGTTATCATGCTTCAAGAAACTATGTAGTTAGGTGCCTATTGAACTTTCTTCTCATCGGGTTCAGAAGGTTTTTTTTCAGATAGTCTTCTTATGGATTTTCAATCTGATCTATCAAGTTCATTTTTCTCGAGCTCTTAAAAAATATAGTGATTTATTTTGTTTCAAACAAACTTGACATGAGAATTAGATGCATAATTTTTTACGGTCCCTATAATGAATTTAATCCTTTTTGGGAGGCTATAATGACCTCTGGTATATTTGGTGCAACACATGTAATCATGCAGAGAGACATGAATTTCACTCTTTCACCTAGGGAAGTTTGGGGAGTTGGTGCTTGATCAGATCCTATAGGTGACTTCTTCACAAATTTCTTTCATTTTATGAACTTATAGGATGTTGACCCTGTCAAATAATCTTGACTTGGAGAAATATGAGGCTTGACAATAGTGCGATTTCTAAGTGCCTAGATAGGTTTTTTATTTCAATATCTTTCTCTTCTTATTTTATAAGGTTTAAATATTAAGTGGAATTTTTCAGAATATTGGACCATTGTCCATTTTTATGGCTTTAAAAAAGGATGACCCAAAACCTTTGAGCCCCTTCACGTGTAACTGCATCTATATTTTGGAAGAGGATTATAGAAAATTACTTGAATAAGCATGGAATCCTTTTAGCCAAAGCAGAGATCGATCTTTCATGTTTCAATTTGTGGAAAAATTAAAGTTCTTAAAAAATAAGAATAAAATTTGGGATAAGGCATACAATAGAAAAATTAAAGCTGTGTTGAGGGAGATGAAAGAAAAAATTAATGAAGCGTATGCATTGAACTCTTCAGGTATTTTTTCAATGAAATCCATTGAAGCTCTGGGCACTCATGAATGCAAAAAAGATAAATTATTTCGAGGAAGGATGAAACCTAGAGATTAAAGAGTCACACCATATGGATTTCTGAGGGGGATAATAACACTAAGTTCTTCCATAGGCATGCCAATTATCGTAGGAATGTGAACACTATTTGGTTCGTGAAGGAAAACAATGGGAATTATTTCTCCTCATTTCAGGACATTGAATGCATCAATGTAAACATTTTAAATCCATTCTCTCCCATCCTATGGGATGCCCCATTTTAGAGCTTCTTGATTCTCCATTTTTTCCTCGCTGCATATCTAAGGACATTATGCTTCCCTTACAGAAGAATTCACAATAAGTGAAGTTCAAGAAACCCTTTTTTCTATGCAAAAGGAAAAAATTTCGGTCATGATTGTATGACTATGAAATTCTACACTGCTTAGTTTTATTTAATCAAAGGGGATCTCTTAAAGGGTGTAAAAGAATTCCAGAGTTCGGGTCAGCATTTCTCTTATTCCCATGAAATGGGAGGTGAATTGTTTTGATGACTAAGGACTCACATCATGTTGCAATGTGACTTATAAATTAATATCTAAAATTATTGCAAATAGATTGAATCCTATTCTAAGAGAAATAATTATGGAGGAATAGTTTTCCTTTTTACAAAACCATAAAATTCACAATGTTGTCTCGCTAGCTCATAAAACTTTCCATTCTATCAAAACTAGGAACATTTTAGTTTTTTCTATTAAATTTGATCATTTGAAAGCCTATGACCACATGGACTAGACCTTCCTAGGATTGGTTCTCATCCAAATGGGCATAAATCTTTCCATTGTTAACTAGTTAATCTAATGTATTTCATCTTCTAGTTGCATTGTACTTATTAATGGTCATCCATTGGCCTCTTTCAATTCCTATTGAGACTTTGACCAAGGCTTCCCCTTATCTCTCCTTCTCTTTCTTCTAGTGGTGTATTTTTTAACCAGTCATTTCTAGAATTCCATTGAAAAGGGAAGATTGAAGGGCATTAGTATATCTCAAACTATCTCCACCTCTCATATGTTGTTTGTTGATGACATTTTTTTCGTGATGGGAAATGTGTGTTATATTCAATAGATCCCAATTATTTTAGATCACATATCCCTTCCTACTGTAATTTTGGTCAATATCAAAAAATATACTCAATCTCATTGCTTCTTGTCTAAAAGTAATTATTTCTTTTGTTTGACAATTTTTTCATTTCCACTTAAATCCAATCGAAGATATAGTGAAATATCTAGGCTTTATGTTAAAAAAAAAACATTATTAGTTAATAATTGGTTATTATGGTAAATAAGGTTGAAGGAAACATTTTTGTCTCAATGAATAGATTTTTATCTAGAGGCAGTTGTCTAGTCTTGGTAAAAACAATTCTTGAGAGCATCCATGTCTATTGGAGCTCCATTGCATGGGTGCCCAAAGGAATTTTAAATAGGATAAGTTGTTTTTTTATTTTTTATGGTCAGGTATAAAGGATATTAAGGGTTTCCATTTAGCATCTTGGGATCAGATTTCTTCTCACAAAGTCGTTGGAGGATGGGGGCGGAAAAATATACAATGTTTTTGTCACGCTATAGCTACGCATAGTTTATGGCTTCTTACAAAAAAATCATCGTTTTGGATCCATATGCTCAAGTTGAAATACTTGATAGATAGATCCATTATTGAATAGCATGGTGATCCAAGGAATAAGCACGAATTATCTTCCATGGTATGGAAATATTTAGTTAAATCATTTTCTTTCATTGGTCCTTGGGTTGTGTGGTGAGTAGGGGATGGTAGGAAGGTTCATATGGGTGAAGAACCCTAGCCTAAAGATGGTAATGATTTTAAAATATCTCATAATTGTGTTAAATATATCAAGATTCAAGCATATGTTTTCTATAAGATGAAAAATCCCAACAAGTTCAGTCTTCGAGTAGCGAAGGATGTAAGTTAGTTGAATTAATGGGTCTTTCAGATCTTGTAGCTAAAAAATGGTATACTTCAAGTCATATTCTTGCCAATTTATTTATCATGTCATCAGACGATGATAAGGATAGGCTTATTTGGTATAATAACCCTTCTTCTAGTAAATATATAACAAAGTTTGATCGCAAGGAAAACTTCGAGGAAAAATTTAATAAGCATGTCAATTGGTGGTGCGGATTCTCGTGGAAAAACAAAATCCCCCTGAAATGTAAAATAACACTATGGGATATTTTGTGGAAACAAAACTATATAGTCCCAATAGGTGTGTGTTCTATTTTAATTATTGTGAAAATCTTTCTCATCTCTTTTTTCTTTCCCATATGTAGTTCATGTTTGAGAGTTGGTCAAAGAATCTCTTCACACTATTTTTTGTGTTATGCTCAAGGTAGGGGATTGAATTCTAAGGTTGATTTTGTATCCCTATGGAATATACTTTATATTTTTGATCATTTGGAAGCCAAGAAGATCCAAGTTCTTGGATATTAAAAGTTAGTAATCAACTTGGATAATAAGAAGACAGAGGTAGATATCCCTTCTATAAATCATATTTTGCATGAAATCAACATAGAGTTGGATTCTTTTGAAAGGACCTCATTTGATCATATCCATATGGAATTGATACAGGTGTATATTGGTGGACACATGCCTATTCCACTTGGACCCCCACCATTGTTTCTTTCATTTTTCTAGTTTCCTTAATTGCAACATAATTTACTATTTTTGGTAGTTTTTCGGGTCCTAAACTTTTAGAGTCGTTTTGAGGGACTAAAAGACGTTTTTAGGAAAAAATGAGAGATTGGAAAAGTCCCAAAATAATTTACCTACTCTCTTTTATCCTCCTCTTTTATATCTTCAAAACGAGGTATTATGATGGCCAAATGGAGATTTTATGCCAAAGTTACGACCCCCGGAAGTTGACGTTCCAACTTACCCCAATAGGGCCCATAAGCTTTTGGCGCTTCATCTCCTAGGGTTAGGTTTTTGGATGTCTAGGGTTTCTCATTATTTCTCAAGGATAAAAAATTCCATTAAGCTTCATTGTAACACAGTTCAGAGGCATGTAGCAGCCACATCTCTTCTCAAAGATAATCTACCATCGCCTGAGCTACTTTATTTCCATTAAGTATGTAAGCATATTTTAGTTCTTTGACATTAATTCAATGAAGTTTTATTTATGTTTCACTTATGTGTTTATTTTTATATATGTATTCTATTTTTTTCTTGCATACGTTCAGATTAGTGGTATCAAAGCGGTCTCATTTTTTCTCGGTTTTTCTTTGCATGTCCCCAACAAGGTCAGGGTATAAGGAGTTAGGGCTCGATTTGGTTGAACTTTTGCAAGATCAGCCTTGCAAAGCTTGACAGCCTCCCATGGCAGAAGAAAATAAAAATGAGGGAGCAATATATCCTTTCAAAATATTTCTCGAGGAGGACCTCGAGAAACAGAGGAACATGATGATGGATAACTTTTCCCAAATCCTTCAACGACTACCCACAGGCAACGTATCTTCATCTGGCAGCTACTCTGGAGGAGTGACGCCTTTTAAGGTACAAGTCAACTTTGAAATTACCATATTTGAAGGCCAGATAGATGCGGATGTCATAGATAAATGGTTAAATCTGTTGGAAGGATATTTTTTAGCTCATGACTTCTCCAACTAAGAACAATTACTTTTGCACTCTTGAAGGTCACCCCCCATGTCAAGGACTGGTGGGAAACCTATTGTGAGAAAAATAAAGAGGGGGGACCCTCACTATTCTCAGTCACACCCATTTGGAATTCTTTCAGGGACGCCATCAAGGAGTATTATTACCCTGTCAGTAGCTATGAAGACAAATACATAAAGTGGACCACGATGTGGCACGGAAGGGACCAAGATGTGTCAGATTTCACAAATGGTTTTCACACCCTTCACAAAAAGTTAGGCATCGAGGATTCTGAGCGGCATTTGGTACTCAAGTACCACAGATGTTTTCACAAGTACATCCAGGACTAAATTTAGTTCCTTAGTATCTCCTCGCTCGGTTCTTCCTATCGAAATGTTGTTAAGATCGAGAAGAATTTTAAACAAAAGAAGTGGGACTTTGGATCTGTGAATCTGAATCAAGGGAAAGGTGCCCTCAAACTGCAAAACAAAGGGAAAATCCAAGGCAGGGTGACCCAAGATGATCTAAAAATGAATGCTAGTTAATTTTGTGCTATTTTCATATTAGATATAAAATTTTCTTTGCTTTGTTTTACTTATCCTTTATGGGTTTGTTTATGAGCTTGTGATTGTCAAACAGTGCCCTTAGTGAAATTATGAGTTTTTCATAAGCTTAAAAAAAACATAATTTTAAATGACAGAACAGAAGAAATATTAAACACATCAAACACACATAACAGAGCTTAAAAAGGAGAATTTTGATAAAGGAGGTCACCCCTCCTCGGCTACATCTCCTTGGTCCAGCTTCATAGTGTGACCTTTGTATTAGCTTCAAGTGTGATAAAACTACCGTTACAAGATTCAGAACCTCTTGGAACCTATTCCAATGAGTTCAAAACATCATAATATCCCAAAAATTACTATTTGTTTGCTGAATTTGGACTCTGGATGCTCTAGCAATGACCCCAACACCTGGTGGCTTTGGCCTTCAAAAATCTTCAAATGCACACAAACACCTGTAGATGACCTTTTCTTCCTCTGCAACCTACTCCATTGAGTTCCCAGCATGTCAATTAACCTAGAATGACTATTTTTGCTCAGTTTGGTCGAAAATTAAGAGTGGGTTATGACCAACACCAACTTTGCCCCAATTTCTCCTCCAAAACTGGAGAGACTTCCAGTCATTTTTCTAAAATTAGAAATGCCACCAAGTTTGGCATTGCCTCTGAAATTTACATTAACTTAATTACTGGGATTAACTAGCGCTAATCTCGCTTATGGGCGGATATATACAAGTTTATGTTAAAGTGCGTATAAAGCACTAATTCTAAATTAACTTAACTAACCCATGCTTAATCGTTAATAAATCTGTATTAATAAAAATCTCGTCAATCTTTACTTAGCCTTTGGTCTTCGGCGTGTAGTCATATGGGGAGGGGGCTGGCCCCCTCCAACCCCCAAACGGTCGGCAGTTACTCTTTAAGATGATGCGGAGGATGTATGGGGTAAGGAACACCCCGTAGGAGAGATGGTAGAGTGTGCGGATCGCAGTCGGAAGATAAGTGGTTCAACCCCCCACTCTGTCATAAAATTTTACTCTGCTAAACTGTCAATGCCACCAGACTTAGTCTTCCACCATATTTGTTATTTAGGATCTCCAAATTTAGTGGATGCCACCGAGTTTGGTTTATAAACTATTATATATATATATATATATATATATATATATATATATATATATATATATATATATATATATATATATATATATATATATATCACCAACCTTAATGTGCCAATCCAAATAATTCTATCCCCATAAGTTAGGAGTTGGCCCACCAGAGAGGACATGTGGCACCCTCTGGTTGGGATTCACTCCATCCTTAAAAATAATTCAAATTCCAACTTAGGAAGAATTGGAGGTCATTGGGAAATTTCTCTCTTCACTTAACCCATCTAGTGAATCTGAAGACAACACTTTTCAAAATGCCACTAGCTAAAATCTGGAGAATATTCATGCAATGCTGACTGTACTTGTTCTGCTCATTTTTTTACCTGTTTTGGAAAATGAACAGCAGACGATAACTCAGTCATACGAACTCGGATTTTGATGAAACGAGTTGTGTCAGAATCCTGGAAACGAACTCTATCCGATCATTTAGGTTTGAATCAATTTCGAGAACTTTGAATTTTTAGCTAATTTTAGGCCTTGATCCAAATTTTGATCAGACCTTCCCACTGACGGGCTTTTGGACCCACAAAAGTTGATAATTATCTTCTTGAGCTTCAAAACTCTTCTCCTTTCAAGTTATATCAACTGATTTTACTTGACAAGTCTTACTTGAAAATTATCTTGACATGCCTTGCATCGCAACTGGCTATGTCTCTCAACCACTGTTCTCTGGCTGTTACTGACCCACTTCAGCATTGTTGACCGTTTTTTACTGATACATACCCTGCTGTACCACATCGATCTCTATGTGATTGGAAAAATGTTAGCCTTCTCACTGAGAATGAAGTCCCTCTTGCAACAAAGGCATACAAGCTTCTTCTTGGAAATCTTTTTATCCAAATTAAAATTTCAATATGAGTGAACTCTTGGTGTCAACACAAGAAACTAGCTTGTTTTGCAATGGCTGCAAAATAATTTGCATCTCATCCACTTCTCATTGAATGGACATAAAACTTCCTACAACATCTTGTCACAAGAACACACAATCAATCTTGAAAAGAAAACATTATGCAAGAATTGAAATCATGACCACCTCGTTTTTGCTCCTTCAAAGCAATGACTGTCACCTCCTATAACATCAAGTACATGGAAATATTCTTGCACATTGGTGTAACCAATATTGACCCACAATCGCCAAACACCATCGACTAAAACATAAGTCGATCAACATAATCGAAAAACATAGTCGACAAAAAGCATGTGACATCAACAACACAAGTTAACATGAAATGTGCAACACAATCGACATAAATCGATATGAAATGTGTGTGACACAATCGACACCAGTCTATAAACATATGTACAACACCATCGACATAAATCGATACGAAATGTGTGCGACACAATCAACACTAGTAGATAAACATATGTACAGTACAATCGACATAATCGATACGAAATGTGTGCGACACAATCGACACAATCGACAAACATATGTGCAGTACAATCGACACAAGTTGACATTCCAAGATACATATTGACAACACTCATGCATGTATCTTTTTACAATGAACTTATCACAAGTCCTCTATTTACACATACAAAATCTCATGTATATGTACATTATTCAACTCTCTCTTTCAAGTACAAACAATTACATAAACCCAAAACATATGAGTGATCATAAGATCTGAACTGAATGATAAATTTCTGCAACATAAATGAGTGACATACCCATATTTTACACCATCTTGGTGAAAGTTTGCAACAAATAAAATTCCTTCAACCGAACAACATTCACATGCAATATTGCATCATACAAGTTGTGATAATATGTTGGAACTTGTCCTACTTTAAACAGAAATCCATGTATACATAAGGTTGAAATTTGCATCTATGTAAAAAGTAAATGCATGCCTTACTTGGTCAAGAAATCGAGCCATTTCTTACCAAACCACTTCAATGGCGATTTTTCCTGCTGAACATCCTCTTCTTGTGAATCATCTTGACTCACATCAATGATGGAATCTCCTATTCCATTCTCACCAATCTTTTTATCCACTTGCTTCAAATTCTTGGGATGAGTGGTTGGATGCAATGTCCAACATTGGGCAATGAGATGTCCCTTCTTCTGACAATAAGTGCATTCATCTTCTATTCAAATCTCATTTTCTTTAATTGTTTCCTGTATGCTATCATTCTCTTCTAGCATATTGAAACTTGATGGTTATACAAACCACAATATGAACAACAATATGTTCTCCCATTCATGCATGCAAATTTTTCGTGCTTAACATAATTATAAACAACATGATTATAGGAATAATTATACCTTGAATGTTGCTTTGAATGTCCATCTTTATAACCTTCTTGAGAAGATGAACTTGAAGAGGTTCCATCTCTCTTTTTGAAGACCAACAACAATGTTCATGTCCTTAGAGCTGTCACAACTCTCTTGTTCGCTATAAGATATATGTATACAAGCATCCTACTGCAACATGGGTTTCAAACAATTTCATTCATCTTTAATACAAACTTTTCATGTTTGAGGTTTTGAACCTGGAACAAAAGTCCTTGAAACTATTTCAAGTGCCTTCATGGCTTTAGAACTTTCTCCATAAAATTTTCCATAGCCAAGACCCAAATACTTAGGCCTTTCCTCAACCATAATTGGTTCAACTATGCCTTGTGCATGTTTTCCTAATCCTTTACCTTCATAGCCCATTTTTATCATTAATTTAGTGTGTTTTTCAAATGAAACTACACATTTATCTAGAGAGGAAATTGAAGACAAATTTGAATTATTTACCTCTTCTTCAAGCACATGCTTGGCTAAGGCTTCTTTGGCATCATGGAGCCGAATCTCCATCTCATGCATCTTTTGAAGAAGTTATTGCTTCTCTTTCTTCATAGAAGCCAATTTCTCTTGAAGTTTAGTGTTCTCCCGCATATCTTCATACAGTTTTTGCACCATATCTTTCATGATGTATAATTCATGCTTCATCTCTTCATCAAAGAGTCTTTCAAAGGAGGATGGTTTAAAATCATCACTTAATGAAGTTTCCATCACAATATAATGAATTAAAGAGCTTCACAACAATTTACAAAGCTTCATGCCCTGAAATTTTGGCTATAGATTCAAGCTCAATCTATGCAGCTTGTATCTCTTCAATCACTTCAGCCTCTATGAAAATACTTCCTCTTGTGCTTCAAGTGTTTCCTTGAGTGGTCCTTTGGGTAAGTATGATGCCTTCTCAGCCTTCTTCCTTCTTTCCTTAACTTCTGGACTAGCTATCTGTAGCTTCCCTTCTCCTTTAGCAATCTCAATTTTGTAAGCAACAATAAATTTGCAGTTTTAAAAGCCCTTCAAGTAAAAAAAGAATGCAACCTTGTGCTCTGATACCAAATTGATCTAAAAATGAATGCTATTTAATGTTGTGCTAGTTTCATATCAAATATAAACTTTTCTTTTCTTTGTTTTACTTATCCTTCATGGGTTTATTTATGAGTTTGTGATTGTCAAACAATGTCCTTAGTGAAATTATGAGTTTGTCATAAGCTTAAAAAAAAGTATAATTTTAAATTACAGAATAGAAGAAATATTAAACACATCAAACACACATAACATAGCTTAACTCAAATAATTTTGATCAAGAATTTCACCCCTCCTGGGCTACATATCCTTGGTCCAGCTTCATAGTGTGACATTTGTATTAGCTTAAAGTGTGCTCTAATTGTTGTTACAAGCTTCAAAACCTCTTGGAACTTGTTCCAATGAGTTCAAAACATCATAATCTCCCAAAAATTACTATTTTTGTTTTTTAATTTGGACTCTGGATGCTCTAGAAATGACCCCAACACCTAGTGGCCCTAGCCTTCAAAAATCTTAAAATGCATAAAGACACTTGTAGATGACCTTTTCTACCTCTGCAACTAGCTCCACTGAGTTTTTAGCATGTCAATTAGCCTAGAATGACTCTTTCTAAGCTCATTTTGGTCACAAATTGAGTGAGTTATGACCAAAACCAACTTTGCCCCAATTTCTCCTCCAAAACTAGAGAGACTGCAAGTTAGTTTTTCTAAAATTAGAAATCTCACCAAGTTTGGCACTACCTCCGAAATTTCTACTAACTTAATTACTGGTGTGAACTAGTGCTAATCTTGCTTATGGGCAGATAAATACGAGTTTATGTTTAAGTATGTATAAAGCGCTAATTCTGGATTAACTTAACTAATCCATGCGTAATCGTTAATTAATTTTTATTAATGTAAAATTTTAATACAAATTATGTATTGCCTGGATTCTCCTGATCTAACAATTATAAGCCACTATTAAATACAGAATCGCTTATACAAAAATCTTGTGGAATTTAAAACACGATCGCCAATTGCAATATCAAGAATATAGATCAATCACACATAATACACATGTTTTTACCGGGAAAGCATAAAGCTAAAAACCCCACTATCATATATTATGTATATATCATGGATCATGAAACAATCTCATACAAAACTCTAATCCAATAGCTCTCAGTACAATATGCAATCGTCTCACACTGTCATACAAAAATTGGCAAATTCATGTGCCAATTCACTGCCTCTAGATAGCCTGCCTCCACTGTGCAATCCCAGCTGATAACAATCCCTGAATTAATGGAATCCTTCTTCCCTTGACTGTGCAATCCTCATGGAAAAATCCAATGTGTGTGTGGTTACATGAGTGCACCCACTAATGTCACAACTGATAGTAAAATTGTCCCTTTCACCTACATCTCAGCTGGGTCTCCATTGGATCTCACATGCATGTAGTTAATAGTATTAAATCTTCAGTTGCACGTGAGACCACTGATTGTGAATTAATTAATAATTAATTCACTGATCTCTCACTAGTGTATCTTCAGTTACAACTTATAGCACCACTGATTTTAACTCACTTAATTGAGTTAAACTACTTTACAACTCACATAACTACACATCCAACTTTGTTACGGCTTTAAATCACTCAGTTACAACTAATTCCACCTGCATGTCCCACCAACCAACCTTTGAACTTGAATTTCCTATAGCTAATTTATTTTCTACTTCAGTTAACTATTTCCAAGTGCTCATTGAGAATAGATTATTGTTTATTGTCCAACTATTATTAAGGGATAGTAATAGTCGACATGCATCTATAAATAAACATGCGATCTATAAATAGAACTGGCACATACATCTATAAATATACCATCATCTATAATTATACTTTTCTCATGCATCTATAAATATACATCATCTATAAATAGATTTTTCTCATGCATCTAAAAATAGACCTCCACCTAAAAATAGCCTAAGGCTCCATCCTAGTGTAGGTGAATAATTTTCACTAGGATCTTCTTGTTGAATCTCAACAATCCCTCTCAACAAGAAAGGGATTATCCTTCACCCCGATCCTATCTCTATGGTATTCGAATTTGCTCCTGGTGAGCGCCTTCGTCGAAATATCAGCATCCTGATCTTTCGTAGGAATGTACTGAAGCAACATGATCTCCCACTGCACACAATCTCTAATACGATGATACCTGATATCTATATTCTTAGATATATCATGAAACACAAGATTAATCGAGAGTTTGATGCAACTCCGATTATCACAATGAATCACTATCGGATCTAAATGAGAACCAAACAAATCAACCAAGATCTTTCTCATCCAGATAGCCTCATATGCAGCTTGACTTGCTGCCATGTATTCCTCTTCCGCTGAACTGAGTGCCACAGATCTCTGCTTCATGTTGTACCAAGAAACAGTTGTAGATCTGATACTAAATATCCCCCCTGATGTGTTATTTCTGTTCGTTGGGCTGCCTGCCCAATCTACATTCGTAAAGCCATGCAACTTCACCTCATCTTTCTATCTGTACCATAAGCCATACTCAGATGTGCCCCTTAGGTATCTCAGGACATGCTTGCCTGCCTTCCAAAAGAGCTTGGTAGGCTTAACCATCGCTTGAATTATCTAGTTAACCGCATAGCATATGTCTGGTCTCGTGTTCACTAAATACATTAGCGAACCCACTAACTGTTGATAGATAGTAGCATCCATTATCTCTCCAGATGTAGCATCCTCTTTCCTCCAGTTTCCTGGAAGAGGAGTATCCATGGGTTTGCAACCCTCCAAGTGAGACTTACCCAGTATCTCCCTTGCATACTTTCCTTGAACATAAAAAGTTCACCATCTCACTGCCATATTTCCAATCCAAGGAAATATTGAAGGAGGCTCATATCCTTCATCTCGAACTCCTTTGCAAGATCCTCCTTGCATGAGTGTATTAGCTGCTCATCACCAGTCAGTATTAAATCATCAACATAAATAACAATGATTAAAATCTTACCCTCCACCACAATTTGGTATAGGTTTTCATACGCCTCACTTTTGGTGAAGCCCAATCCGATGAAATAGCTTTCTATCCAAGTGTACCAAGCACGGGGTGCTTGCTTCAGCCCATATAGTGCTCTTTTGAGTCTGCACACATGCGACTTGCTGTTCAATATCTCAAATCCTTCAGGATGCTCTATGTACACCTCTTCCTCAATGATCCCATTGAGAAAAACAGCCTTCACAACTATCTGATGAATGTGCCAGCCCATCTGCGTTGAGAGAGCAAGGATGTTCCTTATGGAAGAATACCTTACGATAGGTGCAAAGGTTTCTTCATAATCAATCCACTCGATCTATGATAATCCCTGGGCCATAGATATGGCCTTGTATTTCTCAACACTCCCATCAGCAACTTGATTTACCTTGTACATCCATCTTGAGCCTACCATCGATTTATCAACTGGCCTTGGAAAAATTTCCCAGGCACTGCTTCTGACAATAGAGTCATACTCCTCCACTATTGCATCTACCCATGTGGGATAGTGCACTGCTTCCTGAAAGGAAGATGGCTCAGTCACAATACATTTTCTCATGAGAGCCATGTATCTAGTAAATCAGTCAGGATACTGTCTTTGTCTGTGCTATGAAGTAGGGGCTCCTACATTTTGCACAGCATTAAGTCTCAGCCTATCAGCTTCTATGGTACGCCTTTTGCTAGTTCTGATGTTTAGCTCTACGTGAGTGGACTCCTCCACTCCATAAACCTCCTCCTGTGGCTGATCCACATCTAGAGACTCATCTTTGGGAACCAACAGTTCCTCCTCCACATGTAAGTCCATCTCTCTCTCAAGCGACAACCACATGGCTTTCCCCTCATCGAATTTTATATCCCGTCACATAACAAACATCTTACAGTTAGGAAAATACACACGATAATTATGGGGTGTTTCTATGTACCCCACAAATATCCCAACTTCAGTAGTCGGCTCCAGCATCTTCCTGGCATTCTTGGTCACCTACACATAAACAAATGAGCCAAAAATCTTATAGTGTGAAACATCTGGTTTCTTACCAGTGAAAGCTTCTTTAGGTGTACTCATGCCAAGTACTCTATGAGAACAATGGTTTTGCACATAAACCGTAGTGTTGCATGCTTCCCCCCACAAATTCATTGGTAGGCCCCGATCACACAACATCGCTCATGTTGCACCCATGATCGTTCTATTCTTCCTCTATGTGACCCCATTTTGCTGTGGGTTATGAGGCCCTGTGAGTTCTCTTTGAATTCCTTCTTTGCTGCAGAAGTCTTTGAATGTGTTAGAGATGTATTCTCCACCATTATCGCTCCTAAGAGCCTTCACTTGTTTCCCTGACTCTTTCTCCACCAATGCCTTAAACTCACATAACTTTGAGAATCTTTGATCCTTCTTCTGCATGAAGAAGATCCAGCATTTACAATAAAATTCATCAACAAAAATAACATAATACTTATGTTTTGTTGTTGAAGCAACCGAGAATGGTCCACACACGTCTGTGTGAACTCTCTCTAGGATCACCAAAGCACAGTTCTCCTTTTCATGAAAGGTGGACTTTACATACTTCCCCATGGTGCAACCCTTGCACTGATCTAACTAAGAAAGTGTTCCCATTGGAAGTCCAATAGATATTTTCTGCATGACTTTCAAGGCTTCATGATGAAGATGGCCCAATCACCTATGCCATAATTCGCCCTCATCCCGGCTCACCACTTTTTCCGCATTTCCCATCATGGTAGCGCATCCATCTACCTCTAGCTTGTAGATATTCTTAACTTGAATCCCTATCCTCTTGGCTTGACCCATTGTTTTATGTCGCAGGAAGCTTTTCCATCGTTGAAAACAACGTCATAGCCTCTATCCTCCAACATTGCAACTGAGACCAAGTTTTTCTTCTGACCTGGAACATGCATAACATCTTTCAATTGAAATGGTTTACCTGACTCCCTCTTAAAGGTAATGGTACCAATGCCGGTCACACTGTATCATCCATCGTCGCCCATCTCTATATGCATTTCAAGATATTTCTCCTCCAAGTCACTGAAAAGCTCCTTATCTCTCGTCATGTGGAAGGAAGAGCCACTATCCAAATACCACACTGATCCCAATGCACTTGACACCGTGCATGCAATCAAAGAGAAGTCAAGTTAAAATTGCGAGGCAAGGGCCTCACTAGCTGCAGCTCCAATAGCTTCTTGTTCTTCTTCTTTTGTGGACAGTTAGTAGTGAGATGCCCATGTTCGTGACAGTGAAAACACTTCACCTTGGACAAATCCAGCTTCTTGCCTTTAGACTCAGATTTAGAATGGAATTTATTCCCCTTTCTCTTCCTTGCCTTGGTAGCCAAAGCACAATCCTCTTCATCATCATGCTTTGATGAAGAACCATATCTGGTGTTCTGCCTAAATTCCTCCTGCACTAGATCCGACCACAGTCATTCCCAATCCAGAAATTTTTCTCGTCTGTTGATAGAGTCTTCATAATTGTGCCAAATCTTAGGAAGTCCCAAGAGAGCCAAGCTCACCAAATCATCATCAGCAACAGTGATTCCCACACTCCCCAGTTCAACCCGACATTGGACAAACTTTGTGAGATACTTTGGGATGTGGTCGCCCTTTTCCATCTTGATCTTCCTGATTTTATCTTTGAGTGCCAATTTCCTATGGTCATTGCTGCTTTGGAAAAGATCCGTCAAAGCCTTCCACATAGAATATGGTGTGGCTTTCCCATGAAGGCTTGAGACAATGTGGTCTCATACACCTTCCAAAATAATCCTCCTCACTTTTGCCACTTTATTTTTCCATGCATCAAGTAATGCAGCATTTGTCGAAGTGGCCATAGGAACATCATTGTCAATGAACTCATTCAAGCCATTATCTTCGAGCACCGCCTCCATCCTTTCCTTCCAGGAAATGTAGTTCGATCTTCCCTCGAGTGCATACTCTAGCTGCAAGCCATTGAAATTCGTTTCGATGTTTACTCAACTATAGCACCAAGAAAATATTTCTGCAAATTCGAATTATTTCCACCAACAAACTCAGCTCCTACTTCAAAATTGCAATCTTCTATGCTCTGATACCACGTATAAATTTTAATACAAATTATGTCTTGCCTGGATTCTCCTGATCTAACAATTATATGCCACTCGTAAATACAAAATTTCTTCTACAAAAGTCTTGCATAATTTAAAACACAATCGCCAATTGCAATATCAAGAAGATAGATCAATCACACATAACATAGATGTTTTTACTGAGAAAGCGTAAAGCTAACATCCCCACTATCATATTTTATGTATATATCATGGATCATGAAACACTCTCATACAAAACTCTAATCCAAGAGCTCTCAGTACAATCTACAATCGTCTCACACTATCATACAAAAATTGGCAAATTCATGTGCCAATTTACTGCCTCCAGATAACCTGCCTCCACTACGCAATTCCAACTGATAGAAATCCCTGAATGAATGGAATCATGCTTGCCTTGTCTGCACAATCCTCATGGGAACATCCAAAGTGTGTGTGGTTGCATCAGTGCACCCACTAATGTCACAACTAATAGTCAAATTGTCGCTTTCACCTACATCTCAACTAGGTCTCCATTGGATCTGACATGCATGTAGTTAACAGTAGTAAATCTTTAGTTTCATGTGAGACCATTGATTGTGAATTAATTAATAATTAATTCACTGATCTCTCCCTATTGTATCTTCAGTTACAACTAGCACAACTGAGTTAAACTACTTTACAACTCACATAACTACACATCCAACTCTATTACAACTTTGAATCACTCAGTTACAACTAATTCCACTTTCATGTCCCGCCAACCAACCTTTGAACTCAAATTTCCTATAGCTAATTGATTTTCCACTCCAGTTAACTATTTCGAAGTGCTCATTGAGAATAGATTATTGTTTATTGTCCAACTATTATTAAGGGATAATAATAGTCGACATGCATCTATAAATAGAACTTGCACATACATCTACAAATAGACCATCATCTATAATTAGACTTTGCTCATGCATCTATAAATAGACATCATCTATAAATAGATTTTTCTCATGCATCTAAAAATAGACCTCCACCTAAAAATAGCCGAAGGCTCCATCCTAGTGTAGGTGCATAATTTTCGCTAGGATCTTCTTGTTGAATCTCAACAATTAATAAAAATCCTGCCGATATTTACTTAGCCCTCAATCTTTGGCGTGCAATCATATGGGGAGCCCCTCCAACCCCCAAACGGTCAACAATTACTCTTTAAGATGATGTGGAGGATGTATGGGGTAAGGAACACCCTATAGGAGAGATGGTAGAGTGTGGGGATCACAGGCGGGAGGTCAGTGGTTCGACCCCCCACTCCGCCATGAAATTTTAATCTGCTAAATTATCAATGCCGCCAGACTTAGTCTTCCTCCATCTTTGTTAGTAAGGATCTCCAAATTTAGTGTATGCCGCCGATTTTGGTTTATAAAACTATATATATATATATATATGTGTGTGTGTGTGTGTGTGTGTGTGTGTGTGTGTGTGTGTGTGTGTGTGTTGAAATATATATATATATAGATATCACCAACCTTAATGTGCCAATCCAAATAATTTGACCCCCATAAGTTAGGAGCTGGTCCACCAGAGAGGACACGTGGCACCCTCTCGTTGGGTATCACTCCATCCTTAAAAAAATTCAAATTCCAACTTAGGAAGAATTGGAGGTCATTGGGAAATTTCTCTCTTCACTTAAACCATTTAGTGAATCTAAAGATGACACTTGTCACAATTCCATTGGCTACAATCTGGATAATATTCCTGCAATGTTGATTGTACCTATTCTACTCATTTTTTTACATGTTTTGGAAAACGAACAACAGACGATAACTCATTCATACGAACTCAGATTTTTATGAAACAAGTTTCGCTAGAATCCTAGCGACGAACTCTATTTGATCATTCAGGTTTGAATCAATTTTGAGAAATTTTAATTTTTAGTTAATTTTAGGCCCTGATCCAAATTCTGATCACAGGAAAACCCATCAAAGCTGCAAGAAAATAAAAATACCACAAAGTCAAAGAAGGACACATGGAAGTGGTGTGAGTTACATAAGAGCTCCACTCACAACACGAGTGAGTGTCGAGCCAAGCAGTCACTAGTGGCTGAGATGAAGACTTTCGAATCAGATGCATGCTCTGACCCTGTGTCAAAACCCGATAAGGGGAATAAAAAAGGGAAGCAGATTATTAATGTGGAGCCCATTTCCATCGCTACCACCACCAAGATCCAAAAGGATGAGCTTGAATATCAAGAGGAGGGGGAGAGCCTCTTCCACTCACAAATGTGCTTGAATGGTTCTCTGTTGCAATTGATTGTCGATAGCGAGAGTCAAAATAAACTCATTTTACCAGAGGCTATGAATCATATAGGCCTACCAACCACAACACACCTTCAATCATACACCATCGGTTGGCTTCACCAACGACGAGATCTTTACGTCAGCCAACAGTTTCGCCTTCCCTATAGCATCATGCCCTTCACGGATGAGGTATTGTGTGATGTTTCTCCTCTCAAATTTTGTGATGTATTATTAGGCCAACCATACCTATGAAAGCAACATTTTGTGCATGAATCTAGGCCTCGCACCATTATTATTAATTTGGGCAATAAGTTGTATAGGATACCAGAGGCAGCACCGCCTACCGCCATCTCTCTGATCCCTATGAAGCAATGTAGTAAGATCATCTCTCAGACCAGGAAATTTGTCTTCCTTATGATTTGCCCTCAGGGCTAGAAGAAGATTGTGGCCACGACCTCCAGATAGGGCTCCTCCGCACAACAATAACATATGGATAAGTTCATGGAGGAATACAAGAACATTTTCACCTCTCCGGCAGGGGTACCTCTACACTGTCGGGTCAAGCACTCCATCAATTTGACCCCAAGAACACCACTACACAACGGGCCGATATATCGATGTTTTGTTTTGGAGAATGATGAGATCAAGAGGAATATTCAAGAGATTCTACAGAAAGCGCGCATTAGGCCAAGTTCATCACCCTATGGGAGCCCAATCGCGTTGGTAGAAAAGAAGGGCAGGACCTGGAGACTATGAATTGACTATCCAGCGCTCAACAAGATCATTGTCCATAATAGGTATCTGATTCCATAGATTGATGACCTGTTGGAACAAATCGAGGGGGCCAAATATTTTAGGAAGATTGACTTGAATTTCGGTTATCACTAGGTACCAATCGAACCCTCCGATGTGTGGAAGGTTGCCTTCAAATCCAAGGAGGGCCTTTTTGAATGGTTGGTCACGCCTTTCGAGTTGACAAATGTCCCGAAAACCTTTATGAGGTTGATGGATGACATTTTGCGAGATTTCACCAAATCATTTGTGATGGTGTATTTGGATGACAACTTGATCTTCATCCAGAGTTGGGAAGAGTGGCTCCACCACATTTTACAAGTCCTCCAGACACTGCAACAACACAAGTTGTGTGATAATTTAGAGAAATGCACTTTTGGCATGACCTAGGTTCAATATATGGGGTACATCATCGATGAGTGGGGTGTGCATGTGGACCCAGCCAAGATATAAGTCATTCGGGATTGGCCAACCCCAACCACTCTAATAGAGCTCCGCGACTTTTTAGGTCTTTCCAACTTCTACCACAGGTTTGTGTTGGACTTCTCTCATATCACTTGGCCTTTGAGTCAAGTCACTAAGGGAGGGATGAAATAAAATTTCTTTTGGACTAAATCGCAACAAAAGGTGTTTGTTGAGTTGAAGCATCAATTTTGATCTACACCAGTGCTCACATTACCAGACCTGCATCAACCATTTGAGATCGAGACAAATGCCTTTGATTATGATATTCATGCATTTCTACTCAGCAAGGGCATCCAGTGGCATATCACAGTGAGATACTTTCAGATATGACAAAGACATGTATTCCATTGTGCACAAATTTCTATAATGGAAGCATTACATTCTGGGGAAGGAAATAGTCATCCACATAGACCACCGACCCCTGCAGTTCATACAAACACAAGGGAAGTTGCAGAACGATCGCCATCAAAAATGGTCCACATACCTGCAACAATTCCATCTGAACATGGCAGCACCAGAAATGTTGCAGACTGCCTCATCTGACTATTAGTCATGCCGCTGACCACTTTTATTAAATCTTACAGGCGCGAGACTTCAGGGTGGCCGACTCTTTACAAGAGTGATCTAGAATTTGGCAACACATACCAGATGCTCCTGTAAGGCAAGAAAGTTCCAAATTATCACCTCCAGAATGCATTTTTATGCCACATGGGACACCTCTGTGTTCCTTCAAGCAGGTGTGCCGAGATTATTTGGGAAGCGCACTACAGTCGGATCATTGGACATTTCGGGATAGAGAAAACAGTGGCAGTACTGCAAAATTATTTTTATTGGCTAAACCTTAGACAAAATGTTGGGAAGTACATCAGATCCTGCACTACTTGCACCATTGCCAAATTGACCATCAAGAAGCAAGGCCTATATACTCCTCTCCCTACTCCTAGTCAACCTTAGGAATCCATATCTATGGATTAAATGTCGGACCTTCCTTCTACTAAGCATGGAAACAACTATGTTTTCGTCATTGTCAACAGATTCTCTAAGATGGCCATTTTGACAGCCTGCAAGAAGAGTATCATAGCAGAATCCACTGCAAAACTCTTCTTTGAATGAGTGTGGGTGCACTTTGGGATCCCACACTCCATTATCTTAGATTGAGACAACAGGTTCTTAAGTAAATTTTGGTTAAGTCTTTGGTCGATGTTAGATACCAAGTTCACTAAGTCCACAACTTTCCACCCCCCTACTAATGGCCAAACAGAGGTCTTCAATAGGATAATCGTGCACATTCTACGCATGTACAACTCAAAGCATCCATGTACATGGGATGAAAGTGTTCTCTATGTCGAGCACAACTCCAACTAAGCTCTCCATATCTCAACTAGCCAAAACCCCTTTAAGGGGGGATTCAGATTCCAACCACTATGCCCCATTGATGTGGCCATACCATTTGCAGCTACTCAGGTAGATTCATCTTATGTCCAATCCAAAGCTGACAGGGAAAAAACCTTCATTGAGTGTATTCAATACGTTAGCTAGTATGCCAATGACATATTGGATAGAGCGAATGCTAAGTAAAAGAAGCGACATGATCAACATCGGATGCCACACAAGTTCCAGGGATAAAGATTGGCTACATTTGCAGAAGGAGCGCCTCCTTGGGCCCACTGCAAGCTTCACCCGCTCCGATATAGGGCCATACACCATCACCAAGGTTGTATGAGGCAATGCCTTCGAGCTCAACATTCCACCATTTCTTGGCCTGCACCTAGTGTACAATGTGGACCGCATTCAACCATACTTTCCACCATTAGTGGACACAACTGAAATTACAGAACAACTCACACCAACAAAGCTAAACCCTGACTACTTGGAACATGCCACAATTGATCAGATCATGGACACACAGATCAAGAACAATCGCCAGTGCAAGATCCATTTGTATCAGGTTGTCAAAGTTGGCCAACTCCTGCACCAAGGCAAGTGGCTCACTAGGGACCAAGTTCAGCAGAAGTTTCCCCATCTCATGGATGCACTCAATGCAATGGGGACCATTTCTTCCTAAGGCGAGAGGATTAATCTAGGTGGATATTGGTGGCCACCCACCTATTCCACCTGGACCCCCACCATTGTTTCTTTCAGTTTTTTAGTTTCCTTAATTATAGCACACTTTACTATTTTTGGCAGTTTTTCGGGTCCTAAACTTCTGGAGCCATTTTGAGGGACTAAAAGGCGTTTTTAGGAAAAACGGAAAGACTAGAAAAGTCTCAATCCAAATTACTAAAATTTTTGTAGACTCATCTTTGAGATCTTCGAGATGAGGTATTATGATAGCCAAACAAAGATCATATGCCATTACAACCCTAGGAATTTGAGTTCCAACTTACCCCAATGGGGCCGACAATCTTTTGGCTCTTCATCTCCTAGGGTTAGATTTTTGGATGCTTAGATTTTCTCATTGTTTCTCAACGATAAAAAGGGCCACAGAGCCTCATTGTAACACAGTTCAGAGGCACGTTGCCGCCACATATTTTCTTGGAGATAAGCTTCCATTTCCCGAGCTAGTTTATTTCCATTATGTATGTAAGAATATTTTAGTTCTTTGGTATTAATCAAATGAAATTTTATTTCTGTTGCACTTATGTGTTTATGGTTTTATATTTATTCTATTGTGTTCCTGCATAAGTTCGGATCAGGAATTGAACCAAAAAGTGGATCAAATCTCTAAAGAGGCATTGCACCATCCTGATAATCATGAAATAAATGACATAGAGTTTCACTTGTAGAGTTTCTTCAAATTGCATGAAGGTAGAATGTTTTTCATATTATGATATATCCATCTTTAAGTATTTGATTTTTTTCTAGATAATTTTTGAGCTAAACTATAATCATTTTATCAAACAACATGATGTATATTTTTCTCTCAAATAAACATAAAGTGATTTTTCTTCTAGAAAAAAACCAACTATAAAAAAATTCAATGCTCACCATAGATAAAATAATTCCATGTGGTTGTGTGTGTATTGTTAAACAAAAAAACTATGTATATATTATTGAAGAAGAGGGGCATTCTACAACACAATATGAGGAAGATGTGTAATTTCTTAGATGCTCAATCTGGAGTTGACATGTGTCCCTTTTAAATTAAAAGTAAGATATTATCTAAATAAAAAACAATGTTAACTATAGTGAAAACCAAAAATGAATATGTGGTAAAAATATTTCACTCTCAATCTCAACCATAGATAGATAAAATAACTAAAAGTAAAACAAACAAACAAAAAACTTATGATTTCACTTTTGAGTGTGAATAAAAATTATAATTCTTATACTTTTTTAAAATATTTTAATACAACGCTTAAATAGTCTATTTAATATTTATATAAACTAATTTGTTTAAAATAAAACAAACAAAAAAAGATTTTAATGTTAATATGATAAAATATTTCAATCTATAAAATAAAAAGAACTAATTGAAAGAAAAAAAATCAATTATTTCCTAATAAAAATAATAAGTGCATGATGTGTAATTCATTTATTTCTTAAGATAAAATTAATATGCTAATACAATTAATGATTAAAAAAATCAATGTGGATATTGATTTTATATATATATGTTTGAAGTAGTCTTAAGTGCAACTTTACAAATTTGTGGTTGAGTCTTGATTTGTGTTGTTTAAAATTTTTTTTTTACTGCATATTGGATTCAGTAGCATCAAAAACCGCTAGGGCACTTTGATTGTGAAGAGTTTACCTCCCAAACTTTGGATTTTGATTGTAAAAATTTCACTTGTCAAACTTTGGATTTCAATGAATCCTTGTGTCGATTCTAGACAAATCGCACTTAATAACTACTCGTATATGTTTGGAGGTGGGGTTTAAACAAAAGCTATGTATATATTATATAAAGCAATTGAAAAAAAGCAAAAGCTTATGGTTAAAACATTTAAAATAGTCTTATGTATATATTATATAAAGTAATGGAAAAAAACAAAAGCTTATGGTTAAACATTTTAAATAGTAAGACTATTCTAGTATATTTTTCTATCAATTTTATATGAAATTCAAAGATGAAAACTTAACCTATGTAATCATCATAATTTTTAAGTAATTAAATTTTTTTTCAAAACATAAATACTTTTATGCATTCAAAAATACAATTTAAATAATGAAAAATAATATATATATATATATAACTATTTGACTATTTGTTTTTCAAATTTACACCAAAAAAATTGAATTTTTTAAACACTTTCTATATTCAAAATTTAAATAAATTTATTATGAAATGAAATTTTAATACCTACAAGACTAAAAATAGTCTATGAATCTATGAATTCCATGTTTTTCACTTCTTGCATTTTAGTTTTTTTCTTATTCAATTTGATAAAAGCTAACCCAACATTCCAACAATCACATCCCTAAGAAACAATATCAAAAACAAATACTAACTTATTCCCATACATTAAAACATTGAAATACTCGTACTTCTCACTCTCGCTTTTTCATGTGTTCTTATTCCCATACATTAAAATCTTGAGGATTTATCTTATTCCCATACATTAAAACCTTGAAATACTGATACTTCTCACTCTAGCTTTTTCATGTGGTCTTATTCCCATACATTAAAACCTTGAAATCCTCATACTTCTCACTCTAGCTTTCTCATGTGCTCTGCGTGTCTCCCTCGTAATCTTACTTCCATTGTTCAATGCTTTTTCCTTCCTGAATGTGGCCAGATGCCTCTGACTAAAGCACCAAATGTTCCGTCTCCACCTCTCCTTTTCCGCACATCCAGATGCCATGCACTTCGATTATTCTTTGGGTCCCTTCCATCGTCCTCGCTCATATATCGATCCGCATATCCAGATGTCATGCTCTTCTATTATTCTTTGGGTCCCTATATCCATCCAGGTGAGCTGCTTCTTACCTCCATCCTCTCTTGCTCTATGTGCAGCTGGTTCTTATTTCATTTGATCTTTGCTTTTCTCTCCATGGTGATCTCTATCACCTTCAGGGAATCCTTAATTCAAATTCCGATTTTGTCTATAGGTTGAAGTTGTGCATTCAATATGGCTGTGTTTGGTGCCACTGAAATCATAAACATCGGAGCACCAGTTGATTTAGGTATCGAAAGAATGCATCCTGAGGTGAGCAACAGAAAGAAAAGCTTAAGGCATTGGACCCTCCTGATACTCAACGTCATGGCCTTGGCTACGGGTTCAACTGCAGGGCCTCTCTTGACAAGATTTTATTTCCTGCACGGTGGATCCAAAAAATGGCTCTCTTCTTGGCTAGAGACTGCTGGTTGGCCTCTTCTCCTCTTGCCTCTCTATTTATCATACAGAAAGCAGCCCAACAGAGGGAATCATGTCACCCCCAAACTCTTCCTGGCTTGCTGTGGAATCGGGATTCTGACTGGCGCCGACGATTACCTATATGCATATGGCCTCTCCTTTCTGCCCGTTTCCACTTCCTCTGTCTTGATCGCCGGCCAGCTCGGCTTCAACGCTGTTTTTGCGCTACTGTTAGTGCGGCAAAAGTTCAACCCTTTTTCCATAAATTCTGTGGTTTTGCTCACTGCAAGTTCCGTCTTGCTTGCCTTCCATACAAGCGGTGACAGGCCTGCAGGAATAACGAATAGGCAGTACGTTCTCGGGTTCGTGTTAACGCTGGGTGCAGCTGCTCTCTATGGTTTCATTATTCCGTTGATTGAGCTCACCTACAAGAGAACGAAGCGCCAAATAACGTATATGCTTGTTATGGAGATGCAATTCATAATGTCTTTTTCGGCTACTGTTTTCTGTACAGTGGGCATGCTCATTAACCGAGACTTCCAGACTCTCCACAGGGAGGCCAACGAATTTCATCTGGGTAAGATCGATTACTCCATGGCTCTCGTATGGGCCGCAGTGGCGTGGCAGCTTTTTTTCATTGGGGTATTCGGTGTTACGTCCCTAGGGAGCTCTTTGTTGAGTGGTGTCATCATTGCTGCTATGATTCCCGTGACAGAGGTCCTCGCAGTGGTTTTGTACCATGAGGAATTCAGTGCGGAGAAGGGCATGGCAGTGGCGCTGGCCTTGTGGGGATTCACCTCGTATCTCTACGGGGAATACTATGGTTATTGATGTGATATGATATGTTTTAATAACGTCTACGAGACTTATCGGTTTAAGGAATTCACATTCCACTTCTAACAAATAGGATATTATATGTTTTTCTTTAAAATAGTTGATTTTAATCAAAAAAAAATTCGCCGTTTTGTGGAGTCTTGCTTCTTCGAACAGCGTACTCAAATTTGAAACTGCAACCCCAAGTAACAGAATAAGCCAAAAGACCCCTTGAAAAATGCACATGCAGATCAGTCAGTCCATTAATAATTTATCAGAAGACAAATCCATAAATGATGTTGAAGAATTAGGCATGGCTGAGTCTAGTAAGCCTCCATAAACTCCAAGCATCAAATTACAAAAAAAAAAAAATATTAAAAAAATATTTTAATATTCTATAGAATAAAATATCCAATATAAATTATGAATCAAATATTTTAATATGAATTAATATTAATGTACACTCAAAATATATTAGTAACAAAACAAATCAATTTAATGTGAGCTTATAAAATGGCTCAATACATATGTTATGTAATTTTTATAATATTCAAAAATACAATTTAAACTATGGCTACCAAGTTCGGTCATAAACAATGATTTCTAAAATAAAAGTTTTAGGAAAGTTTATATTAAAAAAATAGCATTTAAAAATAAGTTTCTTATTGTAGCATTGTAAAAAAGAAAATAGCAGTTTAAAAAACAACAAATTATGTATTATAACATTGTAAAGAAAAAGAGTAGTTTATGTTTTAAAAGTTGAAAAAAAATTAAAACACATTTTTCTTACTTTTATAGTTTTCTTTATGATAGTGATTATAATATTAAAAGATAGTGTGTTCATCTCAATGATTAATCTGCACACATTTATTGTTGAATAAAGATGGATACCTTAAAGATTGAGAAATAAAAGTCTGGTTATGTAAACATCAATTGAAGCTTACTATTAATATTTAATATCTTATTCTTTGCATTGGAATCCAGATTTTAGTTTTTTGTTACTCATATTATTACATTTTATTTAGATGTTTTCCTAATTTGCAATACAGATAAATTTGATGCATTTTGTCTTTTATTTTTTATTATTTCTAGAACATCTTAAATAGACACATAATGTTAATGTTGGACATAAGTAAATAGGTATTGCAAGGAAAATTTTTGATGAAATTTCTTTAAATTTTTTAATATAATCTTAACTCATTTCTTTTTTTTAATTTTGAAAAAAAAATGTTAGTATTTTTAAGATGTATATTCTAGAATTTTTGAGGTTTTAGATTTTATATTATTAATTTTTTTCAGTATAGAATCCAATTCAAATTTGAATTTGATAACTATGATTTAAACAATAAAAATTGTATTTTAAACTCTAAAATAAATATGCATAAAAAAATTTGAGGTCTTTCTCCTCATATTTCTTATGATCTCTTTCTGCTCATATTAAATTCATACTTAAAATAGATTTATAAGAATTATAATTCAAAATAATCTGTGTTTAAGATAAATTTATGAATTTAGATTGGTAATAATTCAAAACTCTTAAAAAAAATATTTTAAAATAGAATTTTATTGGATCGACAATATATGATCCTGAGCACTTCGATTTTACGATTTGATAAAACTGTATCAATCCTTTTTATTTCAGAGATAATTCTTTATAGGTTTTCAGTGCTTCACTATGGAGCGCTCCGAGCGCTCTATGTTTGCTTTTCTAGTAACTTTTTTGCTAAAGCAAAATCTGACCTGGAGGCCTTTTCAGCTGCCCTCCTTGATGTACGGTATTTTCTATTTTATAAATTGCAATTATGTGTCGTGTAGGTCAAGGGTCCATGCGAATCTTTGTCGGTCAAGGGTCCGTTCGACGCGAGGCATCTGTGACGTCAATTGGTAACTCTTACAGGTGCCAAGAAGTTGGAATGTCGGCTGTCACGCTCCGTTTCATTTGGTCCAAGTTCTAGTTTTACACTTTGAAGTCCTTTGATACCTTTTGGACCGTACAAATGTGCTCGCCAAAAAAATGTTCGAACTTCTTGGTATTCTTACTGAAATAGCTAAAATTGGGCAAAACGAGAAGTAAATTTGGCAATATGATTTCAAAGTATTTTGGAAATTTATTTATATCGTGCAGTGGATCAATTGACTTCATTTATACTAATCAAAATATTTTTAGGATATTAAAATATTTTAAAATTTATAATAATATTATGTGCAGGGGTTAAATATAATGGAAGTTGTCATTTTTATTAATTTTTTTTTAAAGAAAGGAATGCAAATAGAGGTTGAAAGTTATATGGGACAACTTAACTTTTGGATTTTGGTTTTAAACTATTTTATGATAAAAAGTAAATCAATTATTACATTGTTATCATATATCTAGTCTATACAAAAGATAAAGATATGGAAGTGGATGTCTCCTCATTACTATAACATATATCAATAAAACAATGTATGCCATCAACAAGTATAAACATAAAAGCGAAGTGTTTAAATAATATCTTTCACAATCAAGAGATAAGGTTATACTTAACAAAAACCAAATGTTTTTCTCGAATGTCAAAAATGCAACAATAGATGTAGCCAAGAGCCATTATTTTTGTAGAGTTGGAACCATCTCGAGGAATTGTTTCTATAGTTGAAAACACAAATAAGAGAAATGTCCATGAACCACCAGCCAATCTTCAATCATCCAAAACAGAAGAGAGAGAAATTGCCTATAGAACATAGTCATGAACCAACAAACCAAAGAGAGAAATACAATTATAATCCATGCTTTCAAGTTGTATTAACCTTAAGAGGATTGTGTTGATAACTACATCGAGCCAAAGACATTAACTAATAGACCAGAAGGTGCACCACAACACCCAGTTGTCGGGACCGAACCATTAATGATGTCCAGCAATAAAAGACAAAGAGAAAACCAAGTGCAGGCCCAAAAAATACCACCATTATAATCCATTAATTCCATATATCCCAACAGATGAGAACACGAAACACATCAGTAGCCTAAAAAAAGGTTGGACACAAGAAGGCCAAAACATCAAGTTCATATACTAGTCTTAATCAAATGAGATAACCATAAAGTCTAGAGTATTATCAACAAGTGGATCAGTTGGGTCTCCAAGAGGGTCAATAAGGTCCCCTGAGGCTAAGCCCGACACCACATAACTTTCCACACGACTCAAGCAAGAGTCGATATCGTTAAGGAAATATCTAATATTCCTTAAAATGTGTTTCATATCCTCCTAACTAGCAAAAAAAATTTAATTATCAACTTGCTTGTCTCTTAATACCAGACAAAAAAGAGTGTCCATTTGTTCGTGCAAAGAGAGAGAATGAAAAAAATGCAATCTCCTCTTCCCAAATCGTATTGGGTCTGGAACCCATTTAAAACCCTCTCCTCCAACTTATGAATCGGAAAAGTAAGGGTGATCCCCAAACTCTTTTGATTCCAGCATCAGAATTTCCCTCACACTTCAAGAGGGATTGAATCAGAGTAAGATGCAAAGTCCCAAGAAAATGGTCGACGATGTTTAATACCAACATTACTAGCTTCACCTCTCCTAATTCCCATTCTATGGTGAGGAAGCATGGTAGCCAATACAAGAGAGCAATGCCAACGACCAATGAGAGTAACACGACTAGAAAAACAAACAAAAGGGTGAACCATTGCCCCTTTAAAACCCGACTGAAACACAACTAGATCGTCCTCCAAATTGCACACATGAGGCCAAAATTTGAGGGAGGCTTGAAATTTACTGCACTCTAAAGGCATAAAACTTGGATAACCCCACTCAAAGACTCAAAAGACTCAAAAAACCCTCAATATCATGCCCAAATCTAAATTCCAATAACAACTTAGACACAATGGATCCAATCGTAAAGGTACAATGGATGTTCACAATTAAGTACACAAAATCCCAATTCACCAAAACAGGATTTGGAAAAGGCTTACATAAGATAAAGATATATAGAACCCAAAATACATATCACACCTCCAGATAAAAAGAGAAAACCCTCGTTCTAAAACCACACAAAAAAAAGACCAGGATATCAATAGCCACAAACCAGTACTGGATAGGGGTATGAAATACATGCGAAGTCATAATCCAAGAGGGGTGAATTCGTGTAGACAACCACCAATTCAAAGACAGACCTGCGCTCCGTGACATTCAGAAATAGAACGAAAAACATTGACCCAAACCTCTCATTAGCATAAAGAAAAACACAGATAAGGATGTTTCTTTACCACCAATATGAAAACTCCAATGGGCACATCAAAGTAGACTTAATGAACTCCCAAGCTTACAACAATCACTGCATGAAAATACCAGAAGTAGCAGGGTTAGGATTTCACCTCACCTCCACAGCGTTACACAATGTACCTCCACCACCCCAATGCTACACTCATGCATTTATATTAATAGGACGTCATGTTGTAAACCAAAACCCGTTTACCTACTCCACGCCATGCCATGACAAAACATCGATAAGTGAGAGCATGTCACTATGTTCAAGATAAAAAAATTCCATCCATCGGATCATACCCCCATGGGTAATTAATATTAATAAACTAGACTTGTAAATGTTATTCATATCTTTCACTTCAATTAACATAAAATTTCAACTTAAACGCCAGGTCTTGATGAATGCAAATACACATCATTCACTATGATGGGTAATACTTATCACATTACATTTTAACTTTCACACTTTTGAACTCAGGTCTAGAGCTTGTACTCCTCTCTCGGTCACAACCATGGGGATTTGAATATTATATCCCTTAGTTTTCTCAGGACTCACATCACTTCGATCACCAATTCAACTATCCCTATGACCCAAGGTTAACATTTATCTCAACTTAGTTATGTTACTTTAATTAATTTGTCTCAAATTAATTAATTAAATAAAATTCCATATCAACATGTGCCATATTGCGCATGTGGTATTAATAAGCCATGGTATTGGCCCATGATATTGTAACAAAATTTATTTGCAACTTACTATTTTCCATGGTAAAGTGTGTGTGAATCTCCATGGTTAAACATTTATGCATTTTAAAATATGTTTATCCATGGAGATTCACCCCACTTCACCATGGAAATTAATTAATTGAAAAAAATTCATATCAACACTTCTCATATTGAGCATGTGGTATTGATAAGCCATGGTATTTTCACAAAAGTTATTTACAAGCTAAATATTTCCATGGTAAATTGAGGATGAATCTCCATGGTTATAAATATTATTACATATTTTTTTAAATGTATTTATATTTTTAACTTACATATTAATATTTTTTAATTGTCAACCTAGATCCATCTTAACTTTGGATTCTTAACTTTGGATCTACCAACCGAGAGATCAAATCTATTTTCACTCTAAAAGAGGTTTGCATCTCAAGAGATTTGATCTCACTCAGTGCTTGGTGGATCTAGGCTAGTTTAATTTACCCCTTTAAATAGGCTATATTCCTCATCAATGCCATGGGTCAATCACATGGGTTCTCATAACTTGAAGCTCAAAAACCATCAGTAATATATATATATATATATATATATATATATATATAAAGTATTAATAATAATAAAAATATTCAAAGTAGGTTATAAAGAAAATATTTCAAGATGTAAATTTAAGTAATATTAATGTATATTTAAAAATATATTAATTAAAAAAACATTTAAATGCAATAATATGATTGATAAATAAAATATTTCAATATCTATGTTAAGAAAAATATTTATAAAACATTTTAGTGTCAACTTCCCCCCTTAGGGCAGAGAGACATGGGTAAGATCGATCCAGGTGGTATAAATTGATATTTGTGTGTAACTTGAGGTCATATAAATCAATGGGCTCACGGGAACAACAAGAAAAATGGATAACCGGGCTATAAATTAGGAAATACAATTCCTATCATTTCTAAGTGTAGATACACAATTATATAAGGAAATCAAATTGTAAATGCAATAAAACCCCTAAAATCTAGGACGATTTCAACCATAGCCTCGATTTCCAGGAATGGTAGAGGCAGAAATAGGCCATGGAAAGGGAGGTCATAGTTTTCATGGATTTTCATTAAATATCGGATCCTTCCTATGCACACTTCCCTTTTTTGGTCTACTCGCCTTTGTATGTTATTTTGGAAGGTTTCCCTTACTTCTAACTCAACTTTCCGGAGGTTTTCCCTTCTTATCCCTTCCCGGGTAGTAAAATAATGAGTATTGGGAGTTCATTGCAATTTGCACTCAAAATGCATACCAGCCTCACTCGGTTGAGTTGTGTCAAGCCCTTAGCCTACCATTTAGCCACCACAGGTTCTAGCATTAACAAGTTCAACTAGCTTCTTCGGGTTCACCCAGCCTCCCACTCGACTAACTAGTGTCATTCCAGGAAATCGAGGGGTGATTGGAAGAAAATCCCACCTGCAAACGATTTTTTCAAGGTGAATCAGGGCTTGAGATGAAAATTTGGAGAGGCGAAATTTGTTTTATCAGACTTATTTTCCAAATAATTGGTGGCTAAAATAAATATTTATTTATTATTTAAATAATTTTTGGGTAAACTAAATTAAAAGGGTGTAATATAAAAAATAAAAATAAAAAAAATCCCCTCCAAAATATAAAACCCCTTAAATTTATCCCATGGGCTAATATTCACCCCTAAACAAAATTATGTTTTCTACGGATGATAAGTTGTACTGAAGGATAAATCTATCCCCAAACCTAAAAAACAACTCCTTCCAAAACCTAGAAGTGAACTTGGAATATCTGTTTGATATAATCTTCTTGGGAACCCCATGCAACCTCATTATCTCCTTGATGAAGATCTGAGCTACCTCACTACTTGAATTAGTACACTTCACTGCAATGAAGTGAGCTGCCTTACTCAACCTGTCAACCAAAACCATGATGGAATCAGGTTTCTTCGATGTCCTTGGAAAACCTATAATGAAGTCCATGGAAATGACCTCCCATTTCTACTCTAGAATCATAATAGGTTGCAATAATCCAGGTGGATTCTTACACTCTTCTTTCACCTACTGATAGTCCATACGTCTAGCAACAAAATCAGCCACCTCTTTCTTCAAATTCAACCAATGATATAACTTATTAATCGTTGTCAAAGTCTTATGATATCCCAGGTGACCTGAACACATCTTGATATGAAACTCCCTCAAGATAAGCTTCTTGATCTCACTGTTATTTTACACATAAATCTCGTTCCTGAATCTGAACAAGCCATTTGTCATGAGGTAATACCCCTCATCCCTATCACCTTCACAGTGTTGTTATAATATCTGCTTCAGATTTTGGTACCAGTCATCATGCTGCCTTGAATGAAATATTTGCTCCTGAAAATCTGTCCCATATATCTCACTGTTGAAATGTGATTCACCTACACTCTGATACTAAGAATATTTTCAACCCTGTTCTCATTTCCCTTAATGTACCTTATCTCAAAGTCAAACTCATTGAGGGTAGCCAACCATCTAGATTTCCTAGAATTTAGATTGGGTTGGTCAAACAAGTACATCAACGCACTATGATCTCTCTTCAGAGAAAACCTATTTCCAAGGAGATAACGTCTCCACAGTTTAATGCATGAATGATAGCTTCCAACTCAAGATCATGAGTCACATAGTTCCGCTCATGCTCATTCAGTTTCCTTGACTCATAGCATACCAACTTCCCTTCCTGAATCATGACCCCACCAAGTCCTTCCTTGAAAGCACTTGTACATAACAAAAACTCTTTATCAATATCTACAATCTTCAAGGTCGAAGCATTTGTAAGAAAATTTTTCAACTGCTCAAAACTAGTTGCACACTCTTTGGTCCATTCAAGCTTCTTCCATTTCCTCGGAAAATATGTAATAAGATAACCGATCTCTGAGAATTTCTTGATGAACCTCCTGCAATAAGATGCTATTCCCATGAATTATCTAACCTCATCCACATTCCTAGAATTTTTTCACTCGATGATAACTTTAATATTTTCCGGGTCCACTGTTATCCCTTCCTTGGAAACAACCTGTCCCAAGTAATGAACTTCAGTTTGAAATAAATTTCACTTTTTGAGATTAGCATACAACCAATGCTCTCTCAGCAATATCAACACTATTGCCAGGTGATTTACATGCTCTTACTCATTCTTTGAATATCAATATATCATTAATGAACATTATCACAAACTTGTCTAGATAAGGATGCAACACATTGTCAATCAAACACATGAAAGTAGCTAGAGCATTAGTAAGACCAAATGGAACCACCACAAACTCATAATGCCCATACCTGGTATGGAATATGATCTTGTAAATGTGTTCTTATTTGATGTGCACCTAATGATATCTTGATCTCAGATCAATCTTCAAAAACATTGCTTCTCCCTTCAATGGATCAAACAAATCATCAATTCTTGACAATCGATAATTTTTCTTGATAGTCACCTTGTTTAATTGCTTGTAATCAATGTACAACCTGAGAGCATCGTCCTTCTTATTTAGAAACAACACTGGTGCACCCCAAGGTGATACACTTGGCCTAATGTACCCTTTATCAAGCATTTTCTTAACTTGTAACTTCAATCCCACCAAATATGGATTACTCATCCTATAAAGTGCCTTTGATGTTGGTGTTGCTCCTGGTACCAACTCAATAGAGAAATCCACCTCTCTATGAGGAGGAAAATTTGAAATCACTGCAAGAAAAACATCCTCAAACTACTACAAAACCAGATACATCTTCGGAACTTAATCATCCTCAAGGTCCTTCCATTTGTCACTAGAAATATTAACTGTAAAAAATACACATCCTTTCCTGCAACTGCGCTTTTCCTGCATAGTTGTAACCATTCTCACTAATGTAGGCTTCTTATCTCCCTGCAAGACTTTTCTAAGATATCACCCATTGATGAACTCTTCTCTTGGTCCCTATATCCAACTGCACCAACCAAGATTCAACATGTGATATAACTATAGTTAGATCCAGGATCAATCAAAATAGAAACAACTTGATCACAAAACTTACCTTCCATCTCAATAATGGATGCATGATGATCATCCTTCCTATCTACTGCTACATAAATCCGAGGAATACTCTTCCCAACATATCCTATTGTCTATGTCTCCTGAGAATTATAAATATGAGTTTCTCCAACCTGGTGTGATGGACGATCTCTCCTGTGATGCTCTACATCACAAGTTCAACACTACAAAGGCTTCCTGCCATTACCTTTGTTCTGCTCCTCAGGCTAAAATCCATGTCCTATGTCAAGTGCATTGAACTTATTTTAAGGTGCCACATTCTCCTTATCATTTGCATCATGAGGTCTTCCTTTCTTCTTAGCCCACTTTCCTTTAGTCTTATCATTACCTTTCTAATATCGCTTAAGCTCAAACTTACACTTAGACTACTCATAAAAATTCTTCAACTTCCCGATGACTTCCTCCAATTATTGAGGCTCTTCATACTCAATTTGATCCTTAAATGTTAAAGGAAATCCACTAATGAACGTTTGAGACATCTTATTCTCATCCTTAAGATATGGCACATACCTCAACAACTCTAGAAACTTAGTTGTTTACTCTTCATCTGTCATAGACCCCATCTTCAACTCGTAGAATTCCTTATCCTTTCTGTCATAATATCTCTCTAACAAGTACTTCTTCCTGAAGATTATTTTAAACTCATGCCAACTCAACTCCTCCATCATGATTCCTATGACACGCTTCACATCTACCCCCCAGATATTTTTTCTTACCTAAAGACAAAAGACTGTTATATTGGCTTCAATATTCTCTGAATAATCATGCAATCTGAAGAAATTCTTCATCCCAAGCAGCCATTCTTATGCATCTTTTGGCTTCTTCACATCCCCATTGAAAGTAGGAAGCTTGGCTTTCTTGAACTCCTCTAGAAAATTTTGCTTCTCACTCCTATAAGGATGTTGGTGATAGTCACAATGATGATCTCACTCTGAACCAAAACTAGAATGGAAACCATAAGCACTACCTCTCCTGTCAGGTGTATCCATTCATCTTCTACCTTTGATTGTATCATCCCTGTCCAACCTATGTCATGATCGAGAATTGCTAATGTATGCCCCATTAGTCCTTTCCTCTTGTCCATGACTAATTTGCATTTGTCCTTGCTTCTGAAAATATGAAAGACTATGAAGAATCATTGCATTAACCTCTACTTGTTTTTCCTAAGCTCTGGAAAGTCTTTCATGTGTCTCAATCAACCTGTTATTATGTGCTTTGCAACTTATGATCTCCTCCTTCAAACTTCTTAGTGTATCTTCTATATCATAAGAGTACTCATCTCCTTTTTACTCAACTAATCTGTAAGGAGAGTCATGTGAATTGTAGTCCACCATTATGCTCATCATATCTGATTTTATATCTCCTACAAACATGTCATGTTAGATAAACCAAATATAAAAATAATCAAAATCATACCTCAGTGTGAAGTTCATGGGAGGCTATCTCATCTGCATAATAAATCCAAGTTAGCACAATATATATACATAATTATACCACCATATCAACATATCAACACCATCATCATGACACAAGACTGCAATAATGACCATCAAAATGCATGCATAGCAAGCATATCGAGAATTAACATGCATGCATAACAATCACATCTACCCCAAGGTCTAGTGTTGCGACTTCACTCTCATACCAATCTTTACTATGGTATCAAAGGGAAGGTTGTAGGGAACGAAACTTCTCTAATACCAAGTCATGACCATCCCTCCCAACATTTACCCACTTTTACCAGCTAGCTAGGGTAAACATGAGACAATTGTCACTATGATATGACCTGACCTCCAAGTTCCAGTTATGGAAGTGGGGCCTGCAATCCAACCACAAATTGACATTCCTTAGAGACCACAGACCACTCAGGAGGCTCCAAACCATCTCAAGTGGTCAATCCTTGTTGTGCAAGAAATTATTTTTGCGGACAGAAATGATCCCTCTAGTCCTACAAGAGGATCTAGCAACTATTGAAGACAACTACATGTGATATTTCCTAATTCATATTAGAAAATAAAAAGGACGATAAATATCCTACTTCTCTCTAAGGTTAATACGCTTGATTTCGACCTTGACTCTTTGTCTTCCAAGCTCATGATCTCCTCTTCACTGGTGTAGACAAGTGCCTTTAAGAAAGATCAAGTGGATATGAAAAACCTATGCAAAACATAACATTTTCTAATGAAAATTATGTAACAGATCAAGGATAATTACAATAAATGGACAATAATTGACACATTTATGGAAAGAAAACATATATTGTACTATTAATAGAATGAAAATGGAGCATTACAACCAATGAATCCTTGATGTTGGAAGCCTCCTTCAGGTGAGATTCCAAGTCCAACCATTAACCTTCAAACAATTTTCTCCTTTTAAAATGGACAACAACTAGGCATAATTAGGCCAAACCATCTAGCTAACTCTCTAATGACCAACCTCACTAACTATCTATGACTAACTTCACTCTAACCCTTAGTGGATAGTAAGCAGTTGATTTATAGGGAAGGCGAGGGAGTTGAGGATCCATGAAAAGAGGGAGGATTTCCACATCTCAAGGTATAGATCCATGGAAGAAAGATCTAGGGCCAGGAATGGGAGGTCTTTTTCCAATATTCAACTACCTGAAACTGCATCATCGTTCTCGAGCCTTCTAGTAAGAGAACCTTCTCCTCCATTTTGGGAAAAACTGCTTGAAGAGGACCAGTGTGGATTTTCCTTCTAAAATCCACACTGGCAGCATGATTCATGTAAAATTCCCCAAGTTATCAGTGCAGGAAACTGGCATGAAAATTGCGTTGGGCTTGAAAATAAGGGATTTTGACAATTTCTCCATAATTATTTCAAGGAAATTTTTCTTCCACTTATCCAAGGATATTCTTCTGATATCCACAAACATTTTTCATGGTTAATACTTTGTTTGTGACATATTTCATCACTTTGCGACACTTGTGACATTGCCCACAGAAATTTCAACACTTTAGGATACGAAAATTGGAGTGTGACAAAATATTGTATAACATATTCCCCCTAAAGCATGAAGTCAAAATGGGAAGTGGTGGTTGAAGTGATTTACAAGCAAAGGCAAGGACTTAGAGAACCACCATCAGGAGACTTGCAAATCAAACATAATATAATATATCTGACAACTCTGATGTAGGTATGATTAAAGTGTAATCATATGACAAGATATGAATCCACAATATGGATGAAACAATTTGACTATAAAGGATCATGTGCACAATCATGAATACATGGATGCAACCACCCGACTAGAAAGGATCATGTCTACAATCATGAATACTTAATAACTCCACACAGCCTAGATTTATCAAATGAAACCCAGGGTATTCATCTTCGTCTCGATCCAACCAAAGTACGAACCTCACCATGCGAATAAATGGGTTGAAGTCAAACATGGCAGAAACCGCTTGATTACCCGCTAATGATGTAAACCGTTAACAGGCACGAGAGAAACCACCAATGATGGCGATGGTTGTCAAGGTACTACAACACAATCCACATGTGTGAAAAATGAAGATGAAGTCGAACACTTACATAATAATTCGATTAAAGGCCATTGATGTGCATCATAAAATTCGAAGAACCTGTCATTAAGGCATGCAAGATCCAAGGTACTGAAAAGGAATTTTCTAGATCGTCTTCCTGGATAATGAGTCAGAGTCAACGGGAAGTGATCCGTTGAAGGAGGGTCATAATGTTTCCCACATCATCGACACAAAACATAGGATTTTGAAAATTTGGCAAGAGTGATTCAGGATTGAAGAAGAGAAATTCAAATGGGATATAAGTGGTTTGAATTTGCAAGTGGGATTTCTCTTGAACATATCAGTGACATGACTCCGAAATTTGGCAGCGTTTGACTCACAATAGGATCAAAGATCATGGTGAAAATATGTAATCAACTGAGAGGCAAATGGATTTCCCAAACACACTAAGACAAGTGACAAAGTGAGGATGTCCCAAACCCGACACGATATACAAATAAGTGTCATGTTCAAGAGTGACATACTGCCTTTCACACAAAATACAGGATATATGTCTCCTTCCATTTTCCCCCACTATTTATAGCGAGTACCTCTTTATTTTTAATATCAAGCTTGAAGAGGATACCATATGCTTGTCATATAAGTTCATCCTTCAAATGAATCCATCCTAATATTTCTAACGAGCCCTAGGAAGGAGTAGCTCAGTCTCGTCATGGTGACAAGTCCTTCGTCGTTTCAGTTTTACGAGTCTAGCGAAGGGGTAACTTGATGTCATGTTTAGGGAGTTTGAAAAATAGGAAAAAAAAAACTCTCGATATCCCTTTTAGTAGATAGTATATCGAATACGAAAAGGTAGAAAATAATATTCAAGAAAACCTATTAACCATGTTTAACTAAGATATTCATTTTTCGTAACTAGTCTATCTCAGCCCAGAAAAGGGTTAAAATTATACTGAGTAGACGTATTTTCATTTTCTTTTACTAGCTCGAAAGGACAAGCGCTCGACAATATTTGCATATTTTGGGAGCTTGAAAAGAGCTGAAAGAAGACTCCACCTGGAGGAATGAGTGGTATAAAGGGTAGCAATTGGTTCCGGTCAAGATGGAACTACTAAAAACACAAAAAGGTCAAGGGGTTGTCTAAAAAGACCACTCATTGCAGCGGTTCTCTAGGCAAGGGTAAAACAACCAAATGAGAGTGTATGATCGGCCAAGAAGATGGTGACGATGGAATAAGAAAACCAAGGCTCATCTAGAAGAAGAGGCAGATACAAGGGAAATCACGAGAGGTGTATAGGGATGGTTTCATTTTTTATACAATCTTGAAACATGGGGAACTATGCTTGAGAACCCTTGAAGATGGTTTCATTTTTACACAAGCTTGAAATAGAGGAAAAACTATGCTTGAGAGTGGTTTCATTTTTACACAGGCTTGAAATGGAAGCAAACTGTGCTTGGAATAAGTTTGCATGCCCCTAGCATAATTAATCAATTCGAGGTACATGCCTCCCAAGCTTCATTTCATTCACCTAAGTAGACTATTGGTTACTAATATGTGGATGGAATGAAGGTTAATTTACGAGATCAAGTGAAAGACTCGACTGGTAATTTACGAGATATAATCAAACACTCGAATTGAAAGGGGATTTGTTTCATTTTTTAATGAGCTTGGCACAGTAAAATAACTATGCTCATAGTGACCTATTTCATTTTTTAACGAGGTTGAAATAGTAAAAGAATTATCCTCACAGGAACCTGTTTAATTTTTATTTCGGTTGACACAATAAAATAACTATCCTCATGACACCTTGTTTCATTTTTTAAAGAGCTTGACATAAGAAAAAGAACTCTTCTCCAGACACCTTGTTTCACTTGTTAACGATCTTGACACAAGACGAGGAACTATGCTTCGAAGACCTTGTTTCATTTTTTAAGGAGATTGGCACAAGAAAAGCAAATTTTCTCTAACACTTTAATCATGGCCCTTAAGAGGTCATGGCTTCCAAGAATTTCTCATCATATGGGAGAACAAAACTCTTGAAGGGATACATATCAAGGGACCAAATGGAAAGATCACGATTCAATGCCCCTAGTACATGATGCATTATATCACTGACTAGATCATCAGTAGACACAGGCATGGAATATGTTGCCACATAATCAACCTATGGTGGGGAAGATACCACTTGCATATAAGGACCATTTAGGGATGTTGGTTTATTGGGAGCCAACTTAGGACCAACGAATGAAAGCTGATCAATGGACATGATTCTTCCTTCATGCGAGAAACACATCACATGAAAGAGAGAAGAGACAATAGCTCCCATGACATAAACATAGTCGTGCCCAAGGATTAAATTAAAATCGAAAGGGCTTTGGACAACCATTACATCGATCTAGACGATTTTTCCTCCCAAAGTCATAGGAGACTTAGGAAGGATTCTTAGCGGCTGACTGGTTCCTCTGTTAAAAGGCAACAAATTATGTGTAACAGGCACAAGTTGCGGAGAACCTAAAACTTTCCAAGCAGTTGAGTATAGAATACTAACAGATGCACCTTCATCTATGATTTTTCAAGGTACAGGTATATTATAAGCTTGTACTATGATCTGAAAGGGCACGTAAGAAGGAAGACGATATCCCTCCAATCGACTCCAATCAAAAGAAGTGACCACACTACTTGGAGGGGGTGTCATGGGAACGAGATATTTCCCCCTTGTGTTATTGGAACGGGAGGATAGCCCTCCTGTACCATGGGAATGAGAGGATTCCCCCCCCCCCCCCCCAATTCATTGGAATCTAAAGAAACAAGAAGAAAATTAGTGGTATAAAGTTCACTCTTTGTGGGAAAAGTATGATCAACTGAAGGTGGAATCGAGTCAACCATCTTCTCAACTAATGTTTGGTAGAGAACAAGATCATAGGATTCAATTTCAAAGAGAGTGGGATTGACTAGATATTAATCATGGTCAATCACTTCATCAACTAGTGGAGGATCAGGGGAAAGCTTCTAGTAACCAACCGGAAGACGAGGCTGAGAATATGTAATGTTTTCCAACACTTTTGAGGCTTCATCCATATAAGGACAAAGGTGAATAAGATGATTCCCTTCACATAACCTATAGGTAAATTTGAATTTAGCCTTTTTCCCATGGACCTTACTGTCACTAGGTAAGCGTTTGTCACCAGTATGATCTCCAGAGGCCGATGATAAAGGCCGATTTGAGCATGTGTACCACACTCCTAATACCTTGGGAATACCAGGACAATCTCTAAGAAGGTGGTCACCCTTACATAACCTGTGAGGGAACTTAACTTTTCGGGAATGATTGGAAGTTTTGTCCACATTAGTTGCATCTGTAGAAATGGTTTCTTGGTTGTCCCATTTTTTATTTTGCTTCTTCTTCTTTGGCCTTTTCTTCATCTTCTTAGCTTCCTGGTTACTAGAATCAAGTCTTTCACCAGGTGAATATGAAGAACGAGAGGAAGAAACAATAGAATAAGGAAAAGGTTCAACTTTAGGATCAACATGAGGTTGATGTTTCTCAGGTGGAGGAGAACTTGGTTGAGAAGTAGTTTGAACATTCAAAACCATAGGGGTTGAAAATAACCAAACTGGAAAACCAATGGTAAATCTGGGAAGGGCAACGTTTCCATATAAGGAGCACCAATATTTCCAAAAGGAGTAAAATGACCATGATTCCCTCCAAAGGGGTTTCCTTGATTGGTAAACTTGGGAAAAGTTTTCATTAATATCAACCTAAGCTCTACTAAGGAGGTGTTCCATGAAGAGGATGTTATTCCGTGGTCAATTAATTAATTTTAGAAATTAACAACAAAAGCAAATAAAAGAGGGGAATCTAGGCATAAAGGTTTACCAAGCAACCATGAATTGTGATATACACCTTGGCGAACCAAGGAATTAACATATAACAAAAATATCCCTGAATGTTGTGTTTGGTGTATCACGGTATACAAGGCGAAACACTTGGTTACCTATGGATGGATAGAAATCTCGCAGCATAGCATATCCTGTTCCAAGTGTATAAGAATCACTCGCAGTATCAGCAATAGAAGAAGAGCCAAATGATGATAAACCAGTATCGGAGAGGAATAGCGTGAATAATCGACCCCACTCTGTCTTTAAATACGTTACATAGGGGACTCCTAAAATATACTCGACGATACATGGGAGTGCATTTTGTAGTAGTGTTGTCTAATGCGTAACCGTTTAATGAGAGTGTTCTGATATACTTTTCATGCATAGAGCACTGCCTGATACCCGAAGGTACGTGGAGAATGATCCTATACACTTCCATACGTGGAACAAGATTTCACCCCCAGGATGCAATGCTCGAAAACAACGATGGCTCCTACGTTTAACGATGTCGGAACATGTCTCTAGCCTAGACCTCTATGTGTGTCATTAAGTTTCAAATGCTCCTTAGCTTAATTGAGATCAATTTTAGAGTTGATCTTGAATTATGTTTTGGTTTCAAGGCTCAAAAACTCAATGTCACTTGAACACACCTATGATGCAACTAACATGAAAAAATTACTATTTTCGTTTTCAATGAAACTTTGTATGGAAGAAGTGCAAACATGGATGCAACAATCAAATATGCAGAAAACAAGAGATTCCTAACTAGATCTTTCAACTTCACAATTCCATTGCAACAACCAAGAAGTAAATGAATTTTAATTCACTAAAGTTCACCTACATGAATTTTTCTTTTCAAATGAATGAAGTTGCACTTATCAGCTTTCAACATCAATAAATGTTATCTATGCTCAATGAAAATATCAAAAACAACATTCCAGTGCAATGTAATCTAATGCAATTTCCAAAAGTAATGATCATCTTTGAGATTAAGGCTTAACAAATGCAAATGAAATTTATTTTTTGGTTTCCAAAAGAACTAAAAATGTTTATCGGACAACAAAGCAGTAACATATGCAAGCAGAAAAATAGTAAATTCGATTACCCAAATAACTAAAGATTCAACCAAAGTTTGTTTTAATTACGTACAACATGGAAAAAACTCTTACAAATTAACAATAATGAGTCAAAATTCTATGCACACAGAGTAGGAGGAAGACTTTAGAGATCAAGAAATTCCCGACCTTCTGACAAAAATCCTAAAAAATCTCAATTTTTTGGACCAACGTGACTATAAGAAGACAAATCCATGCTGACAGGGTCTTAAGCGTGACTATAATCAACCAAATTTGTGCTGACAGTGCTTTGCTTTTCAAGAAAATGGCGTTGGGCAAGAAAAACTTAGGAAAAAACAAATTAAAAAATTAAACATAGATCTAAATTTGACACTCTAAACAACACACCACTTAGAATGTAGATCCATAATCAATCAAAGTTATGGATCACTAGGAGTTTGCTGAAACTTAACAAAAGAGACCAAAAACAAAAGGAGGTTTGAAGGGTTATGTGTTTGTTACACTAAAATCTGTCACCATGACTGTCGATTCAAATATCTTTCCATTCGATGGAGTGTATCAAGTGAATCCCCTATGAAGCTTGAAGTAAAATGATACGAAGGACAAAAGGAATTTTGGTTTTCATTTCTTAAAATCCCTGTTTGAGAATCTGCGCAGTTTTCTTGAACACTACCTGCGCATGCACTATTTATTCCACTGTAAATTGCACAGATTTGCACGGTTTCTTCCACTAAAAACTGCGTAGGTATTTTCTCGTAGGTAAAAATAAAAAAGTAACTTCTAGAAGCTTTAGTTGAGGAATATTATCCAAATTAGAAACGTCAAACCACTACATACCCACACCTAATCCCTTAATACATGGAACTAATCTCCTTGTCTTAAGCATCATATCCCTTGAGAAGAGGAACTAAAAACCTCCTCATCCTTCGTCTAAATTGAGCATAGGACTAAAGAAATGAGAGACTTGGATTTGTAAACTCATGTTGTTGGTTTTGGGTCTAAAGATCTTGTCATCGAGGGAAGGAAAGGAGTCCATTAGAAGAGGCTTGTGACATCATGGAAATCAGGTTGTAAGCTTGTTATCCTTTTGAATTTAATACAAAGTAATTTTTCTTTCTGAATTGTGCCTATTTTGATGTTATTTTTGGGATTCCTTGATCACTCACTTGGTTTCTAACTGATTGTTGATTCAATTATATGTTGTATGCTAAATGAAGGATATAATTTAACTTTACTTTCATATGTGAGATTCTTTGATCTCTTTGAATGGCTTTGTATATGCAAATCTCTTTTGGAGCATCATGGAGAAGTTGTGGAAATCATTTGGAAAGTATCTAAGGCATGGAGGGAAATTTGGCTGTAGAAAGCGTTGAAAGGAATTCTACAAGAACTTCGTTAATAGGTAAGTTATCCTTCGCATACTACATGTTTCATGTTTTATTTATAGGCTAAGGAAATAGCTATTGTTTTGTTTTTTTGTTTCTAGTTTTCCTTTAGGATTCTAGGGACATCGCTCTTGTCCGCAAGAAAGATTTATCCGTGTAGCAAATTGGAAACTCCACTGGGGAACAAGAGTTCTCCTTTGCGTCCTTTTGCGACCTTTGATTCCTTTAGACCCTTTTAAGGATTGAAATTCCTGGTTTAAGACCTTTATTTTTTATTTTTTATTAATTTTCTATATCTGCGTGGTTTTTGTTTAGACACAGAGCACAAATATGCGCAATTTTTCTTCAGCAACAGTGTGCATGTGCACTAAATTACACTGATTTCCTATGCAACTCTGTAAAAATTTTGAAAAATTTAATGTCTCTCATTAAGTCCAAATTTTTGTTCTTGTGATCCTCCTCGGTTTTTTACAGTCTCATTAAGTCTCTATTAAGTTGATTGGGTGAATTTATTTTTTGAGAAATTCTTAATTTGATTTCCTTTGCTCATTACTCAGAGGTTTGTCTTAGATTTTTAACAATTTTTGCATGTTTCTTTGAGTGTTTTTACTTTTTACCTTTGGGATTCTCACCCAATTTTCTTTTCTTACACTTGACTGGTTCTTTAGATTACATTAGTGAAGGAAAATAGTCTTATTGTTCTTTCACTTATTTAGAATCATCTTGTGTTTGTTTTTGAAGAATTCTCTTGCATAGATTACATTTGCATAGCTAGAAATCTCATTTTCAGAATATGAACAAAATCGTGCATAGATTACATTTGCATAGTTTTCAAATGAATTGTGCATAGATTACAGCGCTTGCATAGTTTACATTCTGGAATAACTCGGCATAGATTTAGATTAGTGTTTTTGATCGTCTTTATGAGGAAAATCACTTATCTTTGGCGTCAGTTTTGAGTTTTTGTTGGTTTGTTGATCTATCAAAAAAGAGTCTTTCACTTAGAATTGGTTGTAAAGGTTAGACACACCTATACCAATAGGTGTCATTTTTCATGATTGACTTGTTGAACTATGTAATATGTTCAAACCTTTTTCTTGTTGCAAAGGTGTTCCATATTCTTAAAAAATCAAAAAATCAAAAAATTTAAAAAATGTAAAGAGGGTATACCCTAAAAGAAAAATCAAAGGGTGAAAAAATAAAATTGGCCAAAAAAGTGAAAGAAAATGAACCCCACCAAAAGAAAGGCCAAGGAAAGTGTGCAAATCTAAATGCCACTACTTTTTGCTCTGATGTAATAAACAAAATTGTGTGCAGCTTGTCAAACTTTTGCCACAATTTATGAGGAGTCAAACTGTTTAAACTTGACTCATTCATTTTCAATTTCATGTTTTAGAAATAGAGAATAAATATCTGACCAAACTGTTTAATCTTGGCAGATAAGTAGATAGGTAGAGTAAATAAAAGGAGCTCAATAGTTTAATCTGAGCCCTTGAATGTAATAAGTGTAGAGTTAGATAGGTTTGCCATGTAAAAGAAAAAAAGAAGATTGATAAGGGTTTGCCAGTCTAAGTGCACCCTAATAAAGGAGAGAAAATGGTAGGGTAAAGTAAGTAGGGTAGGTAGATGTTGTTGCAGAATTACATGTGATGATTGATGGTTCTGAATGTGTTCAATTTTACTTTCATCACAAGTGCAAAGGCAGATACTATATTGGAAAAATTCACAGCAAAGCAAAGTCAAGATTATTAACTTCCCCTTCATTTTTCCCTAAAGATTTCACTAATTTCCCCTAAGTGCTAAGATATTTGAAGATTAGAGGGGCTCAAGGCATTTCCTTGACTTTTGGAGGGACCGGACCCTCGGCCCAATAATTGAAAAAACCTAAGTACTTGAAATCATCCATTATCACATTCATTCACCTCTCAAAAATCTTTTTCTAAGTAAAATTCCATTTTACTTAGGAAAATCCTTTAATATTTCATGAAAAGCCCTCAAAATCACTTTTATTCTAAGTCTAAGTGATGAAAGTATAATAATGCCATTTACTTTTGAATCTTCACTTTCTTGGTTATATTTAAGTGTTTTTGAGTCTACATTTTTCCCTTGTCATATTAACTCTAATTTTATTTATTAACTTCTTATTGAAATAACCTTGTCCTATGTATATAAATCCTTTTATAGTAATATCCCCAAAAACCCTTATATTATGACGTTTTAGCCAAAAGTATTTAATTCCTATTTTTCAAATTAAAAACCCACAATATACCCCCTTTTGGCTAAAATATAACATTAATATTATTCCCGCCCCCCTATAGTAAATAAATCATATTGATTTAATTATTGTATAAATAAAATTATATGAAAAAACATTTAAACATATTATATATGTTTAAAAATAAAAATAAAGTAATTCCCGACCATCCACCGTACCAGGGATTAATTAATCCACATGATTAATTAATAACCAACCCCAACCAATCAAAATCCACCCGATGGGTTTAATTAACCGTTTATTACATTGGGCCCGCACCGTTAATTCCCCGCCATCTCCCTGTCCCGTCGACCATCCGATCGACCCATCCAAGATCTACGGCCCTCATCCATTTCGCTGGCCATCCACGTATGAAAGATAACGCACGATCCACGTGTCAATCATTGTATAGCATCGCTGCGCTTCCACCTAAAACTGCTTTCCCTCATAAGCGGTGCGATAAAAACCACTTACCATCTTTCCGCTCATGATATGACCACTGTACCATGCTGATGTCATCCAATAAAATAATAAAAAATTCCGCCACCCATTGAATTTGTGAATAAAACAAAATAAGCCCGCGTTTTTCATTTTTCTCATGTGTAGAGAACGACCAAACTTCCATGCACAGTAATTCAAAATTTTCATAGCTGAAGACCGCCAACCTTTGCCTCGTCTAAGAAAATTGCAGTCAAGCATCTAAGAAATCATTCGCCTTATCCAGTACCTGTTTGAAACTAGTGTCATCCTCAGAAAAATAGGTATTTACCCTAAATACGCACTAAACTCTGTAAGAAGATCGGATTTCCTTTTCCTTTCACTGAAACAAAGTTAAAAAATTAATTGCTAGTTCATTCCTTAATCCCAAGAACTATAATTGAATTTCTGATCTGCAATTGTGCTTGTTTCTCCTATCGAAACCTGTAATTTTGCTAAATCTTTCACCATAAGCCGAATTCCCATTTTTGAATCCACAAGAACCAAAAATGGAAGTTCCTGTGGCTTTAAACGTAGCACCATTGAATGCCCCTCACAAAGAATTCGATTATTTACCTTTAGCCGATATGGATTTTCAAATTAAATACTTGGGTATAAGTGAGAATCCCCTTTGAATATTTTGTCGCTGCAGAGACAATTATTTGAATGGTTCTATCATAATTAGACTCTGGGAATCCAATATGCCCATGTACCTTCTCCCAGTAGTCTGTATTTTCCCTAAAATCATCCATCTTTGCCATGCCAACTATGATCCTAACCAAAGAGTAGTCTTATCCCCAAGTCAAGATGTCCTCTTCCCAATAACTGCTCAATCCATAAATGAGATGCTACATTTCCACCCTGGTCAAGCCCTCACTCCTCTGTACATGGCTGAATTACTTGAGAAGTCTACCCATTTGTCCCATGAAGAGTTAAACCGTCTTTGTCAGACTTTCATGCTGCCAGAGCATCAGCCTAAAGGACCTCCCCCTTATGGCCACACATATTTTACTGATGAGGGCAGACTTATTTTAAACATGATATCTTCAATAATGGGTTTTAATACTAGTGAGTTTGTTGACCAATTGACCCTAGTATCATTGTCTATTTTTACCCCAAGACAGCCTCCTGCTGTTAAATATGACTTTGCATCTTATATTGCTGACAAAATCCATGATCAATTCATGAGATTTGGAAATGAGAGAGTATTCAAATATTTTTCCTTCATATATCATCTCATGATATACTATCAGTCAGAAAGTTTTCCTTTCCATATTTAGAAACTTGATGCTAAAGGAAACCCTAGGTCAGTTATCTTTTGGTCTGCTATCACCCATCATTCTTATGATTCTCCTTACTCCTACAATGAGTTTATTGATCTGTTTGTACATCCAACAACCACTTTGTTAACTGGAATTTCTCCTCCCAGAGTCAGTAATGAAATCAAGAGAACCCTTCAACTCTCAAAACAATATAAAGTGGGAGATTGGTACTTATATCATAATTATACTGAAATTAGGATTTATGGATGTGAATTGTGTCCATTCAAGTTGCCCAGATATGTTCCAATGAGACTTTTTTCACTTGAGTATTTCAGACAGATGAACAATTCAGATATAGTTCATTTCTGTAATGCCAAGAAGAAGGCGCAACTCAGGATAAAGAGCCAATTAGGTCCCTTTGTGTGTAATTCTAGGGAAGCTGGGAAAGAAGCCGAAAGGATTTTAGAAGACTACCTCAAATTACAAAAGAGTTTCTACTAGGCACCCTATGATCCATATAGTTTTATTTGTGACAGAAGAATGAAAAACAAATTATCTCCATACATTCATTTTAGGATGCCAGAAATTGAACAATATGCAAATACAGATGAATGGGTGGAAGGAACTTTGGTAGAGCAAGATAGTGAGCGGGTCAATATTGATAATGTAATAAGAGACCTTGAAAAGATACTTGACCTGGACTCTCTTGGGCAGGTACAAACAGCAGGAACTTCACAACAACATTTGCAGGAAACCAGTACAGTGGGAGTAGAATCAAAAGGAAAAGAAAAAGAACCGGACATACAGGTAATTGAAAAGTTCACAATGACAGAGCAACCAGAGACATCCAAAGAACAAGGTCAGGCACAAATCTCTCCTGTTCAAACCCATCCAGTAGAAATGTCAATTTTGCAGACTCCATTAAATATGGAAAAGGGAAAAAAGAGAGAAGCTGAAGTCGCTACCCCTATCACTGGATCTTCACAATAGCCTCAGGCCAAGAGACAGAAATTGAATACTCCTCCAGAAGTAGAGTCTATTGATGAAATCCTTGATAGCGAAGGACCAAAACAATTTGGCAATCAACAAACAGGAACAGTCAGTGAAGCATCTACTACCTCTCAAAGGGAAAAGCTATAGAAGCAACAAAGTATGGAAATATCTTCTTTCAAAACACCAGTCAAAGATATAGGAGATATAAAGAAGACATTTATCAATATTAAGGCCAGGAATGATCCACTGAAAATACAAGTATATAATCAATATCTGAAAATGGCTCCAAAGAATCAAGAAAGATTGATGTCAGCTTTTGACATCCAACAGGGAAAAATGTTAATGAGCCATTTCAAACCCAAGGTGCAACAACCCCAAACAACTGCTGATTATATTAGGACAAACTTTGAAGTCCTAGCAAAGGATATCCATCCTTTAGATCAGATTGAGTTACATAAGCAGACTGGGGAAATGATCTATTCTACTTTGACTGATAAGGCAATGGCAGCTCACAGGTTACAGGATTCTTTGGAGAACACCAATACACAATTGCAGCTTGAAAAGGCTTCTTCTCAAGCCAAAGATAACAGGATAAAAACATTAGAGGAAATAATAATTGGTTTGGGTCACAATCCAAAGGATTTCAAAGGCATAGAAGCATTAATAAAGAAAAAAGATGATGACATTGTTGCTTTGAGAAAGCAGTTGAAATTGCCATCCTCCAGACATCCTCAAACTGAAGAAGTAATAAAGAAGAATTCTGAAGAAGAAATGATGGAGTTACTCTAAAAAATGAATGAGCAACTGATTGAAACAAAAAAAGAATTGGAACAAGCTTTAAAAGACAAACAGTCCAATGTTCCAGTATCTACAACAGTGGTTATCACAGGTACAACAAGTCAACCAACAGGTCAGCTAGCAGAGCCATCATAGGTAAATACTTCAACTTTGAGTACAGAGGAATTAGTAAAGCAAATGAATGACTTAAAACTTCAAGTAACAGAACTTCAGCACACAAAGTTACATCTTATTAGTTTGGAACATAAATATGATCTTTCAAAAATGACTATTGCTGACAAAACAAGAGAAGTCAAAAAGTTGGAAAAATTGGTTAAAGCTTTGGAAAGGGATCTCACATTGGAGAAACCTTTAAGAGAAATAAATGACATTCTTTGGGATGATATTATTCAGTCAATAAAAGATATCTGGTCCTCAATCTAGATAATATACGAGCAAAATGATTTGGTCAAAGTAGCTCTGGATGAAGTTGAGAATACACGAGCAGAATTAGGAAATAGGCCTGACGAAGCCAATCAGCTCATACAATTCCTAAACACCCAAACCAGACATCAACTTGCAGATGTGGGTATTCAGGACAGAACGACAACAATCTTGGATATAAAAAGAGTTTTTACTAAAAGGAATCTTATGCAAAACTTAGAACGAAGGTGTTTTGACATGCAAAGTGAAATCATTGCTTTCAGAGAAAGGTTTAATGTTTTATTGAATAAAGGGTTGCCCAGCCCTATGGTTTCAGAAGATAAAATAATGGACCTGGAAACTTATGTTAAGAAATTGGACATACATGCTCACAATCATTTCATTGCTAGTTCCTCAACCATTTCAGCAGAAGCAACATTACCTACAGGAAGGAATCTTCATGACAGATTAGAGAACTTGTTTTATCTAGAACATGAGGTAAGACATTTGTTTCCTGATCAGCTTAATTTCTTCAGATATACCGAGGCTGATGAAACATTAAGGAAGCTTCAACGGACCAAAATAGCAGAAGATAAATGGTGGGAAGATTTGTTGGAACTTTTGTAAAATTTATCCTTATATCAAATTTTGCTATTTACTACAGTATAAGGGATAAAAGGACAAACGAAGGTCAAAGAGTATCAGTTCAGTTGAAAGTGTATCAGTAAAAGAAAATAGTATCAGTGAAGCAAGTCAGTTAGAACAAAATTACTGAAGAGGACAACGAAGAGCTAAAATATATGTCCTGCCTCCAGCACATTCTCAAAAGGAGGAAACAACACAACATTAGTTGCTTTTTTGTCTTATCTATGAGACCATCTATCTCTATTTTTATTGTAACTTATTTATGATTCATCTTAGATTATATCTCGTTTTTTTAAGAGATATTTTGTATGATTTTTGTATAAATAAGCCCTCAAACGGATTATTGAGGGTGGATTCTTCTACTTTGCTATCACATTGACTTTTGGAATAAAGTGCTTTTGGAGAAATTTCTTTGTGGCTTGCTGGATGATGAATTGAAGCTCAAGACTTTTTGCAGGATTCATGTGTCAGACTACAGTTCAATAAGTCATTTATATCCTGTGTTTTAAGTGTTATATATGTTTACTATATCACTGTGTTTCATTTCTGAATAATTAACAAAAAAGGATTAAATCAGAAATTGCTTAAGTGTACTCTGATTTCAATTGTTATTATTCTAAATGTTTTCTTCTAAACTGGTCATAAACAATGAATTCTTAATTGCTCTTGTTTCTCTGGTTTAAGCATTTGATTACTTAGTAAAGAATTCTTAATTGCTCTTTATTGGTAATCACTCACTTTCCCTCGTTTAAACATGTTGAAAGATTCTTGATTGCCTTTCATCCATTTAAAAATCCATTCCATTCACTTTAATATCTAAAATTGTTCTTTGTTTTGGCTATCTTGCCCTGCAAAGCCATCTTTTGTGTAAAAAATTAATCCAGTAAAGCCATCTTTTCGACTCCATAGCCCAATGGCCTGAAATATTCAATCTTGCCCTCAGTTGGCAGATTCCACCATTCAAATTCAAACAAAACCCCTGGACTTATAACTAGCCTAATATTTTCTAAGAACAAAGCTAAATTTTAAAGAGAGAGCCCTCTCTGGATACAGATTGGCTAGATTCTGTATCTGAAGGTTGGTTTGTGGTTACCTCGGATTTACTTTCCTTTTCCACAACTTCAAGGAAAATCCGAGTGATAATAGAGATTTATACAAAGTGATGAGGAAGAATTATCGTTGAAAGGAGACACATTTCCCCTCCAAAATCCCTCAAAAGGTGGATCTAGTCCCCAACACTAGGAATTTGCATTAAATTACACGGAACATTTTCCTAGATTTTCTCAAAAAGTGACGAGCCTCAGTATTTCGACAAGAATGCTACAGCTCCCAATGCTGCCAAATTAATTTATCAACTCGGGATTCATACAAAGTTAAAATGTGTCGACACTATATGTGCAACATGCAATGTGTCATTCTTTCGTTGATCTGATGTAATGAAGTGAATGCCAGGAAAGCCAAGCCTAAACGAATTGCAGAAATGGAAAGGAAACCTAATTACTTTTGCAGAGAGGAAATCCTAGTTATTTTTTCAAAAATGAAAGGCTATTCTCCTTTGCATGAATTTAAATTTTAATCCTATTTGAATAAATGTAGACATTAATTTATTTCTAGAGTGTGAATGGTACATCAAAAGGAAGCCTAGTCTATGTAATAGAGATAACAATGTTGGAAATGGAGACCATAGGTTAAGATATATGAAAAAAAATGAAATCATTCTTCAATCACTGCATTCAAGATATATTTTTTCAACAAAATTCATAAGGTTTTTCATAAAATAATCATGAAAATCATCATTATGCTCTTCAAGTCATGAATCTGTCCACTAACCATAACTACAGAGGTGAATTGCAATTGAGAAGAGGCAAGGATTAAGAGGTATTTTGGTATTAATATTCATGGTTCAAAGCTTATAGGTCATTATTCAAGCCTAAGGGAAAAAAACCAAGTTTTGAAGCATATCTGGCTAAATTTACATGCGCTACAGGAGTGTTATAAGAGGTGCTACAAGTGGCAATATTTTGCTACAAGAGTGAGATAACTTAACGAATGCCGAAGTAAATAAAATGAAAATCATATGGGATTTTCTTATTTATTGATTAGGATGTATTAGGACTCCATTCCAAGTGGAATCACTCCAAAGTACCTCTGTTAACATGTGCTAAAAAATAATAGAAAATTACTTAACTCTAAAAACCGAAAATTCAAGAACTAGTGAACTAGTTAACCTACCAAATGCCTAACCTAATCAAGTGAAAATTCTATGGGGTAAATTTTGTTATTAACTTGAATGTTTTTATGACCCAATACAAGTGGAATAAACTCAAATGAACCTCATTAACATGTTCTAAAATATAAAATAAAATTACTACTATTTTGCTACAAGGGACTTCTAGAAATTTTAGATTTGTGAACTAGTAAATCAATCCAAGTAGCGCAATGATGAATATGAATTTTCAAAGTTGTTATAAGGATGCATCATCATTTGTGAGTCTGTAAATAACATGTAAAACAACTTTCTTCAAACATTTAAACAACATTACCTACAACAAAAGAAGCATGAATAGTAAAAGAAAAAATAAGAGATGCAAGTGAAAAATACATTCAAAGGAAATAACGAAATTGTAAAAGAGGGCTCCGAGACACTTGGGATGGAAAATCCCAAGGAAAATCAGAGTCATATGAAGGAAAAAATTATTTAGAAGATAAAAATGACACCAAACTTCATTATTTGAATCAATCCAAGTACATCCATGCTAGAAATGAAAGTGGAGATGCTAAATAACGAGTTTTATCCAAAAGAATACTAAGAAATACATGCCCCTAGAAGAACATTTGAATTTTTATTTATACAAAGTAATGAGGAAACATTCTCCTTGAAAAGAGGGAAATTTCCCCTCCAAAATCCCTCAAAACGTGGATCTAGTTCCCAACACTAGGAATTTGCGTTAAATGATAGGGAACACCTTCCTAGATTTTCTCAATAACTGGATCTCTAGAATTTGTGCAAAAACTTCATAATATCCGGTTCATTTATTATCCAATATTGCTCCTCCTTTAGCAAGGAAAAAGTCCCTAAACTATCTCAACCTCCAAATATTCATAATCTGCCCAATATTCTCACAATATTCTACAAAAATAAATAATATTAGGCACACAATATGCAATTATCTCTAAACCTTCCTAAGAACATATTAAAGCTAGAAAAATATTATCAAGTGTAGAAGGAGATAAATTTCACACATTTATTCATTTGTGTTGATTTTACAAAGGACTTTTCTCAAGCTTAATTTTCAAAGGAGTCTTTTTGGCCTAATATTCAAAGGACATTTTTTGGAGGTACGTGATACATTTTTTGGATGCTTTTTGGGCTTAATTTTCAAAGGAAATATTTTTTGAGGTGTTTTGTTTTTAGAGGTTTTTGGATTTAATTTTCAAAGGACATTTTTTTGGAAGTATTTTGTTTTTAGAGGTTTTTGGGCTTAATTTTCAGAAGACCTTTTTTGGACTTTTTTGGGGCTTAATTTCCAAAGGACTCTTTTTAGGCTTAATATTCAAAGGAAATTTTTTGGAGGTATTTTTTAAAGTGATATTTTTTTAGATGCTTTTTGGGCTTAATTTTCAAAGGACATTGTTCGGAGGTATTTTGTTTTTAGAGATTTTTGGACTTAATTTTCAAAGGACATTTTTTGAAAGTATTTTTTAAAGTGTCATTTTTTAAGAGGTTGGGCTTAATTTTCTCGTATTTTTTAAAGTAAGTGTTTTGGATTGAAGTATGTCTTTTGTGAAATTTTTTTTAAAATGAGGTTTTTTTTTTTTTAAATTAATTTTTTTGTGTTTCTTTTTCTAATTGAGTTTTTGTCTAAATTTTTGAAGGATTTTTTTGAGCTTCATACTCAATTATCATTGGAAATTGCAAGATAAAATATGATCAAACAAGAGACCCTAAGGAACGTAGAGAACAGGGGAGAGAAAATTGCAAAAAGAAAGAGAGAAGAACGCTCAAATATTGAAAGGGAAAATCAATCTCAACTAGAAGTTGAAGCAGGTATGTAAATGTAAATATTATAAATTTGATATTTAAAATTTTCCTAGTGTAAATTTTGAAACTTAATTTTTATTTGACAAACTAATTTGAAAAATATTTTGCAATGTAAACAGAGAGAGATATTCCTCAAAACATTGATGATGAGATACAAAATTTTGAAAGAAAAAGTGAAAGAGATATTGAACCAATGGTTGAAGATGGTGAAAATGTTGAAAAAAATTCAAGTGAAGAAATTGAATCACGAGGTATGTATATGTATATGTTTAACACATGTGTATTATTGAAATTATACATAATTATTAGTTTAGTTATTTATTGAATATGTAAACTTATTATGTACATTTAATTCTAATATGTACAGATGAAATCAATACCGATGATGAGATGTTAGAAAATGTTGAAACTCACACATATGGAGATAAAAAGGTTGACCATATTATACGATATTGTGTTTATCGCATATTGATTCATTCTTCAAAAATGAAACTGTGGCAATTCAAGGCCAATTGTTGAAAGGTCTCTTAACATCAAGGAAATTAAAAGATGTTAAGACTTTATTGGATATTCAGAAATCAACAAAAGTAAAAAAAATGAAGGAAAATGTGATACAAAATATAAATAGTTCTCTAAATTCAATTAGAAGATCTAGAAAGAAAGTTGTTTCAAATGCGCATAGAGTAATACATATGGTAGTGGTTTCATCAAGTACTAAAGAGAATCGCTTGGTAAAATCTATGGCACGAGCATTAGGAACCTCACGAAAAACTGTGCACAAACATTGGAAATTTAGGTTGCAAATATATGTAAATGATGAACTCGCTTCTTGGAAAAATATTTGTAGGCAACCATACAAAGATAGACATGGAGAAAATGTTAAAAAAATAATATATGAATATTGGATGAAAAATTCACGTGTTTCACCAAAAGCAAGGGATGTGATGCGAAGAAGAATATCACAAAATCAGTATGAAGAACATCCAAAAAAATTCTTGGACACCACTCAGATAGATTTTTTCAACAAGTTCAAAGAAGATAATCGTGAAATTGACGTCTCAATCAATGCTTTTGTGAAACAAAAACCATGGTATGTAAAACTTATCACCGTACGTGACACTTGTTGTTGTCGTTATCATGTGGAATTTCAGTTATATTATGACACATTCCTTAATTTTGGTAAAATATTTTGGAAATGTTCACCTCCTCCTTCCACTATCCATGATTTCATATCTAAAATTCTATGTGGAAGAGAAAGCCATGAATTATTTTAACAAAAGAAATGTTTTGGTGGTAAAAAATGTGATGATTGTGGAAATTTGACTAAATTTCAAAAGAAATATCGCACTGATATAAATGATCAATCATTGTCCAACATGAAAGTGAAATGGAAGAGATATGAATATATCCATACATCAATTCAAGGTTCAACTGCTAGAAGAAATTTTTGTGATAGAATTTTTGAGGAAGTTTGAGGTGGAAATTTATAAATACATCAAACATTCCCATAGAGATCAATGGCAGGACTTGGAATTCAAAAAACCCCGTGAATTTTTTCCACCAAGGACCATTTTGTCAATAGTTGATTTTGCAGAAAACTACACATTTGTTCCACAAAAAGAAATTCAGAGTGTATACTATCATTCTGACCAAGTCTCCATGCTCGTCCATATTCTATATAGACATGCTGAACAAAATGTTGATCATATAGAAAGCACCAGTGAAAATCATCATGTTATTAAAGAATATCACTTTTATATCAGTGACGATCGTGCAAATCATACATATTTTGTACAACATTGTTTTGAAAAGATCTATGACTCCTTGAAAAGTCGTGGAATAAAATTAAATGAACATTGGATATGATCAGATGGATGCATAGTTCAATTCAAATATTCACGATCATTATTTTGGTTGTGTCATCTTCATATGAAAACATGCATTAAACATTGTTGAAATTTCTTTGAGACTGGTCATGGAAAAGGAGAACATGATGGTGTAGGGGCATGCATAAAATGAGCACTTTGAAGATATCAAATGGACCACTCTGCCAACTGAATTGTCTTAGCTGAAGAATTTGTTCAATGGTGCATCGTTGCACTAAGCCGTGAGACTAACCGATCAAGGGAAGTACAAAGGTACATTCAATTTAATTTTTATTAGATGTCTAATTTTAAACAATACATTTATCACAATGATTATCTTTGATGGTATTTTGATATCATATTTATATTCTTCTTTTAATTTTCCATATAGGTTTTTTTGGCATATTGGGGTCCAAGATGTAGATAGATCGATTGGAGATGACATTGAAATAATAAAAGGGGCTCTAAAATTGCATCAATTAAAATAAAGTTGTCCATTCAATTAAAATAAAGTTTTCCACAAATGTGTTTGCATTAGATAAAAGAAAATATTCTTGTTTTTGTCATGTTTGCATAGACAACAGAGAATCCAATGATGTTTGCGAAAACAAAATGTATGTAAAATATTGGCAACATACATAACTAAATACAAAGGGGAAAATGTTCGTTGCAATATTTGAAGAAATGCAATCAGAGGAGACTACAATATCATCTGATGGTGATCGAGTTTCTGATATTGCTAGAGAAGGTAACATTTCAATTGCTTTCAAATGATAGAGATATAGAAATATACAATAAAATCAAGTACACATGCTAATTTTAAAGTTAATTTTTCATGTTAATTATGATCTAAATTTCAATACATAAGTTTTTTTATTGTGCAGGAGATGTTTTTGCTGTAATTGCACCTACTATGAACGCTGAAAATGTGAAGTATTATTTGATGTGTTGCACTAAATGAAATATGAAATTATTAGAAAACTATGATGATCACGGGTTTACATATGACAGAGGGTCTATTATAATCAAAGGTTATTTTTTCAGACAAACTAATCAAAGTGGTGATTTTGTTTACTTTCAAGATTATGAACCTGATGTCATAAGTTGTCAATATATTCACTTGGTGTGTGAAGCACACATAAATTTGATAGAAGTTCAATCAAAGAAAAACACAAAAATTAAGAAATGGAAAGTGTCAAAAGCCAATCATGAACAGATCATTGAAAATGGCATTCCATTGGAATTTTTTTGATTGAACTGCCCAACAATTTCTTCTCTTTGGATTCATCTTATAGAACTTCCAGAACTCAACTAAAAATTGAACTACCTTTTTATGTTATCTGTACAAGTGTTTGCACATGTACATTGTTTTGGTACATGCACATGAGTAATTTATACACATGTACACATACACATGTCTAGATTATCCAGTCTAAATGATTTCATACATTCTCTGGTACAATTTGTCATAATATCATTATTGCAAAATGTACATATATGTGTATCTAGCATAGCTGATATAATGCAAATTTGAAGTCGTACGATTTTGTTTTAGACATGTGTCTATTAAAAATAAATTATATATTCATTTCAATGCAAAATGTGTGGTACGTGTTTTGTAATTTCCAGTTTACTATCAATTGAAAGTAGCTTTTTTATATGCATTAATGAAAAATGTTGTGTACTGGATATATATGTTCTAGAATGAAATTTTGAAATTTTATGATTGTTTGATACATCTAAGAACACCTAGAATCTTATGATTTTTTTTAGAGATATACATTGATATGTATTGTACTTAAATCATTTTAACATATATTCAAACATGTATTTCAATCATTTTTACGTACATATATTCATGTGAAACTTTTTTGATTTTAACTTAGGCTAAAATACATTAAAAGCATGAAAAAATGTACAGAGGCAATGGGAAGAGATGGCAAGCAGTGATTAGCCTATCCCTGCCTTGGTAGTGTTCAAAATAAAACAAGTTTGGGGCAGCCTCAAAGGAGGAAACCAACCCCTTAAGAGTGGCATCCGGTCCTGTAATACAAAATATTCAGTGGCCCATATAAAAACAAAAGAGATGAAGTATATCCTGAGGTGAAAATCATGGAGTTCATCCATCTTCGTCCGTCGCCTGGTCCTCTTCCTCTATCAGGCACCCATATTCTCTAGCAATGGATTCCTCCTCAGCTATGGGCATTCGAGGAGGCTTTGGAGGGGTTGCATGGACAATGGGAGCGACTAGGTATTCCACATCATAATCTCTGGTCCAAACACCGTCTAAGTCCATAAACCAAATGCCTATCTCCTCCATCATGGGCTCATAACCTAGAAGTGGGTTGGCTTTCCTAGGTAAAGGTTGCATAAATTACAGAATAGTGGATTTCCTGCCTCTTCTACCCTTGGGCTTCTCCGGAGGAAAAAAAGTCTCCCCATGAATGTTATCAAATGCTTGAGGAGCCAACACCTCATGGCTATCAGATGTAGAGCCCTCGATGGATTCCAATTGTTGGTCCTTGCCACAGTGAGAGCGCCCTGAAAACGCACCTCTGTAGTTGCCTCTGATGGGTTTCTGTCGTTGGCGCAGGGCCATGGTATGGCTTTTGACCTATACATTTTATGATTTTTTTATATTTTAAAACATCGATATGTATTGTACTAAAATATCACCTAAATAATAGATGTACATGCTAAAATTATATAACATTCACACACATGTTCAAATGCATATCATACATACCAATGTATGTATGCCTTAAATGTAATTTCAGATTTCCATCTAGATTCATTTTATATTTAACAAGTAAAATGACAACTTGAGTATTAAGAACAAAAAATTATATCACAACATGTGAGTACATGCCAAATGTAGTTCAACTATCCAAAATATACACATTTATGTGTAAGTTGTAATTTGAAATTTCCATCTAGATTCATTTTTTATTTAACAAATATAATGCCAACTTCATTTTATAATTAACAAATATTGTGAAAACTTGAGTTTAAAAAAAAAACATTATATCACAACATGTGATCACATGCCAAATTTAGTTCAACTATCCAAAATATACACATGTATACATGGTTTGTAATTCGAAATTTCCATCTAGAGAGATTCATTTTATATTTTTAACAAGTCTATAAATTGAAAATTTTTTAAAAACAAAACATTATATCACAATCACATGCCAAATGTAGTTCAACCATCCAAAATATACACATTGTGAAAATGTAATTTGAAATTTCCATCTAGAGATTCATTTTATATTTAACAAATAAAATGATAACTTGAATTTAAAAAAAAAAACTTTATATTGTAAAACAAAACATGATATCACAACATATGATTACATGCAAAATGTAGTTCAACTATCCAAAATATACACATGTATGTACATGGTTTGTAATTCTAAATTTCAATTTAGAGAGATTCATTTTATATTTAACAAATTTATGAAATGACAACTTTTTAAAAACAAAAAATTATATCACAATCACATGCCAAATGTAGTTCAACCATCCAAAATATACACATTGTGAAAATGTAATTTGAAATTTCCATCTAGAGATTCATTTTATATTTAACAAATAAATTGAAAACTTGAGTTTTAAAAACAAAACATTATATCACAACATGAGATCACATGCCAAATGTAGTTGAACTATCCAATTTAAAAACAAAACTTTATATCACAACATGAGATCACATGCCAAATGTAGTTGAACTATCCAATTTAAAAAGAAAACATTATATCACAACCTGAGATCACATGCCAAATGTAGTTGAACTATCCAAAATATACACGTGTTTTGTAATTTGAAATTTCCATCTAGATTTGAATTTTATATTTAACAAATAAAATGACAACTTGAGTTTTAAAAACAAAATATTATATCACAACATGTGATCACATGCCAAATGTAGTTCAACTATCCAAAATATACACATGTACATGTGTTTTGTAATTTGAAATCTCCATCTAGATTAATTTTATATTTAAAAAATAAAATGACAACTTGAGTTTTAAAAACAAAAAATTAAATATCACAACATGTGATCACATACCAAATGTAACTATCCAAAATTTAAAATCATTCTTGATAAAAGTAAATGTAGTTTAAAACTATATCCAAACAGTAAAACATGTCCAAAATTTGTATCTCACGTGAACAATAAAAGTAAATATATATATCTAGTTCAATGTATAGTGCTACTTGAGTATCAAGTTATATAGAAAAGTAAATATGACTGCATAGATAAGACTATATACAAAAAAGTAAATTTAAGACTAGATCTATCAAATATAATGTTGCACACATGTGCATCATCCATCAAATACATATGGATCTAGTGTCTCTGCCAACAAAGTCCTGATTCTCGTGCTATCAAGTGAAGAATGGGGAACATGTACACAATGTGTACAAACATTAAAATTTAATGTTTTAAAATTGAATGAGAATATAGAACTTCGTGTAAAAAAAAAAATGAAAAAAAAAGTCATGCAATACCTCATGTCGTTCCCTCTCCATTGTGTTTTGTTGCTCATCCATTAAAACATCCTCCACAAGAACTTCTTCCACAGTAAACTATACAATATACATGTACAAGTATATATATATATATATATTTCAAATGAAAATGCATATATATATATATTAAAAATTTTCAAATGAAAATGCATATATAAACTAATTTTCAATAGTATTAAAAAAAATTTAGACAACTTGTTCAAATGGTGTGGATGTTCCTATCTCCATCATACACTCCATCACTAGAGTCCATGGAGAAGGGAAATCATCTCCAAGAACCTAAAATTCAAAAATTTTAGAAGTATAAAATAACTCAAGATCTAGATCTCAATTTATAATAGAACTTTTGAACTTCAATTTATAACCTATAACTTAAACATATTTAAGTGAAAAATTGAATACTTGTGATGGTGGATTGGGCACATCTCCTAAGGGTGGCTCCGAAAGAAAATCTTGAGAAACCTAAAATTCAAAAAATTTAAAACTAAAAAATAACTCAAGATCTAGATCTCATTTTTTAATGGAACTTTCGAGCTGCAATATATAACTTAAAAACATATTTAAAAGTGAAAAATTATTCATACTTGTGATTGTGAATTTGGCACTTCTCCCAAGGAAGAAGAATGTACCTCCATCCCAAAAACATCGGACGGAATCAGAATCTGTTAACATTTATTTATATATACATGTACATGTGTGCACAATTATTTATTTTAAAAATATGTCTCAATGTTTCAATATATATAATAATAGATAAAGAAATAATTTTACATCATCATGTTCACTTAAAAAACACTAACATGTGACAACATAATATCTCGATGGTGAGAACCATCTTGATTGTGTAAACAGGAGGCTCTGACCGTGATATTAACATCTTCGTTCATCACACGTGAGAACTGCAAATGGTGTTAACATATATGATACATTTTTATTAGATTAATGTATGCAAATAAATGTATGTATATATGTATTTATTAAAAATTGTACATGTGTTAAAATAATCACCAGAACCATTAACACATACCGATCCCATTCCCTCTTGCTCATGAATAATTAGGTCATGTCAACCATTGTGACAATTATTTGCATATGTTTTGAGATCTTCAACACTCATGTTGTCTATCTCCTCATCTGTATGATACACAAAATTAGCACGTTCATTCTCTCTTGCTCTTTGTTGATTCAAACAAACATCAACTCCACCCATTCTACTATGAACATTGTCAATGATGACATCTCTTGCTTCTCGACTAATTTGAGAAGTGGCTTCCATATTTGAACTCAAAGTTTCGACACGAAGAGGTCTACTAACTAATGGTTGCCTAGGGTAAGGCAAATCAACATCATGCTTAGTGCCCCTATGGTCACACAATCGACCTCTCCCAAGGCCAAAAAATTCAGAGGGAATGTCATTATAACTAGGTTTCATTCCGAGAATGAATTCGACATTAACTAATTTTTCAAAATAAAGCGGAACCTCGTCGTTTCAAGGTTGTCTTCCATAGGCAACAAGGTGCCTATCATACAAATGGGTAGCTATATCAGAGTGCTTGAAATATTGCACCTTTAGCATCTTTATTTTCAACCCTTCTTTGAAATTAAACATAGGCTTGGCCATTTATGTTGTAAATCTTTGTTTAAAAACCTCCCATGTATCGGGACCCAATACTGTTTCCTTTATTTTTCTCATCACTTCTACAAAATTATCAGTGGTTGGCCCAAGCCTTAGGTACACATATACTAGCTCGCCTAAAGAGTGAGTAAATATTTCTAAGATTTCTCGACTCTTAGCAGGGAGTTTCAAAGTCACAAGATCTCTCTTCAATTTTGAATGAAGATGTTGACACCTTTGCAATGTGCATTGCTGTATGTTTGATTCCAATGGTATATCAGAAATTTCAGATGGATAAGTCGTGGTTTGTGTACAACCTTTTTCTTGAATAACACATTCTTTCCTATGGTTTTTTGGAGCAACATTTACAACAAAATTTTCACCCTCCGCATCAATATATAATATTTGGTATCTTAAAAAAGCATGTAAACAAATTTGTATAAATTGAATGAAAATAATATTCAAATTGATGGCCACCTCGATATGGTTGGCTAGCATCATGCCCACCCTGAGACTGTTGAGAACCAAAACGACCATCGATTGGTTGAGAACAAACACGACCTTCCATTGATTGGTCTCTAGGGGAATGCATATCACCACCCTCATGCAATTTTCCACCACCTATTGATCGGCCTCCAGGGGAATGTGTACCATCACCAACCTCACTCGATGAGAGGGAAGTTTCATAAAAAAATATGAATTTATAATCAATTCAAAAATACATTCATACATATAAATATACATACATATGATTGATTAAATTGCATGAGCCATACCATGATTGTGTGAACCAAGGACACACTCCATTGATGGAGTAGACACCCTTGTCCTCCTAATTTTTAAAAAATAAAAAATGAAACATATTAAAAACTAATTTAACTCACAAAATTGATAAAAAATCAATTCCATATGTACACACATGTATGTATGGAGATAAGATTATATTTAAATACCATGAATATCCCTCAATCCATGATCCCCCTCTCGTAGAGGCATGTGATTCTATTCTTCTCCTTTCATCCTCCATGATATATATGGATATATCTACAATGGACATTTACAATTATTTTTAAATTACTATTTAAAATCAATTCAAAAGATTTCAAAAAATTAGTGTAATTTAGTACACAAATTATGTAAAACACCACTTTGAAAGCACTAATTGATGTGTGAAACTCAATTTGAACAAAAATTTGTTGAATTCCTCACATTTTAATTTTATAAAAATGCGAAGTTCACCAAGTTGCGCTTTACATTGGGAGTACACTTGGTATATAATTGAAAAAAACACATGGTCATTAAAAATGATACATTTATAAGTAAAAAACACACACATATCAAAGATATGTTACAATTTCCATCAGTAAAGTTTGAAGGAGAGTGTCTCAACACTAATTCAACTTTGAGAGATGAATCTTGAATAAATTTTGAAGGAGAGCGTCTCACCACTAATTCATCTTTGAGAGATGAATCTTGAATTGGCATTGCCTTGTATAATACTAATTCATCTATTAATTCATCTTTGATATATGAATATTGAATTGGCATTGTGCCACACAATAGATCACCAAAAATCTTATTAACATTTTCACAATGTCTTATAATAAAAAATTGAAATTGGCTAACAGTTTTCTTTTCCATGCAGTTGTTTAAACCTCTCCTTCTTAACTTGGTACACGTCTTTCATCTGGTTTCACACAAGTTCATAATTGGTGAAAACTACAATTCCATTTGATCCATACTCCCTAGCTGTTCCGAAGCCTTCTATCAATGAAATATAATATGCCTCGTTGTTTGTTGTTCTTCCCGATATATTCATTTTCCTTTGGAAAACCTTGTTAGTCGCAATATTGCAAAGCACATATGTAATCATTGTTTTCCCTAGATTGGGATAGCAAGAAACATATATGCATAATGTCTATTTTTCAACCATATTTAGTGGATTTTTTTATCCCTGAAAAAAATATTTCAATAAAATATATTAAATTAACATTTATTGAAAATGCATGAGAGAAATGACATGTGCATGGTTTGCCTTAAATTTTGCCTTAAAGTTTATGGGAGAAATCACATCTAGAAATGACATGCCTTAAAGTTCGCCTTTCCTAGAGTTTAAGGGAGAAATGAGATGTACATGGTTTGCCTTGAATTTTTCCTTATAGTTCATGGGAGAAATGACATAGAAATGACATGCTTTAAATTTTTCCTTAAAATTTATGGGAGAAATGACATATAAATGACATGTACATAGTTTCAAAAACACTATCAAATGCTAGAAATGACATGTACATGGGAGAAATGAGATGTATGTACATAAACCCACCTTCACATTTTTACCTTCATTTTTCTTCCCGGCATATTCATTTTCCTTAAAGTTTTCCTTGAGTTTATGGGAGAAAGCCTTGAGGTTGTGGGAGAAATGACACATGTACATGGTTGCATTTTTACCTTCGTTGTTCTTCTCGATATATTCATTTTTCTTAAATTTTACCTTGAGTTTATGGGAGAAAGCCTTGAGTTTGTGGGATAAATGATACATGTACATGGTTTGCCTTAAAATTTATTCATTTTCCTTAAATTTTGGCTTGATTTTATTGGAGAAAGCCTTGAGTTTGTGGGAGAAATGACACATGTACATGGTTTTCCTTAAAGTTTTATTTAAATTTTATTCATTTTCCTTAAACTATGCCTTGATTTTATGGGAGAAAGCCTTGAGTTTGTGGGAGAAATGACACATGTACATGGTTTGCCTTAAAGTTTGCCTTCAATTTTATGGGAGAAATGACATATAACTCACATGTTCATGGTTCCAAAAACACTAGCAAATGCCTTAAAGTTTATCTGAGAAATGACATGTACATGGTTATCCTTAAAGTTTGTCTTGAGTTTATGGGAGAAATGGGAGAAATGACATGTATGTACATGGTTTTCCTTAAATTTTGCCTTAAATTTTATGGGAGAAATGACATAGAAATGACATGTACCTGGTTCCAAAAACACTAGAACATTCCTTAAATTTTATGGGAGAAATGGCATGTACAGAAATGGATATTACGATGAAGAATTTCTATTAAGATCTGTTCCAGAGATTGACTGTAGGGGAATTTATTGGATATGTCACCTTTGAGAAATGATGAGATCTAGAGGCTACCTAGCCCTTTACAGACTCTGCCTTTAGAACTTGTGGAAGTTAACACTCAACAAATATACTCAAATCCTATGGAAGTTCAACCACTTCAGGTTCGGTTTTTAGGCCTTAAAATTTTCCTTGAATTATTGGGAGAAATCCTTCAGTTTGTGGGAGAAATGACATGTGCATGGTTTTACTTAAAGTTTTCCTTAAAATTTATGGGAGAAATCACATCTAGAAATGACAAGCCTTAAAGTTTTCCTTGCCTAGAGTTTAAGGGAGAAATGACATGTACATGGTTTGCCTTAAAGTTTGCGTTAAATTTTATGGGAGAAATGACACGTGCATGGGAGAAATGA